>JAZHRO010000023.1:3600000-4200000 GCA_037157565.1 Thalassia testudinum | reverse complement strand
ATAAGCCAGTATGTGGCAAATTGCATCCATCAATGGGATGTTTATCTGGACCTGTTCAAAGAGTTTGATAAGATCCTCCTCAGGAGCCACAGGTTTGGTTATCCTTTTTCCTTTGGTCAAGGCCTCAGGAAATGGGATCCTAGTTGGTTCCTCTAGGATAGGTCCAAGTTCTTGATCTGGGACAGTGGTATCTTGGATAACTATCCTAGGGTCTTGGCTATTATCAGGCTTGGAGTGGTTCGGATAATGTGGGTCTTGGGTTGTTTTACCACTACGTGTTGTTACAGAGTTCAATCCGGCCTAATTTGGGTTAGGTAGGAGGGGTGGCTGCTGCTGAAATTCCGCATACGATGTTGAAGCTTCCATCCCGTTTGGCGATGGAGCAGTAGGGGCCTGATAAATCACATGTGTTTGGCCTGAATTTGGATTCATAACGCGCTTCTGGGTTAGCACGTTATTTGGGTTGGGCAGAGGTTGCGAAGGAAGGGTGCCAGGTTGGCGGGAATTTTCCATCTGGGCCAGTTGGTTGCGAACCTCTGTGATCTCGTCCTTATGCTGTTTTTGCATTGCCGCATTCATCTTTTGAATGTCAGCCAGTGCTTGAAGGATAAGAGTCATTTAATCCTGGTTTTGCCCGGATTGGTAGGTGGGATTGGGCCGAGGCTGAGGCGGTTGATATGGATGAGAGGCTTGTGGATGGGGTTGATATGGTGGTCTTTGAGAATTTCCCGCCCACTGAAAGTTAGGATGATTTCTCCATCCATGGTTGTAGGTATTGGAGAATGGGTCATTCAGGATGGCGTTGAGGTCCTCGCAGATTTGAGGAACCTCGGGAAAGTCAGAATACGAGGGTTCAGAGTTCCCCCAACTTGAGTAGAATGGATCGGAGGTCACTCCGGTCCGAGAGGTAGACGGGGGTGGATATGGGTCCATCCCCTTAGCAGATTGATGATAGATGTTTTGCACAATTTTCCTTGCCAGAGGAGGTCGTGCAAAAGAGTTTTGCGCAGAGGTGGCTTGCTGCAAATGTCGAGTTAGCTCGTCCACCTTCCTTTCTATGATAGAAACCTTGTCCAACCGACTGGCCATCAGTTCCAAGTCGACAGAATTGGACAGGTCCTGCATCTCATGTGTCCCTCTCAGATTCGTCGATGCGTGGGCATTCGTCCTGTCGAATAAGCCCATGGAGTCATTATTTATGGAGTTCTCGCACATGTTTTCGAGAATCTCCCACACCGTGTCCTCGTGTTGACCCATGATGTTTCCTCCGCTCGTTGCATTGACGAATAAACGAATATCTTCACGAAGTCCCTGGTAAAAAGACTGGACTTGTTCCCACTTAGGAACTCCGTGATGGGGGCACTTTCGCATAAGATCTAGGAATCGATCCCAAGCTTCGTGAAGAGGTTCTCCCGGTTGTTGAGTGAAATGAGTGATCTGGTGGCGCAAGGCATTCGTCCGCCCAACGGGGAAGAATTTTTTCAAAAATTCGGTCTGCAGTTCCTCCCATGTGTTGATCGGATGGGTCTGAGTCTGATACCAGTGTGCGGCCCTGTCCATGAGGGAGAATGAAAACATTTTCATGAGTAGGATATCCCAGTTTTGTACATCTGACCCAAAGGTATGGGCCAGATGCTTGAGTTGTTTAATGTGTTGGAATGGATCCTCAGAGTGAAGCCCATGGAACTTTGGTATGACATGAATCATATTGGGCTTCAGTTCAGAATCAGGTCCTCCAATCGGGATTCGTACTCGAGGTTTGATCGCCACCGCAGCGGGATTATAGTGATCTCGCATCATAGGTCGCTGCGGTGGGTTTACAAAGTTCTGAAAGAGATCATTAAGGCGTTGAAGTTGGTGTTCAAGGTTGTTCTCCTCTTCAATGGGTTGTGCCATGATGGAAGAAGAAGGAGAACCGGGGTCTGAATCAGATGAAAGATTTATATAGTGGGGTTGCTGCACAAACAAGGGCGTCGAGGCTTGGCCTCGACGAGAATGAATTTCTAAAGGAGGTCTTAAGGGTGGCCTTAAGGACCTCCTACCGAACATGCACCGAAGGATGTGATGAGATTTAGAAGGTGCTGGACCCAATCAAGACACCCAAAAAATTGTTGGGTGACTATAGAGGTTCGGGGCGGATAGACCCCTTAGTCAGAAAGGTCGTCCACTTGAGAAATACCTGGGCAGCCAGAGAGGGAGAGTCCCGCAAAGACCACTACACGGTAGAGCGTCCCCACGAGTTACAAGGTTTCCCCCACCCGACCTCTCTTGTCACTGCGGTTCCAGGTAGACCAGAATGGGGGCCTTAACCTCTTAAGTCTACCTTTTTTACTTTAAGATCAAGGTGCTTAATGTTCCACTTGAACTTTTAGGTATTTTCAGTGAAAAAGTGACCTAATTTTAAGGTTGGTTGACCCAAGAGATCAACTTCACCTCTTGTTCCTTTGAGAGTTTTTAGGTCCTTTTCTTTTATGGTTCAAATGGATTAAAAACCTGATTTGCTTAGGGTTCTTCTTGTGTAGATCTTTTCAAACACGGTTTAGGCACACCTCTTTTTGGACAATTTGTTTCTTTGTTTAAGAGAAGATGTGTCTCTAAAGACCCTAGCTTTGTAATCCTTAAATTGGCTCTAGTGGGTCCAATTTAGTTGGCTCAGAAATTAGCACCTAGGGCTCAATCAAGAAAGTTTTAGCCCTAGTTGCCTTAGTTGGATGAACCGACAAAAAATGTGTTGAAATGAAAATCAGGCAACTTGATGAGTTACTAAATATGAAACAGGTAGCCCTAAGTTGATTTGTCTCTTTTTCCTTTTTAGATTTTGAGAGGGTTAAGAGAGAGGGCTTATGGAAATTACCTGTTCCTTGGAGTGTCTGTTGTGCAGCAACTCTTCTTTCCTTTTTGCTTTGCTTTCCCTGCTTTGAACACAACAAAAGAGAGGAGTTAGGTCAAATATTGAATAGAAAAAGTTGTAATCAAAAGCTTTAAAAGTGCTCGTTGCTCCCTGGCAACGGCGCCAAAATGTTCGTACACTTTTGCGCGGGTTTTAAAGAGAATATCACGTTGTAGTATAACCGACAAAACGTTCAAACAAATATAAAGAATTTTATTACTCGAAAAACTAGAGTCTCCGAGGTCGAACATAGGGAGCAATCTCAGTACTTTCAAAACCAAAGAATACAACTTTTAAATGAACATAATTGATTCAAAAAGAGAGTTATAAAAAGTATTGCTAAAAGAGAACAAAATTGGGCGTCTGATTTCTTTATCAGACGTCTTAAAAGGAGTCTTCTCTCTTTTGCCTTCTTCTTCTTTGATGGCTCTTCTTCTGATCCATAGGTCTTTGAACTTCTTTCTCTTTTCTTCCCTTTCCTACGAAGACTTCTTCTTCCTGCCTTTGCTTCCCTTCTGTCTTCTTCTTTCTTTTTGTCTTTTCTGCAGTCCTTCCTTCTCTCAGATCTCTGCCTTGCTCAACTTCCTTTCTTCAGAGTTCCTTCTTCTTTTGCTCCTGCTCTTCTATTTCTTCAGAGTTCTTCTTTTTGCTTTCCTTCGCCTCTTCCTTCTCTTCTTTTCTTCCCTTGCTGCAGCGGCTAAGTGTTCGCTTCTTCCTCTACCCCTTTCCTGCACAAACCACAGCCAATGCAAAACCTACCCCCGTCCCTCTACCCAAACATCTCTCTCTTTCTCTGCAATTCGCTCAAGGACGCTCTCCCAGAGCCACACGGGTAATCGGGTCGGATTCGCACCTGGGACCAGGCGCACCTGCAGGTGGGTGATGCGCGAGGAGTGCGTAGGTTAGGGTCGGGTCGGAGCCCGCCAGATCCGCGAGGTGAAACCGCGGACGAGGCTGGCGTGGGTCAAGTGAGGGACCTCACCCCCGTGCTTTCGGAGGCGGTAAGCATAAAACACAAAAACAATTTATACTATACCTGCGTTATGCGTTTCAACGATGTGGGACTATCTGGCCCACCCCAATTTCGCGCGCGCAAGCAGAAGAGTCCTCGTGCAATTGCCAAGGCTGGGAGATTCGCAGTGTGCCTTGCAGGCCCTGATCGCTTCGCAACACCCGCGCGAGCCTGCTGTGCCTGGAGCCTGCAGCTGCTGCGCCTGGAGCTGCTTCGACCGTCAATGGCGGCAGGAGCTGAAACCTGTCAAACACGAGCACGGCCTATTGGCCTAATCAGACTAGCTGGGCACCTTCGCCGTGGCACGGCGAAGATGGTGCACGGTGCTGCAGGCCGCAAGACGGCCTAGGCGTGCGTGCCTAGGTCAACCTGTGGCTAGAAGTGTGGGGTTGTTCGAGGGACTGTGGTGGAGGTGTAGAAGGATGATGGATGGGCGGAAGTTACTCCTGGTGGTGAGGCAGAGCTTACGAGAGGGTTGGCGAGCTGTGTGGAGGGGCGGAGTGGTGGGAGCGGCTCGCCGGAGGTCGGTCGGAGGCGAGGAAGGTGGAGGTGGTCAGGTACTGTCGGGGGGGCAATCAACTAAAGTAACAGGGGGAAAAGAGAGAGGAGAGGATGGAGAAGGTATCTGGAGTGGTTTGGGAGGAAGGGAGGCAGCGGAGTGGACGGCGCGTAACTGCCGTCGTCAGGGAAGAAGCACCCTGAGGGAGGAAGCGGCGACGAGGACCAGGTAAGGGGCACGCGCGCCTGGCACTACGCGACGCGGGAGGAAGAGGCAGAGTTGACTCTGCTGCTGGTATGGCAACAGAGCGACGAGAAGGAGGGGAGGAGGTCGCCGGAGCTTGCGGGTCTTGGCCGGAGATGGGAGAGAGGAAAGCTTGGGGGGAATCTCCGTCAAAACAAAGCTGAGGATCTGCGGCCGGGTCTGGGGAGCCATTTATAGGTGTTGGCCGAACCTTCTAGCGCGTGGAGATCGCGCAATCAACTCTGCCGACTCGCCAGAGATGGAAAGAGGGTGGATACCCAAATCTCTCGTGCGTTCGCACGAGAGATTGGGTTCACACCAGAGATTGTAATTGGCTTTAGAAGGAAGGGAATTCCTCAGAGAATCTCCCTTCCATTTCTGGGAGGGAATCTCTGAGGGATTAGAGAGGAATCCCTCTCTAAACCTCGCCGGAGATCGGTTCTGCCCTAACAATGGCGGCAGGACCTGCTTGCAAAGGTGGCGAGGAACTTAGGGGGCTCTATGCAAAGATATTCAAAAGATAGGGATCAAATTATGATTTGGGTGTACTAAATTGCAAAGTAGGTCAAGATGACCTCCCCTTAGGTCCAAATTTTGGTATAAACCTAATTTGGACCTAAGGAATCCAATGGTGAAGTTAATTTTAGGTTTGACCTCGTTTGACTGAACATTTTGCGTAAAAACCCAAATTAGGTTAATTAATGTGCTCGGACACTAATCTAGGTCAAACTGGGTTCCAAAGGATAAATTGAGTGTTCTAAACCCTAGAGGATATTTTTTCATGATTTTTAGAGGATTTACTTGATTTTTATCCTGACCAGAACCTGGATCGAGCTTGCGAGCAAGCTTCGCTCATACTTCAATGGCAACAGAGGTCAGAACCTGCGCTCAAGTAAAACGGCCTTGCGGCCTCGTCAGAATACATGGGAAGCCTCGCAGAGGTACAGTGAGTGTGCTGCGGTGGTCGAGGTGGAGTGGGAGTGCATGTATGAGCGTGCCTAGGGCTTACTGTGGCTGTGCAGGTGGGTGTGTTTGAGGACAGTGTGCGGAGAGTGTGGTGGTCGATGGAGAGGGGAAAATGATCAGTGGAAGGTGGCGGAGCTTCTGAGGGGTTTGGCGAGGTTGATGGAGGAGTGGAGCAGCGGGCACACCTCGCCGGTGATCTGGTCGGAGGTGGAAACGATGGTGGTGGTAGTGGCAGTCGAGGGGTTGAAACTAAAAATTGATAAGGGGGAAATAAAGAGGGGAGAAAGAGGACTCAACTGAGGGGTTTGGAGTGAAGGGGGGAGGCGGAGGGCGAGTGGTGGGTGTCTGCTATCATCGGAGATGAAGACCCTGTGATGAAGAAGTGGCGACGAGGAAGAGGGTCGGAAGGGCGCACGCTGGTATGGCACGGCGCAGAGGAACATGACGAAGATGGCTCTGCCACTGGTACTGTGGCAGAGTGACGAGAAGAGTGAGGGAGAGTCGTCGAAGGCTGCGGGCAGTTGGCTGGAGTGAGGAGGAGATGAAATTGGGGGTAGTCTTCGACCAAATCAAGCTTCAAGGAAGCGGAGGGATCTGGGCTTCCTTAAATAGGCAAGGGCAGAGAGAAGAGTCACGAGGAAACAGTGGGAAGACCACGTCGGACGTATGGCTGGAGGAGACCCATACCTCTCGAGTGTTCGCACGAGAGGTATGGGGCGATTCAGGGTATGGGGAGCTACTCATGCGGTAGGTGGCTTCGTAGGGAGCTCCCCTTTCAAATATGGGAGCAGCTCCCCATGAAATCGAGGAGAAAACCTCCGTGCAAAGTTGTTGGAGGTATGGGTCCATGCTGCGATGGCAAAGGGACCAAAATGAAGAAAGTGACGAAGAAGCTGAGGGGGGATTTGCAAGGGTTTCAAAAAGTTAAGGGCAAAATATAATTGGGTGGACCAATTTGCAAAGTAGGTCAAGATGACTTTCCCTTAGGTCCAAATTTTGGTACAAACCTAATTTTGACCGAAGGACTCTAATGGTGAAGTTGGATTTTAGGTTTGATCACGTTTGACTAGACATTTTGCACAAAAATCCAAATTAGGTCAAATATTGGACATGGACCCCAATCTAGGTCAAAACAGGTTCCAAAGGCCAAATTGAAGGTTCTAAATCCTAGGGGATATTTTTTCATGAATTTTAGAGGGTTTAGTTGATTTTTACCTTGCTTGGAACCTTGTGAATTTAAGTGGATTTGTTTTAGGGTTACAGAATGTCATTTAATTCCTAAATTTCACAATAACCCTTTTCTTACTGAACCATCCTACTTTTTCTCTTATTAAGTTTAATTGACCTATGTCTAAACCCTTAGAAATCTTGTTGATGCACTACAATGGTAAAATTACAGTTTTACCCCTTTTTTTATGTTCTCTTCCCAGATTAGTGATCCTTTGAATTAAGCCTTTCTCTTGGTTATGTAGGAGCTCTTGTTCACTTTATTAGGTCAAAATATGCTAGTTAGGGCTCATGATGAGGCTCTCATCATACCCCCATGCCTAGATTTTGCTAGTCCCTTAGCAAAATTTTAAGGTTTTAACTTCTGTTCTAGACCATGAATTTCTTTCACAGTTATGATAAGTACTTTTTCTTCTTTAATTAGGTCAGAATGCCGACAATGGGCCTAAAGGTACTCTAGTACCAAGAAAGATCCAGACCTATCCAGCTTTAGCCTCGGTCCTTAGCGAAGGTTTTTAAGGCCTGCAGGAACTACCCTAAGGTTTATTGGAATCTGTGGTTAAAGCACCCATGCTTGAGACATATTTTAGCCTTGGTTTAGTTTACAGTGCATTTTTGGAAGAGAGAGAGAGAGACAGAGGATTTATTTGTTTGGAGAGTTTTCTCTCTCTTTTCTTTTTATTTCTAGCTTCGGATTGGCATCACAACACGGTCTGTATCGGATTCCTCGTCCCCATCATCAATCCTCAAAGGTTCCTGGCAATCGATGCTTCGTGATAGTACCGCCCATGGTAACCCCTGGAACCCTGGTTTTCGAGATTTTAAGATAATCTCGCCCATGGCATTTCGTGGCCGAATCCAGACCCTAACAGTTGACATTTCGTGATAATGTCATCCATGGTATCTGAACTAGCAGAGTGCTTACATGCCTTCGGTCGGATATGTGACGGTCGTCTTTCGTCGGTATTTTAAAGATATGCTCGTTGTAGTATGTTTCGAAAGACGATGATAAGTTTATTTCGATTTATTACTCGAAATTTAGAATGTTCCGAGGTCGAACTCAGGGAGCAAACTTAATTCTAGAAGCATACAAATTAACAATTCACTATAATATGCTGCTTTACAAAAATTAAAGAGAGAGGGAATAAAAATCTCTTCATTTTTTTTCTTTCTTTGTTTCTTTCTTCTCTTCTTTCTCTGCCTTTTCTTTCTCAAACGTCTGATTCTTTGAATCAGATGCCTTATCTGCCCCTTTACTACAGTGACTTGCAGGTTCTTCTCCTCTTAGCTTCTTCTGTTGCAGCTCTTCGCTGCTTCTCCTTCTCTTCTCTTTAGCTGCGGCTCTTCTTCTTCTCTCTACTGCGCTCCCTCGTCCTCCTTCTTCTTCAACTTCTGCTGCTTTGTGCGGCTAAGTCCCCTTAGCCGCACCGCCTCCTTTCTTCTTCTCCTACCTCCTTGCACATTATAAGGTTAGGCAAAACCTAACCCCTACCCGCCCCACGTCTCTCTCTCTCTTTCAAATTCACTCCAAGGTTCGCTCCCAGAGCCTTAATCGGGTAAGCGGGTCGGGTAACATCCCCGGGACCAGGCGCACCGGTGTGGGTGGTGCGCGAGGAGTGCTTGGTCGGGTAATCGGGTTCGACCCAGGTCCGCGGGGCATGAGAGCGGGCTAGGGCAGGCGCTAGCGCGTGGCGCGCTGCGTGTGTGTAGGCAAGGGACCTGACCCCTGTGTATCGAAGGCGATAAGCGTAAGGCATAAAAATAATTTATGTGCAGGCACTCACCCGCTTCCGCGCCTTCGCCTGCAGCTGAGGTCCTCGAGATTGCAGCGACACGCGAGGCTTGTGTCTCCTATTGGGGACCTAGGACCACGCGTGAGTCCTTTCCGCATTGCCTGGGACTACGAAGGCCTGGAGCTACTAGCAAGCTTGCTCCAAGCTCGGCAGTAATGGCGGTGAACGCTCGAGACCTAAAAGCAACAATACAGCCTTGCGGCCCTGTCAAACCAGATAAAAACCTTCGCCGTATCATGGCTAAGGTGTGGCGGGGGTTGGCTGACCGCGAGGTGGCCTAGGCGTGTGTGCCTAGGTCGCTTTGTGGTCGTGAGGATGGGTTAGGTAGGGGGAAGGAAACAGGTGTTGGCGCGGTTAGTGGGGGGTCGTAGGGCGATTAGTGGGTGGTGGTGATGCTCAAGGATCAATTGGTGAGGCGGATGGAGGCGTGGAGAGGCGGGGACGCCTCACCGGAGGTCTGGCCGGAGGTGGAGATGGCGATGGTGGATAGTGGAATCGAGGGGTATTTTTGTGCAATAAAGTGAGGGGAATTGAAGAAGGGGTAGAGAGGAGTGGTTCTAACCTGATTTAGTGGACGAAGGGGGAGAGACGGTGACTGGCAGTACCTGTTATCGCCGGAGAAGATGATGTCTAGTGGAGGGAGACGGCGGCGACGACAGGGTGAGAGGTGCTTGCACAGGTGCTGCGTGAAGCGGAGGAAGGTGGTGAGGATAGCTCTGCCACTGGTATTGTGGCAGAGCGACGAGAAGGAGGAGGGCGGATCGTCGAAGCTTGCTGGACCATTTGGCCAGAGGAGAAGATGAATGTGAGGGAAATCTCAAGCCAAATCAAGCTTGCCCGAAGCGGCAAGGCGTGATGCATCTTAAATAGGCGAGGGCAGGCTGGCAGACACGCGAGAATGGAGGGAAAATCCCCTCCGAAGACGTGGGCAGTCAGAGACCCATACCTCTCGTGCGTTCGCACGAGAGGTATGGGTGTCGGCAGGACATGGGAGGAGGTCCATGCGGAAGAGGACAACACAAGGGACCCTCCTCTCATTTCTAGGGCCGGCTCCCATACCCTGCGCGGCGCCATCCTCCACGCAAAGTCGCTGGTGGTATGGCTTGCTGCTGCGGGTGGCAGAGGGACCGGTATGAAGAAAATGAAGGTAAAGTTGAGGGGGTAAACTCAAAAGTTCAAAAAGTTAAGGGTCAGAAAGTAATTACTGAGCACCAATTTGTAAAGTGGGTCAAGGAAAACTTCCCTTAAATCCAAATTTTGATATAACCCAAATTTGAACCTAAGGAATCCAATGGTAAAGTTGGATTTTAGGTTTGACCACGTTTGATCAGTCAATTTGCACAAAAACCCAGATTAGGTCAAAACTTGGGTATGGTTCTCAATCTAAGTCAAGATAGGTTCCAATGGCCAAATTGAAGGTTCTAAATCCTAGGGGATACCTTTTCATGAATTTTAGATGGTTTAATTGATTTTTATCTTGCCTGAAACTTCGTGAATTAAAACAGGTTTGTTATAGGGTTACAAAATGTCATTTAATTCCTAGAAGCCGCTATAACCCTTTTCAGATCAAATCATCCCACTTTCACTTTTATTAAGCCCATTTGACCTGTGTTTAGACCCTTAGAAATCCCGTTTGTGTACTGCATTGGTAAAATTACAGTTTTACCCCTTGTGAATTGCTTTATACTCAAATTTATAATTCTCTAATTTAGGCTTTCCCTTAAGTTTTGTAGGAGCTTTTGTATACTTATTTAGGTCAAAATGTGCTAGTTAGGGTTCATGATGAGGTTCTCATCATACCTCCATGCCTAGCTTTTGCTAGTTCCTTAGCAAAAATTTAAGGCTTTAACCTCTGTTCTAGACCATGAATTTCTTTCATCAAATTGTGATAAGTGCTTTTCCTTTTGTATCCTTGATTAGCTCAGAATGCCAATCATAGGCCTAAAAGGTACTCTAATACCAACCAAGATCCAGATCTGTCTAGCTTTAGCCTCAGTCTTTAGCAAAGGTTTTTATGGCCTACAGGAACTAACCTAAAGTTTATTGGACTCCGTGGTTAAAGCACCCGTGCTTGAGATATTTCTAACCTTGGTTCAGTTTGCAGTACGTTTTGTAAGAGAGAGACAGAAGGTTTATTTGTTTGGAGAGTTTTCTCTCTCTTTTTTTTTAATTCTAGCTTAGGATTGGCTTCACAACACGATCTGTATCGGATTCCTTGTCCCTATCATCAATCCTCAAGGGTCCCTAGCAGTCAATGCTTTGAGGTAGCACCGCCCATGGTAACCCCTAGAACCCTGGCTTTCGAGATTTCGAGATAATCCCGTCCATGGTGTTCCGTGACCGAATTCAGACCCTGGTAATTGACACTTCGTGATAATGCCATCCATGGAATCTGAACCAGCAAAGTGCTTACATGCCCCAGTAGGATATGTAAATATCCTAGGAGACAAGCACCGAGGAGATGATATGTTGTTACGCATCTTCAAGAGGAATTTCCCACCTCTCTGCATCGGGAACTCGTCCAAATCAACTTGTGTTGATCGGCCGTTCCTAATCTAGGTGACATTTTCAGAATATTTGCAATGCTTCTACGTGATTTTGATATTTATGCTTACTGAACCAGACTGTGTGTGAATTTGGGTGCTTAGGTTACTTAGTCCCGTAAACCGAAAGTCAGTTAACGAGGCTGAATACTCCCTAAGCCTTGGACCTAATACTTAAGCTTTTCATTTTCCTCAACCTCTTGAGGAATATCTAGATCTTAACGGGTACTAAGAGTCTAGCCAAGAATGCCTAAGGTTCGCGTTCTTACTAATCTTGTTGTGCACTTTTGTTCTTCTTTTCCTTCATGTGGTCTAGAACTTAGGTTAATTCCTTAATTTCTTACTAATGACTATCCCTTTTCTTTTTCATTTTGTGCTCCTTTTTATCATTCGGCTCTTTTTCTCCCCTTTTTGTAAAGTTTTCCAGCATTTTCTTCCTCCTTCAAAGTTTTTTTTTTTGTTGAAACCTTTTCTTGTTATGTCATTTCATTACACTTTCATACCCCCCCATGCCTAAGAATTGCAATGTCCACATTGTACATTAGGTGGGATTTTATTTAGCTTGGTTCATACATTAGGACATGTATTTGGTGAGTGGATGGGTGGAGGTGACTGTTGCGGACAATTTCTAATCTCAGGTACGAGTACCTGAGGTGAAGTTGGCTGTCCTAAAAGATGAATCTAAAGTGCAAAGAAATGTCAGAAAAGGTTTCAGATTTTTCAAAAAGAATGACGGGATGCCTCCCGTTAAGCGTTGAGTTTTACGCCATCGGCTGGGCGCAATAAGCTCAGGGAGAATGGAGGATAAATGATGATTCAGCCAAATCTGTAATGGTTACGTCAATGAACGGTTTGAGTCTCTGACCGTTCACGACGAAAGGTTCAGAATCGTGGCTGAGTGGACTGATCTCGACGGCTCCATTTCCAAAAATCTGTCGAACAAGATATGGTTCAACCCACTTGGATTGCAGTTTCCCAGGGAAGAGTTTGAGTCGGGCATCAAAGAGTAGGACTTTTTGACTAGGGGGGAAGATTTTTCTGGATATGTGTTTATCATAAAAGGCTTTAACCCTCTCTTTGTAGATTCACAAGTTCTCATATGCATCAAGGCGTAATTCATCAATCTCGCTTATCTGAAGCTTTCTATGGGTTCCAGCCTTAGAAAGATCTAAGTTGCAGCTCCGTACTGCCCAATAGGCTTTGTGCTCTAGTTCGACGGGAAGGTGACATGCCTTCCCGTACACCAATCTAAAAGGAGACATGCCTAATTGGGTCTTGTGGGCGGTCCTATAAGCCCACAACGCTTCCAGAAGTCGGAACGACCAGTCCTTCCTATCAGGTCGAATAGTGACCTGCAGGATTTTCTTGATCTCCCGATTTGATAGCTCAGCTAGACCATTAGTCTAGGGGTGGTAAGGAGTAGAGATTCGGTGAGACACCCTGTATTTGGTCATCAGTGACCTGAACTGAGCATTGGTAAAATGGGTCCCTCCATCAGAGATGATCGCACGAGGAATCCCAAACCGCGAGAAGATATTCTGATGAATGAATTTGATGACGATCTTATGATCACAGGTTCGGGTCGGAATGGCTTCGATCCATTTGGACACGTAGTCCACAGCGAGTAAAATGTACTCGAAGCCGTCCGAAATAGGAAAAGGGCCCACAAAATCAATCCCCCAAATATCGAAAATCTCGCATACAAGAATCGGCTGTAGAGGCATCATGTCGCGATGGCTCATGTTGCCCGAAGTTTGGCAATGACTGCATACCTTACAGTGACTGTATGCGTCCTTGAAGATAGTGGGCCTTTAAAAGCCACACTGGAGGATTTTTGATGCGATTTTGTGCCCAGAAAAATGGCCACCGCATGCCTGGTCATAGCAGAAAGAGAATGTCATTGATTTCGCCCTCCGAGACACATCACCAGATGACTTGGTCAGCACCTATGCGGAAAAGGTACGGGTCTTCCCAGATGTATGATAACGATGGCTTCGAGAGATAACCGGGTTTTATTGTTATGTCGTTGTAATATAGCCAGTTATTGCCATCATTTCAAATATATAATTTTTTTTTACTCGGAAAATAAAAGAGTTCCCGAGGTCGAACTCAGGGAGCAAGCTGTATTCTAGAGGTACAAAGTTTCTTTTACAAAAAAAAAATATAGATAGAGAGAGAGAGAGATGAAAATTTGTTGGCTTCTTTCTCGTCTGTCTTCTTCTTTCTTTTCTCTTCTCTTTGGCTTTTGGTTTCTTTATCTCCTTGTGGTCTTCTTCTTCTTCTTTCTGCCTTTTTTATCTGCAGCAGTGGGTGTGATGTTCTTCTTCGTCTTTCAACTCTTGTTTCTGCTTTGTCTCTTTCTTTTTCTGCAGAGCGGTCCTTGTGGTCCTGTTCTTCTTCTTCTTCTTTCTTTCTTCTTTTCCTTTCTTCAGACCTTCTTCTTCTCGTGCTCTTCTTCTTTCAGTTCTTGTCTTGGCCTCTCTGCTTTCTCCTTCTTCTTTCAGCTCTTTCTGCTTGTCTCTCTGTGTTCTCCTCTGCCTCGCCTTCCTTCTCCTTCTTTGCCTTCAGGACGTCGTCTGATTTTCCAATCAGACGACTTAAACCGCCGCTGCTACAGTGCCGCTCGGTGATCCTCCTTCCTTCAGCCTTCGTCTTCTTCCACGGTTCTTCTTCACCTGTGCCTGCACACTTACACAGCTTGATCAGAGAGGGGCAAAACCTATCTCTACCCTCCCCCGCGTCTCTCTCTCACAGAATCCGCTCATAGGATAGCTCTCCCAGAGCTGCCGGGTAGCCGGGTACGGGTCGCGCCCGGGTCCAGGCCCACCAGCGTGCGTGGTGGGCGAGGAGTGCAGGTTAGTCTAAGTCGGGTCGGGCCAGGTCCGCGGGGCGTGGTCGCGGACGAGACCGGGTCGAGAGAGCGAGTGAGTGAGAGGGACCTCACCCCGTGCTCAGGAGGCAACTAGCATAAGGCACTTTTTGCCTTTATGCGGGCGCTCTCCTTTGAAAGGTTACGAGGTGGGACTAAATGTCCCACCCCAATTTCGGTGCCTGCGCGGAGGAAGCAGCGGCTGTCGAGGCGAAGCGCGGGGGCTTCGCGCGAGAGCTTCGACTCGACTGCAGCCTGGTACTTCGCGAAGGCGCCTCGCGCTGTCTGGGAGCGTAACCTGGGCGTGGCGCACCTGGGGCAGCAGGTGAAGAAGCTGCTTCGCTTCAACAATGGCGGCGACGAGCGCAGGTACCTGCCCACAGAAAAATGGCCTCTCGGCCCAATCAGAAATGCGGAGGACCTTCGCCGTGGCACGGCGAAGGTGGTCGGGGGGTGTGCAGGTGGCGGGGCGGAGCCTAAGGGCTGCCCTAGGTCGGACTGTGGGTCGGGAGATGGGTTTGTTCGGTGGAGTTGCAGAGGGTGATTTGGGGGAAGTGGAGGGGCGGAAATGGATCAGGGTGAGGAGGCGAAGATTATGTGCAGGTCGGCGAGCCGTGTGGGATGCTGGAGTGATGGAAGCGGCTCGCCGGAGGATGGCCGGAGGCGGAGAAGGTGAGGGTGATTTGTCGGGATCGAGGGCGACAGTAGATGTTTAAAGTGAGGAAAAGGAAGAGGGGAGGAAGAGGAGGAGTTCTACCTACTTAGCAGGACGAGGAGGGGCCGGAGAGGGCGACAGTCGTATCGACTGTCGCCGGAGAAGAAGATGCCCGAGGGAAGGGGCGGCGGCGAGCAGAGGGCCGGAGAGGCGCCAGCTGGGTACGGCGTGGCGCGGGAAGAGCGAGGGAGAGCAACCCTGTAGCTGGTAGTGCGGCAGAGCGACGAGGAGGAAGAGGGGAGGCCGCCGGAGCTGGAGGGCTTCCTGTCGGAGTGGGAAGAGAGGAAGTGGGGGTCTTTCTCCGTCAGGACCGAGCTGGGAAGAACGGTGGAGCGACGGGTGTATTTATAGGGACCGAATCAGGGAGGAAGGCGGAGGGAGACGACGTGTCTCCCTCGCCGGAGGACGCCGGAGATGGAAACCCATACCGTCCGTGCGTTCGCACAGCCGGTATGGTGGGTTACAGCGACCAGGGGGGTGTCCCTGCGACGGCTGACGACGCAGGGCACCCCCGGTTTACTTGCCAGGCTCTCCCCCTCACCCTGCGCGGCGCCATGCTCCGCGCAAGGTCGCCGGAGCATGGTGCTGGCAGGTTTTGCAGGGGGGACCTGAACGCAAAGAACGAAGGAGAGTTAGGGGCCAAAATGCGAGGGTTCAAAAGTTGAGGGCCAAAAAGTAAATATATGAGGACCAAAGTGTAAAGTTGGTCAAGAAGGTTTCTTCTTAGGCTCAAGTTTTTATACATGACTAATTAGGACCTAAGGAATCTGATGGTGAATTTTATTTCTAGATTAAACCTTGTTTGACTGGTCAATTTACGCAAAAACCCAAATTAAGTTATTAATTGGGTAAGGTTCTCAATGTAGGTCAAGATGGGTTCCTAAGGTCAAATTGAAGGTTCTAAACCCTAGAGATTATTTTTCTATGAATTTTAGAGGGTTTATTCCATTTTTTCTTTGCCTTGAACCTCGTGAATTGAAGTGGGTTTGTTTTAGGGTTACAGATTATCATTTAGTTCCTTGGAATTGCTGTAGCCCTTGCTAGATCATCTCATCCCACTTTTATTCTTATTAAGTTGCTTTGACCTATGTTTGGACCCTGAATTACCCTGTATGCAGATTATACTGGTAAAATTGCATTTTTACCCCTTATGACTTGTTTTCTCCTTAAACTCAGAATTCTCTGAGTTAAGCCTTTCCTTGAGTTATGTAGGAGCTTTTATCCTTTGTATTGGGTCAAAATGAGCTAGTTATGGCTCATGATGAGGTTCTCATCAATGTACTACTTAGCATTGGAGAGCAACTTGTCTTTCTTGGCCTTCGGACAATCAGACAGGATCTGGTGTGATGCTAAGTAGTTTACTATATCAGCAAACCATGGAAGCCTAGTACCAATAGTCAAGAGGTGCTCATCAGGGAAGTGCTCCGTGATGGGTCCAGAAGGGTCGATGATCTCAAAAGGAAGGTGAGACAAGTGGTCAACTACCACGTTCTGTCTTCCCGCCTTGTTACGAATCTCGAGGTCGAATTCTTGTAACAGCAAGATCCATCGGATTAATCGAGGCTTCACGTCCTTCTTTGCAAGGAGATGTCTCACAGCTGTGTGATTCAAGTAGATTATGACGTGGGAACTCAGGAGGTAAGATCAAAATTTTTCGAGGGCAAATACTACGGTTAGCAGCTCTTTCTCCGTAACCGTGTAGTTACGCTGAGCCTCGTTAAGTGTCTTGCTAGCGTAGTGATGACCACAGGTTTCCCGTCAAGCTTCTGCCCTAGAACCACTCCTACAACGAAGTCAGATGCATCTCACATGATTTCAAAGGGTTGAGACCAATCAAGGGACTGTAGGATGGGGCTTGGGTGACTCGGTCATGAAGGTTCTCAAAAGCTTGAGTGCATTCCTTGAAAATCTCAAAGGGTACATCCTTGGAGAGAAGAGTAGTCAGGGGGCATGCGATTTTCGAGAAATCAGGGATAAAATGACGGTAAAAATCGATGTGCCCCAGAAAAGATTAAATGTCCCTGATCGAGCTAGGCATAGGAAGTCTAGAAATCAGATCAACCTTGGCTCGATCCACCTGGATGCCTTTCTCAGAAATTAAGTGTCCTAGGACGATCCCCTCAGGCACCATAAAATGGCTCTTTTCCCAGGAAAGAACCAAATTTACGTCAATGCAACGCCTGAGTATGTGAACCAAGTGCTGGTGGCAATCGTCAAATGATGCCCCGAAAACTTAGAAGTCATCCATGAAGACTTCCAGATAATCACCTACCATATCAGAGAATATGGCAAGCATGCACCGCTGAAAAGTCGCGGGTGCATTGCAGAGACCGAAAGGCATTCTTCGAAACGCGTACGTCCCAAAGGGGCAGGTAAATGTGGTCTTCTATTGGTCCTCTGGATGAATCATCACTTGGTTGTAACCGGAGTACCCATCAAGGAAGCAAAAGAATCTATTTCCCACTAACTTATCAAGAATCTGATCAATAAATGGTAGTGGGAAATGATCCTTCTTCGTGGAGGAATTGAGCTTCGGTAATCTAAGCAGACTCTCCATGAGTTGGCTATACGGGTAGGTATAACCTCTCCGGTTTCAGTCGTGATGGTGGTGAGCCCTGCCTTCTTAGGCACAACCTGAATGGGGCTCACCCAACGACTGTCGGAGATCAGGTAGATGATCCCTGCATCTAACCACTTAATGATCTCCTTCTTCACGACCTCCTGCAGATTAGGATTCAAACGTCTTTGCTTTTCACGTGAAGGTTGTGTGCCCTCTTCAGAATAGATACGGTGTGTGCAATAAGAGGGACTTATTCCAGTCAAGTCATCGAGAGTCCAACCAATGGCTCTGCGATGTTGTTGGAGAACAACAATCAGACGAGATTCATGATCAGGTGTGAGTTTGGAGTTTATAATCACAGGAAATGTCTGATTAGAACCCAAAAAGACATATTTTAAATGATCGGGAAGGGGTTTGAGTTCAAGAATGGGGTTATCAGCAGCAGCGGGTGGTTCAGAGTGAGTGTGGGGTACAAGGGTAGGAGTTATAGGTTTGTCTAAATCAAGGCCTAACTCCTCTAATTGTGGTTCAAGATTTTCTTGTGGTTGATGAGGAATAATCATGTTGTCCTCAAGTTGTGATTCATCAACCACAGCTGTAATGTCACAAATTTGTTCAATGACACCGTAATTGATCCCTTGTTTGGCCTTAAAGATATCAATTTTGAGAGTTTGATTCCCAAATTTCAGTTCTATTTGGCCCTCTTCACAACTTATGTTGGCCCTTGCAGTGGCCAGAAAAGGTCTCCCTAGTATGACTGGTGTATCCCTTGGGTTTTCAGGTGCGTCCATATCTAAAACTATGAAATCTACAGGGAAGTAGAAATCCTGCACCCTAACAATAACATCCTCAAGAATTCCCTTAGGTGACTTGACAGATCGATCTGCTAACTGCAATGTCACCTCGGTCGGTTTTAGCTCAGATTCTTTTAGATGGTTAAGTAGGGATGTGGGTATCAAATTTATGGAGGCACCTAGGTCCAATAATGCTCTATCAAACTGGGTCTCACCGATCTTACATGAAATCAGGGGAGTGCCTAGGTCTTTTGCCTTGGGTGGAAGTCTACTTAGGATTACAGAGCTAGCTTGCTCTGACAGTACAATTAGACTCTCACTCTTGGTTCGCGGCTTACGCTGAGGTGTACATACGTTTTTCAAGAATCGTGAGTAAGCCGGTACGTGGTGGATCGCATCCATCAAGGGGACGTTTATTTGGACCTGTTCAAAGAGCTTGATCAGGTCCTCCTCAGGAGCCACGGGTTTAATTGTTCGCTTTCCCTTGGTCAAGGCCTCGGGAAATGGAACCTTGGTTGGTTCCTCTAGGATAGGTCCAGGTTTTTGATCTTGGATAGGGATAGGAATATCCTGGATGACTGTCCTAGGGTTTGGGTCACTACCAGGCTTAGAGTGGTTTGGATAAGGTGGATCTTGGGTTGCCTTACCACTACGGGTTGTTACAGAATTAATTCCTATCTAGTTCTGGTTAGGGGTTGGTAGGATGGGCTGCTGCTGTTGGTAACCCGTATAGGAGGTTGAAGCTTCCATCCCATCAGGTGAAGGAATAGAAGGGGCCTGATAGACCATATGTGCTTGGCTTGGGTTTGGATTCATAACGCGCCGCTGGGTTGACACGCTATTAGGGTTAGGAAGAGGCTGAGAAGGAAGAGTGCCACGTTAGCAAGAATTTGCCAACTGGGCAAGTTGATTTCGGACCTCTGTGATTTCGTCCTTATGTTGCTTCTGGATAGCCGCATTCGTTCTCTGAATGTCAGCCAGAGTCTGGAGGATAAGGGACACTTGATCTTGGTTTGGCCCGGATGGATAAGTGGGGTTGGGCCGAGGCTGAGGCGGCTGATAAGGATGAGGTGCTTGTGGACGGGGCTGAAAGGGTGGTCTTGGATTCCGGGAATTTCCCGCCCACTGGAAATTGTGATGGTTTCGCCATCCAGGATTGTAGGTGTTGGAAAATGGGTCATTCTGCATGGCGTTGAGGTTCTCGCAGGTCTGAGGAGCCTCAGGAAAGTCAGAGAATGGGGGAGTAGGGCTCCCCCAACAAGAATAGAAAGGATCGTAGGTCCCTCCGGTCCTGGAGTCAGATGGGGGTGGATATGAGTCCATCCTAGGAGAAGGTCGGTGGAAAATGTTCTGCACAGTTTCCCATACGAGAGGGGGCTGTGCGAAGGAGTTCTGCGCAGAGGTGGCTTGCTGCAAGTGCTGAGTCAGCTCATCCACCTTCTTCTCAATGATTGAGACATTGTCCAATAGACTAGCCATTAATTCCAGGTCGACTGCTGCAGACAGGCCCTGCATCTCATTTGCTTCCCTAAGGTTCGTCACTGCACAGGTATTCGTTCGGTCGAATAATCCCATGGAGTCATTATTATGTTCTCGAGAATTTCCCACACGGTGTCTTCATGTTGACCCATGATATTTCCTCCACAAGTTGCATTGACGAACAGTCTAATACCTTCACGGAGTCCTTGGTAAAAAGACTGGACTTGTTCCCACTTAGGAACTCCATGATGGGGGCATTTTCTCATGAGATCCTGAAAACGATCCTATGCCACATGAAGAGGTTCTCCCGTCTGCTGCGTGAAGTGAATAATCTGATGGCGCAAGGTGTTTGTCCGACCTACGGGCAATAACTTCTTCAAAAACTTGGACTGAAGTTCTTCCCAAGTGTTGATCGGGTGGGTCTGCATCTGATACCAATGGGCTGCCTTGTCCATAAAGGAGAAAGAGAACATCTTCATGAGTAAGATGTCCCGATTCTATGCATCTGACCTGAAAGTTTGGGCCAAATGCTTAAGTTGTTTGATGTGTTGGAAGGAGTCTTCAGTGTTAAGCCCATAGAATTTAGGTATGGCGTGGATCATGTTGGGCTTTAATTCGGAATCAGGTCCTCCAGTCGGGATTCTGACTCGAGGCTCAATTGCCACCGCAGCGAGATTATAGTGATCCCGCATCATGGGGCGCTGCGGTGGGTTCATGAAGTTTTGGAAGAGATCACTAAGTCGTTGGAGCTGGTGCTCAAGATTATTCTCTTCTTCAACTGGCTGAGCCATTGTGGAAGAAGGGGAATTGGGTTCAAAATCAGAAGAGAGGTCTATGTGAAGAGGTTGTTGCACAAACAAGGGTACCAAGGCTTGGCCTCGGGGAGAGTGAATTTCTAAAGGAGGTTTTAAGGACCTCCTACCAAACATACACTGATGGATTGGTCGAGGTTAGCAGGTGCTGGACCCAATCAAGACACCCAAAAAGTTGGGTGACTATAGAGGTTCGGGGCAGATGATACCCCTTAATCAGAAGGTCATCCACCTGAGAATTACCTGGGCAGCCAGAGAGGGTGAGTCCTGCGAAGACCCCTACATAGTAGAGCGCCCCCACGGGTTACAGGGTTTCCCCCACCCGACCTCTCTTGTCACTAAGATTCCAGGTGAACCAGAATGGAGACCTTGACCTCTTAAGTCTACCACTTTTAATTAGGATCATGGTGCTTAGGGTTTCACTTGAACTTTATCCTTTTGTGTGCAAAGAGTGACCTAATTTAAAGGTTGGTTGATCCAAGGGATCAACTTTACCTATTAGTTCCGGTGAGATCTTATTAGGTCCTTTCTTTTAAGGCTCAAGTGACTTAAGATCCGGATTGCTTAGGGTTTCACTTAATAGATCTTTTCAAGCAATGGCTTAGGCACACTTCTTTTGGGAATTTTCAGTTCTTGATTAGAAGGTGTGTCTCTAAAACCCTAGCTTAGAGTCCTAGGTTGGCTCTAATTAGTTCAGTTAGTTGCCTCAGGATTAGGTAACTAGGGCTCAAGCAAGAAGGTTTTATCCCTAATTACCCTTAGTGGATATGCAGATAGAATATGTTGAAATTGAAAAGCAGGCAACTCTTGTGATTTACTATGTATAAAAGACAGGTAATTCCTAGATTGCTTTTCTTTTCCTTCTTCCTCTTTAGAATTTAAGGGGCTTAAAAGAGAGGATAGAAGATTACCTGTCTCTTGGTGTGGTTGTTGTGCGGCTGCTTGTTTCTTCTTTGCTTTCCTGTGCCTACACAACAAAAAGAGAGATTAAGTCAGTAGCCAATTAGAAATTGTGATTTAATAGCTTCTAAAATGCTCGTTGCTCCCCGGCAACGGCGCAAAAAACTGACGATAGTCTTTCGTCGGTGTTTTAAAGATATGTTCGTTGTAGTATGTTGCGAAAAACGATGATCTGATTATTTCAATTTATTACTTGAAATTTAGAATGTTCCGAGCTCGAACTCAGGGAGCAAACTTAATTCTAGAAGCATACAAATTCACAATTCACTATAATATGCTACTTTACAAAAATTAAAGAGCGAGGGAATAAAAATCTCTTCTTTTTGTTTCTTTCTTTCTTTCTTCTCTTCTTTCTCTGCCTTTTCTTTCTCGGACGTCTGATTCTTTGAATTAGATGCCTTATCTGCCCCTTTGCTACAGTGCCTTGCAGGTTCTTCTCCTCTTGGCTTCTTCTTCTGTTGCAGCTCTTGGCTGCTTCTCCTTCTCTTCTCTTTAGCTGCGGCTCTTCTTCTTCTCTCTGCTACGCTCCCTCCTCCTTCTTCTTCTTCAACTTCTACTGCTTTGTGCGGCTAAGTCCCCTCAGCCGCTCCTCCTTTCTTCTTCTCCTGCTTCCCTGCACATTACAAGGTTAGGCAAAACCTAACCCCTACCCGCCCCACGTCTCTCTCTCTCTCTTTCAAATTCACTCCAAGGTTCGCTCCCAGAGCCTTAATCGGGTAAGCGGGTCAGGTAACGCTCCCGGGACCAGGCGCACCGACGTGGGTGGTGCGCGAGGAGTGCTTGGTCGGGTAATCGGGTTCGGCCCAGGCCTGCGGGGTGTGAGCGCGGGCGAGGGCAGGCGTTAGCGCGTGGCGCGCTGCACATGCGTAGGCGAGGGACCTAGAAGCATCAAAACTTAGAACTTGCAAAAATCCTCCTCCAAACGGATTGTAAGCATATGATGGTTGGGTAGACTGCGTCGGGATGTAAGTATAATCCATCGATTGCTCGATGTAATCCATCAGAGGAGGCTAGGTAAACAACGTCGAAGGAAGCTGGCTAAAGTGTATTGGAGGTTGGGCGTACTGCGTTTGAGGTGGGCCGACATCCTCATCAGAAACGGCATCCGCAGATTCATTTCCAACTTCATGGTCTTGAATATCACGCAACCCATGCTCCTCTATCTTCTTGGCAATTCGATCAAGTAAGTCCTTCATTTTCTTCTCTCTTATGTTTGAACGTAAATGAGGTGTATTTAACCACCTCGTAATTAGTTCTTTTACTTTTAAAACAAGACTTACCTAATATTAAGCAAAATAAATTATTATTATTATATATAAAAATATAAATTAAAATTTTAGTAATTCATTTAAAATATAATTTTCGTACCAAGTCTCTCTCAATTGGGCCTCGAGGTTCATACGCGGCTATAGGTTACAATATTTATTCTTGCATCCACATTCTTGTCTTCCTCCAATACCATCACAAGTAACGTTCTCTAACTTCTGTAGGTGTGCCTTGTAAATCATGCTCTTCAACAATTGTTTTCAGTCTTCGAGTCGACCGTTCAATGTAACCCTGATGATATGATGCCCATGAAGAGATACCCCTTACTCATCCATCAACATATCTTATTCTATCAATCTGTTTGAGTATATGTTAATTCAAGCCAAACTGTGTCATTACACGATCAGGAACGTGCATAACTATTATATTATAACAAATCAAGCATGTCCTGGATCTCCAAATCACTGAATCTGCTAAGCAAATGGGATGAATGTATCGTGTCCTCTCATCTCTGTACGGATTCCAAATCACCTATAATACAAACGAAAATACTTTGAATATTTTTATAACATAATAAATCAAGAATTTATGGTAAATATGGAATTTAGTCAAAGTAAGTGTATGCTACCTGATGAGTGCGCGTTGTGTATCTAACTCATTTTGATAGTAATTATGATTTTTTGTTCTCACATTATTATTAAATTCTATACTACCACTCCACCTGAAACATAACTTTATCATGTTAAGAAAAGAGAAATGAATTTAATAATTATTATTATATTGAATATTTTAAACCTATCATATGCCTAACGGTGCAATATGTACCAAATGAGGAGGAAATGACATTTCTTTTAGCCTCCCAATATAAAGGTGTTCCCAAATCTATAACTACAAATACAATTTAAATATTATAATGTATATTTGAAGAAATTTATGAAGTTTATATAAATTAATGTAAAAATTACTTGTAACATCGTAAAAAAAGCGTATACGTTTGTTGTTGAACATCGTGTTGCTTCATTTAATTAGTGGTACAACTGAGAAAGTGAAATAGCTCCCCAGGCTAGTTGCTAACATACTTCAAGATCTTCTAGTAGTAATAAGCACATGCAAATGTATAAAAATATTGGTTAAGTATGCATAAAAACGTTACTCAATAATATTGTATATGTTTTATTCAAAGTATCTAATTAGGACCCTATTTTTGGTCAAATCGGGAATGATACTAGCTTCTAAATAAATCAAAATGATGCATTAAGCATATCTAATTGCATCATCTTTTGTCTTTACAAACTTAGACTTCGATCGTGTCATACTTAACTCTTTAGATTAAGTTCTTTTTACTTGGATTGTCATCCAGGTATTCTCCAAGTAATTCTACACACTTTTTCATTTAATCTCTATGTTGTAGAATACCTGTCACAGGTAGACTATGCACGCGAGGACCTGTGAAAATCGCGACATCTTTTAATGTCATGATAGCTTCTCCTTTTGGCAGATGGAAATTATGAATTTCTGAATGACAATACTCAACCATAGTATACATAAGTGCATGACCGAGTTGTAACCTCAGCAAACGTGAGGTCACTCCAAACCTGCTAACTCCAACTATTGTTCCATTAAGTTGTTTCTTTTTTCCAATACTTGATTCATCATTATGGTATATTCAATAAATCTCACATACAATAAAAGTTGTTATAATTACAACAAAATATTCAAAAATCGCTTATATAAATGAATAATATCAAATAATAAAATTCACAATACCTGTGTAACATCGCGCTAATCTGGATTGGAGATATGAGGACGGTCTCTCTAGATAAGCTTGCAATCACTTACATTCTGCTGTACCATGTATTATTACATGATAAGAAAAAAAAGAAGTATATTATAAGAGAAAAAAGTTAGTATATACATAATCAATAAAATATAAAAATGCTATTTACTAAACAAAAAAAAGTTAACCTCAAAAAAACTTTTTTATACTAGAAAAAATTTCCACTTCTTCCAAAATGACATATACTATGTTATTTCACTAGTAATTATTTTATTTCACATGTATAATTTTACTTAATTTTTATAAGTTTTATGATTTTCATTTCTCTTTTCTAGCTAAGTAAATTTTTGAACTCTTTTTTAAAGTTAATTAATTTCTAATAACTTAATCTTATTACTAATTTTCTAGTTAAAAAAATTCTTTTATTAATTTCCAAATATTATTATATGTTATTTATCACTTCACCATTTCATTTATCATTATTTTAAAATGATAACAATTTCTAATAAAATATGTTCAATTTAAATATAATTTATTTTAAATAAAAATTATATTTACATTTATTTCTTACTAGAAAATAAATATATTAACAATAATAGTCATTTAATAATTACTAAATAATAGCATTATCATTATGAAAATTATATATTTCAACATAAAAACATGAGTTGCATTACAATCGAATAAAAAATAATAAATTCTTACATATTTACAAGCAACAATTACATTGCAATCATTATTATTATCAAATAAAAAATAACAAATTTATTTAACATTATTGCACATGAATGATATAATTTTACATATTATTACATTTTATACATTTATTAATTCTTAACATCTTATATATTATTATAGGAATCAAAATAAAATATAGTACAAATGTATATAAAATAACTACACATAATATTAACTATTTTACACATGATACTAACTATTCTTTAAAAAAAGGTGAAGTTACCTTATTGCTAAATGTAAATGTTGGAGTGGGGAGTGAAAGAAAATTCAGAGCCAGTGAAGGAATCTCAACAAAATGAATGAATGAAGAGGAAAATTTTTAAGAGAGAATGGAGGAGGATGTGCGATGAGAAGAGGGAGAGGGGGGCATTTATGTAGGCGAGCCGAGGAAGGGGGTGCGGGGTTGGGATAACGACGAGGTAGAGGTCGCTAGACCTGATTCAACGACCTTTGCCTAATGTTCACTCGGACATAACGGTTAGACAGAGGTTTCTAGATCGTTTGACAAGTCGCTGGATCTGCGCCCAATGTTCGCCTGGGTGTAACACTTGGTCAGAGGTTACTAGATAATCCAGTGACCTGTTGAAAGTCAACGACCTGTTGGAGGGTGGGGATCAGTGATAAATCGCTAAATGGAGTAGCAACCTTTGTAGGTCGCTCCTTCATCCAGTGACCTATTACCCCTTTTTAATTCTCTTTCGATTCCTACCCCCTATCCCAATATATACCCCACCCCATGCCCCTTATGCTAAAATGCCCAATGTCAATGTCCCAATGCCATAATACTTAAGCTTTCAACCGGTAGAAATTTATGAAACCCTAATGCCTAAACCTTAACTAGAGCAATATCAATGCCCTAGCCCCTAAACACTGCCCACATTGCACTGATTTCTACCTCTACAAGCAGCAGCCAGTTAGGCTTCTCTGGTTGGCATCAGTTGGGTAGATGACATAAAGGTTTAGTAAGGCTATCTACAATATAGCTAAAAGGAAGGTGCAATGCACCCTCTTCTGTCACATTAGTACATCATCCTCACTGTTTGTCTCTCCATGTCTCTCTCTCTCTCTTCTCCATTTCACCCTCTCACAATTAATTGCAACGAAGACTTTTCCCCATGACACACGTCTCTCCATTTCTCTCTTTCGCTCTCTCTCTCTCTCTCCATAGTTCCGCCCTCTTTTGTATGCATGTTATTACTACCGGTCGATTCGCATGCCTTTTTTTTTCCTTTAATTTTATTTTACATGTCAATCGCTACCGTAACTAGTGAATATATCTATTTATTATTTTCTTTTTTTTTCTTCAATTTTTTTTTGGATGTCATTACCATCGTAATGAGTGGATATAGCCATTTCTTAGATGAATGTTAATCTTTAACAAAAAAATGGATGGATGTTTACGGAGAAAAACCATGATAGTAACATTTTATACATAAGGAAAAATTATATCATAAGATTGAGTACATTAATGCTAACTAAGACATCTTAGGTGGCTTTAATAAGAGAGAGTAACTATAATATATAGCATTCTATAATTAAAGAAGGAAAATATATGAAAAAAATTATATAAGATAATTTTTTATTATCTCAATTATTTGATAAAATATATTTCATTCATATAATTTATATGATTTAAAAATACTCTCTCAATCTATATAATGGTATTTTCAAAAGCATGCATTTTATACGATGATCTCTGATATTCTCTATGTAAACTTCTATGTGATCACTCTTTTATGTGTGCAACATGTTTAGGTAAATAAAATCTAACATCTCAAAAACTAAGTTGATAAAGTATACATAAATTTTTATAATCTAATAATTATTTCAAACACCCAATCCACTCATACAAGTTCTATATCAAATGACATGTCCAAAAATGTACAGTGATTTAACATATCAAAAAATATGTAATCTTAGTATATAAAATTATGAAAAGAAAGTGTACTAGAAGAGCTACATCCATATTTATATATAAACTAAAATAGTGTGTGCATTTTTACATGCTCACACGTGTCCCCCTAGACACTCCCCACTTGTCACTTTGGCTTCTTTCTTTCAACTTTCTCAAATGACAAACACAACTCACCTACTTAAGACAACTCACGACTTCTATCTATCTTATTACTCAACTAAACTAAAGTAGATATTGTCTTTCATATTTCTCCATGTGTCCCCCCATCCCCCACTCTCTTTCGTAATTTTTTCCTTACCTTCGCATGATATTCTCTTCCAATAGAATGATGCTAATAATTTTCCCTACGCTCACTTTCCATTACGATAGCAACACACCTCTTCATTGGCGACAAGCCTCAAATTATTCTATATGATGGAACAGGAAAGGAGGTCTTGGAGAGAGTATCTGGTTTTGTTTTTAATCTTTTTTGCATGTTCTAATTATATGAATTGTGAAAAAAATTGAGATCCGAAGGTTTTTCAAGTGATTTTTTAATAGAATTTGTGAGACTAAAAAGGACAACAATACAAAGAAGTAAAAATAAGGGCTAATAGGATTTATTTTGGAGATATTTGCGAGGTACGACTGTAGGGATGAGGGTGATATCATGTAAAGAATGAGATTCTTCAAGTTTATATTCCACTAAAAAAAAGGTTTGCATGATCAGTAAGTTCTCATAATTAATCAATTTTGAGCCATCTCTTGATGTGAGAGTATAAAAATTAGCAGAAAAAAAAAAAAAAATACATCACTTTTCAACATCATAACAAACGAAAGTTAAAAAAATAGATAAATAAATAAATTGATGAACATATCACTTTCCACAGCACATAAAAATTTGAAAAAATAATTGAAATGAATATTTTTTATTTTTCACTGATACCAATTGATCTATTTTAATTTTTCATACATTTTAATTTTTTCGTTAATATCAATTGATATATTTTGATTTTATATATGAAAAATCAAAGAATATTAATTAAAAATCTTTAACTAATATATTTTAATTTTTCACTTTCTAATAGCAAATGAAAGTAAAAAATTCGATTATAATAAAGAAAATAAAATAATTAAAAATCAAAATATACAGCATACTACAAAATATATTTCTCAATATATTTTGATTTCTAATAGGTATAAATTATGTTTACACTGTATCATTTTATATATATATTATTTTATACTTTCAAAAAAATATATTCAATATTAATCTTTAATGAAAAAATACAATATGAGATCTTTATACTCTTATAGGTAAATGGAGGGAACGAAATTCGAATCGAACTTACTTGTTAAATAGTAGGTAAAAGAAAAAAAATAACAGAGATAGTCGAAGAGAGAGGCTGTAACAGTCAAAAGTTCAAAAAAAAACGTGTAATTGCAGTAGAAGTCGAAGGTTAAAAAATTAAATAAATACACAGCACGGTAACGGAGGCACGACTCTTTTTTTTTTTTTTTTGTATATAGATATGACTAAAAGGATGCTCTTCCACGGTGATCTCTGTGTATAAATATAAATGAGAGGCAATGTCACAAAGTTTAGTTTTAAGAATTTATTATGAAATATATATTAGAAATTATTTTATAGGAATTTCTTTGAAACTTTCATGCACAGGTTCCCTTATAAATAAACTTGGTATAACCCAGTTGAGTAATCCAATGGTTGAGCATGTGATCTCTTACGTACCCGAAAGATCAAAGATTTAACTTTCACCGTACTCAAAAAAGAAATAAGCTTAATGTCCAAAACACTTAATATTTCTTAATTATGTTTTACATAGATTTAGATTTCACATTAATTAAATAACATATATTTTCACCTTTTTTTGTAAAGTTCCTTTTTATTATAATTGTCTACATAGAATATTCAACTCAAAATCTATTATCTAAATTCTTGAAATTTATGCTCCCACTTGAAAGCATGAGATTTATGCTAGCAGGAGAGGTGTCAATTGTGATACCTATCCATTTCGAAGAACTTATGCATCTCTTTGTTTTATTGTTATCACTACCTTAGTTACTATAATAATTACAATTATAAATTTGTTGGTGGTAATAATAGTTTCTTTAACTTTTTTTTTTTCACCATCGACCTATTTTTGTTTCATCAATAATAAAAATAATGGTTAGAATAAGTAATTATTACATTAATATATGTAACCAATAATGAAGAGGATATAAGAAAGTCATATCCGTAATTAAGGAACTATAGTAATCAACTTCTTCATATATCTACTTTCAACCAAATACATAAGTAGAAAATTCTACTATTAGTATCACATACTAAAGTCAACATAATAAGATATAAATTATAATAGTTGATGACTATTACATGAGAACTTAGGTTAAATCCTTTTAAATAGTTGTATTACCTTTGCTAAGCTAAATATAAATTGACTTAATGTGCTACCAAGACGTAGAAATACGAGGTCTTAAATATTTACTAAATCATAGAAATATGAAAAGTATTAAATATTGGCTACATAATTTATTTAACAAATCTTAATTTAAGGAATTGATAAATTATAAATTTATCTATCAATAAAGTTCACTGCCTTCTTCCTCGTAAAAGCAAAATGAACAAAATAAACAACAATTACATTTATGCCACAATGTGCAGGCTCAGCTAACTAACTAGTATAGAGAACAAAAGATACTATAGCCGCACGTGTGATCACACAACCTGTTGCACTATCCTAAAATGTGTAAACAAAAATAAGACGAAAGCTTATTACTCGAAAGCTTATATTACTCGAAAGCAAAATAGCCAAAGAGAAACACTACAAGTATACTTAAGATGTCTTCGAGAAAGTAGGGTTCAGGCACTAGTTTACAGTCACTCCAACTTCGCAAGTTTACTGGGAAAATGTTCCCCCTTCACGAATTCATCTACTTGTGCATGCCAGTTTTGAAATACCAATTACAATCATTTCGGGTGAACAATATACATCAATTTCCAACAAATGACAACTGGGTGGCTTTAGAATAATCGGCTAAAGATTTACACCAATCGGTGCGCATGCAATGAGCAGTTGCAAGATTCCTCTTTGCATCACTGCTTCGGAGCTAGAGAAGGATTCTCATATCTAAGAATTTCTATGTCAAGGAATGGGCCCAAGCTTTGACTATCTTAGTATCATTTCGTGTAGGATTGAGATAAAACAAGTTTGTTGAGGCAGCCAATCAGAAGCATATGTTTCAGCCTGCCATTTTCGCTCGCTTCCAAACAATAACTGTTCCTTCAGAATCAGATGAAGCCAACAAATTCTCCCCATGGTTCCAGGCAACTCCAATGACAGGAGCACCATGTCCCTGAGAAAATAAAGCATATACCTATATCATCTTTCTTTTTAATCCAAAAAGTCAGAAACTTCAACGTTTGAGAAACAAACCTGCAACTTGTTTACGCAAGTGTGCTTTGGTCGTGTCAAATCATAGAAATATACATTTGAGTCCTCACTGCCCGACACTGCGTGTGTAACACCATTGAAAGTCAAATAATAGAAATATACATGAGTCCTCATTGCCTGACACTTTATGTGTAACACCATTGAAAATTTCATCTAATATAGTCGACTCCATAGAGAAGTATATATACATGGCAATTTCAACCTGCTTGCATTTTGTACGTGAAGGAACTAACTTTGAAACCATGGCAAGATAATAGCAAGTGAAGAAGGGATGATGATTAGTAATCAAATCTCAAATTTGTAAGGCAAGGAAAAACGTGGCCACTTGTCAACCAAGTAATCATAGAAAGAGTTAGGTGAGACAATCACAAAAAGCATGGTCCTTTTTCCCCTTCCCATTTCTTTCAAATGGCAAACAACAAACAGATTTAGTGTTCCCCCTTTGACATCACATAAACATCCTAGGATACCAACAATGCCAATATCTGGGGTGGTACAACCATCTACAAGCCCACACATAGAACCAATGAAGAAGTACTAGGGGCTTTGTCATGGGTTGAAAAAAAAGGTTAAATGGACTGAGATTCCCCACTACACAGAAAAGGATAACGGTAACCCAGTCATTTATGAATGGAATGAGAATTGAAATACATGTCCTACCAAGACAGAATTGGTAGCTTGCTATCCTTTTGCCTAGGAGGCAAAGATGGACCTCCGCGGAAAGATAGCAGATCAACATTAAAGTCCAACTACATTGCATTGCCAGGAAAGAGTAGTCTAAGAATAACTTTAACCATAGAATTCATTCAAACATTCAAAACAAAGACACTCTAACCTGACAGAAGTCTATTTTCAGGAATATGCATGGAGATGCATCTCAACCCACTATGCAAGCTAGAAGAGCTTTATAGCTAATTTCTATCTAGCTTACTTTTTTCTTTTGGGGAAAAATAAACTTGCTCTCTACTCATCTGTTTCCTAATTGCTTGTCTAAGCTCAAGAGTTCAACGTCTCTTCAATACTCTAGCCACCCTGATGAATCATGAACCTGTACTCCGTTGACATTCCCCTTAGAAGACCCTTACAACATGGATAATGAGTCCATATTGAATGTCAGAGAAAATTTGCATCACAGGGTACTATCCAAAGATGGCTTGATGATCCAATTACCCTGTGAATTAAATGATAATTTAATTCCAAAGAATGCAGTAGAAAGCTTTCCAAGACCATTTGAATACAAGCCCTATGGAAGTCAAGGATGGAGGGGAGATGTGTGTGTGTGTGTGTGGGGGGGGGGGGGGGGGTGGTTCGTGAGGTTAATGGCTGGGTGCATGTTCATCAATGGAGGCATAGGGAGGGACATGCAGAAGGTGCTCGACATGTATGGGACATCATTTGCTTCCACTATTGTGAGCATGGACACCTTGCAACAGATTGCCGTGATCTGATTGTGTGCTTTCAGTGCCATGCCATTGAACACCAATAGCGATCATGTACGGCTCCGCGAGATCTTATTGATCGGAGGGTCAGGTGTGAGAGGCGGTAGATCATGGTGTACATGGTGCAAGAGAAGTTGTTGAACCCTCATCGCACTCGTTGAGTCTCATTGTAGCTTTCACTCTAAGGGACCTTTGTAGGCGATGTGCTGGGGGGGTTGTCCCTCTATTGGTGAGGTGAAGAAGGTGGTTGAAGCATTGTGTGAAACCCATAGAGGTCGGGCTATTGTGGGTGGATGATGCAAAGCTCCTTTGAGGGGTAGTTCCATGTGATGTTGACCTCTTGCGCTTACGCTCGTTGATCATTGGAGATGCGGAGGTGAGTTGGCGAGGCTTGTTGGACTTTGACGACACCATCCCCAAGCGACCACCATTGTGGCAAAAGGTTGATCTTCCTTTAAGAGGTGTACCTTTGCACCTCCAAACCTTGGAGGTGGTTGAAGCTTTGACATCGGAGTTCAAGTCGATCAGTTCGTTGGGGTTTGAGGCAAAGGATATCAAGGTGGTTCAGGCAACGGTGGAGGTTTGTAGGTTGCCTGATGTCCCATCGGTAGTGGTTCTGCAACATGGAGGCTCTTCATGGCTTATTAAGGTCTAAGTCGTGGACAGTGCTCATTCCTTTGTAAAGGTGACCTTTGCCTCCATGGCATTGAGAGTGAGTGTTGTTATAGTGTCAGCGGGAGATGGCAAACGAGTAGTGGCGCTAGGGCTAGAGAAGGTGAAGCGTCTGACGAAGGTTTGAGTTCGTATCACTTCAAATTGGGCAAAACCATTTCGAATTCCCCTATAAGACACGACGATAATTCGAGAAGGGCCTTAAATGGGGCTGACGTGGATCATTCATGTAGGGTCCGTTGCTTTCTTGGCAAGTTGGAGGCTTTCTTGAAGGCCAAGTATGAGGTGGGTGGACCTTATATTAGATTCGTTTATGGACCCCCCAACCCACTTCTATTCGGCTCCATCTATGGTGACCACGAAGATGGGCTTGCGTCTAGTGGCCCTCTAGCTAGTTCCTCCCTTACATTTTTCAAGCTAGCATGCAATGCAAAACTTGGAGTTGTACGTGATGGAAGCAAGGTTGAGATTGTTCAACCAATGGTGTCGCATGTGATGGAGTTGGACCATTGTGTGACAACATATGGCGCTCCAACTGATGCTGCGGTGCTCCAAACTCCATGCGATGACTCCGATGGCACAGTGGGAGATGGTAATTCTGGATTACCACCTCTTGCAAATGCTCCTAATGGTGCTTTTCAGAAACCCTCTTCGTTGAAGGCTCCCTTTAGTGATTCTGCAAGCTATTCGTCGATGGGTTGAGCATAGTTTGTATCCAATTGTGTGAACCCAGGGATTTTGAAGTGGACCACCAGTGGTTCCTCAAGTAGGGGGTCAAAAGCTGGTAGGTCAATGCTTCCAAAATAGAGCTTGATATATAACTCTTTTTACAAGAGGCAGCTATTTAAAAAGAAAAGATCTAAGGCGATGGTTCATGAAAGTATCAACTTGGGTACTAATTTGGCATATCAACGAGTGGTGAAGGTGATTAATGCTAAAAAGTGTCATCTACTGATGGGTCCAAGGGGAACACATGTTCTCATGATTAAAGTGCTTTCTTGGAACGTCAAGGGTCTTTGTGATAGGTCACAAAGATCGAAACGGCAACGATATTTAACAAATTGAAAGATTGATTTTGGACTTCTTGAGGAGACACACTGATGAGAGCCTCATCATGAGCCCTAACTAGCTCATTTTGACCTAAGAAAGAGAATAAGAGCTCCTACGTAACCTGGAGAAGGACTTAATTCAAGGAATAAGTGTTCTGAGAAGAAAATATGAAATAAAGGCTAAAACTGCAATTTTACCATTGCAATACAAAAACGGGATTTATCAGAGGCAAAACATAGGTCAAATGATCTAAATAAGATAAAAATTAGGTTAGTTCAATCAGAAATGGGTTATTGTGCAATCCAAAAATTAAAATGGCATTCTATAACCCTAAAACGGACCCGCTTAATTCAACAAGGTTCCGATCAGAATAAAAATAAATTAAACCATCTAAAATTCATGGAAAAATATCCCCTAGGATTTAGAACCTTCAAATTGGCCTTTGGAACCTATTTTGACCAAGATTAGGGTCCTAGCTCATTAATTGACCTAATTTGAATTTTTGTGCAAATTATCCAGTCAAACATGGTCAAACCTAAAATCCAACTTCACCATTAGATTCCTTAGGTCCAAATTAGGTTTGTACCAAAATTTGGACCTAAGGGGAGGTCATCTTGACCTACTTTGCAAAATAGTACACCCAATTACATTTTGACCCCTATTTTTTAAAAATCATTGCATAGACCCCCTAACTTCCTCGCCACTCTTACAAACAGGTCCCTCCGCCATTAATGGGGAGAAATCCTACTCCAGCGAGGAATGGAGGGGGAGTACTGATTCCTCAGAGATCTCCCAAATTTGGAAGGGAAATTCTCTAAGGAATTCCCTTCCATCTGAGCGTGGTCCTAATCCCTGATTCACACCCAATCTCTCGTGCGAACGCACGAGAGATTTTGGTATTCCACAAAATTCCTACTCCGGCGAGGACTCTTGCGTTTGGAAGCTTGTCTTCCAAGCACAGGAGCCCCTACCAGCATCTATAAAAGGATCCTCAACCCCGGCCTCGCCTCTTCAGCTCGACTTGGCCAAAGATCCACCCCAATTTCATCCTTTTCTCCTCCGGTCAAGCAGTCCAGCGAGCTCCGGCGAGCCTTCCTCCTCTTTCTTGTCACTCTGCCACAATACCAGTGGCAAAGCCACCCTCACTATCTTCCTCCGCATCACGCAACACCCGCACGAGCATCTCTAGCCCCGTCGTCGCCGCTGTCTCCCACTGGACACCATCTTCTCCGGCGACAGCAGGTACTGCCAGTCACCATCTCTCCCCCTTCGTCCATGTAATTAGGTTAAACTTACTCTCTATCCCCTCTTCAATTCCCCTCAATCTATTTCACAAATTACCCCTCGACAGCCACTGTCCACCGCCATCTTCCCCATCTCCGGCCAACCTCCGGCGAGACGCACCCATCACTCCACACCTCCACACGTCTCGCCACCAACCTCTTCACCTCCGCCATCGACCACTGAACATCTTCCACGCATCCATCGACCGCCTACACCTCCCTAAACACCCCCCGACCTAACCCACAAGATCAGCCACAGAGCGACCTAGGCACGCACGCCTAGGCCACCCTGTGGCTTGCCACCTACTGCCTCACCTTCGCCGTGAGATAGCGAAGCTTCCCATGTATTTTACTGGGGCCACCAGGCCATATTCATGTGTGGCAGATCTGAGCACCAGCTGCCATTAGCGACGGCTCGAGAAGGTCGCAAGCTTGCTCCAGGCTGAAGCACTCCAGGATCCCAGGTCCAGAAGGCTTGGGTTGGTCTCGCACATTCATCTGTCCAGGCAATTAGCCCTGCGAGGCCTCCAGCTGCAGCAATTGGAAAGACATCCGCCAGCAGGTGTACACAAAAGCTGGTGAGACATTAGTCCCACCTCGTGAACGTATGAGCGTGACGCGTGCGATAAATTGATTTTGTGTTTTACTCTATTCGCCTCGAGATCACTAGGGTGAGGTCCCTCGCCCTTAGCACGCCTCGTCCGTGAATTGACCCCGCGGACCTGGCACCCGACCCGTTAACCCTAAACCGTGCACTTGCGTACCACACCCACACCGGTGCGCCTGGACCCGGGCACGCAACCGACCCAATAACCCGGCTCTGGGAGAGCGTACTGAAGAGAGATACACAGAGAGAGAGAAAGAGAGAGAGAGAGAGAGAGAGAGATGCAGGGTGGGTAGGGGTAGGTTTTGCTTTGCAGTGTGTGCAGGGAAGAAGAAGGAGAAGGAAGGCGTAGCTGAAGAAGCTAAGGCATGGTGAAGCGGGGCTAAGCAAACTTAGCTGCAAAAGAAAGAAGGAAGGCTAAAGGAAGAAGAAGAGAACGAAAAGGTGAAGCTGACACAGCCACAAATAAGATAAGTCAGAAGAGAAGGAAAGACAAAGCAGGAGAGGCAAAGCTAAAGAGAAAAGGAAGTCTGAGGAGAGCTAAGGCTGAAGAAGGAAGAAGCTAAATAAGAAGACCCACAGAGGAAGAAGAAGGAGAAAGACACTGTACAAAAAGAGAAGGAAGAAGAAGAGAGATACAAGGAGAAGAAAATAAGAGTGCCATCATTTAAGACATCAGATCATAGAATCAGACGTCCAACTCTTTTATTTTTGCTATAAATTTAATTCATACAACTCTTGCATTTATATTCTGATTAAGTTTTGAGTAATTCTAAGTGTTCAATTACATTATTGAGAATAGTGAATAAATTTTATTTGCTCCCTGTGTTCGACCTCGGATACTTAGGTTTTCGAGTAATAAATTCTTATTTGTTGTCAACGCTTAGTCACCTATACTACAACACAACTGACTGTTAAAACACGATCAAGCGCTGCAAACACACACCTTAAGTTGGAGGATTTAGTTCGAAGGGAGCTATGTGGTGATCTTCTCACAGGTATTATGGTGGTTAATCCTGTAGGAAAGATCATGGGAAATTCTACTGATATGGAATGATGCCCAATTCGAGTGGAACACATTGTTGCTTGGAAATCGGGTGTTTACGGTAGCTTTCACTCGAAGATCTAATGGTTCTTATCTCGTCCTCTCCTTTTATGGACCTTGTGAAGATGTTGCTAAATCAGCATTATGGGAGGAATTTCACCAGACAACAGCTTTTGCATATTGTAGACCCTGGTTGGTGGGGGTGATTTTAATGTCATGCTCACTTTTAATAATGGCCTAATGGTAGAACATACAAGGCTACGGTGGATTTTGCGAGTTCGGTGGAAGAACTAGATCTCAACAGCATTCCTATATTTGGGGTAGTTTATACTTAGAGGAATGGTAATGGATCTACCTTCAAGATTGACAGATTCCTTAGATCCGTTTTTGTCAGGCAAAGACCATTTTCCGATCATATGCCTTTGGTTTGGGACAATAATGAAGGAATCCCATTCTCATCTTCAATTTCTAGAGGTCCTAGTTGTTGGAACCTAGTTTTCGTGATTTTGAGAGAATGAAATGGGATGAACTGCCTCAGTCATCCTCAGTTTTTCGCACTTTCACAATGAAAATTTAGGCCCTCAGACTACTTTGAGTATAAGGAGATTAAGGAGAGGAGGAAGCGAGTGAGAGTCGACGCTTTGGAGGGGATTTCCACAATAGACAGAATAGAAGATGTTAGGGCCTTAAAGGAGGTGGTGAGTGGTAAGTGACATCAACTACAGGTTGTCATGCAGCAAGAAGACCACAAATGTGAGTTTGATTGGAGATAGAAATCACGTTGGCTATGGCTAAAGGAGGGGGACTCGAATACACATTTTTTCCATCTCTTTGCAAGTGCAAGAACGAGATCTAATTTGATTAGTACCCTTCAGGTCGGCATGGAGGTTATTTTTAACAGGGAGCACATTGCGGAGGCTTTACAGGAGGGATTTCCACATGAGATAGAGTAGCCGATGTCAGATCCTTAAACTGTGATTTAAATGCCGACGGCATGCCGCCGGATGCAGTCGGCAAGGTTATTTCCGAGCAAGGGTCGTGCCGACATGGATAAAATGTCGATTTACAGGAATATCATCGGCATGCCGTCAGCATGCCCTCGGCACGGTCGGCATACCCTCAGCATGGTCGGCATGCTGGCGAAATCAGTGCCCATGCCGAGGTTGTTGGTTTTTTTAATTACTTTTGCTATTTTTGTCGGTATCCATCGGCATGCCCTCGACATGCCCACAGCGTGTCCTCGACATGCTCATCAGCATATCCATCGAAAAATGGGCATTTCCCCGGCATGCCCTCGGCATGCCCACGAAATGCACATTTAGAATTTCATCGGCACGGCATCGAAATCGACATTTCGAACCTTATCCTTAAAGGAGGTGGAGTGTGGTGAGTGACGTCAACTGCAGGCTGTCGTGCAGCAGGAAGACCGTAAATGTGAGATTGATTAGAGATAGAAATCATGTCGGTGATGGCTAAAGGAGGGGGACTCGAATACACATTTTTTCCATCTCTTTGCAAGTGCGAGAAGGAGATCTAATTTGATCAGTACCCTTCAAGTCAGTGAGGAGGTTATTTCTGACAGGGAGCAAATTGCAAAGGCTTTGCAGGTTCATGTTCATGATTTTCCTAAACAAAGGCCTCAGGGTTCTTGGTGACTTGGGACATCTGATATGCTTGCCCTAAACTAAGAAATGTAGAGTGAGTTGATTAGGGAGGTGACTAAAGATGAAGTTTTAAGTTTTAACAACTATTCATGGTTTGAAGGCTGAGGCGTCCCAAGCCCGGATGGTTTATAGGTGCTCTTTTACAAGGAGCTATGGGAGGTTGTGAGGGTGGATTTCACGACGATGATTTATGAATTTATGGTGGATAACCGTGACTTTGATAGATTAAATAGGTTCTACTATTTCCTTTTACCGAAAAGGTCAAGTGCACAGACTATTAATGAGTTTAAACCTATTGTGTTATCCAATGCAGTTTACCTTATTGTGGCAAAGGTTTTAGCAAATAGATTGCAGGTTGTACTGCTTCAACTCATTAGTCCTGTTCAATTTGCTTTTCTTAAAGGGGAGTCCCTCTAAGAATCCTTCACTTTGACTAAGGAGATGGTTGCTGCTTGGTAGAGATCTAATGCATCTTTTTTGTGGAAGGTTAATTACTGAAAGATGTATGATTCGATCTCATGGTCATACTTATGAGAGATTTTAAGATGATTTCCGAAGACAGGGATGAAGAGGTGCAACACCACCACATCTTTCTCTCTTGGTCAATGGCCAACCGTGTGGTTCTTAGACATAGCCTCAACATGGAGTGAGACAAGTATGCCCATCGGTGCCACTTCTATTCAACGTTGTAGTTGATACTATGGCAGTTATGGCTGTCAAAGCCTGTGATGGTGAATTGTTCTTTGGTTTCAAGTTAGGTGTAATGGTTCCCTTCTCATGCTCATCTTGTAGTATGCAGATAATACGACTTTTTTCACGGAGGGAGGCAGCTGAGAAGCTAAAAATGTGGCCTCCTTTGTTAGAATCTTTGGTGAAATTTCGGGATTGGTGATTAATCATGGGAAGTTAGCTTTTGTCCCCTTCCATATGAGCGCAAATGAAGTGTTGGCCACATCGCACTACCTTAACACCTCCATGACACAACTGCCGCTCACATACTTTGGCCTCCTCGTGAAAGGGAAGTGACTTACATCTGGCAATTAGACCCCCTTGTTAGAGCACATAGGAAAGAGATTGAATGGTTGGAGTAGTAAGTTATTGTCTAGAGGAGAGAGATTGGTGCCCCTCAAAGTCACCCTTGCTGCCACGCCGGTTGTTTATTTATCTGTGTTCAGCCCACCCAAGAAGATTTTTCAGGAGTTGGAACTTATGCAAAAGCAATTCTTTTGGAAGGGGTCGGTTCATGAGGGGAGAGTTTTGCAGTTCGTCCTTTAGGATGAGGTTTGTAAGCCCAAGAGTGCCAATGGTCTTGGTATTCACCTTCTTTCTAACTTCAATGATGCATTACCGAAGAAGAGGATGGCATAGCTCTTCAACAATGGAAACACATAGACCAGGTTGATGTAGGATTCTTATGGTAAGATTTTAGCCATAGGGGATAGGAATGTAGCACATTGAGGAGATTTTGCCTTCTGGAGATCCCTTGCACCAATTATGCAGAGATTTGCTACTTTTTTCGCTATAGTGTTGGGGAATGGAGAAAGCTTCAGATTTTGGGGCGATGACTAGTCTGAAAATGGGAGGTTCACGGATCTGCTCCCTCGTCTATACAGATTGGTGGTTGATAAGCACGTCTGTGTCGATGGGGTTTAGGACCCAACCTCCTTATCTTGGGTGCCTATTCTGAGGATAGGTTTGTTTGAGGCTAGAGTCTAGGATTTTAATTTACTCATGTCAATGCTCTCTGAGCCATAGCCGAATGATATGAGACCTGATCAATTAGTTTGGACTAACAATCACTTTTTAGTGGCCAAGGCGTATAGAGTACTTTGGGGTCCTATGTTTGAGGGTGATTACCTTATGACTGATTGTCACATCGTATGGAGGATGTTCCTTTAAAAGTTAAGATTTTTCTATGGCTCATGAAAAGGGAGAAGGTGGTCATGAAGGTGCACACAAGAAATTGGTTTGACAATCCAGATGAATCTTGTTCGTTATATGGTCAAGACAATGAGGATGTTACTCATTTGTTTCATTCTTACAACTTTTCTGGTGCAGCTTGGTCAACCCTGCAACTTCAGGGTGTTGATGTCTCCTCCCTTGAGAGGTTATGGAGCTCCTTCAAAATAATGCCCAAACAAACATCGTTGAAGGGATAAACAGTTATCTGGTATATCTGAATTCAGTGCAACATTGTACTCTTTAAGAGTAATAGGGCATGGGTGAAAAATGTTATAAGGGAGGTGAGTTTCTTATCCGATTCCTGGTTGCAGTCTTTGTAAGTTAGTTCCTCTTTTGATGGCATGACCTGGATGTCTACCAACCCCTGATAGACATCCTTTTACTTTTCAAAAAAACATCTTTCTGATAGGATCAAGGTTAAAATCTCACCCATACATCTCCTTTTCTTGAACTTTTTCCATGAATAAAAGGATCATTAAATTAATAATACTTATTAGTGCAAAGCACTAATTAACCTAATTTTGATGATTAACAAAATATGCTACATGGATTAGCCTAATTTTGTGATGCAGAGCTCAATTTCATATATATATGGATGATGATGCATGAAAAGTTATTCAAGTGATGTTGATTTAGCTTAATAATGAGGAAAAATAAAGATTAAATGAAAAGAGCCTCAAGGAGAGCTTCAAGAAGACTCAAAGCCTAGTTATATAATGTTTTTATGTTTCTAGAAACTTTATGTTAAAGAGTCACTTGCATATCATACACACACAAGGCATTTCTTAGGCTAAAATATTTAAAACATTGATTAAAATTCAAAATTAAGCAAAATTAAATGATTAAAAAGTAACTAACCTTCTTCTAGATGAATCTCAAACATTTTTAATCGTTTAATTTTGCTTAATTTCTAATTTTAATCAATTTTCTAAATATTTTAGCCTAAGAGATGCCTTGTGTGTGTATAATATGCAAGTGACTCTTTAACATAAAGCTTCTAGAAAACATAAAAACATTACATAACTAGGCTTTGAGTCTACTTGAAGCTCTCCTTGAGGCTCTTTTCATTTAATCTTTATTTTTCCTCAGTAACTGGTCAATGGTGATGCTGAGGTATTCTATTACAATGACCAGTTCAATGCGAATGCAATCAGAGATGGCCAGCAACCAATAAATCATGTTAACCAAGAAAAGCAAGGGCCAATATCTCGCATGCTTGTGTTCTTTACCCTCTGTTTTCTTCTGACATCTACTTAAGGAAAGAAACGTGATTTCATCTCCAATAAAAGAAGAAAAAGAAACTTTGCAGAAGACAAACCTATAAATTCTCCCTTCTCAAGTGATAGAAGTGGACAGAATGAGGCCCGAATACGGTGCACCTGAGGGGCTAGTTTTAGCGAGCAGCATGGAGTTAAATATCCCTGTATCTCGAGAGCAACACTGTATAAATTGAAAAGGCTAGTCATTAGTAGAATGTACCAATAGAATCTTATATTCTTTTGAGATACCCTTCGGTTTATTTTATATTTTGTAGCCATTATTGTAACATTTTATTTTCTTATGGTTATGTACCACAGTTGCTCCCACACCTCTCTATATAAAGAGGTGTAAGATTTCTTATTGGAATGAGACTTGTCATTTTTCCAACTTGGTATGAGAGCAGTGATCCTAGGTCGACGCTTTGGTATCCCACCCAAACAAGCCTCTGTACCCATCCACCCTATCTCTCTCCTCATCATGCCGGCACTCCACCCTCATCGGCGACAGCAGTGGCAGCAGCAACACCGCCAGTGGGTGCTGCAACTGCAGCAGCAGCGAGGGGGGACCCAGGGTCTCCAAGCAGTGGTGTTGGGGTCTTTCCCTATGCCCTAGCATCACCTACTCCTGTCCTAAGGGCTCTCGATGAGATTTTAATTTGACTTTCAAGCTAAGTTGGGTTGATTTCACAATCAAAAGATCATCTCTCTCTGCAGTAACCTTTTTATGATCTGAAATCAGTTTTTAGATCTATTTTTGTGGCTATTTCCATCCCTGTTGGGCCTGATGGCATCACTAAGTGACTCAGAGATGACATCGGATATCGTTACACATGCAAGAAACTACAAAAATCCATATTTTTGTTCCAATCTCCAAGTTGGATGAGACGAATTATACTCGGTGGTCCCAAACGTTCTTCATGACAGTTGAGGGTCATGAATCATAAAGAACATATTTTACTTGAGTAGGAACCAGCAGCAAAGATTGGGAAATATGCCAAATGGAAGAAAGATAACGCAATGATGCAGGCTTGGATCGTGAACTCAATTGTGCCTCACATCAGAGACAGCATCATGTACTACAAGATGACAAAGGAGATGTAGGATTTGCCACATGATACCTATTCCCATGAAAAGAACTCTAGTAGGTTTTCCAGATCTATCATGAGATAGGTACTCTCCGATAGGAAGGGCAATCTCTACGTCAGTACTATAACACATTTAAGGGACTCCCAGAGAAGTAGAACTCCGATAGACTTGTGTGTACATGTCTAGAATAGAGAGGATATTGTAGAGAGGCCATTGTACTTCAATTTTTATCAAGATTGGGTCCTGAATATGAGGTGGCTCGTTCCCAGATATTGACTCTTTTTGAGCTTCCTACTCTGAAGGAAGCTTATGCTCACCTTAGCCAGATTGTTGTGCCATCATCTTCTGCAGACATTGTTGGATAAACATCAACTCATTGCTACTAGTGGTTGTGGTGGCTAGGGAGTCCCTTCTACTACAGGCTGTGGACATGGCCGAAGAGCAAGCTGGCAGACCACGGACCACATGCACCTTCTATGGCAACGTGGGTTTTGTGGAGGCTACATGCTGGTCTAAGCATGGTAGACTTCCCATGGCTCATCAAGTTGCCACGTCTTCCGAGGATTAGTTAGATACTGTTCCATGTGCCGAGTATGATGTTCTTTAGCGTCTCTCTCAAGTGACACAGGAGTTTGCTACATCCTCAGAAATTGTTGCATTTTTGCCTCCTCTGGTGCAAATTTTGCCTTTGGTGCATGCAGTAGATCTTGTGATAGTACCATGTGGTTAGCAGATGTAGGGGCATCCAAGCATTTGAGTGGTGATCACAGTTGCTTTCAGCATATTCAGTCTATCACCCCTAGTAGGACAAACCAGGTTGCAGATGGCCAGTACTCTAGGATTGATGGTCGGGGGGGGGGGGGTCGTCCCCACATTGAGATTACCAAATGTTTCTTTTTGTTCATGATTTTCCTATCAATCTTTTATCTATTAGAAAAATCACCAAAGATTTGAATTGTTGTGTTATCTTTAATGACGTGGGATGTATCTTTTAGGACAAGCTCACGAGGAGGATGATTAGTGGCGGACATGAGAAGGGTGTTGTAGCAGGATGCCAAGGTGAAGTTGTCTTTTCTGCGGGTACTGCACTCCAGTGGCATCGTTAACTAAGACACTTATCTCTGGACTGGCTCAAACGTGTCATTCCTCACATCTCTCCTACCATTGAAATATTATGCGATGTTTGTCAACTGGGAAAGCATCGCCACTGTAGTTATTCTAATAATTCCAGTTCCACTTCTATTTTTGACTTAGTGCAGATGGATATTTGGGGCCCCAGTCATGTGTCTAATTGACTGAGTCACCATTATTATCTAGTTCTGGTTCTAGTAGATGATTTTTCTTAGATGTCTTGGCTATTCTTATTAAAGAATAAGTTGGATGTTGGTTCTATGATTGAGACATTTGTGTTACAAATGAAGAATTAGTTTTCTTCTACTAATAAGCTTGTGTGCTCTGACAATGCTCTTGAGTTCTATACAGGGAGATTGGTTGCCTTTAACAGGTTACATGGTATTGTTCACTAGACATTATGTCCCCATAGATCTCAACAAAATGGGGCTGTCGAGTGCAAACATCGGCATTTGTTGGATGTAGCCCAGACATTATCCATTCACCATAATGTGCCATTACTGCTTGTTATCTTATTAACAAGATGCCTAACTCAGTCATACATGAGCAGATCCCATGGCAAGTTTTGTATCTCGAGAAGGAACTTTTTCATGTATTGCCACAGGTGTTTGGTTGCGTGACATTTGTCCATCTTACTAGACTAGGACGGGACAAGTTGGCACCGAGAAAGGTTATAGGTGCAATGATCCCTTAGCCAAGGCACTACGTTAGTGTCGATGTGACATTTCAAGAGGCAATTCCATATTTCTCCACGACGGGTCACAAGTTTCTATTGAGGATGAGCTTGCTCCTATGCCTATACTGGCAGTTCCTCTATAGCAGATGCCTATTATTCACAATGGTTCTGGTGATGACTCAGATAGTGACAAAGTACGCTACAGTGAGCCTCCTATTGTTTATAGATTGCCAGTTACTTATAGACAGCACAAGCCCCCCTCTCATACACCACCAACCTCCTAGAATTAGGTGTGTATTGATGGCACTAACTTGTTGGTTTCTAATGGTGATGCTATAGGTACTTCTAAGGTTGATCCTAGTGCGGAGGCTGCTCCTACTCCTTCTCAAGAGGTCGACTTCGATGATGTAGACTTTCCGATTGCTATTTGGAAGGCTCCACATAGCAGTGACCATTGTCAGGTTGCTGGAGCTACTCCCAATGCCAACCTAGGGAGGTCATTTAGCCTCTTTACATCTCTACTTTATTTGCTTCCACATTTTCCTCTACGTATTAGCAGGCCATGCTTAATCTAAAATGACATCAGGCCACAGAGAATAAGATGGCTACCCTTCGATCTAGGTGAATGTGGGATCTTATCGCCTTGCCACTAGGAGCTCACGTTGCTGGCTGCCGCTGGGTCTTTACCCTAACGTACAATCTTGATGGATCTATTTCACGGCATAAGGCTCATCTTGTTGTAAAGAGGTTCACCCAGACTTATGAGATAGATTTCTTTGACACCTCTTCAGTGACACACTTACCAACAGTGCGGATTTTGAAATCTATTGCTACCTACCCTGATTGGCCTCTATTCCAGCTTGATATGAAGAATGCCTTTCTGTATGGCAATCTTCAGGAGGTTTACATGCAGTAACCTCCTGACTTTGAGACTTTGGGGGAGTGTGTGTGTGGACTTCAGAAGGCTATCTATTGCCTTAAGCAGAGCCTGCATGCATGGTTCCAAAAGCTATCCAATGTGGTACGAGTGATAGGTCTTCAAAGATCTTCTGTAGATCACTCTCTGTGTATTCGAAAGAGTGATAGGGAAGTCATGCTCCTGGTGCATGTTGATGACCTCATCATCACCGATGATGACGAGATCGGGATAGTTGAGGTGAAGAAGACTTTAGCTGATAAATTTGTAATGAAAGACTTGGGTCAGTTACGATATTTTTTAGGCATTGAGGTAACAAGAAGCAAAGAGAGCATTGTTCTTGGCAAGAAGTAAAGAGAGCATTGTTCTTTCTCAGCGCAAATATACCCTTGACATACTATAAGATACTGGGATGTTGGGGGCTAAGCTTGTTAACATGCCCATAGATCCCAAAGGGCAGTTGTATGATGCCAAGTCAACATCTTATAGGAAACTAATGGGTAAGCTGTTATACCTCACCATCACTAGACCAAATATTTTCCTAGTAGTGGAAAAGTTGAGTCAATTCATGAATAAGCCTACTAAACAACATTGGGAGGTAGCAATGCAGGTGCTCAGATATCTGACGAAATCACACCCATGACAGTGGTTGGCTACTCTAATGCAGATTATGTAGGTTGTTTGACTGATTGGAAGTCAACCGCTAATTTTTGCACTTATGTTGCTAGGAACTGGTCACATGAAGAAGCAAAAAGTAGGGAGTTGTTTCCAGATCCAACGCAAAGTCTAAGTACCGAACTATACTATGGCTCAAACTGCTGCAGTGATGGTTTGGGTGAGATATGTTTTACGTGATTTGCATGTTCAGATGGAGGAGCCCATGGAGATGCGGTGTGACAACTGTGCTGCTACGTATATTGCCAATAACTTAATGTTTCATAAGCACACTAAACATGTTGAGGTTGATTGTCACTACACTTGGGATCGGATTCAACATGGAGTCATTTACACCACTCCTGTTACATCTGAGGACCAAACAACAGACATTTACTATGCCCCTTCCTCATTCTGCCTTTGATATATGTTGTTTCAAGTTGAATATGATTGACATCTATGCTCCAATTTGAGGAGGAGTGTTAAGATACCCCTTCGATCTATTTTATATTTGTAGCTATTATTGTAACTTTTTATTTTCTTATGGTTATGTACAGCAATTGTTCCCACACCTCTCTCTCTATATAAAGAGGTGTAGAATTTCTTATTGGAATAAAACTTGTCATTTTCTCCGACTTATTCTTACCAAGAAATTAGCAGAATATTATGCATAAGATTTGGATGACACTGATGTAGAATAGTCATTACAAATATAAGCTAGGAATGGTTTCACCTAAAGAGAGACAAGTTTCCATCTTGAGCGCACACAAGAAGTACTGGACCTCGTGTGGACAGTGAAAATGTCCTATATTGTATAGTTGTAATTGGAGATCTGCTACTACTTCGAAGTCGGTGAGTCTTTGATAACAACCCACTGTGGGAGTTCACATTCACAGCACAGATGCATCCCTGAAGTATTTCGCAATCAGATTTCAACATTTATTTTGAAAACAAATAATAACCTGAAACATATCTAGCAGCTGCAGGCAGACGTCAAACCTGTGTGTCACCAGCAAAAATAACTTGGCCGGTGTGATCATTATCAATTGCAGTAATCTCTTTCTCAAAAAGAGCTTTGTGGACAACTCTTCCCGTGCTAAAGTTGACCGCCTAATATTGACATGCTATAGCACCGTAAGTTATGGTGAAAACAAATACATTTTCATATAAAAATGAAAATGCAGATCAAGGTTGCCGGAACAGGTAGTTATACCAAAGGTCAGACAAGGATGTTTTCATTTAGCCAAAACAAACTTCCAACACTACCAAAAATCTTTAGTTTAGCATATCTACAGTTGGAAGAGATTTCAAACCACACTGTAATGTACTTATGTATGTTAACAAATAGAACATGGGATTTTTACAAAAAATACTGCTGTAAATATTTGCAACTACAAGTATGCCCCTGCAAATATTGTAATAGTATGCGCACCATTAAAAACTCGTTCCATCATATACCTATTCCACTCCATTGGTTTTAGATTAGAGATTAAGTTAAACTCAACCCAAGTTGGAATAGATCAAATATAGAAATCTATCTAAAGGATTAGATTCAATTGAAAGTGTAAAAAATGAAAATAAAGAAGGAAAAAAAACCTCCTCTTAAAACTCCTACAACTCCTCCGTTAGCACCTAACCTCCTCCTCCGCCTCTTTCCCTCATTGGCCATCACCCCATTACGAAACAATGCTAGCACTTCACCATCTGCACTGCATGCAGCTATTAGTTGGCGACAAAGCCTTCAGTCAGTGGCAGATTCCACCAGATACCCCTTTCTTCTTTCAAGAAAGCGAGCAGGCATGAGGCAAGCGATTTAGCAAGCTTAGGTGGAGAAATCATAGAACCTTGGTGCAGGGAATTGATTCTACTATGCAACTACCCTCCATGCTTAGTTAGGAGAGTTGACGAGGTGTAAGCCATAGCAAAGAGAAGGCAAACTCACTCATGGAGTTAAAACCCTTGCACCACGTGATCTGTTAGTCAAAGATGGAGACAAGCTTCACCATAACCCCCTCATTTATCTCCCATTAGCTATGCCCCACCTGCAAGAACTTCTAAGTTGAGCCCTATCTTACCACCTACACCTGTTCCATATCAATCAATAGAGGAAGCACCCTTAAGGTGATGAAGGAGATGACAGCAATGTCATCATGTTTAAGGTTGGCAACGATAGAGTAAATGATGTTGGAAGGGGCAAAGAGGTGGTTACAGTCAAGCTAGTACGGAACAAGAGAGTAGCAACGAAGGTAGAGAGCAAAGGCGAATGGAGGTGTGTCTTTAAGGGCTTGAGCTAAGTGATTTTGGCTTGCAAGATTACAAAAGTCATGGAGGAGGGTGAGGGAGAGAAGGCAAAGACAATCAAAGGTGGCAAGGAGATGGGTAGGAGTACTAGCAAGGGAGGGCTTGGAAGGAGGTAGGAGTAATGTAAAGAGGAAGGTGGGTTAAAAGGAGAAGAAAGGGACATTAGGACGTGGATGGAGGGGAGGTATAAGTTTGTCAATGTTTAGTAGAGGGATCTTGGTTTTAGGTTGGGATTTGAAATATATGATTTTTGTAATTGTTGTAGCCTATCAAGATGATGTTGTTTGTCCATGTGAGGATGAGGCAAGGTCCGAGTGGGATTTATGGCCACAAAGATCTTGTCAAGAGCTCACAACTAGATTTGAGGAAATAAGAGTTGGATGATGTAAATAAATGACATGGACAAGGGAGGAGAGAAGTAGAAGAATTGCGTGCGTGTGTGTGTGTGTTGGCCATACTATTTAACTTAGTGCTTTGGTCATGTTATTTGAAGTATTAAAACTTTTTTTCTCAATATAAGGATCAAAGGAAAGGTTGTTCGTTGACCCCAATGTTGTTTATTATTGCAGCTGATTTCCTTGCAAATGCTTGTTAAGCGCTTTGCCAGGCTAGTGACTTCAAAGGATTTGGTGCAAGGGGGGTGCATAAATCCTTACCCTTCAATATGCCAACGATACTATTGTTTTCATACAAGGCTCCTTAGAGGAAGCTAGAAAAGCAAAGATCTTGTTGGATGTTTTTGGAGAGGCCTTTAGACTAGTGGTGAATCTAAGTAAATCTAGTTTCCTTTCATTCATGAGAAGGGAGCGCAAGTTGGGGAGGCCTTAGGAGTTTAGCCATTACAAAGCCCATTCTCTTCTCTTTGACTTTCCACTCACTACTGATCATATTACAACCCGACACTGGATCCCCATTGTTGAGAGAATGGAATGTTGACTTCAAGGATGGGTTTCTCAGCATCTATCCAGAGGTGGTCGGTTGATGCCCCTCTTCTCTGTTTTGTCAGCCCTATCAGTCTACTTTTCGTTGTACCTCTGGATCCCAAATTCGGTCTTGCAATACCTGGATTCCATAACAAGATTCTTGTAGGCCTCTAGCTCTAGAGACAATTTTCTTCCCCTCGTACCATAGGAAGAGGTGTGCAAACTGAAAAAGGCTAGAGGTCTACAAGTGGCTCAACCTAAGGGTCATGAATAGGGATGCAAATTTCAATCAACCCAACCCGACCCGACCCTAAACCCAAAAAGAATGGATAAAACCTGATCCATTTGAATTCGGGTTCGGGTTTAAGTTTCATCAAAAAAACCCAGTTGGGTTTGAATAAGGGTATAGATTTGGGTCCATACCCATTAACTTGACCTGACAACCCAACCCATACGCCTGATTTATATTATATATTTTTTTTTGACTTGTTATGTTATGTATGGCATGTTAGTACTTTTTTATTGGTGTAAAAAGCCTTATATGTTTTATGTATGTTATGAATGATTTTTTTTTTGAAAAGGAAAAGGAAGATTACTTGAGATCAGTAACCATCCAAAAATTGTATTAAGTAAAAGGAATGGACTTACAAATTTTGGAGTCAAAAATCAGACAAATAAATAACCTCCCTTACTACATTTTCCACCCAGCAACAATCATCTCTAAAAATTTTGTCGTTTCGCTGTAGCCATAAACACCATAAAGCGGTAAATCCTTTCACTCGGCCAGCAACGTCCAGATCATAATGGTCCTGGAATGATCTCCAGAAGGAAGAAAAATTGGAGATGTCAATCGTATAAAGCTGCAGAATATGCCAAATATCCTTGGAGAAAGGGCAATTGAAGAAAAGATGATCTAGATCTTCCTCATCAGCTTGGCAAAAAACACAGTGACATCCATATCATCCCTCCACCTTCGCATGAAACATTTAGTCACTAGCCGCTTTCTCCTAAACATCCAAAGAAAAACTTTTTATCTTTGAAGGCTGTAAGCATTTCCAAATCTTCTTTAAGTCTTTCTTGGTGTTAACATTTTCACTATTAGCAATTAACCTTGAATAGGCCTTCTTCACCGTAAAAACCTCATTTCTCCAGCTAAATGCATCATTGCAATTTCTATCTAGTTTGAATTCTGAAATAGCATGTAGGAGTTGCTAAAACTCCTGGAGGGTGGACTCCGACAGCCCAAGAGGCAATCTGAAGTCCCACATATTATGTTGGTCATCCCACATTTCACCAACAGATGCATCTTTGTTACTGATCAATTGAAAGACTCTTGGATAAAGTTCTGAAAATCTCCCCAATCCAATTCAGTCATTCAACCAAAACTTGAAAAACAAACCATCACCCAGAATCAGACTGAAATCACTGATAGAATCTTGTAAAACTGATCTAATGGACGACCTAAAGGAGGAAGATCCTCTCTCAGGCATAACTTGCTCCCCTAAATCCATATCAACCCCATATGAGTCCCTTATAACCATATTGGCCATGAACACATCTCCAGAGAGAATTCTCACAACCCATTTGAGCAGTAAGGCCTTGTTGAACTCATCTAAGTGCCTTACGCCCAGGCCACCATCACATTTGGGTAGACATTTCATTCCAAGGAACAAGTTGGGCAAATCTACCCACCTGATCTGCACCCTTCCAAAAGAACCTTTTCTGAATCATGTCCATAGTTCTAATTATCTTCTTTAGCGGCTTAAAATCAGATAGAAAGAACACCGATATGGAAGATAAAACGGATTTCAGAAGCACCAGACAACCTCCTCTAGATAGAAGTCTACCACTCCACGACGACAATCTTTTTGTTAATCTCTCCACCACACAATCCCAATCGACAGTCGCCAACCTCCTTCCTTTCAATGGCAAGGCAAGATATCTAATCAGCAAGTGAGACACAGGTGTCTCAAGAATAGTGGCAATCTCCCCAACCTCCCTATCCGAAATGGAAAAAGGCACAAGTAATGACTTCCTTCTGTTGATCTTCAAACATGTTATATCAGGAAAAATTCTCACCAATGAAGAGACATGGGTTGCCTCCAACCTACCACCCTCTACAAAAAAAGTAGTATCATGTATCATCTACATATTGTAGTAAAGGAGTGACTAAAGTTCCATCTCTTTGAGTTGTGAAACCATTAAAGAGGTGGCCTTCACATGCCTTAAAAGCCAAAGAGACCAACATGTCTACAGCAATATCAAAAAGCATAGGGGCTAACGGACACCCGTGCCTGACTCCCTGCTGTTGGTGAATCCATGATCCATTAGAGCGCTCGTTAACCAAAACAAAGAAAGATGATGTGGTAACACATCTTTTCATCATCTGAATCTATCTCAAAGGGAAACCCTGCCTCCTTAGAATATCCCACAAGTAGGCCCAAGATATCGAATCATATGCTTTCGAAAAGTCCACTTTCCATAGGAAAGTCATCGTTCCTCTTCTTTTCCAAGCAACCACCATCTCCTCCGCCAAAACAAAGGATTCCTACAAAGATCTACCCTTAATAAATGTCGATTGGACCAGGGAAATCAGATCAGGCAAGACGGATCTTAATCTATTTGCTAAGATCTTGGCCACTAGCACATAGAACTATTGCACATCAACCAGCCCTGCACCTATCTTATTTGGCAAGAGGAACAAATAAAAGCAATTAATCCTTTCAAAGCCTTCATTACCTTCAAAGAATTCCCGAACCATAGCCACCACACCACAATATGCCACATTTCCTTATAAAGAAGGATCTGCAAGCCATATGGTCCTGGCAAAGCCTCTGCCTTCAACCCATTCAGCACACTAATGATTTCCTCCTCTCCCACCTCCCGAACAAGATCCGCCTTTGCATCTTCCCTAACCTGGACCAACTCGGAAGTGCCCACATGCCAGTCACCACCATGTTGCCTTCTAGTGAACTCAAGAAACTGGGTATGAAAGGCATCACAAATCAGATTCCAATCACATACCAAAAAGTCACCAACCTTCAAAACATTGATTATATTCACTCTCCTTCTATTGCTAGCAACCCTGTCAAAAAATTGTATTTGAATCCCCCTCCTTGGGCCATAACTGTCTAGATTCCTGCCTCTAATCCATCTCCATCTTATGATCTTCTTCCAAAACCGTAGTTTGCATCTTCCTATGTTCCTAGCACTCATCATTTGTCAAATCCTCCTGTCCATCCAACGCTGAGATCCTCATCAACGCCTCCTTCTTGCCTCTCAACGTAGACGTAAACCACGCCTAAACTCCATCCTCACCTCTCGATAGCTCGTATTCTACATGCTAAGGTACACGCGGCCGATGAACACATCTGAGTAGCCACCCATCTATCACATATCAACTCCTTGAAACCTAGCTCCTTCAACCAAGATTTCTGGAACTTGAAATAAGTAGCAAAATTTATATTCTCATTCTCCATAAAATCGACGTATAATCCAAGAACGGTCTATCATACACCGTCACCTCAGCACCATAAAAGGCTTCAACCATAGAAATATTACATAGGAATTTATCAATACACGAAACAGCCCCACTCCCATTCCTCCAAGGAAACCGTGACCTGGATAAAGGAAGTTCCAACAACTCAAGCTCTTGAATCGTGTGCTGAAAATCAACCGTAGCTCTATCACACATCCCATCCAATCTATCTTCCATATGAAGAGTTGCATTAAAATCTCCATCCATCAGCCATGGCCTTCCATCCACAAAAGTTGACGCTCGTGAAATCTCCTCCCAAAAAACAAGTCTAGCTAAATCATCACACAACCCATAAACACATGAGATAACAAACAAGAAATCATCCGCTTTTCTAGTAAGTGCTGCCATCAACACCCTTCCATCAATCAAAGATGAGCCAAGCTGGGATTGATCACCATGCCACAAAACAAGAATGCCTCTAGGTCTGCCTTCAGCCTTTATTTCAAGATATTCCGAATATTCGTCACCACAAATATTGTTCTTCATCTGCATTGACAAAGCATCCAAATGTGTTTCCTGTAACATCACAATATCTACCTTCCAATCAACCAGATATCTTTTTAAAATAGATCTTCAGCCTTCGTCCCAAAGTCCCCGAACATTCCAAGAAAGCACCCTAAACATTAAAGGATCTGCTAAACACCCCCCTGTGCACCTTCTTCACCCCAATAACCTTTGCCACACGCCCATCAACCACCTTCAGCTCGTCCTCCCCACATTTATCACCCTCCTTGCTCTTAGAACCCTTCTTACGTTTATAGCACGCACCGAGCATCAATTTATGCTTTTAAGGAATGATTCTCGCTGAATTTAAAGAACGGCTGAGGACCGCAATATCACGCCTTTTCCTTTCCCATCAGGTTTTAGCCTAATGACGAACATCGCCCACATCAGAAAGAGCGGCACCTTGAGGGAGCATTGAAAACATAACCAAAGGCAATTGGAATCCCCGCCACCTGCACCACACCAGAAACACCAACAACAACCCCACCCTCCTGATCCAATACAACATGCAATGGCTCCAAGGGCACTGCATTAGAGGAAAACTCATCACGCCTAGACCCAAGTTTGGGTCTGGCAACCACCCACGAAGAGTCCCAAGATTTGTCAAAAATCTAATCCATGCAACCATCATCAAGCAATGGAAATCTCGAGCATTTCCATCCGCTTGTACAACAACCGATCGCTCTAACACTTTCACCACCTGCAACAAGTCTTCAGTGGCAAGAGAGGGGCCCCCACCCATGATATACGAGGAATAAGAATGATCTTTCGACGAATTTGGCTCACTACGTCCAGATCCGTCAACGGATCCGGATGCCACATGGTTATTGTTTAAGAAAAAATCCTCCAACGCAGGTTGTTTTACCGCCAAACCATTCAATCTTGTGCCTAAAGATTTCCTCGCCACCTTAGCATCATGCGATGCCTCTAACGGAAGATCTGCCATGTCAATAGTATCAAATGGCAAGTTTTCCAAAAATGGAAAGCCAACCTGGCCAACCGCACGCCCATTAAACTCGAAACTAGTTTTGCCAGTTGCTTGGGCAGCTTTCAAACTTTCGAAAACATCCTGTTGTTTCCCCTTGGGTTTCAAAACACGTTGTCTAACATGGCTTCCGCCAGCAACCATTGCACCACCGTTACGATCATCCACCACAGTCACCAGATCACCAAGCCTCACCAGACCCTCGCCTCCGGTGACTACCCTTCTCCTACACGGTCCAACGACCACCACTTGGGCATACGAAACACCATCGTGCAACTTCGTTGTCACCTCTTCGAAAAGAATCACACAAGCACACCCACCAAAACAAAAAATCTCTTTAATCGGCAATTTCTTCCCACTCAAGATCTCTGCCTCGATCATCACTGCAGTTGCATCGCCTTCATGCAAACCAATACCTAGCACCTCCTCACTCATGCAAAAGGAGAGCATAAAGCAGTCACTATTCCGATCCTTCTCCACCTTAACGATATCCCAATAATGCGAAACAACGTAGTAGGACAAATCGGAACACGTTCATAATTAGCACCTTCATAAATACTAGAACAACAAAATTGAAAACTCGTTAAAATTCAAAAATTGAAACCTCAAATGAGAGACCTCGGAATCATGCAAACTAAACAACAATACCTTCGACTTCAAAAAAACAGCCACCTTCCACACTGACGACATTAAGTTTAACTCAGAAATAACCAACCTGATCTGACCCATCCTCGGTAATCCATGAACAAAAGTTCCCACCAAGGAAGAACCAAGAACACCATCCAAATCCCTGACCTCCTGCGACCACGAGGAATCAACCTCCCAAGGAAGGTGGAACCGAAGGTGGCGGAGGCAAAGTTTGTTCCAAAAGATCAGCAACCCCACGCTTACAAGTCCTCCACCGATGACCAACACCCCTACAGCGCAGACAAACCACCGGGTCACTGCAATCTCTCACCCAATGATCCTCTCCATGGCACTTGAAGCAAACCACGTCACGAAGATGGCCATGGTTGCTCCCCTCCATCGCCCTCACCCCTTCTCCCATGCACTACCCTCATCACGACTTCTCCTCCCAACAAAAGTATTTCATGTTATGAATGATATGATCATTATATCACTTGAATTTCATTGTAAACTAGCAATGAATCATATTACCATTTTTTTTCTTGTTTGACTTTATGGTGGGCATGATTTGAAAAAGCATTTATAAATGATACCCGATGAGAAAATTGGTACTCGATGGGTAGATGGGTATAAGTTTGAATTTTCCTACCCATTGGGTAACTATGTAAGGTATGGGTATGGATTTTGTAAATGAGTATAGGTATGAGTTTAGCCAAACCCGACCCATGTGCATCCCGAGTCATGAAGGACACTTTGCTTACTAAAGGATGTCATCGAGTTGAAGACAATGAATCAAGCTTTAAGATGAAGCAACTGACTCAAGTTTTTGAAAAGCAAAACGACAATTACCTAAGGTCAATAACTATCCACTTGAATTAATCATAAAAAACATTACATAAACTGCAACCATGACTCAGATAATGCCCGAGCCCCATTAACAACATTGTCAACCCATATCCTCTCCTCTTGAAAAATATAAGTATTACGCTGAAGCCAAATACACCACACCACTGCAATTGTCGTAACCCAGGCTTGAGTATTCGTTTTGGAGAGAATTTTGGAGGGAAAAGAATTCTTGTTATTATTGAAAGGAGAGGCCCTAACCCTCTTTATATAGAGAGAGCCAAGGGCATACATGGAAACCCAATCAAGACCTAAAAATAGTAAACACTAATCAAATAAGCTAATTGATTTATTTCCTAACACTCCCCCACAAGTCGTGATGTGGGAGACGGCGAAGACTTGGATCCTTAAGGTAGTGGAGATCAACTATTGTCGACGTAATAGTCCCTTCTTTGTGTCTTCAACTTTGGGTATCTCTTCTTATACGCCCTCACAGAGCCAGTCAACGCTTGGTTTCTCTTGAAGTGTGTGAGAGTACTGCCCAAACTTTGACATCTTGCGGCGACTCTCGCCTTCAACTCTTGTGTCTTCCACTCTACATATAAAGACCCAAACAAAAATATACCTAGAACTTAAGGGGCTAGACACAAAGACCCCAAAACAAATTGAAACCCAACTAGACTTAATAAGCAAATAGCCCCCTTTTTTTCTCTAAACCCTAAAACAACCAGTCGTTCAAACTAAGGAACAAAGCCCCACTCCTTCGCAGACTTCATCTTCCTTAACTTCGTTCTCTACCAGTGTTCCTATATTCTCCACTGGGCGTGAAATCACAGCAACAAAGTCGACAACATGGGGAGAGTAGAGGGACTATCATCGGCTCCCTCTTCTCCTTTGTCTCCCCTTTTTATTTTCTTTTTTCACTGTAGGCAGTGCCACTGTAGCAGGGAGGCTGGTGGCGAAGCTCCAGTGAGCTAGATGAGGTCCAGACCACCTTGGTCTAGTGGCTCGACCTCCAAGGAGACCAATAATGCCTTTAGAACTTCTAATGGACGTGATTTGGTGGCCCAAAACTCCGATCCGAAGCTTCTTCCTCAAGGACGGAGCTGATCAAAGTTGGCTTCACCGGCGACATGTGGCCAGTTAGTTGGCCACCAGAGATGGTCGGTCTGGAGGCCTGGGCCCCGACAACCACTCCACCGGTGGTCCCTCACCGAGTGATGGCTGAAGGGGGCGCTGGTGGCGATTTTTCTACCGGCAGCAGCATCTGCAGCAAAAGGCACGAAGAAGACGAAAGAAAAGAGGGGAGAGTTGTGGGAGAGGAGAAAGCCTCCTCAGTGGCTCACCGGAGGCCGACAGTGTCACCGAAGGTCCACTCCTCTCTAGGGTTTTCCCTTTAGGGTTTCTTCTTCCCCTTTTTTTCTTCTTTCCCACGGGATCAAACCCGTTCTAATACCATGTAAAGAATTTTGGGGGGAAAAGAATTCTTGTTATTATTAAAAGGAAAGGCCTTGGCCCTCTTTATATAGAGAGAGCCAAGGGCATAAATGGAAACCGTTTGATTTATTTAATAACAAAAATAGTAAGCACTAATCAAATAACCTAATTGATTTATTTAATAACACGTTTAATACCTTGCTTTGAAAGAGCTTTAGAAAGCATCTTCAGTCTCCACAGACAAACCAACTAAACCCATGGTCTTCCAAACCAAGGTAGAAAAGGTACACCCCCAAAATAAATGTGGAGTGTCCTCTTCATTAGATCCACACAGGCAGCAAGCAGTATCAAGGTCTTCCAACTATCTCCTCCTTTGCTTCTTAATTACTAAGTCATCCCTCCTGAGAAGCCATAGAAAGATCTTGATCTTAAAAGGAACTTCAGACGCCAAAAAACCCGACAATCTTCCACCAAGTCAAGCGCACCCAACAAAGGTCCCTTTAACATCTTATAAGCCTTAGAGACAGTAAAACGACCTTCAACCCAAACGAGTTGATCCTTAGAGGACAAGCAAGGACTAAAATCATGCAAAATCAAAAGCAAGAGTAGTAGGTCTAGCACTCGAGCCTCAAGAAGGGAAATACCAATCATTAACAACCAAGATCTGGACACACCATCCCAAACTTCCACCGTTGTGCAAGTTTTATCATCCATAGAAAGCCTTGGAAGAAGGTCAATAAAACAACTAACCTCTATCCAATCATCCAACTAAAACCTAAAAGATGTTCCATCTCCAAGACTTGGGTGGAAGAAAGATTCAACCCTGTGCATTAATGGCACCAAAGATCTCCAGAAAGCATAAGCACCGCATTGAACCAGTGCCCTCTCCGTTAAAGACAAAGCATCTCCATAGGCATCTTCCAAGGCATGCCTCCAAAGGCTATCTTGGTTCCCAAACAACCTAAGCTCCCATTTCAAAAGCAAGGCATTGAAAAATGTTGCAAGGTTTCTCACACTAAGACCATTCTCCATCTTAAGAGTGCAAACAACATCCCAACGCACCGGTTGAAAGAAACAACCACAATGGCCTGTACCTTTCCAAAAGAATTGTTTCCTCAAGTTTTTTTTGGAAAAGGAATTGTTTCCTCAAGTTATAGGGGTAGGTGTAGACCTTTTCAACAGGGTGTATGGTGGGTAAGGTAGAAAGGTGGGCTACGAAACAAGATTGTAGTCGATTAGTCTAGTCAATGCTTTCTAAAGAAGGCTTTTATCGATTGCTTTGCAGATGATTCTTTTCTTTGCTTGAATTGGGCATGGAATGGATTTCAGGTTATGGCATGATGGTTGGATGTTAAGGGAGATATTTATCGAGAAATTTACAAGGTCGTACTAGTTGGTTGTGTATCAAAAGCCTTAATTGTGCATCAAATTGAGTTTGCCATTTTGAGAAGGAAGGGGATTCTTGGTCACCAAGTTTCGCTGTTAGTCTCTCGAATCATAAAATTGATGATTTCTTGGCGCTGATGGAGGACATGCAACATTTTTCTCCATGGGCTAGAAGATTGGATAGTTCGGAATGAGAAGTGTTGAGAGATGGAGTGTTGTTGTAGAAGCTATTTTAGTCTCACATCATGCGAGGAGAAATTTGTGCATGAGTGGGTTGCCTATAAAAGGCTATTGTATCCCCCCATTTTATCTTAAAGAAGAATAGAGAGACATCACGCTTACAAGGGCATTTCTCCCATGGTTTGTCCCTGCTCTTCGTGAGTGGGATTTCCACATACACCTAAGTATTTATTCTTGTGATGCTTTGATATTCATGTCTATTTTATTTCGATTTTACATTCTATCAGGAAGTCACTTATTTTTCTGTTTGATTCGCCTATATATATCATTCAGTAGGGGGCCATGCAGCATTGATGGCGATGGTTTTTAGCTGGCTGCTTCATAGAGCTAGAATTTTAACAAAAAGTTAGTGCAAAAAAATTGCATCAGATGCTGATATTTTGTTGTGCTCTCTGCAACAATGGGGAGGAGTTCGAGTTTTTGTTTTTTTCATTTGCAATTTAGCACCATGTGTTTGGGAAAACTCAATACAATGTGGTAAAGCACCTTCTCTTTGACAGATGTGGAAAAGGCAAATATAGAATGAAGGGTAAGCATGAAATCCCTTAGCTTTTTTCCAGTCGTGGTTGTCTCCGTTTTTGTATTTTTGATTTGATAAATATAATTTCCAGGATGATCAGATTTCCCAGGAGATCATCGTTTTTACTCTTCAAAAAGAGAAATCGCTTCCATGAAATAATGCATTTGTTAAACTTATATACAAATAGAGGGCAAAATGACTCTTTCAGATTCTTTTTCCATTAAGTTTCTTGCAACTTTCCCATCATAACATGGTATCAAAGTGATAACCCTATGTCAACGGTCTGATATCCCACCAAACACGTAGATCTAGGATTTCTATCAAAGAAAAAATATGATAACTCATATTTTCTAGAGAAACAACAACCAAATCACCAACTGGAGGCCAACCATCGACGTTGCCCAGCTCCGACGAGCCTCCAGCCAACACTGCCAGGTCACCAGCGAGCCCCAACTGGCGTTGCAGTCAGTCAATGGCAGCGAAACACTATAGAAAGGCTTGTTCTGCCCAGAACAAGCTGCTACAGTAGTCTCCCGACATCCGACGTCTGACTGCCACGTCACCGGAGGTCTAGTGACCGCTCAGCAACGTCGCCATGTCTCCAGTAAGGCTCCAATCCAAGTTTTGGAGCTCCTTAGAGATTGTTGGTTGAGTTTCGAAGATTGTTATGGCATTTGCCTACTCCAATCTAAGTCCTTACATTAGCTAGGGCTTTGTTAAGCACTATTGTGATGAACTAAATACATTTTATATTGGTTGGTTGTGCTCTTTGATAGCCGGAAGAGAATCCTTGTCATGAAATCATGTTAGGAGAGTCAAAGGCATCATCTAGCTTTGAAGAGGCTTCTAATGGAGATCTGAAGATGTTGAGGATTCCATTCTCATATGGATCCACAGTAAAGTTCAATGAGTCCAACTTCAGTCGGTTGAGAACTTTTATGTTTTCTATCAGTGGCCATAACAAGGATACGTACTCTCATCGAAACCAGATACGAGGGATAGCAAATACCCGTAGTGGAAGAAAGACAATAGTATAGTTTGTGTGTGGTTATTGAACAACATGGTTCCCAGAATTGCAAATAAGATGAGCCATTACAATACTGCGAAGGAGATCTAGGATAGTCTTAGAGACATACTCGTAGGAGCAGAACATCATCAAAGTAGATTTTTTCTTCATCTTGTGGAAATCTAACCTTGTTATAGTATTTGTCTATGCCGATGACCTTATTTCTCATTCTTATTGGAGATGACACTACCGGGATAGTTGAGGTGAAGAAGTTGGTTGAAGCCTTTGTAATGAAGGACTTGGGTGAACTCAGATATTTCTTAGTCATTGAGGTGGCATGCAACAAAGAGGGCATTGTCCTGAGTCAGCACAAATATGTTCTTGATGTGTTACAGGAGACGAGGATGCTGGGGTTTAAGCTAGCCAATATACCAATGGATCCCAAAGGACATCTCCATGATACAGAGTCAACTTATAGACAGCAAATCATATAGGCAACTGGTTGGTAAGCTATTATATCTTACTACTACACATCCCGATCTCTCCCTTGCAGTGGAAAAACTCAGTCAGCTCATGAACAGACTAACCAAGCAGCATTGTATGCTGCTATGCAAGTGCTTAGATATATAAAAAAAGCATCAGGCAGAGGCATTTTATTTCAGAAGGGCACATCTATGAGTATTGTTGGTTATTCTGATGCAGATTATGCAGGTTGCATGGCACAGAAAGTCAACAACTAATTTTTGTACCTATGTGGCAAGCAACCTTGTGACATGAAGGAACAAGAAACAGTAGGTAGTGTTCAGGTCAAGTGTAGAATCATAGTACCGTGCTATGACACAGATAGCTGCATAGATAGTCTGGGTTGGATCAGTGTTGCAGGATTTGCATGTCCAGGTGGAGGAACCAATGGAGATGAGGTGTAATAATCACGCTGCTATTTACATTGCAAACAACCCAATATTTCATGAGCGTATGAAACACATTAAGGTTGATTGCAATTATACCAGAGACTTAATACAACGTAGAATTATCTGCACTACTTCAGTTGCTTCTAAAGATCAGACTGTCAATATATTCACGAAGCTACTTCCTCGGTCTGCATTTGATATATGTTGTTCCAAGCTTAACATAATTGACATATATGTTCCAGCTTGAGGGAAAGTGTTGGTGTAGCACTCTGGTTTTCTTCCCTTTATGTTTTTGTATTGTTTTCTTATTTATTTTTCCCTCCTGGACTTATGTCGCAATTTACCCAACACCTCTACCTATATAAAGAGGTATAGGGTTTCTATTTAGAAAAAAGATTTGTTATTTTCGACTCTAGTCAAATCAACTGTCGCATCACTTGAATAAGAGTAGCACAACTTCCTTACAAAGACTTTTACACCTGACCAAGAGAAGAAATAAGTAACTTGGGTCCCAAATCAAAAACAACAGGAATAAAATATGACAATGAATCCTATGGAACCTCAAGAAAATAAACAACCCGAACTTTTTGAGATCGCAGAAGAACGTGCTTTAGAATACAATTATTGCAGACACAAAGGTGCAAAAGCACTAGAAGAATAAGAGAGTTTTGCTTTTTAAAATCTCTTTTTGGTGTGCTTTGAGTTGGGGGTTGAGGGGTCCTATTTCTAGGAGTTGAATAAAATAAACCAATGAAAACGAATGATATCAAAGCATAAAATAATAAAGAACTCTTAGGTTTATGTGGAAACCTCACTCATGAAGAACAACGAGAAAACTACGGGAGAAGCACTTTATGGGCATGTGTCTATTATTCTTCTCAAAAGAATAGGTGGAGGGGTACATGCCTATTTATAGGCCACCACACACATAACAAAAGTCCCACTCCACTATGTGAGACTAGACCACTACACATTTCTCTCAACACTCCCCCTTAAGCTGGAGCGTGGAATGCTCAGCTTGTAATACAAAGAAACCCTTTTGCACGATAGAACAAACAACACTCTCAATAAGTACAACTGACCCTCCTCTACAGACAACAGTTGCACTCTTGTTCATGCCTGTAGGCAGGTATACTGATAACGACACATCAGACCGATTGGAGCTTGACGACTAATTACTGTAGCTGGTTCTAACAAGGGACTCTCCTCTGGAGACCTCAATTAATGATGGTGGTTCCCCATTCACTATCCCTGACATCGGTCTTCCTCTAAAAACCTCGAAAGTGGATCTCCCTCTCTGGAGTCCACGAAACTGGATCTCCCCAAGGTTCGAAATGCTAATTTCAACGTTGTTTAAATAAATTTTCAAATGTGCATTTCGCCAACACATTGAGAGCATGCCGTGGAAACACGTCAAATTTCGACGATTTCAATGCTTCGAAAATAGTCCATTTTTAAGGCATGTCGAGGGCATGTCGAAGGCACGTCGACGCATGCCAACAAAAATGACAGAATTGGTCAAAATGATTGAAATTTTAAGAATAACTATTTACATGGAAAAATAATTCCATTTAAGCCCTAAACCCTATCTTATACTTTCTATTTAAATGGATAACTATTTTTAAAATAATTGACTACAAGAAGAAAAGTACTAATGCAAATTCAAAAGGGAATATATTAGCGACATATTGTTGATATTAGGAAATTACTAAAAATGACTTAAAATAGGTAAAAATGTTACAATATGAAAAAATGCATCGGCTCTAAAAGATCATAATCATGTTTTGAGGAACCCCCAACAGTATGGATCATCGATATCTTTCAAGTTGGCGATATGCAATACATAACTCGTGCAACAGTAGCAGTAGTCCAACACAGCAGTAGCTAGCCAGTAGCGAACAATAGCAATGGCAGGCAGCATGCATCACGCACACGCGACCTAACAGCAAGCAACAACGCAAACTGACACATTGTCAGCATGCTGACAATTTCTGTGGCATGTCGCTGACATGCCGCAGACATCCCTGCATTTCGATAAGTATGCTGTGTCGATATGGCATCTCGTCAAAAACCTTCATTTCGTTGACATGCTAGGGGCATGCCGATGGCATTTTAATCACTAGATCTCTCACATAGAAACTTGAAATGAATCCTTCCTCTGAGGACCTCAAAATTGGATCTCCCTCTCTAGAGACCTCAAAACTCTAGACCTCCTAGAGTTGTGGTTTCTCATGTGAAGTCTAGGAACAAAAGAGACTCCCAAATGGGAGTAACTATAATAGGCTTCCACACTCTCCCTTTCTCACATACTCATATGTGAGAACAAAATAACAAGAAATACAATAAATAATGATGATCATAGAAAAAACTAGAGAAGACTTCTCCACCTCTTCTCTTCAATTCAACCTCATTCTTTTTTCCTTTTTTTTTTTAATTTGATTTTCTTTTTTTTCCTTTTTTTCCCTTTTTTTTCTTCTTTTTTCTCTCTCTTCATTTTTCCTTGCCCTTCTTTTATTCAACTTCCTTCTGCCTCTTTTTCCTCAAGTAACAACTAAAATAAAGCAACGGGATAAGAAGAGTGCTATTAAGGTTTGGGGGCCAAAGGTGTCACTACATGTTCGACATCGCCACTACTGCCACTCGACCTCTTCTTCGATGGCTTCCTCAAGGAGCCATCAGAGGAGGACGAGATGCCTAGGGAAGGCGGTTGCCTTCTCGAAGGGGGCCATGATTTGGTGGTGGACCTCGTCAGGGAGCCTATGGACAAGGTTGATGATGTTGACGTTCTCCGAGGACAAGGTGGAGGACGACGACGTGAACGCCCCTGCTACCGCCTGCATCTTTCCCAGCAAAGCGCCGCCCTCTCTTCCTCGCCACCAGCCACTTCACCTTTGCTACCAGTGGCTCCAACCTCTTCATCACCTTCTCCGCTACCTTCCGCCCAACAGCTCCACCAACACCACCTCGACCACCAACATGACCTCTCACCTCCGCGGGACCACCACTCGATTCCGCCTATCCGCATCCACTACACTTCTCCAACACCTCCGCCTGAGCCCACCTTCCTCCGACCAGCACTTGTCCTCGTTGAGCAGCCTTGAGGGGTTTAGTGGACAGGCGGTGGTCGAAGGACCATGAAGCAGGTGATGGTGCCTCTCCTCTGCAGCGCCACCTGCAGGGGCTTGGCCCTCTACGCTAGGGTTTCTATCTCCGTCATCATCTTCATCGCCCCCTCTCAAAGATCAGCCTCGCAATCCTGATCTTCGTCATCACATACGCCAGGCCACGATCGGCTCCTCCATATGAATACTCCAAATAATAATAAACATGATAAACCCTAGAATCGAATATGCTCTGATACCAAGTTAAATAAAATAAACCACTGAAAACGAATGATATCAAAGTATAAAACAATAAAGAACGCTTGGGTTTACGTGGAAACCCCACTCACGAAAAACAGGGAGAAAACTACAAGAGAAGCACCCTATGGGCGAGTGTTACTCTGTTATTCTTCTCAAAAGAATAGGTGGGGTGTACATGCCTATTTATAGGCTACCACACACAACAAAGTTCCACTCCACTATATGGAACTAAACCACTACACATTTCTCTCAACAATAAGTTTTTTCAACCTAATTAGAAAGTTTATAATGATGGCTTTGGTCAATCAAAATTAAGCATTGGTCAATTAAAATAAAGTTTTGATCAATTAAATTAGGAAATTGAGCGACTTAGAGAGCAAATTCAGATTTGACCGTTAGAGGCTTTTGATCAATTAAAATTATAGGATTCATCCATCTATAGGGTTTGGTCAATCAATGTTAGAAAATTGGTCGATCAACAGTATTAAAAACTTAGGATTTAGCCTAACTTTGTAATCTATCGACGTTCCAAAGCAAATCGATTGATTTTATTGAGGTTTCTTATAAAATTCTAGACTTAATAAAAGTAAAAGGAGACAGTTATAATCTTCAGAAGCTTCTCTTAAGATTGATCATCATATCTCAGCAATTTGACTTTAAGCAATCTGAAATGATCAGTCAATAATAAAACATAATTTTATTACATCAAAACAAGGGTATCAACACTACGCACAACGAAAGCTCATGCCACCAGAAGCACTCTCAAAATTCTCTCGATGCTTGCACTTGTTTTGCCTATATTATGATAGCCAAAATTCGCCTTGACTCTTACTGATAAGGGCACCAGATTGCCACATCGTCAGCGAGGCCCCATTACATGATGGTCTAGGATACATTAGGAAAAAATTAATGTAAATATCTGTCCATTTATAGTCATCCTTAAGACATTACCCGGAACTCTAGCAAGTCACTGTTCCCTAAAAGAAGGTCCTAGGTTCAATTCTAAGCTTTGCTACCAATTAAGCAATGCATGTTCAGAGATTGATCAGGAGAATTTCATAAAAAGAATTGCACATTAATTAAGATAAAAAAGAAAAAAAAAAAAGAGAAGTCTTGAAGCACTTACTGTTATCTCCCCGTTAGCATTGCCAATGGTGAGTAAATTATTATTTACCTGCAAATTGTAGAAAATATTAGTCATGCCAAATAACAAAGCTTGTTTAATTGGAACATGAGGAGCACTTCTACACAGATAGATAACTGCAGGAGAGGGGCTTGCAATCGATCTTCAAAAGAATGGTAACATTAATTTATTTCATGCTTCTGCCAGTTTCAAGTATAACCACACTCTGGAAAGAAACCCAAAACCACTTAAAGCTCTAAAAAGAAAAAAAAGGGAGGCACTTCTACATATATCTGCAGCTGTCACATTTCTTATTTCATATATACCCAACAAAAATAGTATTCACCTTGACACCGCTAGATTCATAAATGATCTTAACATAATCCTCAAACTGAATTGTCACAATTTCTGCTAAGTTTAAAAAAGATCGGCTCAAAGACATCATCACCGCATATTTGGCATTCATTTATGTTGTGATAAGGATTAAATCCTATAATTGACAGGGATGAATGCCCTGCAGTTTCCAAGTCTAGAGCCAAATCTAAGCTTATTCTCTTCTAGTAAGTCTTAGGGCCATTTGTTTTTGCATCGTTGCTGCTCTTTTTGCAAACACAACAGGCATTTGTTTCAATTTCAGAGCTAGTGGTCAACCACCTATTGAGTAATGGCCCCACTCTAGTCACAAGAGCCACTGCTACACGGATTTCTCCAGGCAAGGCCCACCTCTCATCTGTGACGGCCTCAGAGAAATGACTTCATTATCCACAACATCAGTATATAGATTCACTGTTCCCCTTCTTTCATGGAGTCTTGAAAGGATACATGGAATTCGTCATCTCACATTTTCTAGATCCAAAACTGTTGGACATGATTTCCCTGTTTATAAGGAGAAAGAAGATGAACGGTAAAATGCCATTTATAGTTGGACCTTTGTATTTGCTATTAGGGAGCTTTATCTTTACGACCTTAGTCATCAGGTCTGTGGTAATAGATAAGAGGGATACAGGTATGTGTTGGCATTTGATTTCTACTTATTTATAGCATTGCATTGGATTTCTACCTTCAACATATTTTGTAGCATCTAACTTTGATTAGATATTTACAATGGTGGTTCCATTATGCACAAAAAAAAAGTGAAATTGTCCTTTAAACTATTGAAGCAGATAAATGCGGTAACCACAGCATCACAATTTATAGGAACATCAAGATTTAAAGTGGAAAACCCCAAGAGAAACCACAGGAATGGTTTAAGGAGCATTGATTCTTCTCAAGGAAAAAGAGTGATGCGATGCTCTTGTTTTGGAGTTGGGTGCCCTAACAAGCCAGCTGATTATCTAAGTAATACGCTAATTGAATTATTTCCAATTCCATTTGTATGACTAAATAGTCACTGAGTATTAGATATGTTAGAAATAGGATTGCGGATATCCCTGTTTGTTGTTTGAATGGGTAAGTTGGGTGGGTGGGGGTAGAAAGGGTTGACATTTCATCTGGCAGGCATGTACAAGGAATAAATATGGGAATACAGTTGCTCCATTGTTGCAGGGGTGGGGGTACAAACTTGTCCCAGGCAAGTGACTCTAAGGCCAGGTTTTCCCACCCAAGTTCAATCCCATGCCAAACGCGGGAATTTAGGGGGCTACTTGGCATCTAAACACACCCACACAGGTGAAATCTAACAAATGAGGGCAATGGATCAAATATCAAAGCGATTTCAGAGAAGATACAAGATTATGATCTTGCCGTAATGCGGCCTAATATGGAGCTATACATAGTTCAAGTGCATATTTGCAATTTTTCCATTTCTTTTTTTTTTTTTTAGAGAACTTTTCCATTACTTTAATTATTCTATTATATTTTGTGATTTCTTTTCAATGAAGGGATGCCTTGGTTCATAGATGTGGTCCAAGGGTTGCAATACCTTTTCCTCTTCATTTACTTGTAAACTTTATAAAAGGAGAATGGTTATTGTATTTGAAAAAGAAGTACGAATAGAATTGGGAATATTCTAAGTACGAATAGAATTGGGAATATTCTCCTTGGAAGTCTCGTCACTGTCTTTCATCTTTCTCCCCATCACCTCTTCCCACCTGACCCCACCTTCTCACCCCCTCACTGCGTTAATAGAATATTCCAAATCATATATCTGTTCCAAAGATTAATTACCAGTCTCAAAGATTAATTTCACAGGATGGTTTCCGGCATTAGATGAACAAGATTCAAGCCAGGGCAAAGATGGGTTTCCACAGCAGTAGCTGTGTCGCTGATAATTAAACTGACGACAACAACCAATCCATCACGGTGTTAATATTATAATTCATGATGGCCGACTGGAGGTGTCTAAGTAATGAACCAACGGATACGAGCACTGTTGTATGGAACCATAACAGGGAAAACGAACAAATCTGCACACGAATTGCAATAGCAAATAAAATGTAATAGGAACAGGAATAGGTTCCCACGCTGAAGAAATACCCAAAATGAGAATTACGACCACCTAGAAACGGCGGGCGCTGTGAGCGCAAGATGGTCTGGCAATTGGTGGTGATGAGGGGATCGACGCCAATGGCGTGGAAGCACCATAAAGATGAGGCGCGGGTTAAGGGTGAGGGCGGAGATAAGCAGTGTGAGATGCAACGGTGGTAGTCGCTGCAGCTCAGGTCCGGCAACACAGTATTGGTGAGGAGGCAGAGGCAACAAACAACTGGGAAGCAGTGACAGTGGCACGAAGCTATGGTCTGGGCGCCGATGATGTTGGCGGTTGAGTGGCAGTGGAGGTTGGAGCGAGTGGCACAGGTTAAGTGGCTGGCGATCTCAAGACAGACAAAGGCAGTGTGGTGAGTCAGGGAAGAGTGGGTGGAGCAGTGGCCAGGTTGGGTTGTTGGAGAGGAGGGGTAAGGAGAGAAGGGAAAAGGGTAAGGAGGAAGGAGGGAATGGTGAAGGGGAGAGAGATGAGTGTTGAGAAAGATAGTGACAAGACTTCCAAGGATAAAATTCCCAATCCTATTCATACTTTCTTCTTTTCCAAATATAATAACTATTCTCATTTTATAAAGGTTACAAGTAAAAGAGAAGAAAAAGGTATTGTAACCCTTGGACCACATCGATGAACCAAGGCATCTCTTGGTTGAAAAAAATCACAAAATATAATAGAATAGTTAAAGAAATGAAAAAATTACAAATATACACTTAAACTTTTTATATCTCTATACTAGGCTACATTATGTTGTATCGTTGTGCCACTAAAGGGTTGGCACAGTGGTAAAGCCCTCACATTGCCATCCAAGAGGTCATAGGATCAAATCCCACAATTACCATATTTACCTTCTCAAAAAAACAAATCATACTTTATAGTCTTGAAGAGTTGGCAATCTTTCATTTACACAAGATCATCACTTGACTGGTTTCTGACAGATTCCTTTCCATCTAGAATAAAAATTCCCATAGTACGGTGTGAGCTTAGAACAAAGAGTTGTCTAAAAGAATTGAGATCAAAGAAGTCCTCTCTCAAATTGTCCTTAGAGTGAAAAGCATTGTCTTTGTAACCAAGACAAGGATTTATATCTACATTAGATTGTATAGACTTGGCAACCTCGAAAACTGATGTCTTCCAAATTGAGGCAAGTATGTTGGAAAGCTAGTATGCAGAAGATAATACAGGATATAGATGTCATTTTGAGAGGGATTCACACAACTATAATAGTTGGAGCAAAGTCTAAACTTTATAATTATGGCATTGGAGATCCAATTCGATAGATGGTCATTTCGACATGTAGATTAAAATAGGAAAGAAGAAAATAAATGAGATTAAATGGAGTTATTTCAATGTTTGTTTATGGATAATTGGACCAGTCCGTTGTCAAACTAAACTCTTCAACTATACAACAACAACCACTAAACCTTCTCCAACACTAAGTAAAGTTAGCTACAAGGATTCTTTGCCTCCACTCATATCTATTTTGAGTTTTTTTCTAGGCTTAAATTTAAGTGATTGAAGTCATAGTTAATTGTTTCCTTCCAACGTTTCGTTGGTCTTCCTCGTCTCCTTCTAGCGGGTTTAACCCTCAACTCCTCACATCTCCTAACTAGAGTATTTATTGGTCTTCTCTGTAAATGTTTGAATCGCCTTAGATGTCTCTCTCTCATTTTATCCTTTATTGGTACAATCCCAACTTTTTCTCGAATAATCTCATTTGAAATATGGTCTTTCCTTGTACGACCACGCATCCATCTTAACATTGTAATTTTTGCTACAAACATCTTTTGCACACGCCTATAGTTGACGACCAAACATTCAAAACCTTACAGCTTCTCGATAACACTTTCCTAACTTTCAAAGAAATCCTCCTATCACATAGAACACCAGATGCTCCCCTCCATTTCAACCACCCTGCATTAATTGTATGGGTAATATCTCGATTAATTTCACCATCTTGTCGAAAATCGATCCCAACTATTTTGAAACATCTTTCTTCATAATACACTCTTCTCCAATTTTTTACATCCATCCTTTATTGTTCTCTTTACCACTAAACTTATATTCTATATACTCAATATTTGTCCTGCTTAGGTACAAGCCTTTAACTTTCAAGATTTCTCTCCAAATCTCAAGTTTTCTATTCATTCCATCTCTTGTCTCATCAACCAACACAGTATCATCAACAAAAAGCATACACCATGACACCTCCACATGGATATGCTTTGTTTACCCATCTATGACCAAGGTAAAGAGGTAAGGACTTAAAGCTAATCCTTAATGAAGACCAATGGCAATATCAAAGCAATCCACCCTTAATCCTTATACAAGCCACAACTCACAGTACATATCTTTTATGAGGTCGATATATAGAACTGGTACACGTCTCTTCTTCAAAATTCTCCACAATACATCTTGGAACAAAGTCATAAGCATTCTCCAAATCAATAAAGATCATATATAAATCCTTTTTTTTAGCTCTGTAAATCTCCATCATGCACATAAGGAGGTGTATTACTTCAATAGTACACCAGCCTGGCACAACACCAAACTAATTTTCAATTACTACGAAGACTTGCCCCAACCTTCTTTTAATTATTTTCCCCTAAAGTTTTATCATATGACTTATCAATTTAATACCTCTATATTTGGAACAATTTTGTGTATCTCCTTTGTTCTTGTATAAAGGTATCATAAAACTTTTCCTCCATCCTTCAGGTATCCTCTTACCTCTCCAAATAGCATTGATTAATTTTATAAGCCAAGTTATACCTTTTTCTCCAATCACTCTCCAAACATCTATAGAAATATCATCAGGCCCCACAACCCTCCCAATTTTCATCATCTTTAAAGCACCCGCTACTTTCTTTTATATCCACCAATAGCTCACCTAATTCAAGTAATCTTCTACATTAGCTAACTCCCCTAAGATGATATTATCCTTTGGATATCTATTAGAAAGCTTATGAAAATAATTTTTTCATCTTGTCTTTGTATCCTTATTAGTTATAAGTACCCTTCCTTTATTATCCTTGATACACCTTACATCTGTAAAGTTCTTTGTTTTTTGCTCTCTTACTTCAACTAACTTGAAGATATCTTTTTCACCTTCTTTAGCATTAAGTTTCTTGTAAAAATGCTCTCAATCTTTTACCTTTGCTTCACTAACTACCTTCTTTGCTCGTTTATAGTTTTCCACGTTTTCACAAGTCTTATCTCAATATAAGACTTTCAAGTAAGCTCTTTTAACTCTAACTTCTATGCCCCCTCACTTCACCACCAAGCCTCCTTTTTTCCCGAAAATTCTCCTTTAAACATGCCTAACACCTCCTTTGCCACCTTTCTAATACAATTGGCCATAATTACCCACAAGTCATCATCACTTCCATCAAGATCCTAAGTCTCTTATTACATTATATTCTCTTTGAATCTCACTTGCTTTTTTTTTAAGATTCTACCATTTAATTATCATATTCTTGAACACCATTTTTCTCTTCTTTAACTTCTTAATATGCACATATCCTTATGCATCATTAGCACTTCTTGAACATCAATTTTCTCTCTTCTTTGTATGCATCACCAACACGTCTTTTACTTCTCCAACTATAAATAAAGAAATAAGTTTGCCTTAGAGACATAAGTTGATTCTTGATTTTTCCAATCTTTAACTAGGTCTTCTTTCTCTATTACAGGATGTGTAGGAAGTCTCTCTCTATCCGCATTCTCTGCACTTGTTACTTTGTGGAATATAAAAGAAACACTTATGGATTGTGCCGAAAGAGTTCATGATCTCTATCAAAGAAGTTTGTCCCTATCCAATACCTACTCCGTGTCTTAGCAATTGTTTGATGGTGTTGCCAGTTGTGTTTTGGAATTCAAGTTGGGTCGGTCTACCTTTGCCACACATAAACATTGAATCCATGGCGTCCAATCATGGAGGTATATTTCTATGTCACGTGATTGGATTGATTTTCCTTATGATTGATTCAATTCAATTAGTTTTGAGTTCATTCTTGAAAAAAGTAGTCTTAAAACAACCCTTCTTGCGAATTCCGATCTTGCGCCACGGATGCCCACCGAACGCAAAGAGTGTGCGTGAGAAGTGATGTGCATACATCTGATTAACCTAAAATATCTATTAATGTATATTCTTAGTGTCACATTAGCATCATACATTGTAAATAGTACATAACAAGCATAATCATGCATTTAGATCAAGTTGTATAAATTGTATAGTAATTGTCTCCTTTTTATAGTCAGGGATAGGGTAACCTTTTATCAGGGTCTCGGATCGAAGATCCAACTATACGGATCTGGAGCAACTATTGGAGTTCAACGACTCCAAGATCGCCCTAATCGGACATCCGTAGCACCAGATAGAGATCGAAGAACACTAAAGATCAAGGACCAAGATGGTGTTAATCCACACCTGACACGACAAATCCGACCGCACGGATGCATTCAGATCGACGATCACAGCCTAATGGCGCAAAAATCGATCCAATCTGACACCCGTGGCACTATCTACAATACTCAGAAGATAGACGGCCAAGATGACGTCACGTAGCGCCATCTCAGCCACCCAACCGGCCCCAAGGACGCGCCTCTACCTTTCCTCTTCATCCGATCAATGATTCTCCACCGTTGGATGCCCATCCAACGGCTGCAGACCCGCGCGCTCAAACTCACCTCGCGACACCAAGCCACGCATAGCGCCCTTCGCGAGAAGAGCGAGCGCGCGTTTGAATCCGCCCGGTCACCAAATCAGATCAAGCAAGCGCATGGGCGCGCGATGGGAGCCGTTCGATTCGCATCAAGCAGCGCTGAGCGAGCAATAGCACCCACGCGCAATCAAACGAGCGGCGCTTACGCGTGATCACACGTAGGCATGCGGCGCGGGCGAGGATGGTTTAAGCCGTCCGATCACTTGATCGGACAGCTGATAATGCACGAATGTGCGTAGCCGTTTTGGGCGAAGAAGAGGAGCAGGCACGCGCGGCGCGGGCACACGTCGCCCACGACGGACCTTTAGTGACGTTTAAGTCTATCACTAAAGATCCCATATTAATGTTTTTGAAATTAAAATGTCCAAAATGCCCCCACTCCTTGCAACTATAAAAGGAGACCCCCTCCATACGAATTTCTCATCCCTTCCTTCTCTTCTCTCCCTCTCCAAAGCTCAAAATAAGCTTGTCCCACATCCGGGATGCTCTTCAAGAGCTAAAATCAATTTTTCACCCCCATTACGGAAGTGGATCCCGCGACGACGACGACATGCTGCCTCGTTCCCATTCCTCCTTCGACCTCCTCGTCCCGCTCCGTTCCTCGTCTTCCAGGCGTTGTCTCGTCCGACTCGCCCTCCAAGCGATCATCGAGGAGGATAACTTCTCTCCCATTCCTTTTTCTTGCTTTCTAGAGTAGAATTTTCTTGCTTTCTAGTTGTAATAATTTTCCTACTTTCTAGTGTAATTTCTCGCTTTCTTAGTTGTACAAACATTTTGCAACTTCAAGTGAGTGTTCTCTCTCTTATTGTCTATATTTATTTCATTTCATTGTGATTATTCCACTCTTTAAACACAAACACAAAAAAAATATAATTGCAAATTTTGATCAACGTAGCCTCCCTAAGTTCGACCCGGGATTTCTTTTCAGGTATAAATTTTATTTGTTGAACCCGAGTTCTTCACTACTCAAATTACAACGACAGGTTTTCAAAACCAACTCCGATAGCGTAGTCCTCCGACGTTCAACATTTTGGCACCGTTACCGGGGAGGCAATGATTTTCCGATCTTTTCGCATTTCACGCACTTTATTGTCTTCTAACTTGCTTTCTCTCTTGTCTATTATTTTGCAGATACCTATATCAGGGAATCATCAAGCGGTAGATCAGAGTAAAATGCAGTTGAAGACGACTATAAATGCACCACATTCTTTCCCCCTCCATAGATTTCATTTCATCACATTAAATTCAAATTCGAATTAACCTAGGTGTTTGCATAAATCTTAGGATTAGTTTAGTTGTTTGGATTTCCACTCACACTCACATTTCACCCTCACATATTAAAAAATAAAAAAATAAAAAGATAATTTTGTGGGGTAATTTAACATACACCCACATTCTAGGCACTTAACCTAATTGATTTTCTTCTACTCAACCGGATTCTGATCTGTGGAGCTGGTACACACAAATCAACACATAAAAGAATAGAAATCATTCTAGGTTAATCATTTCTGTGTGCCTAACTTAGATGGTGTAAATCTGCACCTCAGACGACAAATCTGACCCCACGGATGGATTCCGATCGACGATCGTAGCCTAACAACGCAAAAATCGATCTAATCCGATACCCGTGGCACCATCTACATCACTCAGAAGATAGACGGCCAAGATGGCGCCACGTGGCGCCATCTCAGTCGCCCAAACCGGCCAGCCAATCTAGGAGACCGCCGCGCCCTCTCTCTCTCTCCTCACCGCGTAATGGATCTTGGCCGTTGGATCACCATCCAATGGCCACGGGTGATCCAACGACCACAAACGCCCACGCCTTAAAGCATTCGCGTGACAAACTAACCGTTGTAGCGCAACGGTCGAGGGCTTTAACGCTAAGAGGCGTGGGTTCGAGCCCCCGCAAGCCTCAATCTAGCGCAAATGCAAGGAACGGCTCAAATTGGGCCGTCGGATCAAGGATGAGCGGCGACTAGAGTAGAGACATGGCGCGCTTAGAGGCCGTGATGCACGAACGTGCGATTGTATGCGCCAGGCGCGCAATGAAGCGCTGGCGGTTAGCAACTTATAAGCCATCCGATCTTACGATCGAACGGCCGAAGATCGACGAACATGGGTAGCTGAGCACGGCGTGGGAGAGGAGCAGACGACAGGTGCACGTCGCCCATGATCTGGGCTTTAGTGATGCTTAATTCCGTCACTAAAGGCCCCTCATTTAATATTTTGAATTTGTAATGCCTAAAATGCCCCCATTCCTTGCAACTATAAAAGAAGACCCCCACTATACAAATTTCTCATCCCTTCCTTCTCCTCTCCCTCTCCAAAGCTCAAGAGAAGCTTGTCCCACACCCAAGATGCTCCTCAAGAGAAAATTAATTTTTCACCCCCATTCCGGAAGCAAATCCCACAACGACGACGTGCTGCCTTATTCCCGTTCTTTTTGCCTTGACATCCTTCCCACTCCGTTCATCGTCTTCCAGGTGTCGTCTCGTCCAGCTCGTCCTCCAAGCGATAATCAAGGAGGATAACTTCTCTCTCACATTCATTTTTCCTGCTTTCTAGAGTAATATTTTCCTTCTTTCTAGTTATAATAGTTTTCCTACTTTCTAGTGTAATTTCTCGCTTTCTTAGTTGTACAAACCTTTTGCAATATCAAGTGGATGTTCTCTCTCTCTTATTGTCTATAACATTTCATTTCATTGTCATTACTCTACTTTTTAACAAAAACACAAAAAGAATATAATTGCAAATTTTGATCGACGTAGCTCCCTGAGTTCGACCTGGGATTTCTATTTCGGTATAAATTTTATTTGTTAAACCCGAGTTCTTCGCTATTCAAACTACAACAAGTTTTCAAAACCAAATCCGATAGCGTAGTCCTCCGACGTTTCAACACGTCTTCATAGTGTAACTTGCAAGAAAAATCGTCAATAAATAATTTTAACCAAAACTCAAAAGGAATTCTGGGTTGACACAAGGAGGCGGACGTTTAATCAAAAATCGCGTTTGATTTATTGTCACGAAGCAGATTAGTTAATTGAATTGAATCTACACTAGCTATCTACTTAAAGAATAATTAATAGAAAAGATAGAATGATACAAATAAAGAAAAAATAAAGAGAGAAAAAACAAGAATTTCATAATCATTGAATCAGGTTCATTACAACTACTCGTTACGACTACTCATTGCACTAAAAAGCAGGAAATCTACACTAAAAAGCGATAAAAGAGAGTGGAGAGAGGTTATCTTCCTCAACGGCTGCTTTAAGACGAGCCGCGTTGACGGAGCGCCCGAACGAAGGTGGTGAGATGCTAAACGAAGGAGAACGACAGATGACGAAGGACGGGGGAAGGTGACGTCGCAACAGGATCCACTTCCCGAACGGTAGTGAGAAAACAACCACGGGTGTTCTACGAATGGGGATGAGAAAGTAGAAAAATTCTAATTTAAACTCAAATGGAGCATCCTAGGTTTAGGACAAGCTCTTAAAGCTTTGGAGGGGGTGAGAGAAGAGAGGAAGGGATGAAGAAAGTGTGGGGTTGTAGGGCAATTTATAGGTGAAGAATGGAGGGGCAATTAGGTCATATCATGTGTAAAACATTAATGGAAGAGCCTTTAGTAACGGATTTAAGTATCACTAAAGCCCTGAACATGGGCTTAGGTCGTGCACGCCCACGCCTCCTCTCTGTCCACAAAACGCACGCGCACGATCAGACGATCTCAACCGTCCGATCGAGAGATCGAATGACTTAAAGATGCATGCGCCCGCTCCTCTTCAACGCGCCCAACACCCTCGAGATCTCGATCGTCCATCCTCGCATCCGACAGCTCAGATTATGCCGCCTCTTCTCCTTCGAACGTTAAGAGGCGACATAGCCTCTTCATCAACGTTGGATCAAGGATCAACGGCCCATAACGCACGATCACACACCTTCACAACTCGTGCCTCCCATACGTGAGATCAGGCGTCATCTCGCATGTCTGGGCAATTGGATTATCAGTGCCGTTGATGCCCGATTGAACGGCTCGATTTCACGCTCGTGCGCGAGGGTGCAGCGCAGCGACTCGAACACACGCCTCTTGCATGAACAATGCCTCGACCGCTATGCTATGCGCCTCCTCGAGGCAAATTCACGAATTCCTCCAAACGCTCTCAGTCATTGGATTTTAATTCAACGGTCAAGATTTGATGATCGGCTGAAGAGAGAGCAGCCGTGGCTTTCATGGCCGGTGTGGGCGATTGTGATGGTGCCAGCCAAGATGAAGCCACGTGGCGCTATCTTGGCTGGCCATCTTCAGTATCTTGTAGATGGCGCCACGGATGTCGGATTGGACCAATTTTCGCACCGTTGGGCTGCGATCGTCGATCCGAACCCATCCGTGCGGTCAAATTTGTCATCTGAAGTACGGATTTACACCACCTGACCCCTTGACCTCTGATCTTTCTTGGACTGCATCTGATGCTACGAAAGTCCGGTCGGGGCTATCTTGGAGTCGTTGAACTCCAATCATCGCCCTGATCAGATTCGTACAGTTGAATCTTCAATCCGAGACCCCGATTAAATATCGCCCTGTCCCTGACAACAAAAGAGAACATAAAATTTATACAACATAATCTAAATGCATGATGATACATGTTATACAATATTTATATGGTATGATGCAACTTTACACTTAAGAACATGCATAAATAGACGATTTATGTGATATAAACATGTTTACATCACACCTTCATGTCTATCTTTTGCTAGTCCCTAACAAAACTACATACTATTTATAAGAGATTTAGAATAAGATTTCTTCGACAAAAGTTATTTTTCAACACTTAGGGATTTCAGCTAAGACCTGAACTACAGAGACACAATAGCACACGGGTGTCTACCAAAATACAGACCGCCTCAAGCCCTTGCCTTTTTCAAAAGTAGAGGCTTCTTTTTCTTCTTTTTCTTTTTTTTTTTGGATTTTTGAGTTTAGGATTTTGAAGTAGCTTTCTACAGCAACTCAACCCACCCAAGACTCGAAGAGAACTCTAAGTTCTAAGCATCTTTTCATGAATGTGTTAGACTCATTGATCGGCAATCAGAACAGGCTTCGGGTTTCTACGCCCCTAGGTGACCTTAAAAGAACTTGTGCCTAAAGGTATATCTATTCAACTAGTAGCTTTCTCCTTACTTTTATTCTTATGAGGTCAGCACAAGGGAAAACCCAGTGTACATCTCCCGGGTTTATTCTACTTCTCTGCTTCTTCCTAAGTGTTTAGAAATTATACATGCATTTTTGTGAGATGGGTTCTGGACAACCGACCGATGATTTGTTACCACCAACTTGCCAGCCATACCAGTGCGGTGAAGTGTGGCTTATTCTTTTCTTCTTTTCTATTTCTTTTTTCTTTTCTTTTTATATATTTTTCTATTTTTTCTTTCTTTAAGTAGGTGGCTTCCCTGATCTAAGATTGACCTAAAGGTAACAAAAAGAGAATGGTCGTGTGACTGGGCTCTGAACAACCAACCAATGGGTTGTTACCCACGATAACTTGCCAGCCATACCACCCTAGAAGGTTCATTAGCTACCCAATTTCCATTAAAGCTGTCGAAAACGAATCAGTGCATATAGTGTGTAGATGCTTAGACCTGAAGTCCCCTCAAATCAGAAGGCGGGTTGATAAGTCGTGTACCATCACCGCAACTTATTAACCAATTAAAAATTGAATTCAGAATTGCGCGGACTCAATAAACAGGTCCACATTTTAGCGGACACCCGAGTTGATTAAGCCTTAAGACCTAAAAGGTCATAAGTGTTCGAGTCATTCAGTATTATTCTCTAAGATTAAAAATTTTCTAAAACACAAGTTCTCTTTCCTAATTCAAAAAAAAAAATTAAATAAAAAGAAAATAAAAAAATCTAGGAGCTAACAAAATGATCCAGAGATGAATATCCAACCCGTCATGCCTATGTAATGCAATGTCCTCATTGTGTTAAAAAGACATGACAAAAAGCGGAGTAGAAAAGAAAGCACCTGAATTTCGTGATTACCTGGTCAGCTCCGAGATCAAAACAGACTGTATACGTGCTATATTTAGTGCATTCAACTAGACACACTATACAAATAAAGAAGAAATAAAGAATTCACATGTGCAGGTTAGAATCAGAAAAAAAATCTAATTTTAGACCTACCAAGAGAAGATGTCCATAAACGTGGACCAGATTGTGGTGCAGACACATACCCCATGATCGAGTATATCTAAGATTTTGGATAAAAATTATCCAAAGCCTAAGATCAACATGCAAGCGAGGTCGGGCCTGTGATTTGTGAGGATGCAACCCAAGACCAAAAAGTCGAATTACAGAGAAATTAAGCTCAAAAGGATAATCAATGAATTTGTGCTTAGGTTGCACATCCTCATAATCAAAAATGTCATAAGGGTCCTAGTAGAAGGTTGGGGGTTTCAGGAAAATCGAAACCCTTAGATTCTGTCTTCTGCTTCCTCCAGAATTGGCTTCCAATATCATCATTTCCCACTTCCTATCCTCCGAAATCAAGATTTCAAATTCCGGGACCTCCTGCATATTAATCACCTCATATGAAATTTCCAAGTCTAAGAGTTGTGATTGAATCAGAATTAACTTAGGTCGAATGATCTCAAGTTCAGAATCATCATTATGCTTAATGGGGTGTGATTGAGGATCGGAGCTTTGAATTCAATCCTTAATAAAAGGATCTGAATTCGTCATGTAAGCCCCAACAGGATCAAGTTCCTCAATTTTAGCGCCATCAAATAATTCATCGAATTTCTCAGGCCCAGTCGTCTCATTGAAATCATTTCGCTCAAACTTGGGTGAGACTTCACATAATGATTCTTCACCTTCAGAATCAAAGAAATCTGAATCCGCATTAATGTATGTCTCAAAATCATCAATCACTTTTTGTTCCATAGAGATACGTTTCCTCGTACCCCGGCTGAGGGATCTCAGGCAAAGAAATCAATTCATTCTTATTTGATTGCTCTAAAACAACCTAGTCAACCCTGGTCTCGTAAAACATGTCCCCCTACAGGTGCCTACACGGATTCTAACATCGGCTCTCTTGTTAGGGGTTCATCCTGGGAATCCTCCCAAGATTGGACTAGAGCAATCACAAATCTCATCCTCAATTTCAATAACTTCCCAAGTAAAAACTCGCCCGGGTCCTTATCATCAACATCTTGGAGCCAATCCAACAAATACTTGTTAAAATCGTCGATCATTTCAATCAGAGGCTCCAATTCTTCAGGGCAAGGCGTTGGCTGAGCTTCTAAAGATTGTATGGTATTCCTTAAGTTAGCCAACAACTTATCTTGGACCTAATTAACCTGAACCAAATGATTTGGCTCAGGGTTGGGCGGGTTTAGGTTTAGTGCAGGGGAGTCAACAAATTGAGGTTCTTGATACCCTCCCTGATAATAGGTCATTTCAAGTTGTCCATAGGGAGGTGGTGACCTATATGCAGTGTAATCTGGGGAAGGGTAAGGATCAGCGTATCCTTCATGATTGTAGATCATATTAGTATGTCCAAATGAGTACGGTGATCTATAATCGATGTAGCTCGGAGAAGGATAAAAATTAAGATCATGGTGTCTAGCGTTACACCCTGAACATGGAGGTCCAAAACTGTATCCCCAATCAAGATTATCCAACTAGAAGATGGATGAGAATAAGTCTAGTTGGAATAATAATCATTTTGGAAATAAGTAGTGGTCAGAGGGTAGGAGTGAAAGTGCGAATAGGATGTGGAATGATCCATGATAGAACGGGAGGAAGAAAAGTGCCCTTCAACACAAACAATCAAACCTGGCCTTAAGTGGGTTAGCCTAAAGACCTACAGACTCCCAAAACCCATCTTAAGATGAAGAAACGATTTGATCTACTTCTTTTCGGTCAATCCAACCAGTTACAAGGAGGGGTTGGAGAGAAGGTTCTTCCCTTGACTTTCACCTCAGGTTTCTTTAATATCTCCAACCGCGATCGTTTGATTCTACTCCCCTAGCTAGACATCAGATTGAACGATAGAAGTAGACTAATCGAAAATAATCTCGATCTGAGCTCCGAAGAGCGAGTCTAATCCTTACGGCCAACGTCTACTCTGTTTTAATTAAAGTTAGGTTTGAATGTGCTTTGAAATGTGATGAGCCCTTTTATCTGGGTTGTGCACTTAATGATTGATTGATATGTATGTGCGTGCACAAGCAGTGGTTTTCATGCAAGATTATTTTTTGATGTGAATTTTAGGGTTTAAATCTTCCTTAGTAGCTTTTAGGATTCAACTTTAGGTATATTCAATCAAATTCAGTTGGCACATCAGGTTTTAAAAGCACAGGTGAAGATGTTTTCCTTTGAAATCAAACTAAAAATGTGGAGTGCCAAGTTTAATCCTAAAAGTTGAACCTATTTGGCAGCTACTTGATAAGTTGTTTTTAGTTGAAATGGTGCGTCCCAAACAACTCAAACAATTGGCCTAATGCACCACTTAATTAGGCACGCAAGTGATTATCTAATCTAATTTCTACTCAATTATGTGTTGATGAGTGTACAAGTCCCAAAGATCGGCTTACTGGTTGAGTATGAAGAATCAGAAGAGGTTGTGTACTTCTGTGAGATTCTTTTTTAAAATTTTTCTTTTATATGCGAAGGGTGAAGTGGATAGAAGTGTCAAACAAACAATTAAAACTAACCTTAGAGTTTATGCAAACTCCTAAGTTAATTAGGGTTTACGTTATTAAGTGGTGGAATAAAATCTAGTGGGTGGGGAGGTAGGGTTACTTACAGACCCTTTAACAACACTTTACTCTAATCTACCGCTTTTGCTCGTCTCAAGAGAGTACCTGCAATTACAATAAGAAAGGAGAGAAATAAGGTAAAAGATAAGTAAGGTAGGAAAATGCAAGAAATCAAAGAACATCACCTCCCGGCAATAGTGCCAAAATGTTCTATCAGAGAATCGTCGCAAAAAGAGTTGAGTTTGGAAAATTCGTCGTTGTAGCATAATTTGTGAGAAAAATCTAACAGATAATTTTAACCGAAACTCAAAAGGAATTCCGGGTCGAACACAGGGAGGTGGACGTCTGATCAAAAATCGTGTTTGATTTATTGTCACGAAGCAAATTAGCTAGTTAAATTAAATCTACGCTAACTATCTTCTTAAAGAATAATTAATAGAAAAAAAAGAGAGAATGATACAAATAAAGAAAAAATAAAAAGAATGAACAAGTATTCCATAATCATTGAATCAGGTTCATTACAACTACTCGTTACCTTAGAAAGTAAGAAATCTACACTAGAAAGCGATAAAAGAGAAAGTGGAGAGAGGTTATCCTCCTCGATGGCTGCTTGGAGAACAAGCTGAGTTGACGGAGCGCCCAGACGAAGGTGATGCGATGCTGAAGGAAGGAGAACGACGACAAACGACGAAGGACGGGGCAGGGTGACGTCGCAGCGGGATCCGCTTCCCGAACGGCGGTTAGAAGACAACTGCGGGTGCTCCACGAACAGGGATGAGAAGGTGGAAAAATTCTAATTTAAACTCTAATGGAGCATCTCGAGTTTGGAACAAACTCTTAGAGCTTTGAAGGGGGTGAGAGAAGAGATGAAGGGATAAAGTGTGGGGGTTGTAGGGCTATTTATAGGTGAAGAATGAAGGGGCAATTAGGTTATTTCATGTGTAAAACATTAATGCAGGGGCGTTTAGTGACGGATTTAAGCGTCACTAAAGCCCTGAACGTGGGCTTAGGTTGTGCATGCCCGCACCTCCTCTCCTCTGTGCACAAAATGCACACACACGATCAGACGATCTCAACTATCTGATCAAGAGATCGGACAGCTTAAAGATGCGTGCGCCCGCTCCTCTTCAACCCGCCCAACGCCCTCGAGATCTCGGTCGTCCATCCTCACATTCGACGGCTCAGATCACGCGCGCCTCTTCTCCTTCGAACGTTAAAAGGCGATGCAGCCTCTTCATCATCGTTGGATCAAGGATCAACAACCCATAACGCACGATCGCACGCCTTCACAACTCGCACCTCCCACGCGTGAGATCGAGCGTGAGATCAGGCATCATCTCACACGTCTGGCCAATTGGATCATCTGTGCAGTTGATGCCTGATCGAACGGCTCGATTTTACGCTCGCGTGCGAGGGTGCAGTGCAGCGGCTCGAACGCACGCCTCTTGCATGAATAGTGCCTCGACCACTATGCTACGGGCCTCCTTAAGGCGAATTCATGAATTCCTCCATGCGCTCTCTTGGCCGTTGGATTTCAATCCAACGGTCGAAATTTGATGATCAGCTGAAGAGAGAGCAACGGCGAGCTTTCATGGCCGATGTAAGCGACTGAGATGGCGCCACGTGACACCATCTTGGCTGTCCATCTTCTGTGTCTTGTAGATGGTGCCACGGATGTCGAATTAGATCGATTTTCGCACCGTTAGGCTGCGATTGTCGATCCGAACCCATTTGTGCGATCAGATTTGTCATTTGAAGTACGAATTTACACCACCTAGCCCCTTGACCTCTAATTTTTCTCGGACTGCATCAGATGCTACAGAAGTCCGATCAGGACGATATTAGAGTCATTGAACTCCAATCATTCCCTGATCAGATCTGTATGATTGAATCTTCAATCCGAGACCCTGGTTAAATATCGCCCTATCCCTGATCACAAAAATTGAAAATTAACCTAAAATTTATATAACTTAATCTAAATGCATGATGATGTATGTTATGTAATATTTATAATGTATAATGCAACTTTATACCTAAGAACATGCATAAATAGACGGTTTATGTGATATAAACATGTTTACATCAGCGCTTCCCCAGACTTGTGGCGCTGACAGTTGATAGGAGGGCCTCGGTGGCAAAGGTCTGGGATAGCACGTGGTATCCCACTTTCGTGGGTAGCTTGTCGGACTAGAGGCTTGGGGAGATATAGGTGTTGTTGCAGGAGCTGCAACGATTTCAGCCAGAGGATGGTGTGGACTGTTTTGGGTAAGAGGAAGGTGATTTCTACGTACATGATGCTTATAGAAGGCTTGGTGGTTCAGGCACGCTGGGGGATATTGATTTGATTAGAGATTGCAGGCAGCTCTGGGAGGCTTCTTGCTTGTTGAAGGTTAAAGTGTTTGTTTGGCTCCTCAGGAGAGGGAGACTGATGACCAAGAAATGGAGAGCTCGGTGGGTACCGGATGCGGAGAGGTCTTGCCCATTATGTGATCAAGCGAAGGAAGACATCGATCATCTTCTTTGCATGTCCGGTGGTAACGCAAGTCTGGGATCGGTTGGAGGAGCAATGGTAGGTCGACTCTTCTACCAGATTTTGGCGGTTTTTTAGATGCGGCGGGGCTGAAGTTGAGCACAATGTATTTCGATCGAGAAAGGAACGGGCTTGACCGCTAGTAGTTTTGTGGGCTATTTGGCTTGATAGGAATGCTGTTATGTTCAGGGGCAGCGCCCATATATAAAGAATCTTGTTAGGTCTATGATGTCTTTTATTTCAGGGTGAAGCTCTGGCATGTAATGGAAACATTATACTTTTCTATTTAATTAATGCAATTTTGGGTGGTATCTAAAGGATTACCACCCTTTTTCCCCTCAAAGTAAAAAAGTAGCCCCTCTTGCTTCTGCAAGGCACCGATGCCTTCACTTTATATAGGCTCACAATCGTTACTCTAATCCTAATCCTCACCTAATCATATTCATACTCACAATGCTAAGATGCATGATGATCTAACTTATTAATGTTAGTATGAATCTCAGTCCTCCCCGTCAAGCTGGAGCTACAAACTCCAGATTGTTATATAAGAGATCGACTTATGCTGCCCCTCACTCAGTAAATCCTCAAGTAAATGTAGCAAGCAAATGGGCACGAATGTTGATCCACACGCTGTTAGGCAGGAAGATTTAAGATTCTTCAAGAAAAGTCAAAACTGTCCTACAAATGAAATGCAGTACTGAAAGATCCATTATTGAATATGCCCTCCAGAGAGTTCATTGCTTTAAGTAGAGAACTGATAGCATCAAGTTTCTTCAAGATTGAGCTGTGAGAAAGTAAAAGACCTCCATCTCTAAATGTGGAGCCTCTAAGATGAGAGAAGCATCTCAACAATCGAGAGATAAAACTGAGTCAGCTTAACATAAAGAAATATAGGATGAAGATAGATATTTTCGAAATAGTGTTGAAGGTCAATGTCCGATAAAGATGATCCTTGATCGCATCACAATCTTTCATAAATTTTTCACATATTTTTCGTTATTTTTTGGATTTTCATTTTTTTTTTTTTGAAAAAGAAAGAAGAGCTATCAATGATGATAGAAATCCGCAATGAATATTATTAAAGAATCAATGCACCTTCACTACATCCTCTCCCAATGACATATGAGAGCCCTACAATCATGCACTATTCGCACTGCAACCACAAGCCTCTCCTGAAAAAGGTACTCATTACGCGCATGCCACACTCCACAAAACTGCCGCCATATGACAATGCAGCTTACAACTCAATAAAAAATCACTCCACAAAACCTCCCAAACAGGCAGAGAGTTGCCACACATCGTTCTCCAAACAGAATCAGTAACCACACACGACGTGAAAATGTGCCTCACTGTTCATATGTAAGCCACAGAGCTGGCACGGTTGTGCAGGAACCCCCATTCTTCTATGTCTTAGATCACCTGTAATAAGGCCCATCCCTTCTGCAAAGCCAAAGGAAAATTTGTACCTTGAGAGGAATCCGCAGCTTCCAAAGGCCCATGCAGATCAAGTCCACCTCCTCATTCCGCATCCGCATCACCATGTTATCATAAGCCTTGGAGAAAGGAAAATCATCCATCCAATGGTGTCTATCAGCACCACCAGCTGGTCTGAATGCTTGCAGCTGCATCAACAACCATTCCCTCTCCTCCCCTGTACGGCTTCCTCCCCTGCAGCCCACGTCAGGAATGTTCCACCCATCCTCAGCAGCATTCCAATATTGATCAACAGTGGCTGTCTTTTCAGCAGCACTACCAAAAACACATGGGAAATTATCCTGCAGCAAACCCAGAGGTGACCATGCATCTCCCCAAAACATAAATGGCTTGCCATCCCCAAAGAAAAGCCAGAAGAAGTCCCAGTGATCTCTCAACGCAGCTACAACCGACCTCCAGAATGGAGATGGTCTGAATGGCTGCAGCCTGTTTCTGGCAGGGTGTGATTCCCCATACGTTCCACGGATCAGATCAGCTCATAACTTGTTCTCCCCTTCAAAAATTTTGATCACCCATTTCAGCAGCAACGACTCGTTAAACTCCTTTAGAGATCTAATGCCAAGGCCCCCAAACTCCTTAGGCAAGCAAAGATGATTCCATTTCAAAGGTGCAAGAAGCGCCCTCATGTTTAGCCCCTTTCCAAAAAAATCGCTTCCTCATGACATCCAATCGTTTCCACACCGCCTTTGAAGCCCAAAAGACGGAGAAGATGAACACCAGCATCGAGGTGATCACCGAATTAAGAAGGATCATTTTTACCTTTGTAAATAATCTAATTTATTTGATTTTTAAATGTAGGAAAAATAAAAGTGAGTAAACTATATCAAATATGAGTCTCATATGAAAGAGCATCAGACAAGGAAACCAATGGTGAAAATGATCTCAAAAATTATGCTCGTGCAAGCCATAATAGAAAAATGAAGAAAATCGGGAAAAAAAAAGAGAGAAAAGCTGACGTCAGTGTGCTATCGCCCTCAGCTACATGCAAGCAGCACGCATGCACCAACAACCAACGTTAGCGCAAGCCACCTCGCACCATGCACATGAACCAGCCCCTTCGTGCATGTTGTACATGCCAGAGTGACCTACATGCGCCAAGAATGCCCTCAACGCTTTCCCATTGCCCAAATTAGCAAGTGGGCTTGAAACCAAGGAAGAAAGAAGGAAAAGGGAAAGAAGAAAAGAAGGAAGATTCAATTGGGATTATTAGGCAAAAATCAAAGATTTTATCCCATTTGCAATAGGATTTGAAGATTCGTTGCCCTCCAAATATTTTCAAAAATGTGGAGCACGAAATTGACCTAATCCTAATGGTTTCAGGATTGCTCAAAGCCCATAAATACCCCATTAACCCTTGTATTGAGCATATATCTCATTCTTCTCATTCTTTCTCTCCCATTCTTCATCTCTTGAGCACGAGGATTCTTCTGCAACTCCCACCCTTCCGCTGACATTTATGCCTTTGCCATGACAACACCACCCCATTGAGAAGCTCTCTTTGCTCGTTCTCTCTCTCCTTTTCTCGCTATTTGTACTCTTTGCATTGTATTATTAATAAAATTATGTCCAAAAATTATTCCTTGAAATCCGTGCATGCTAAATTTCTCAAACCTTTTGTGTTAGTTCCTGTATATTAGGTTCAAATATCCGCCAAATTTTATACATAGATTCAGTGTAAAAAAAAAGATAAAATTCATTTACATTTCAGTCCAGAGATTGTTGCAGTCTAATCCCTTAGTTCTTTTAGATTTTGTTGCATGCACTATAGAGCAAATTTCACAGTGATTTTTGGTAGGAGTCCTAGGTAGTTTCCCTTCTTCTAGATTTTCATAAGAATTTTTAGATTTTCATAAATTAATTTTTAGTATTTTTACATTTCAGCCCCTAGTTTGTAGTCTAACCTAGTTTTTAGGATTAATCTCTACTCTTCTCAAAAAATCCCAAAAACAACTGAAAAAAATCCCTACAAATCCGAAAAAAATAGGTTAGATCAGCAGATGCTAATTTGGATGATTTTCCTTCCCTAAGGACAACTCGAACACCCGCTATACCAATTTCTATTTATTTTGAGAGTTTAGTAATTTTATAAACAATCACGTTAAATATTTCCTCCAAGTCAAGTAGAGAGTGGGGTAGAAAAAAAAAATCCATCACCAAATAGAATCTCAATAAAAGATAGAAAAAGGCACCTATATCTAAGTAGAGCCTCTCCCATAGGAAACTTCAAAGAGAATAAATTTCCATATAAAGACTCAAAAAGTGGGATTCTCCTATATGTTGACCTATAAGGTAGAGTTTGTCTCTCTCATGTGGGGACCTTGAAGAGTAAGTCCTCATAAAAGGACCTTAAAAAAAGATAGGTAAAGACATCTATCTCCAAAAATAATGGTCTTTCTTATATAGGCAGGCTCTCAAATAGTAATACATCCTCCCTTCGAGTAAAACATAGTAGCAAGAAATCACTACAAATGTGAATAGGAGACAAAAATCCAATTATCCCGCTTTCTTCCATGCTTGCAGAGTTTATAGAGATATCCAACAATCCAGTGGAAGAAATAATCAGTGATGCCTCAAATAAAGATAATGCTCTTCCTTTTATACTCCACTTTTTCTCGAACAATCCAAAGAATCTCCTTAACTGAATCGAGCACAATTCAGCACTCAAACCCCAGGGTGGACAAGGATTAAACCAAGAAGATAATAATTGGAAATTGAACTCAAGCTTTTCAACTTTCTAGATTGAGGTGCAAAGTTTTGAAACTTCTGGATATATTTAAAAAGTAGTTCCAATGTAAGCCTTCTAAAAAGTACTGATTTGAGAAGAATTAATAGGTGTGTTAGGAAATAAAATTGAGGATTCTATCTCCATATTTAGCCTTTACTATTTTTAGTAAGTTTTTAATTGAGTTTCCATGTTTGACCTTGCCTCTCTCCATATAAAGAGGGCTACAGTCTCTCCTTTTATGAATAACAAAGATTATTTCCTAAAACTCTCCCGCAAAGTCGAGATGCGGGAGACGGTGAAGACTTGGATCCTTAAGGTAGCGAAGATCAACTCTTGTCGACATGGTAGTCTTCTTTGTGTCTTCAACTCTTAAGTGTCTCTTTTTGTACGCTCTCACAGAGCCAGTCAACGCTTAGTTTCTCTTGAAGTGCATCAGAGTATTTCCCAAACTTTGACATCTTGAGACGCCTCCCGTCTTCAACTCTTGTGTCTTCCACTCAACATATAAGGACTCAACTAAGACAACTCAAAACCTTGAGAGGTTACAGATAAGTACCTCAACAATAGAAGACTAAACTTTAAAGAAAACAAAAAAAAATAGACTCAATCATAAAATAACCCTAAATATTTTTTTTTAAGAAAACTCTAATTGAAGAGGGTTTTTTAGTTTATCCTCTTCTTTTTCTCTGTCGCTTCCTCCTGACCTCGGCCCCTTCCTCCTAAAGCTCGCACGTGACACCATTACCTCGAGCAAAGGCCCCAGCAAGGCCCTCGAGTACGCCATCCGTGCTTCCAAGTCTTCTGAGCACTGCGCCAACGAGCAAGTTGGCGCCGTCAGTGAGCCAAGCCTCCAACTCGCCATGAGACTCCACATCACCGTCGCCATCTACTACTGCCACGGCAGGTCCTCTGAGGTTGTCCTTATCCTCAAGAAGGCCATCAACGTCCTCGACATAGAGCGCGGTGAGGGGGTGTTGCTGCTGGCAGTGGAGGTGCTACCGCTGATGGTGGAGATGCGGTGAAGGGGCATCGACATTGATGGTGGAGGCGCCGTGAGAGGCGCCGCCGCCACTGTACAGTGAGGGGTGCCACCATTGCTGACAGTGGAGGGATCTCTGCCCCATAGAACGAGGGCGAACGCAACCGCGATGAGCAAATCGTGGCGGCGTGGTGGTGGCTCTGCTACCACCGCTAGGGCTGTGTGGCACCCCACCGGCCGCTACAGTAGACAAGGAGAGGAAGAAGAATAGAAGAGGATTGGATGTGGAAGAGGAGAGAGCCTCTCTGGCGGCTCGGCGGAGGCCGGCGACACCACCGGAGGGCCTCCCCCCTAGGGTTTCTTCCCCTTTTTTTCCCTTTCCCACGGGATCAAACCCGCACCGATACCATGTTGCGAATCGTGCAAGGAGGAGCGTAGAGGCTCCTTCGTGCGTGGGAAAAACAGCCCCACGTGGGGGGTTGTTCACCCGTTGAACAGGGACAGGAGGAGAGGGGCCTTAGATGAATAGGAAATATTATTGTTGAGCTTAGCGCAATGCAGAGCATGTAGACTCTCCCACATGAGGAGAAATGTGTAGCAGATAGATGCTGCAATTGGTCTTGTTCACGCACAGGAAAAATAGAGAGAGAGCAGCAATCCACATTTGAGAAGAAAGAGAGGAAAGGGAGTTATATTGTTGGAAGAGTACTGCTTCAACTCAAGGATAAAAGGATTACAAAGGCTCTCTTTAATAAAAAGAGAACATATCACAATCCTCTAAAACAAAAAACAAATCAATCCTAATCTAATAAAATCTTCTAAAAATAGGAAAGACCAAATCCTCTAAAACAAACTTTCTAAAACCAAATCTACCAAACTAAGAACCACTAAACTTGGACCATAAGACACCAAAAATCCCATAGGGCCGACGCCCCTAGGGGTGTTTTCTAAACTGCTACGCAACCTAACAAGGCTGCCATGTAGCACTTTTATTCTCCACAACAGAAAATCGCGAAGAAATTGGGTTGAGCTGAAACCCTAATTGAAGACAGAAACAAAGCAAGATAGAGAATTCCTATTCTTAGAAGCCCTAATCTTCTTTCCCAAACCCTAGTTAGACCTAAACCAAATCCAATTAGGTCCCCATTAGGTCAATTTCACTAAACCTGGATAAATTCTTCAATTTAGCTTACATAGAGCTAATGGGCTCACAATTGGGCTAGCTAAAACTATTAATAGCTGACTTGGGTACCTAATTAGATTGAGTCTAACTAACTATTATATAAGCCTAATTGGATGCCACATGGCATCATCCTATGACGTTTGGCATTTTAGAAAAAATTATTATTTGAATTAAACCTAATTTAAACCTATTTACTATATTTAGAAATCTATTCTCTCTCGTCACCTCCTCTTGCCACCTCATCTTCTCGCCACCTCAACCCCACCTCCACCAAAAGTCACGACAACCACCTCCCTCCCTCTCCTAAATTCCATGCCAAACCTCCCATTCCCCTTTTCCATTTTCCTATTCTACCCTCATATATTTTCCTTCATAAATCTTTCCATGTTACTATTTATGTAAATCATACCTTTCCTTCTCATTTGACCCCCCATAACTTCCCCTCCCTTCGCACTTTCCAAGAAAAAACCCAATGCAAACCCCTCTCTCAAAAACCCTCTTATGTCCCAACACCCCACCCCTCGACACTTTCATCTTGGGAATCCCCTCACCCTCCCCTTCCTCCTTCATCCTCCTCTACTCCTCCTTTCCCTCCCATGGTCGTCCACCCTCTCAACCCTCCATCACCACCCTAGTTGTCCCTTCCCCATCTCCATCTACCACCCACCACAACCACCATATCCTCCTCTCCATCTCCATACCCTCTTCCTCCCTCTCTCTTCCACACCACCTCTATCCCTCTCTTCCCTCTACCCTCTCTATCTCTCTTTAAGGACCATGGTTGAGACTTCTCCGACTTCAACCTTCTCCGACATTACTCCATCTTAGCGGACACTACTTGGTTCTTTAACAGATTCGTGGACACCCTGAACTTTTCTGGCATGCACAAGGGCAAGTTTCACTCCAACAATTTCCCGATCAGCTCTAGCAACTTCGACAAACCCCAGTCCTTATGCTCCCTCCTTTCTCATCCTTAAAATTTTCATTAGCACCTTCTTGTACTAAGAAGTGTATGACCATGTTTTCTTATCTGTATTTCTAAATTTTAGGTTTCACGTAATGCCTATGTTGTCTTTTAATTTATAGAAGAAATTTATGCTTGTTTGGTTAGTTTCACGTAATTTAGATTCAGTCTGGTTTTTAGGATCTTTTTAAAATACAAGATCTCGTAGTGTAGACCACCTAAAATAATGAAATAATTTTTTGTAGTTTCATTAGCTTTCATTTGGCACCTTCTATGTAAGTTTTGGATCTAGATTCTGTCCTGTAAAACACTTGCCTTAATTGTCTATCTTTATTTTGCCAGTATTGTTATTATGTGCTTTCCTTATTTGTATCTTGTACTTGAAAAACCCAAAAATTTCAAAAATATTCCCTGTGATAGTTCTTTTCGTGTGAATCTACCTACCAAATATTCTAGAAAGATGTGTTCTCTGCACGCCAAAATTCTCCAAAGTTGGTGTTGTGTTAAGTAATCCAGTTTAGTAGGTAGGAGAGTTTCAGTTATAATTAATCCAATTTTCACGAACTTTGCATGGTTTATTTCCTCTTTGAATGTAGTTTAGTATATATTTTAATTACAATTTTTCGTTGTAGAAAATAATTGATTAGGATATTTAATACCACCTCTGCTGGAATTAAGTTTAGAGAGATTAGGGAAGTTCGTTAGCCTTTTATACTTAATATTTTTGTAAAATTTCTTCGTGGCTCTTTAATTAATCACGTTTAGTTACTGTAGGATTTGTATTAGAATTTTTAGGCTTCTAAAAATATTTTTCCTTGAATTTCTCTTTAGTTTGCACGATTTGAAGTCTGTTTTTTAATTTCCCAAGCACAAACCCTAGGACTTAGCTAACTTAGGTTAGAATTAGTTGAATTCAGTTGAAAGAAGATACGTTAACCTAATCTATATATAAACTAAAAGAAGGTGCAGCCTTAGGATTTAATTCCATTCAGACAAGTCACCCTCCCCTGTCTTTCATTTCTTTCGCTTTCCCCCCTCGGACCCTACAATATGACCAACCAAATCCACCACCATCCTTCCCTCCCTCCCTCCACCACGTTTCCTTTTTTGGTTTTGTTCCTTGAAGGTTGAAACGAGAAGGTTGCCTTCATTTTCAAAAAAAAATAAGATCAGCTTCCATCCATTGGATCAAAATATGATTCTGAAATAATAAAGGGAAACTTTTGTGCCATTGTCACTTTCTTATTCCCATTCATAATCACATTCCACCTATTATGTTTCCTCCCATTTGTACTCTCTCTCTCATTTTCGTTTAAGACAATCTATCTCTTCTTCGTTTTCGTTTGAGTGGGATTTCTTCTTGTATTGTCTATTCTCCCACAAGTGAAAGCAAGTATATATATTTTATATTATAATTTCACAACCTATCTTACGAAGTGGTGCAATTTGGGAAGGAAACAATTGATTTGCTAGACAAATAATGTTTAATCTTTTAGATGGAATTTAAAAAGGAGTTCTTCTGCCGTAGGTGTTCAATATACTTTTTTTTTACATTTTTATCCAAGGTGATGTCCTTTAAGAAATATTTAGTCATTTCTATTATTCCCTAATGATTCACTTGATGTAACGAATGATCACTCCCCTCTTGCCAATCATTTACAACTTTACCCTCCTTTATACCATATTCTTCTACCTTAAATTTTTAAGTAGGGTAGCATAGGGAGTATTGTCCAAAATGACTTTACTATAGTCAATTTTAAACTACAAGATAGCCAATACATAAGCTACAAGCGATCATAAGCATAGAAATGAGTATACAAATAAATTGTCAATGAAATACTACCAAATTGATCAAAAATATATTTTTTTTTTGCACCGTAAGCATTCTAAATTCATTTTAAACATCAAAGCATAAATTTTGAAAAGAAATTTTCTATCAAATAAAATACTTTTTTAATATAAGTAAATGTTTTTGTGCAAACATGGAAATTCAAAAGGTATTCATTTATAATTCTATTAAAACACTAAATTATTTCAAGTATCTTCTCCCATGCTAATAAATTAATACCAATCATATTGTATTTCAAAAATGAGAAAATTATGGTACATCCCATGTTGGAAAATGTGTGGTTGATTTAATACCACATCGTGAGATATGGAGTGTTGGAGTGTGTAGTGGCCTATAAATAGGCATGTACTCCTTCACTTATTTCTTTGAAAAGAATATAGAGAAATCATCTCTATCACGGACCTTTTCCCATGATTTTCTCCTCACTCTTTGTGAATAGGGTTTCCACGTAAACCAAGTGTTCTTTATGTGATGCTTTTGATATCTTGTTATTTTGCTTCAACTTTTCATATTATTCAACTTAGTATCAAAACAGTTTAATCTTTGGTTTTGTTCTCAAATTTTATCATTATTATTCTTGAGTTTCTTCTATATTGTCTCTGATCTCAAAAAAGGGGCAAACCCTAATCTCTCCGTGTAAGGCGAAGATCCAATAGCAAGTAAGTGAGAATGGTCAACACGTAGTGTTGAAAGGAAGAAAGACATGGAGGTAGTAGCCATGCAAGGATCTCGATCGAGGATCATACATCGACGCAATTCACCGTGAGGAAGGAGAAGAAGAGCGCACAACAAAGCGAAGGTCCTTGGTAGTCCTAGCGACACACAAGCTGGGGCGACAGTGCTACAGCGCCATAGGGAGCCCAACGATGATATGGACAACAACGATGGTAACGCTTGAGGTCAAGAGGAGCAAGCGATGTGTTGTGAGTGATGGCAATAAAGGCACTGGTGGCGCTCAAGGTGTCATGCAAGGATGAATAAGGGCAGCGAGAAGATGAAGGCAGTGACAAGAATCATGGTAAGGATCTCGGCAAAGATCTCACGAGGCGGCGTTGATCGATGTGAGATCAGCGAGGATCTCAGCGCTGGTGCGTGAAGTGATTTGGGCAAGCAATCTTCGAGCGAGCAGATCTAGCAAGGAGGAGAGGCTCACACGAAACTGTGGTCAAATTCAGAGGCGACGTGTGGAGATTGCGAGGCATGAGTTGCCTTCAAGTCTTTTATTTGCCTCCCCCCGTTTCTTTTATGTTCTTTTTATTACCAAAGAGGCAAGAAAAAAGGGGAAAGAGAAAAGGAAAGAAAAAAAATAAGGTGAAGACAAAAAGGGGAGAAGGAAGATTTCAGAAACATAAAGTGAAAAAGGGAGAAGGAAAATCTCAAAAAAAAAAACAGAGAGAAAAAAGATAAAAAGAAGGTTAAAAAATAATAATGATGATGAATTTTAAGAAAAGAGAGGGAGAAACTCTTCTACAGTCTTATTACTTCTTCCCCTTGTTATTTTCTTCTCCCATAGAATTGAGAGAAAGGGGGAGTGTGGATGCTATTATAGTCCACCCCATTTAGGAGTCCCTTTGTTCGAGAACGCCACATAAGAACTCAAACTCTGGGAGATCCAGAGTTTCGAGGTCTCTAGAGAGAGAAATCCAGTTTCGAGGTCCTCAAAGGGCTCATGTCAGGTTTCTATGTGAGAGATCCAGTTTAGTGGACTGCAGAGGGGAGATCCAATTTCAAGGTCTTCAGAGGAAGATCAATGTCAAGGATACTGAATGGGAAGTCACCACCACCAGTTGAGGTCTCCAAAGGAGAGGCTCTTATTAGAGCAAGCTACAGCAGTTTATCCAACAACTCCAGACCTCGCTGATGTGCTGCCATCAACACACCCACCTATAAGCAAGAACTAGTTGAAAGAGTTATGGTTTGTCGTGTAGAGTGGCATTTTGTTGTACAAGCTGAGCATTCCATGCTCCAGCTTGAGGGAGAGTGTTGGAGAATGTGTGGTTGGTTTAACACCACATCATGAGATGTGGAATGTTAGAGTGTGTGATGGCCTAAAACTCACTGCATGTTATTCAACTTCCTGCAACATTGTGCAGGTTGAATTGACTAGTTAGAAATACAAATTAGGCCTCCAAGACTCAAACTCACCTAATGCATAGTTCAATGATAAAAAAATTTAAATCGACACCCATTTTGTGAAATGGGCATGCCAGCTACCAAGTGTCAACTAATGTTGTATCATCATGTAAGTGAACACAGGGTCCATAAGGATAGCAGTTAGTTTGGCATCCAACATGCCAATTTCCTACAAGAGGCACATAGCATACTTCCTCTGTCACAATACTATACTCTGCTTACTTCTGGCAACTGCAATTCCTAGGAAATATCTAAGTGGTCCCTAATCCTTAGAAATTTCTTCAAATCTAAGATCCTTGAGGAACATCACCAATCACAATAATATCATCAACAAATACAAGCATCACAACCCATCCATGCAGGGTATGCTGCACAAATAGAGAATGATTCGTTGAGAACTGTCTAGACCCAAGATTCTCAACCACCTCAGATAACTTGTGAAACCATGCTCGAGCTCTTTGCTTTACTCCATATATTGCCTTCCGCAATATGTACACCTTGAAGCACTCCCCGTAAGACTCGAACTTGGGAGGTTGCTACATATACACTACCTCTCACAAATCTCCATACAAGAAGGGATTTTGGACATCAAGTTGATGTAGAGGATGACCATGTGACAATAGAGGGAAGAATGCGGACAGTCAACAATCTAGCCATTGGATAGAAAGTATTGATGAAGTCTACCCCATAAGTTTGAGTGAACCCCTTGACCACAAGCCATGCCTCGTATCATTCTATAGAACCATTTGGGTTGTATTTTACTGTAAAAATCCATTTAGAGCCAACCACAGTAACACCTATACGAAATTAAGTTCCTAAGTGCCTTGAGACTGCAAGTCCAACATCTCCTCCATTGCTTACTCTAACTTGGGATCTAGAAGGGCCTGCTGATGAGAGATAGGAACAACCACTACTGACAAAACCATAGAGAACTGTCTAAAAGTGGGCCCAAGACATACCAAAGAGACGTGCTTGGATATAGGATGCATGGTGTAGTTGCATGGTGCCTTAATGCAATAGGAAAATCAAGATCCTCTATAGTTGTACATTGCCCATCATTTAATTGTATATTCACCTACAATGGTACATCACCAAGATCTATACTATCAGTAGATATATGCTCATTGCTTACCCCATGAGATATGTGGTGCTGGACCAGAAGGGGGTCGGCGACAACCATATGTCAACCTGAATATGTCATTGTTAGAAGGATCAGGAACAAAGCCAAGAACAGATATAGGAATATCCTTTAAGGCTCTATGAGATATTGGGGCACTAGTCGTCGTCCCCTCAACTCTGGACTCAGCAGTAGAAAAATAAGGAACCAACTCATGGAAGGTAACATCAACATTAACATGGTGACAATGATGAGTGGGATAATAGCACTAATATCTCTTTTGGTTCCTAGAATATCCTAGAAAACCACACTTTACCACCCCAAGTGCCAACTTGTCCCTACCCACACTCGGCGCATGTACAAACAAGGCACAACCAAAGATGCGAGGAGGAACAATAAACAACTATGCATCACGATATAAGATTTGAATAGAAACTTGCTCATTAAGCACAAAAGATGGCATCCTATTAATGACCGCATCACCCTAATATAAGGATGAGACACTGTGATGTATCAGCATGGCCTTTGTAACATCCAAGAGATGGTGTTTACATTCAGCAAACACCATTGTGCTCAGAAGTGTGAAGATAAGCCATCTGATGGATAATGTCCTAAAAATAAAAGCTATGTAAGAATTGAGTATAAAACCCCAAAGCATTACCAGAACGAACAACCTTCACATTGACACCAAATTGAATTTTTATTTCCAAAATGAAGTTTTTAATAATAAGACCAACATCAAACTTAGACTTCAACAAAAAGACCAACAATAAACGAGAAAAATCATCAACAACGACAAGATAATAACGACGCCCCAATCTATCAGCAATATGACTAAAGCCCTAGACATCCATATGAAGAAACTCAAATAAGAACTTTGACCTAAGACTCTAACTCGACAAATATGAACTCTAGTGATACTCCCCAAGATGACATGCTTTACAGTCTACTTTAGCTATTGGTGAGGGCAGACAAATCACACACCTGAGTTTGGCTATCAAGGGATGACTTAAACATAGGTGCCACAAATGACTCAATGAGGTGGTAAACAAAACAACAATTATCATGGTCTCTAAAGACGAGTCTACAGTTGTCACCTTATTAGCAGAAGGTAGTTTCCCATGCTTAGTCCAACAAGACTCTTCACTATGACCAATCTTGCCACAATGTGTAAGGACAAACTCGCCCTTGTGAAGCATGACCACGGCCATGTCCTCACCTAGAAGGGTTTCCTCGACCTCCGCCATAATTCACCACTGACGTAGATGTCTAAGAATTAGTCACCTTAGAGGTCAAGGGTATGGCCAATCGACTCATGCAACAATAAGCCTCCTCAAGAGTGGGCAATTTTGCCACTGTTAACATTTAAGCTTGTGCAAAAGCATAGCTAGGTCTTAAGCCTGCAAGAAACTGAAGAACGTCGGCCTCCTTCCTGTACACCTTCTAAGTCTCGCATGTGCAAATCGGACAAGCATTGCACTTCTCGAGCAATGCCTCAGGTGTGGAATATTACTGAGATAGGGTCTTTCATTCCTAGTTAAGGCTCATCATCGACTGTAGATCTTAAAAACTCGACTTGTGTTCTCATGAGAATACATGTCTCGCAAGCTATCCCTAATTTCCTTCATCGTCTTATAGCACATAATTTCATCCCCAATCCAAGAAATAACACTATTCATTATCCATGCATGTACCTTAACATTATCTTTCTTCCATGTAGCATATTCTCCTACCTTCACAGTGGGGGCTAATTCTGTAAGGATGTGCTCTTTATTATGACCCTCCACAATTGTGAGAAAAGTCTATGACCATTTGGGGTAGTTAGTCACATCCAATTTGATCATTGAACCAAAAATGAGTTCATGTAAACCCAAGTATCTATCACTTCTAACAAGATCTCTAAGGAACTATACAAAGCCATCCTACACGCCAACTAGAAGCCCTAATATGTTTAAATGTACCGAACGTGATTAAGTCATGACAACGGGTTGAAATCCCCAATTCTTGACAGAAATCAACCTAAAGCAGCTAAGGGTTGCTGCGGCCAAGTAGCGACACTCTAGCAGTAAGCAAAGATTCGGCAAGAGCCACCGAACCAAGGCAATGTCAGCCAACCACTAGCAACTAGTCCTACACTGGTGGTGGCGTCAACAACGGGCTCTTTAAGCCCATGTTGCCCATACTGTCACCACTAAGGCAATCCTCCCGCTATCGGCAAGCACCAGTGGTCGAAGGGGACCTCACTAGAGGTGACACAGAGATGGGGTGACCCCTCCAATGACCAGTGGTAGTAGGAAAACCAATGTTAGAGGACTTGACAAGGCGTTCTTCTTTAATGGAGGGTTTTTTAAGGGAACTTAAGGTTCTTTTGAGTTTTTTATTTGGTGTAGAAGAATAAAAAGGAGGGCAAACCAAGGAGGGTACCAAACATCGGCATAGGACCGTTACTCTAATACTAAGTTAGAAAATGACCAACTTGATTCACTACAAAACCCTAACCTTCACTTTATAAAGGATTTGGGAAAACTACAGAGAGACCCAAAAATAAAAGAAAAATATAACAAAATGACCTAGAAACATAAATCTCAACATAAGAAAGGAAATGCAAAAATCCAGATTTTATTAAACCTAATTCTCAAACAAGTATACATCTGCAAATGACCCATAGCTTCTTCAACATCAACCTTGTTATCTTTACAACAAAAGAACCCCTTGGCACCGAGTGGGTTCGAAAGAATCCATTAGGAGCACCACTGGTTGGAGATGAGTGCACATGTACGACACATGGCACAATGGAAATCCTCTTATAGTAGGGCTTATTTCACTAGCACAACAAAGACTGGAGCCAGTGGTGTGTTTGTGGGTAGCACAATAAGTGCCATTCGTTTTATGGCTAGCAAAGTCAAGATGCTTTTAGATCATCAAGTTAGCCTCATCAAGGAATTCATTGAATGCCAACTAAAAAATCTTCACTGGTTGCTGATTGCATATGTGAATCTCCATACATCTTTTTGGATCTTAGATTTTGGATTATAGAGTCATCACATTATCCAAATCAAATGGCAAGGAAAGGTTTTGAAAGGACATCACAATGGCCACTAGAATCCCAACAATCAACAATAGAAGCCGTAATAGAGCATGAGCGTCGAGAAGGGAGGACATGAGTGTACTCAGAGCTTATTGTCCAGTGTCCAAATCACTTATCTTCTTATACCATGGTATGCTAAACACTGCTAGCTTTTCTGATCTCTTGATACCATGGGTTTTGCTTTTTTGAAGTTTTGGATTGCTATTAATCTTGAGTAGACCTCATGAAAGTCGTAAGAGAAAGGAGGGGTAGGGGCAATGGAGGGAGGAGTCTCCATCATTGCTCTCATGACCTCGTTTGTGACAAGTATCGAGTGAAAGGACATCTCGCTAGGGACTACCGCGACCCTATGGTGTGTTACTATGCAATGGATGCGAACATCAAAAGAGGGCAAGCCTGAGGAGATTAGATGCGATGAAGATGTTGCCTCCACTGCCCACCAAACCTCATCATTGGAGTTGGAGGTGTCGTGGTTGCCTAGGTGGGGATCATAGACTTCGTGTTGCAGTTTTCAATGGTTGGAGACTTCACCTGCGATTTGGCTAGTGTCTCCTAAGTGCACATGGAGGTATGTAAATTGGGTTTGTCATCGAATCACTGGAAAGTTGCTTTGATCTCATCCTTGAGAGTTCAATTGTTTGATATGGTGGAATCAGATTTGGATTGATTGCAGTTTGTGGAGTCGATTCTTTGGAATATTTCTATCATATGGAGGCTCCTGAGTCATTGTAAGGGTGCACTTGAAGAGAGGGCACCAACGCAACCTTTGATTAAGGTTCGTATTTTAAGTGTGCCTCTTGGATTGTGAACACTCAAGGTAGTTGAAGTAGTGTGCACCTCATTTGCTTAGGTTAGGAGATGTGAAGGGATTGGAATCATCAAAGGCAATGCATCCTCTATTGTCGTTTAGGCGGAGTTCCTTGTAGGTCGGGCAATCCCAAAGAAGATCATTCTTTGACATGGAGGCTCTTCATGTATTGTTAGTTACGATAATCACTGGTGGTGATGATCAACACAGGTCCTATGCAGCAATGGTGGCTGCCAGACCACCACAAAAGACCCCACCCCCTTGCTGAAGCAATGTCACAGGAGGCAGATCTGGCAGCCGATGAGTGGGCGACATTCGAAATTCGAATCCAAACAATCTAAAGGCTCAACCGACACACCTAAATCAAATCCTATTTTTGAGGAGGCCAAGTTTCCTAATTTGGAAGCTGATGACCCCCCTTTTGTGGCACCAAACTCGCAGGTGACACACACTATGAACAAGGGATTAGTCATTGATGGCGCTAAACAAGTGGCAACAGGATCCGTATTCGGATCTAGTCCCGGTGTGTCTAAACCCATACCCTCTAATGTTCCCCCTAGACCTACTTTTCTAGATTCAGGTCCTGTTGGTCTGGACATATCATCTTTGTAGGAACGGGCTGCTAAACCACATGCATTTAGGTCTCTCTTCGTTGAGCCGATATGCTATAACAAGTTCTTGCCTGACCAACCATGATTACTGATCAACCAGATGGAGCTAGTAGGCGACACTGAAGATGCAACTGCTCAAGTGATGTGGCAGCAATAGAAAGCGAAGCAGCAGTAGCAGAAGGTGGCACAACAACTGCTACTGCTAGCAATAGGGCAAACGTGGACGATTGTGGTGTAGGTCTGGTCAATGCTGCAACTGCGTATGATGCAGTAGACGCAAGATCGACTATAGGTGTGGCGTAGACAATGGATGTGGCTGGAGTTCCAGAGAATGGGCAACATGAAGTACAAGAGGCTACGGACTCAAATGACTTGGGCAAAGACAAGAAGAAAGACGAGGGAATCGATGGCCCAAATGTTGGTAATATCAGGAGGTGTACGTCATCATCAAGTGAAGCATCTAAGTCGAGAAAGCTAGCGAAACCAAAGCATTAGATGTTGTTCAACTCCTACTACAAGAGAAAAATCATTCACAAAAAGAGAAGCACCAAACAGAAAGTAAGAACAAAGGGGAAGATGTCAAAGGAGTTTGATAATCATGTAGAGAAGATTTTAGACGTAAAGAAGACAAATCAGGGGGGGAGGGACAAGAATCTTATTTCTAATGGTTATAGTGGTAGGACAAAATAAAAGCAGTTAGTTTATTATGAGAGACCTAAAATGGGCAAATTACAAAGTAACCCAAGGCAAACAAAAGGTGACAAATGCACCCTTACAAATAAATGTGAAACAGAAAATAACACTACTCAAGTCTACACTCCCCCTCAAGTTGGAGTATATATATCTAACATGCTTAGCTTGGAACAACAAGACTCAAAAGTAAATTTAGGAAGAGACTTGGTAAAAATGTCTGCCATATGATCTTCTATAGCAACTAGGGTTATTTATATCAAGCCTTTCTGAATTAAGTCCCTTGTGTAGTGACAATCCACTTCAACATGCTTGGTTCTTTAATGAAACATTAGATTGTTGGCAATGTATGTGGCAGCTACATTGTCACACCTCATCTCCACAGGGCCAGTAATCTGAACATGCAAATCTCCTAGAAATGATTTCACCCACATGAGTTCCGTAGCTGTCTGAGCCATCACTCTATACTTTGATTCTGCACTTGATCAAGAAACGACAGCCTGTTTCTTACTCTTCCAGATCAATAGATTTCTAGCCACATAAGTACAGAACCTAATTGCAGATTTCCTATCTGTCAGGCACCCAGCGTAGTCTGCATTAGAGTATGCCACTACAATCATGGAAGTACCTCAAGTAAATAGAAGGCTAAGTCCTGGTGCCTTCTTAATATACCTCAGAATCATCATAACAACCTCCCAGTGTTGCTTTGTGGGCTTCACCATAAATTGGCTAAGTCTTCCCACAGCAAATGCAATGTCCGATCTGGTGATAGTGAGATAGAGCAACTTTCCCACATGGGTATGTTTATTGGTTTTGCCCCAAGCATCCCAACCTCCTGTAGAACATATAATGCATACTTTCTCTAAGATATAACTATCCCATGCTTGCCACAAGCAACTTCTATCCCCTGGAAATATCTTAATGGACCCAAGTCCATCACAAACTAACTAGCAAATCACTCTTGAGTCCATAGATGACCTTCCTTAACCTACACACGCACTCCCCCTGTGTCTCATATCCTAGTGGTTGCTGCATGTACACTTTCTCCTACAAGTCACCATATAGGAAAGCATTCTTTACATCAAGTTGATACAATTACCAATCATAATGTACTTCCACTGAAAGTCATGCACAATTGACAATCTGGCTACAAGGGACAAGGTATCAAAGAAGTTCACCCCATAGGTCTAGGTGAACCTCTTTGCTACAAGTCAGGCCTTGTATCTTGCAATGCTGCCATCAGGGTGAAATTTGAGTGCAAAGACCCATCTACACCCATCAAGATTGGTCTCTGGTGGAAGTAAGGTAGGCTCCCATGTGCCTCTGCTCTGAAGTGCAGCCATTTCCTCCTCCATGGCCTGATGCTATATTGGATGAAGCATGGCTTCTTGATAAGAAACAGGTATTGTAGTAAAGACCAAGGCCTTAGTAAACCCCGAGAATGTTGTACCAAAGTCAACTGAGTGTAGATATCCTGCAACATGGTACTTTGCACATGACCTCGAAGCCTTTTGAATGGCAATGGAAAGGCCACTATCCACTTGTACATCATCATCTGCAAGGTATTCATCTGTCCATGTATCATCGCTAGACACCAAAGCGTCGGTGTCTAAAGACCGTATGCTCACCTAAGCTGGGGAGGCTGGTGGCAGAGGAGGAGGGGCCATCTTGAATATAGTATATGGTCTCTGATAGATAACAATAGGTTCATCAAACCCCTCCTTCTCAGGGGAAGGAGTAACCTGGTGCTCATTCACCGGAATAGACCCAAAGGGAATAGGTGGAATAAGCATAGGAGCCCCATCATTCACAGGAAGCAAATCACAACTAGTAGTAGAGAAATTACGATATAACTTCATGGAATGTCACATGGGAATTGATCGAATCAAAACATTTATACCCTTTTTGGGTTCTAGAATAACCCAAGAAAACACACTTGGTAGCCCTTGGTGCCAATTTGTCCCATCCAGGACTCAAGTCATGGGCAAATGCAACGCACCCGAAAATACAAGGAATAACCAAAAATAAAGGGCGGCCAGGATATAGAACCTGCCATGGAATTTGCTCATGAATGGCAACATTCGGCATCCTATTAATCAAAAAGCATGTTGTAAGGACAGCGTTACCCCAATACAAAGCTGGCACAGTATGATAAATAAGTAGGATGCGTACATCATCAAGGAAATGCCTATGCTTCGTCTCAGCAACACCATTCTGCTGAGAGGTATGAGCACAAGTTGGTCGATGCACTATTTCATTGCTGCAAAAAAATTGCATCAAACAAGAAGTACGAAATTCCAAAGCATTGTCAGAACGAAACATTTTAATAATAAGAGAAAATTGGGTCATTATTTCCATAACAAAATTTTCAATATTCGTTCTCTTCAACAAAAACAAGATAGCACTAGAAAATACCAATGTCCAAGCTGGTCAAGAACCCGATTTGGACTCTAGACATCCATATGAACTAAATCAAATAAAGTAGATGACCCAACATGAGAGGAAGCGGGAAAACTGGCACGATGGTGCTTGCCAAGTTAGCAGGCATCACAAGTGATGATGGTACTGGTGGGTATATGAGGTAGAAGATGCTTAAGTCTCTCCACAGGTAGGTGGCCAAGGTGAAGATGCCACTAGGTTTGGAACCAAGTGGCAATCTCCCCCCAACTCATAAAAGCAGCAGTAGCAATAGGAGAGTAACTTAGGCGATACACCCCTCCTTCCTCACGACCTCCACCAATCGTCCTCCCCGTGAGTCGATCCTATAAGACACAAGATCGGGCAACAGACAGCTCTGCAATTAAGCTCTCTGGTAATACAACTAACAGATAGAAGACTAAGTGGAAACTGGAAAGTTCGACACATAAAGAGCATTTGGTAGCAGCAAAAAGGAGGAAAGAAACACCTCCCCTCTTCCAGCCACCTGAAATAATCTACCATCTGCCACCTGTACTGTCCTGCCTAGGGGAACATACCTCAAGTCTAAGAAGGCACCAGGAGTACCACAAAGGTGTTGCGAGGCACCAAAATCCACTAACCAGTCTCCTATATGAAGGGCAGGCAATGAGTATGCATCTATTATACTTGACGAGGAGGCAACAGCTACAGTCTCTAGAGTAGGCTAAGATAACTGACTGAATTTCTACAACAACTAATCAAATTCTGCTCTAGTCACCGTATCAGCCATAGCTCAGGTAATATCTGTCACCTGGTGAGCAGTCACAGGCTTCCCATGCTTCTGCCAACACGTAGCCTCAGAATGACCTTATTTGCCACAATAGGTACATGAAGGTTCAGGACCACGACCTGCAGCACCTCGTCCACGACCACGGCCTCGAGTAGAGGAGGTCCCTCTCCGAGGACCATTAAGGGCAGCCAATGCAGCGGTCTGGCTAGAATCTCAAGTGAAGTAGTAGTCACTATAATCCTACTAAGTCGACTATATGTCTCCTAAGTGTAGGCAAATCTGTCATAGTCAGTATCTAATCTCGTGCAGCAACACATTCTGGCCCTAGACCAAATAGAAATAGAGAAACAGCAAGCTCTCTCTTGAAGGCACGCCAAGAGGCGCATGCACAACCCAGTCTGTAGGAGTTATGACGCTTCAATAGCCCCTTCACTTGAGAATAATATTGGGTCAATGTCTTCCCATCCTAACAGAGATGGAAGAGCTCATGGTAAATCTGGAATATCGAGCAAAGTTCTTGCGGGAGTAAGTCTCACTTAGGAAGTCCTACATCTTCTTGGTTGTAGGATAGTACATGATTTCATTGCCAATGCTGGGTATCACCGAGTTCATCATCTAAGCACAAACCATGGCATTATCACGATCCCATATAGCATTGGTTCATGTCTTCTCTGTGGGTTCAGGCTGACTCAAGATATGTTCTTTCCCATGAACCCTAACGGTCATCAAGAACATCTAGGGCCACCATGGATAGTTAGTCTTGTCTAACTTGATCATGGGGCCAAGGAACATACTTTTATATCCCCCAGTGTCCATAAAGGTGCCCGATGTGACTCCGAACAAATTAGAGTCACCTGTGGAACTAAAGGATGCCATCTTGCTATCCTCCACCACCCACTAGACAAAATAGGAACCTCCTGACGCAAAAATCAAATCTGAAATCACCAAACCATGACCTGAAAAATGATTTTCAGACCATGAAACTAAATCTGAACGACGTAGCAACCCTTCTCAAGGCACAATCTCGCGAGAACGAGTCACCTCTCCCTGCAGAGATCTCCCAAGGAGATCAGATGGAGGAAGGAGGAAGCTCATAAGCACCCCACAGGTCAACCAAGGAGGGGTGGCGGCGCGGCGCTCAGCCTCAGGCGGTAGCGACACGCAGCTAGATCAGGTGAAGGCTACAGCTGCCTTGCCTTCCTGCTGCACGGTTAGCAATGGCGATGAGATCGCCACTGCCTCCTCTGTTCTCCGCCAAGCGATGGTAGTAGCACTAGTTAAGGTGGCAAAGACGGCGGCTTCTTGGTGACGCGCTGCTAGGGTTAGGGTTAGGGTGGAGGTGTCAGAGGCGTATTTGGGTGGGTATCTAGGGCATCGGTCCAAGACTGCTAGTCTGATATCAAGTAGGACGAAATGAAAGGCCTTAGTTTATTATGAGAGTCCTACCTCTCTTTATATAGAAAGAGGACAAAGGGCAAATTACAAAGTAACCCCAAGACATACAAAAGGTGATAAACGCACCCTTACAAATAAATGTAAAATAGAAAATAACATACTATTCAAGTCTACAATAGTTCCATCTTGGAACGTCCATGGTCTTCCCAACAAGGCACAAAGATAGACTTTGGGGAGATACCTCATGGAATGGAGGATTGATTGAGCACTATTGCAAGAAACTCATCTTGAGGCTATTGACTCACAAACAAAGCAGAGCATTTGTGGAGGCAAATTCACAAATTTCTTAGAGGTGAAGGTAGTGAGGAGGTTCGAAGGCTTAATCTTGTTGTGGAACAATGAAATCCTAACGTTGAACTCATCCTTGATTGCATCCAGAATGATCAGAAGATCCTTTACGAGAAAATCTAATGGGCTGGCCATGGCTATATCTTGTGTGTATGGGTCATGTGACGAGGCATCAAGCCCTCTGTTATGGGAGGAGATGGGGCAGACAGCTAGTATGGTCGATGATTGTCCATGGTTGATAGGAGACTTTAATGCTACCTTATCCTCAAAGGACAGGCCAAACGAGAGGTGCAATCAAGTGACTTTTGATTTCCGAAGAACCATCAAGGATATGGAGCTTATTGATCTACCCACATCTAGGGCACAATACACGTAGAGAAATGGAGTCGGTGTAGCTTCAAAGATTGACAAATTCATATGTGACATCACTATGGTAGAGGCATTCCAGGGAGTCGAGGTAGGAGTTAGGGATCACCCTTTCTCGACTATACTTCGCTAGTGTTGTGCAGCAATGAAGGGCCGACGTACTCTACTTCAAGTTCCAAAAGTCTTGGCTCAAGGAACCGAGATTCCATGATTTTATTCAAGAAAAATGGGAGGAGATTCTAGTTTCCACCTCGACAACGCATACCTTGGCAATTAAAATTCAGTGCATTAGAGCAAACTTGATTGTATATTTAAAGGACTTGTCGAAGCGCATAGAAAAGGCAAGGTTGGAGGCTTTGCAGGGGGTTTCCTCATTAGATAGGAAGAAGATACAACCGTTATCTGAGGTGAAGACCCAGAAGGGAAGAAAATGGCAAACAATCATCCAGGAAGAGGACCTCAAGCAGGAAATAGATTGGAGGCAAAAGTTGAGAGAAATTTAGCTTGAGGGAGATTCAAACAAGGTTCTTCCACATGTCAGCAAGTGCCAAGAGAAGATTCAACCTTATTACTTCTTCAAAGGTGAGGAAGATTGTTCTTCAACGGAGAGAGCATATTTGTGAGGCGATACGAATTCATTTGTATGATTTTACAAGGAGGCAACCGATAGGGGAATTGAGACTAGGTAGTTCTGACATGCCACATGTTGATGAGTATATGAAGTAGGATTTGACTAGGGAAATCACGGAAGAGGAGGTCTTGGCAGCCCTTCGAGGCTCAAAAGTGGAAGAAGCTCCTGGTCCTGATGGCTTGTAGGTGCTTTTCTATAGGGAGCTGTAGCAGATTGTGGGGAATAACTTCATGGCAAGGATTCGAGAATTATTTGGTGGTAATCGTGGCTTTGACAAATTAAACAGATTCTACTTATTTTCGCTGACAAAAAGACCAGGTGCAGAGACCATTGAAGAATACAGACAGATCACTCTTTCCAATGCCGTCTATCTAATAGTGGCAAAAGTTCATGCTAACAAACTACGGCCATTGTTACCTACGATCATTAGTCTCATTCAATCCGCATTCATAAAGGGTAGATCTCTACAGGAGCCTTTTGTTTTGGCCGACAAGATGACAACAGCGTGGACAAGAAGGGGAGTGGAGGCATTCATATGGAAAGTGGATTTCTCGATGACCTATGATTCAGTGGCATGGAGATACCTTTGAGAAATGCTAAGAAGGAGAGGGTTCCCAAAGGAATGGGTTCAGTAGATGAAGAGGTGCATCACTACTTCCTCCTTTATTGCCTTAGTGAATTGTCACTCCATGGGTTCATGGACCCAACCACTACGGGAGTTAAGTAGGGGTGTTGTTTTGCTCCTCTTTTATTCAACATTACTATGGCTACCCTTGCTAACTTGGCTTTTAAAGCATGAGGTAGTCTCATCACAAGATTCAGGATTCATGGTGACAAATCTCTCACGCCAATCTTGCAATATGCAAATGATACTACTTTTTTTATGGAAGGTGGTATTACCCAAGCCTTACATCTATGTATTGTGGTGAAGATTTTTGCAAAGATTTCAAGCCCTAAAGATCAATGGCAACAAATATGCATTTGTCCCCTTTAATATGAATATGCAGACCTCAACAAGTATTGCGAATACCCTCGAGTCACAAGTAGTGCTACTAATCACTTATTTGGGACTCCCGCTAAAAGGAAACCGGTTGCTATCTTCAGATTGGAATGGGATAATTGAACGGGTAGCAAAAAGATTGTCCTCCTAGAGTAGTAAATTGCTTTCAAGAGGCAAACGCCTTTTGCTACTCAAGTAGTTTTATCTTCCATAATTGGTTTTTATTTTTCCATGTTCAAACCCCAAAAGAAGATACTACCGAAGTTGGAGGTTATCTGCAAAAGATTTTTTTGGAAGAGTCCAAACCATGAGAGGAGGTTCCTACAACTAGTGAACTGGAGAGATTTATGTCAACCGAATAAGAGGGGTGGGTGGGTTAGGAGTTCGACTCCTCAAGGATTTTAACATGGCCTTGCTACTCAAATGGGTGGTTCGGTTGCTGGAGGGTGGAGATTCAATGTGGATCAAATTGATTCAAGACTCTTATGGATCAAGCTTAAATCTGCAGGAAAGAGCAGTTTTAAGGTGTGGTGACTCCGCCTTTTGGAGGTCTATTGTGCCAATCATGAGGGAGTGCACAGTTTTCACACCAGTTTCGGGTAAAGGGGATTGCTTTAGATTTTAGAAAGATAATAGGTCCAAAAATGGAGAGTTTTCAAGCCTTTTTTCACATCTTTTCCAGCTGGCCAGCAACAAAGAAGACAGGGTGATGGATGTTTGGAATAGTCAAGCAAGATGCTGGACCTGATTCTAGCCCAGGAAGGAACTGTCAGAGGCTGCTCTTGTTGATTTTCAGAGGCTTATGGCTCTAACTTCAGACCTACAACTCGCTGTAAATGAGCCAGACCAGATGATGTGGATGGATGGTACCATCTCAGTTGCAAGAGCATATAGAAAGATTACAACAGATGTAGCCCAAATGACTGATATCTGCAGTGATTGTGCTAAATTATGGAAGTTGAAGGTACCCTGAAGATAAAGATTTTTATGTGGCTCCTTCGGAGAGGGAAAGTGGTCACCAACGGTGTGAGGAAGATGTGGAATCAGGACATTGATGCTGACTACCCTATCTGTCATGAAGAAGAGGAGGACATGTCCCAGTTATTTCTCAAGTGTTCCTTCACAAGGGAGGTTTAGAGGTCAACAAATTTGCAAATGGTGGGCACTTCTATTGAAAATCTCTGGAGATCTTTTAGAGACAATCTACATGCAGATAAAGCCGGATGGCTCAAAACAACGGCTGTTTTATGGTGCTTGTGCCTACAAAGGAATGGTGTTGTCATCCGAAATGAGCAGAAATGGGTGGAAAATTTTGTGAGAGAGGCATGTTATTTTTCTGATTTTTGGCTCAACCAAATGTAAGTTTGTTCCATTTATATAATGAAATTCTTAGGGGTAATCATCATTTTCTTTCTCAAAAAAAAAAAGGAGCATGAGCCTCAAAAGAAAAAAAATGATGAAATTTGCAACATCTTAAGTGTGCACTGCATGGTCTGAGTTATATTGAAACTGATTGATTATGGAATCCAATTGTGTGATCTGAATCGTGCCACAAAGCAGCAAAATTTGATGTCCACTAATCAAAAGAGCAGAATTTGTTAGCAACAGAATCCCAAAAGCTTCAAAGATCTCCCGCTCTTATACCATGTTGAAGTTGATAAATACCAAAACCACAGCATCATAGTATCACATCAAGATTTAAGAAGGAAAGCCTTGAAAGGAAAAACAATGGGAGAAGCAGCCTTTGCATTAATTCTTCTCAAGCATAGACATCAATAAAATGCCCTTTATATGGGCCCACAACCTAACTCTAAATCTTAATCCCTATTCAACTCATAATTGTACTCCTAATCCTAAGAGGTTAGAGAATCTAACTTATTAATAATAATATGATTCTCAACAAAGTGAAACAATAACATGACTCAACAAAAACATGTCTCCCCCATTTTTTGAATATAGGAGTTGTACATGGGGGATGCAACGAAGGACAGGTATGCAACTACATCCTCAATTTAATAGTTTTAGAACAGCCTCCCAGAACAAAGGTATCAGTTCACAAGATTTTCTGAATGCTCCACTGCAATGTCCAAGGATTGGGTTGTGGAAGCCAAGCCGTGCCTAAGCCACAGCCAGTCCACTTGGACAATCAAGATGCCCAAACAAAACAAATGAGCCCTTAGTTTGCAAGTAGATCACCCTAGGCATTTTGAAACAAGGAAGCCACATCTCTGGCTAGGTGTGAGCTCACCAAGATTTTGGGGTGAATTTTCAGTTTACAAGTGATGCAACCTCAACACACCTGGACAAGGTTTTGAGGTGAATTGTCAGTTTGCAAGTGAGCCTTGAGGGGACAGACGACCACTCCATACCTGACTTCTGAGGAGCAACCTATAAACAGTTTTATAAAAGCACTGTGTATATCTACCTGATAGTAGCCTTATCTCCAAGCTAAGGATGATTGGTTCATATCCTCCAGCTTGAATAGGAAGCTATAGGGCCTCTCAATATTTCATTGCCTTGTAATTTTTTCAGTTTTTCTATTTCCATGGACATGAATGTACTTGTTGTGGATGCTTCTCCATAAATGTGAGGGCATGCCCAGTCAATTGTTTCATGATTCTTCTTAATTAAAAATAAACAATCCATGGTTGACATTGCAAATGTGTGTACCCTGATGGCTGCATAGTCATGTGAATATCTACTTTTTGAGAGGTTCATGCAAATATGTTAAAATTTTAAAAAGCTTTTTGTTTTGTGCTCAGCTACAAGTTAATGGATGAACAAAGTGGAAATAAAGAACGAGACTTAAATTTTCTATTCCTTCTCTCACATCATTATTTTAGAAATGTTTATATTCAAGATTCATTGGAAAAACAAACTTACCTAGATTGCAGGGTCCCCACCCCTATGGGAAAATAGATCACAACCTATATCACCTTTTCTTAGTGCTTCCCAAATGAATATTGAAGAAATTATCTGAGCTTCTGTTAAGAGACAAGCCTTTAGAGAGCCAGAGGGCTGACAGCTGTGTAATAATAGTCCTTTCTTTGAGAAAATACAGTCAAATTATAGAGCTTTTTTTTATCTGAGAAGGAACTGTAGGTCTATTAATGCATGTTAAATAAGGAACCAAAAGATCATAAACATACAAAAAGCATGTGCTAGTAAGCAACTGGAATTAAAAGAAGCTAAACATCTAGAATGTATTTTGTTTGGGAAACACAATAAAAAAATCCAACATTAATCATCATGACATGCAATGCTAAAATGATATGCTTTTCTCGCATGCTGCACATGACTACATAGTGATGTATGGAATGTGAGGCATTGTCCAATGAAATTGTGGCCACCCAAATGAAACAAAGATTGAAGTTGTGTACTCACAGGGTGGAAACGAATGCATAACTGGGAAGAAACTCCATAAATCACTCGCACGCAGTGACCCTTTGCTATCTCCCATACCCGAACAGTTTTGTCCAAGGATGTCGATGCCATATACTGATTGTTTGATGAAAAATCAAAATCTGTAATCTAGTTAGAAACTGAGATGGTGATGTTTACAAGCAAAATTCCTTTGGAGATGTAAATGTAATATAATGTAGGGGTATTAAGAAATGGAAAACGTAACTCACTATAATACTGAAAATTTCAAAAAAGAAGGCAGCCTAGAAAGAGAAGATAGGTGAAAAATGACAAATAAAAAAAAACACACACACACACATACATGACTCAAGCATATTCTTTTTTTTTTTTTTAAGAAAAAGGAAGATTACCGCAGATCGGTAATCATCCAGAATTTATATTAATGAAAAGGAATGGACTTACAGCTTTTGTAGCCAACAACGCTCAGATCTGAATATCTTGTTCCGCTACAACCAAATATACCATAGAGTAGCAAACGCCTTGATCCAAACCGTCACATCAAGATCATAATGATCCCAAAAATAACTCCAAAAGTCATGCTGGCTAGAGTGGTTGACCATGCGAATCTGGAGTTGTTCCCAAACATCCTTGGCACGTGAAAAAAAGATGTCGCACATCTTCCTCCACTTGATTACACAAGGGGCAAGCCGCATCAATATCATCAGACCACCTTTTCATGACCATTTTGGTGACCAACCACTCTCTTCGAAATAACCACAGAAAAATTTTAATCTTCAACGGAAGACTACATTAACAAATCTTCCTTGAATCAGTCCCAACGTTGTCCGAAATCGTATCACCACAAACCAACTTGTCATACGCTCTCTTCACTGAAAAAGAACCTTCCTTCCAATAGAACCTATCCACCTCATTTGCAACAGGGTGCGGGACTGAAATTGCCCCCAGCAGCTGTTGAAATTCGTTGAAAGACTGTTCGGACAGTCCCGGTGGCATCTGGAACTCCCAACTCTTCCGTTGTTCATCCCACATATCATCAATCATGGCCTCTTTGTTACTAACAAGCTGAAAAACTCTTGGGAAGATGTCTGAAAGAACCCCCAATTCACTCCAATTATCTGACCAAACTTTGAAAAGCCTCCCATTATCCAAAACTGGTCCAAACGCACTTGCATTCTCCATCAAAATTGCTTGTACGGATTGCCAAAAGGATGAGGAGCCTCTTCTAAGTACTGCTCTCTCTTTCAGATTCATATCCAGACCATAAGCATCATTTAGCAACGTAGTGACCATGGATCTCTCACTGGATAATAATCTTACCACCTACTTCAAAAGCAAAGATTTATTGAAAGTCTCCAAGCACCGCACACCCAAACCCCCTTCCTTCTTAGGCTTGCAAATCTCATTCCAAGGGACCAACTAGGCAAACCTACCCACATGTTCAACCCCCTTCTAGAAAAATCTCTTTCTAGTCACCTCCAAAGTTCTAACAATCTTCTTAGGAGGTTGAAAAATTCAGTAGAAAACATCATAATGGAGAACAAAATCGACTTTAGTAACACAAGCCGTCCACATCTAGAAAGCATTTTTCCACTCGAAGAAGACAACCACTTTCCAATCCAATGCGAAAAATTTCTTGCCTTTCAAGGGGAGGCCAAGATATCTAATTGGCAAATGAGCCACAGGTGTCTCCAAAATAATAACAATATTCCCCACCTCCGATTCCGAAAAAGAAAATGGAACAAGAACATACTTAGACCTGTTAATTCTGAGTCCAGACAGATGCAAAAATTCTCACCAATGAAGACACATGTTCCGCCTTAGAAGCACCTCCCTCAACAAAAAAGTTTGTATCTTCAGCATATTGCAAATGGAGGGTTGAAAGAAAGCCATCACCTTGGCAAGTAAAACTAGCGAATGTTACATACTTTAAAAGCTAAGAAAGCAAGCGCATCAACTACAATACATGGATTTAAATGCCGACGGCATGGCCAATTCTGAAGACCAGCCATGCTGATATGATGTCAGTGTCAAAAAATAGGCGTTTCGGCGGCATGTCGACCATACTGGTCGGCATGTCGCCGTGCCGCCGTCGGCAAAATGGTCACTCTCCCTCGTCCCCCTCACCTGTATAGGAACTTGGCAGGGCTGTAGGGCGTGTGGCTACCGGAGAACACCGCGGAGTAGATCGCGTCGAGATCGCACACGAGGCACACGACCTTCCTGTCGTACCCTCGCCGCCCGCCTTCTTCCTCTGCTGCAGCCTGCAGACGTAGGGGTTGTGGCGGTTGCTGAGGAAGTAGTTCCTCAGGGGCGGGGTGTGGAGCAACGCCTGCAGTACGGAGTTCATGAAGCAGGTGCTGCCAAGGTTGTTGAGCCCCCGGAGGCCCCACGGGACCCCGCGGCCCGACTCGGCGACGACGGTGTCAGGGCACCACAGTCGGCTGGAGCAACAGTCGAGGAGGCACTGCTCCCTGGGGGTGGGGGTCCAGGGGCGGAACTCGACCAGTCGCCTCCTCTTGGGGGGTGTGGGGGGAAGGGGGATGGAGGCGATCCGGTATTGGGAGGCGAGGAGGACGGCGGAGTCGAAGTCGAGGTCGTGACTTGGTCGCAGCAGGCGAAGCAGAAGAGCTCGACGCGGTGGACGTCGAGGGCAAGGGCGTGGGGAGGGGAGGAGGGGGACTGGTAGAGGTGGTCGGGGGCGTGGAGGGGGCAAGAGAGGCAGAAGTAGAGGCGGGGTGGGGAGGAGGAGGGGGGGCAGAGGGGACAGCGGTAGGGGAGGTCGAGGTGGATCTCGGCGCAGCCGAGGGCGGGGGGTTTGGGGCGAAGGAGAAGGTGGAGGGAGTGGAAGGGGTTAGGGGAGGAGGAGAGGAAGAGCTGAAGGTGGGGGCAGGGAGGAGGGATGGAGGGGGAGGAGGAGGACATGGGGAGGAAGGTGGTGGTGGTGGTGGTGGTGGTAGAGCCGCAGGGTCGGTGGGCCCCGCGGACATAGAGGGTGGGGAGGGAGGGCGGGGGAGGCGAGAGAGCTATTTGATTTGGGTGTAGTGGGGGCCCTACCTTGTTAAGAGATGCGGTGTGCTTGTGCAGATATCCATAGGGTCGGCAAGCACTACCGATGCCGTAGGATGCTTAACATATAGGGACTCCCACCAAGGGCGTGTGCTTGTGCCGATGCCGATGCATCCCACCTTGTTAAGAAATGCCGATGCCGATGCTGTGTGCTTGCTGTAGACTGCCACTGCCATCTCTTCCGCTCCGCTAATGCCACTGTCACTGTCATCTCTACCGCTGCTTCAGGCTGTAGCCTGCATCGTTACTTATGAAACTTCTCACCTTCTTGGTGGTGGACTAGTTGCCTGCTGGGAAGGTAGGGGAGCGTCTCCCGGTAGAGGGTGGCCGCCGCACGTTTAGGATTTCCTCCAATGATGACTCTTTTGGAGGGAAGGGGAAAGGGGACAAAGGTAACGGGAGGTCGTGCGGTGCCAGTGCCCGCACTGGCTGGTGGCATGATGCAATGGCCAATATAAATCGGGTGGGGTGGGAATTAAGGTGTGTGCACTGTGTGGTGGATGGTGGTGGATCTGGTGGTGGAGGAGAATGGGTAAGAAATCCATAAAATATTTATCAACAATTTGCATAGTAGACAACACCAACGAACGTAATCATAAATTTATCAAATCAAATATTTACACAGTACGTCACCGACAGTTATCACAGACTACTTCAACCTCAAAGGATGACTCAAATGATGGCTCAAATGCAGATGCATTTGTAATGGTAGAAGGATCTGGATCAGAAGGATCATCCGACAGAGGGAGACATGGTGGTCAAGTGCAAACTCAGGGTGCTACAGAATTTGACGAACGACACACCAATATCCATGGCGAACATATTCCAAGTCCAAGTCCACCAGCCATGGATTACGAGGGATATCCAAGTCACGATGCCTACATGGAGGATTTGAGCTCCTCAATTGGTTCCATGAGCATTAGTGATCAATTTTTTTGTTCTTCAGCACCTGGATCTGGATATGACATGGGATCATACAACACAACACGTGAGACGGGATCTTCATATGCTCAACCATTCTACCCGCAATCATTTGCACCACCACCGCCTTCATATAATTATCCATCATATTCATACGCTGAGTCTGAAAATGTTGACACTTCTGGAACTAGGACTGGGAGTGAATATTCTTACCCATATGAGTATGGTATGATCCAAAATTACTTTCCTCAGCAGTTCCAACCCCAAGCTCTCCCTCAAATGCCAAGATCAGAATCATCACAATATGATTCTAGAACAACAGGATTCTCACAAACACGTGCAACTAATCGTGCACGTGGGCAGCGTGACAGACCATACACAGATAGATTTCCCCGTTTTGGGATTTTTGTTAGTATGAATGAACATGAATACAGACAGCACATAATGGATTACCAGACAATGTATTCATATATATCTTGGAAAGATTACTGTGAATACATTCAAAGTATTCATCGACACAATAGTCAACAATGGTATCAATCAAGTGGTGATAGTACCCATGATAAAGATATGCATCCAGCAAGACACTCTTGGTTCTGGTAAAATCTGTCTTTCAAGTTCCAAGTCCTGACTTCCGATACATCATACATCAAGACATTACAGTTTTAACTTTTACTTTGAAACTATACACTTTGATTCTTTCATTCTTAAATTCTTTGATTCTTAAATTCTTTGTATTCTTCTATTATTAAATTTTCTGTATTCTTAACATGGTAAGAATATTTCATCTCGTTATTGAATTTTAACATTGTATGGTCATGTTGTATATGAATATTATGATGTAACACTCTTATTGTTACATAATCAACATTTGATTTTCTTGAAACTGATATCATTTTGACCACTTCTACCATTTTTGTCGGCATGCATCGGCATGCCCTCGGCGTGCCTCCGAAATGGCATTTTTTCAAGCCATCGAAATCATCGAAATCTGCCATCGAAAAACGGGCATTTCTCCAGCATGCCCTCGGCATGCCCACGAAATGCACACTTACAATTTCATCAGCACGGCATCGAAATCGGCATTTCGAACCTTGCTACAATATCAAACATCAACGGTGCTAAAGGACATCCCTGTCTAACCCCACACTGAGGTTGGATCCAATCTCCATTTGAATGGCCATTCACCAACACAGAAAAAGAAGTAGTGACGCAGCGCTTCATCAACTGCACCCATCTCTCAAGGAAACCTCTCCTCCTAAGAATATCCCAAAGGTAACTCCAGGAGATCGAATCATACGCTTTGGAGAAGTCAATCTTCCAACACTTCCACCAACACAAAAGAATTCTACAAAGATCTGCCTTTTACAAAGGCCGACTGGACCAGGGAGATAATGTCAAGCATAACCATCCGAAGTCTATTCGCCAGAATGTTAGCCACCACCAGATAAACGTAATTACATAAAGCAATCGGCCTGAAATCATCGACGGACTTAGCTCCAGGTTTCTTGGGTAGGAGGAACAAAGAAACACAATTAAGCCTTTCAAAGCCTTCGTTACCCCCAAAAAATTCATAAGCCATGGCCACTACATCCAGTCCCACCACATCCCACGTCTTGTAAAAGAGGACCTGCAATGCATCAGGTCCTGGAGAACCTTCCACCTTCAAACCTTTAAGAGCACACAAGATCTCTCTCCAACCTCCCGAAAAACCTCTACCTTCGCCTCCTTCACCTACTCCATCTCCAAGGTGCCCAAACACCAATCTCCACTCGGCTACCTCCAAGTAAACTCATGAAAATGTGAACGGAAAGCATCACAAATTTGATTCTCTGATGCAACACGCAATCCCTAGCCTTCAGAACATTAATCAAATTCACCATCCTCTTGTCGTTGGCTGCCAGATGGAAAAATTGTGTTGACATCACCCTCCTTAAGACACCGCTATCAGGATTTATGTCCCCAATCCATTTCTTTTTTATGATCCTCCTCCAGCACCAATGCCTGCACCCTCCTACGCTCCTAGCAATCAACGCTAGATAAAGGGGACACCTCTTCCTATCTATCCAAAGCGGAAATCTTCATCAACGCCTCATTCCTCCTTGCTTCTCTATGCGACTAGAGATCCCACTTAAACTCTATCATCGCCTCCTGAACGACTCGAATCCTACACTCCAAAGTGCATGTAGCCGAAGATTAAGCAGGTGTAGAAGACCGCATCCCGTATCAACTCAAAACCAGGCTCCTTCAACCAAGATTTATGAAATTTGAAATATGTTGAAAATTTTGCAAATTCATTACTACACCATAGAATAGGTGTTTGGTCAAAGAATGGTCTATCACAAGCCACCACCTCTGCCCCATGAAAGGACTCAGCCATTGTCACATTGCATAAAAATCTATCAATGCACGATGCAGCACCACTCCCATTCCTCTATGTGAAATGTGCTCCTGCAATAGGCAAGTCCACCAGGTCAAAATCTTGAACTGTGTGCTGAAAATCAACAGTAGACCTATCACACCTCTCATCCAGTCTATCCTCCAAATGTAAAGTAGCATTGAAATCCCCACATATCAGCCAAGGCTTACCATCCACAAAAAGCGAAGCATGTTCAATCTCCCCCAAAAAGGCAATCAGGATGAATCATCACAAGAACCATACACACAGGAAACAGCGCGAAAGAGAAGCCATCCATTTTTCTATCAACAACTGTTGTTGCCATTCTCCCAGCCAACAAAGATGATTCCAACTCAAAAGAGTCATCATGCCACATCACAATAATACCTCCTGACCTCCCCTCCGCCTTCACCTCTAGACAATCCAAATATCTACCACCACACAAGTTATTCTTCGATTAAGCAGATAAACTGTCAAGGTGAGTTTCTTTCAAAAGCACAATATCAACCTTCCAATCAGCTAGGTCCCTCCTCAAGACCAATCTTCTACCCCCATCACGGAGGCCGTGAACATTCCAATAGAGGATTTTAGTCACAATAACGCTTTTAGTCCCCCCGTCCAACTTTTTTCATGCCAATCACCTTGGCCACCCGTCCATCAACTTCTGCTGCCTCCCCCTCAACAGAATCCTGACACTTTCGGACAACCGACTTCTTTGTAATTTTCTTTCGCTTGTAATAGGCACTAAGAACCAACCTGTGCTTCTATGAAATCACTTTAAGAGGACTAGAAGATATACTGGAAGAGGATCTTAACAACATGCTTTTCTCCTTGCTACTGTCCCTCCCCTGCCGCACATCAGCCCCCACATCAGAGGCAGCATCTTCAAGAGCTTCATTCCGTTGTAAAGAATTCCTCATCATCTCCTCTTCACTGAGCCACCCAATACCGCCCTGGAAGCGCACCACTTGACATGGGACCTAAAAAATTGATCCAAAGGTGGATGGAAACCTGTCCTGCATGAAAATACGTGCACTAGCAGCAACCCTGATATCTTAAACAACATGAGTAACTGTTATCTCAGGGAAAAGTGTGTTAAAGGTGAACTCATCACACCCAGACCCAATCTTGGGTCTGGCAGCCACCTGCGAAGAGCTCAATGCACAATCCATCGCCCCACGCATCATCTCAACATGGCCACCCAATCCGCCCTACTCCACAAACCTGCCAGTCATTGCATCGCCAGCTGCTACCCCAACGTTTGCCACCGTCCGCATCCGCATGTCTCCACCCCGCCAACAATCCTTTGCAACAACATAGGAGGGGCCACCACCCTCGAAATTTGAAAAATGGAAACAACTCTTCTCCAAGAAGTTTAACTCACCACATCTGGATCCATTAGAACTGAGAATAATCCCCTCCACCTAAGTATCCAAATTTGGGATGTTGTCCAAATTTGGAAAGGCACCAACCTCCAAATCAGGGGACCACAATTTGAGCCACCAGCTTCCCACTGTGTTTTTGAAATTTGAAATATGCCCCACTAGCCACCAAACTTGGTTACCGACTTCCAAATCATACGCGACTTGGAGTGATTTGCACTGACCACCCCTACTGCCACTCCGGCGACTAGACCACCACCATGGCTGCACTCTCTGCTGTGGCCGCAGCCATCGCGATTGCCACAAGACTACCAGCCACTACCTAAGCGTAATACACAAGCTGCATTACCTTCCCTGAGCACCTTCTTGAATAAAACCACACACACGCATCCTCCAAAACGCAAAACCTCCTCGTTGGGCAATTTCTTCCCAATCAACAATTCCCCCTCAACTAGCATTGAGGTCGCATCACCCTCTAATATCCCAATTCCACGACATCTTCATACCTAAGCAAAAGATGCACACAAGGAAACCACCATCCCCACCGTCGTCCACCTTAGTGAGATTCCAACAATACAAAACACAATAACAGGATGTAGCAGAACTCGCTCATCAATAGCACTTTCGTAGACACTCAAAGACGACCAACGAATACTAACCCAATCAAAATGCATCACTTCAAACTTCAAACAAGTCATATCTGATTCATTCAAACCAACACCTTTGTTTCCGAAAAAACTGCCACCTTCCAATCGGACAAAGATAAGCCAATGCTAGATAAAATCGATCTCACCACACCCACCGATGGTGATCCACTAAGAAACGTTCCAACTACCGAAAATTTCAAAATGGAGTCAATCGCACCCACCTCGTTCGACCACGAAGAATCCATCTCCAATGAAGGAGGTTCATGCGGCTGTGGAGGCAAAACCTGTGTCCTAGACACAACCTCACCAGTCCTCCCCACCGGACAAAACCTTTGCTGGTGACCAATTCCTTTGCAACAGTGACGTACCGGGTCCTTGCAATCCCTCGCCTAATGGCCTCTACCATGGCACTTGTAGCACACCACTTGACGAAGATGCCGCCCATCGCCCTCCACTCCTCCCCCCCTCTCCAAATGGAGCGCTCATCTCTCTCCATTCATCAAGCATATTCTTCCCAAAGGAAGAACCTAAGGGAGGAATTGTTGCAATGTCAACGAAGTGGAAGAAAAACTATAAATATGGCATGGGAATTATGGCATCTTCAGCTCAGGGGCAATTGACCAATAATCCCGTTTTGTCCAAATCATGGTAGAAATTATATTGTAAAGTGACATTCTGTTATTCCAGGGGAATGGAACAAGGAACCAAAGAGAAATTACTTTTTTTTCGAAAAACAAACTTGCTTTTTGTGATAAGTAGTATGAGAGAAATCCAAAGATAGAGGCCCATTCCAGCTACCGTCAACTGGAAGTATCTTAATTGTAAATACATGTAAAATACAAAACCAAGTTTCAAGGTCTTGGGAGGTCTGCGACATTCACATTCAAATGAACTGATCTTCCACAGTATAAAAATTGTGTTTAGATTCACAAATTAGAAATATCTGATTGCCTCACAGTAGCTTAAAGGTCTTAAACTAGGATTAAATGGCAGAATTACCCATGATTAAAATTTAGACTCCAGTATTGCACATCTGCAGTGTAAGCTAAGAGGTATTTGAACAGTTGGATAGTGGATTATTCTTCCTCTTAAGATCCATAACAACAGTTGGTGTTCGGTATGTTTTTATTGGACTTTATTCAAGTCAAGGATTAAATTTTTCAAGTATTGCAGCAGATAGGGCATGTCCTCCTTTATCAAGTTTTAAGTGATACAGAAAGCGCTCCTTCCTTTATTGACACTGCCATGACAAAAATAGCTCCTTTACTGGGACAGAATATGACTTGTAAGGAGGAATAAGAATCCTAGCAAAAAAGTTACCCATTTATCTTCCCACTTTTGTCCTTGCTTCTTATCCTTTGTGCACAACTTTCATAAGTGGGCTATAGCTTTGACCTTCAGACACATCCATTTCTTACTCGAAGTGCCTCCCATGGTCTCCCAACATGGGATATATAGATTTGATGAATAAATTGTTCGAAGAAGAAAGGTAATACGGCAGGAAAAAAGACTTGAAAATCAAAAGTTAGCATTAAAGGGGGAAGATGAACTAAAAGAAGGAAAGTTGCCAAAATAAGAGCTCCAAATATATGAGAATGGAGAAAAAGAAAATGGCTATGGAAGCTCCTCTCCAATCAATTTCTTTTAGGGGGTTCTCATCAGCACCCTTCCTGGAGGAAGGTGTCTCACCCCATTCCTTTCACTGCCAATTGGCGAACTCACAATCTTCGTTTTTCTCCCTACTTGTTTGGATCTCTGTAAATCTGAAGCAAGATTGATAGAGAAATAGGGAGTGAATGCAATTAAAACATCAGTATCATCATAGCCATGCTTTGTGTGTATCATAGTTATTGTTCACTGCCTGGAGATTCTCCACGGCCTTTGATGATGCAATTTGCATTGCCAATTCCATGCTTGCTATGTTGAGTTCCATCCTATCTGATAGGCTATTTACATTCTCTAAAAAACCAACTGAATATTCAAGCATCCATATCAAGGTCATTTGCTAACAATTTGTGCATGGTTCTCGACCTTCTAAGTAACAGAGATCCTTCTGATGCTGTAAAGCTTCTGCTATGTCTAATTGTGGTCTATTGGGTTCATGTGCCAGTTTCTATTTCTGGACTCCGTGAAATAGGCACACAAATGGATACAGATGCAGATATAAGTGATACCACTTTATAAAACAAATGTGATATTGCACGCATGTGAAAACTAAAGAACCACATCCTAAAAATACATATGTGGATACAAAACAGGTATTTGTAATCTGGATACGAATTTATGCGGATATGAAAATGGATTATCCTACAGATGTTATACGTCTCTTAATTATTTAAAAAGTTAGAAAAGCTAGCTACTAAGCAAACCAAGACAACCAACTAATAAAAAATAAGCATACCTAGGTTACTGTTACATGGGAAAGAAAGGTGGAGATGGAAGTTGAGGCCTTGAGGTTGTAAAAGGGAGGGAGGCGCAAGAGGTTGAGTGAAAGAGTTTTAGAAAACATTAAACAATTTATATATAACACTTTATTACTCAAAACATTTATATACATATGCATATATTATGTAAAAAAAGACTTTAAAAAATGAATATCCTTATTGATATCCATAGTCGCAAAAACACAAATATCCAAATCCACATCTGCAAAAAAAAATAATGAATATCCATAACTGTATTCGTATCCGCTAAAATCTGAATTTTGACATCCATATCCATTTTCAAGAAAATCTGAATTTTAATATATGTATCCATGTATTCATATCCTCTTTAAAGCACATACAGTCACGGACGGATCCAAATATATCCATATCCAATTGCATCCCAACCATGAAAGGTTTCTGTGGTCTATTAGATTCATGAGCCAGTTTCTATTTCCTGAAACTGGCTCATATGTACACTTGTCTAGTTCTGTTTTTTTCTTTTAGAAAGAGATGTGACAACTGTTGTGTCCTATTGTGCTCAATACTATTTCTTTTCTTGCTTTGGGATTGTCTCCTTCATGACTAGAGTCATCTTGTATCATGCTTAGGATTTTCTCTAAGGTTGCTTGGCGTTATCCCATTTGGTGGTCGCAGAAGTCTTCTAAAATTGGCACAAGAGGGGAGTGATTTGTTCTTAAAAGAAAATATAAGCAAATAAAAAATATTCAACCACAAATGGACACAAAGATTTATAGTAGAAACTCGAACCAAGAAAAATCTCCACCTAAATATCCACATCTAAAATTTTGCCCCTACCACCGTAGGAATCACTAACCATAACACAACAACTCGAGGGTGGTGTACCTCACTTTACAAAATACTTCTCTTAGACAAGTCCAAAGAGGATTTTGTTCCTCTTCCTCAAAGAAGAACAAGAAACTTTGAACTTAGGTACCCAATATACAAGTAAAATTGAGGGTGTTAATAGTTTGTCTCACACCTGACATTTGAAGGAGGATGGGTGAGGGAGAGTTGGGTGGGGCATCTAGAGGAGGGGCGAGAGGGGGGGGCCAGGCTGGATTACCGTCACTCCTCGAAGAGAGAGGAGGAAGGGTCCAGAGAGGCCTCAATGTTTCAAGTGCCTTGGTTGGGCGCATTTTGCAGTGCGATGTCTGAGGTGTGGGGCTCTCGACCATCGGAGAGTGGCTTGTCAAAGAAGAGGTCTTTCGAGGGAGAAAGGGAAGATTGAGGATCCACCCCCTCCTCAAGGGGGAGCGCCTAGCTATGGTGAAGGTCACGGTGCCTTCATCGACACAAATGGGACCATTAGAGAAGGCTCTTGAGGGGGCCTTGGTTGGAAACATGTTACAGGGGGAGGTTGGATTGGTGAAAGCGAAGGAGGCTCTATTGCGATTGTTGGGCTTGAAGATGGATATCAAGTTGGCAGCGTTAGATGCCAAGAAGCTCCTCGTCTTCAGGTTGAGATCGGAGGTAGTGCAACACTTGGTGATTGTTGTCTTTTAGGTAGGTAATGCCCTCGCACAATAGCGGTGACCTTCAAAATACAATGGTGCTAGCCCTAAGAGGCTGCTGAGGAAGGCAAAGATATAAGTGGCTAGGGGATTCCTTTAGATCTAAGAACCCTTAAGGTGGTGGAGGCGATTCTTGCAGCATTTGCTTCAATTGAGTCATGCTTTGAACTTGTTGAAGAAGAAATGTCAAAGCTGAGTCACTACCCAACTCATCCCCGATGTCAAACTACTGAACAAGGTGACGCTCTGCTTTAGCAAGGCTTCGTGGGTGGTGATCATCGAGAAGGTTGAGAAGGAGAGGACGTACGCACAGGTCCTCGCTCAAGCTGGTCAGAGGCCAGTGATCGGAAGTTAGACCAGGAACGTGACAAAAGGCGACAACACCCTGATGTAACCGAAGCATGTTTGAAAGGCCAAGCAACGCATCGATGATTCCAGGGATGTTGCAATTTCGACATTGCATATTACATTACCTGAGGTTGAGGGGGGCGGCAATGATAGCGGCTTGGAAGTCAAGAAGGCTCGTAAGGATCCCTCAAATCTCACCACTGACACTAATAACCATTTAAAGGAAGATATTTTGGGTTGCTAGTAACTGCCTTTTACAAGAGGATACTGTATCTGAGTTCAAATTTGGTCACGATACATTGATAGCGAACCCAATTTTCCCCCAACTTTCTCCTTTTTCTCCTCCCCCTTCCCTCATGTCGAGTCTTGTACAAGATTCAAATGATCGATTGCGAGAGGCAAATCTAGCACCTTCACCTGTAGGGGAGACCACAGTGGATGAGGGCTTCGCCGAAGGCAGGACTTCGACAAATGGCGAGGCGGTGCTTCGAGAGGGAGAATGCTCTTTGCCCCTGACTCTTGTGTGATGGAGGCCATCGTGTCACCCTCGACCCCAACTACTCTATCACCCTTAGTGGTCTTTCATAGGGAACGCTAGGAAGGAGATCTTGATCTCCATGGAGATTTCAAAATCAAGGTTCACTAATAGCAAAGCTCTTAGGAGGATGGGCTTATTAAAGCTATGATTGAGACAAAGGGGTTTACTAGAGCAAGGCCAAGGCGTCAATTGGATCCAGACTATGATATAGCTGATGGCAAGCCAGCTCCGGATTCACAGAGGGGTGACGACGAAGTTGACGCAGTAAAGCGTATGCGGGTTGCAGATGCAGCAGCTAGGTTTAAGCATGCACTTGGGGGATGATCCTCAACTGCCCAATGACAAAGGTCCTCTCCTGGAATGTGAGGGGTTTGAATGACCCCTCAAAGCAGGTAGTGCTTAAAGGCTACCTTTGATCTTACAGACCTTGGGGTTGTCTACTCCAAGAAACCAAATAGGAGCAAGTTCTCCTGCAGGGAGATTGATGGTGGCTTCTTTGAAGGGTATTACAGTATCAATGTAGCTGGCAAATCAAGAGGGATAATTGTAGGTTGGGCGAAGGATGAATTCAGCCTGGTAAATTCTTTGTTGAGTACTCATGTGTTGACATTGCAATTGATGAGGCAGCGAGATAGTCTCAAGCTTGTTATTTCAATAGTATATGGCCCTAATGAGGAGGGTGCTCATCTCCGAATGTGGGAAGACTTCACCCAGGTGGCTGAGAAATTTTAGGGTTGCCCTTGGCTTTTAGGGGGCAACTTCAATGTCACACTACATGCAAAGGACAAGTCGAAGGACAGGGGAGGAGAGATAGGGGATCAAAAACATTTGCAGATTTTGTGTCCTTGCATGGTCTAGTTGATCTTTCTTTTTTGAAAAGTCAAAGGGCAGTATCCAAATGATAACTACCGACATTCATTCCATTAAAAAAAATTGATTTGCATAAGAGATTACAATTCAGATCCCCAGAACACCACCTAGGAAGAAATGAACGAAACAAAATTTTCAACATAGGATCTCTCCCCCCTAAAAAGCACACCATTTCTCCCCAGACAGATACCCCACAAGATCGCCAAAACCTTGGCCCTATCCTTCTTGGATCTAAAGGTAATCCCTACATCGTAGGTGTTTCACCTGCAGAACGAAGACCAGAAGCTAGACGTGTCCTGATAGGCGATCAAGGCGATCCCCATCCTCTGCTAAACCTGCACCACAAACGGACACTGGAAGAGGAGGTGTTGGATGTCTTCATCCACTCCCTCACAGAGGGGACATCTCAAATCATCCGTCTGGGCCCATCTTGCTCTCTACCACTTCATCATAATCCTCCCCCTCCTCACCAACCCAGTGAAGATCTTCACCTTCAACAGGCACTCCACCATCTAGAACAACCTGCAATCTCTCAAGAAATCAATGTCCGAGCTGACTGCGCCACTCCCCAATCTGCAGAAGACCTTCGCTACAAAGAACTCTCCTTCCCAAGAATATGTATCACCACCCTCCTCCGGCGCCCAACCCCCCAACTCCTGCAGTAACCGTTGGAAATCCTCACAACTTTGGTCGGAGAGGCCCCCCCGAAAAGTCGAGCACAAGGCCCCATCCCAACAACTTCCCACCATGGCCGACGAGTCTACAACACCCCCAAAGAGGCAGGGATATCTGTTGCTGAGGGTAGAGCCGACCCCCTGCCAGTTGTACTGCCAGAATCGGAAAGCGTCCCCCTCCCCCAAGATAGGGGAAAAGAAAGCCCGCACCTTCACTGCCATCGTCGCCAAGCCCCAGGAAGTGAGAGGCCTCGAGAGGAGGGGACTCCAAAGGCCCCCACGAAAGGAAGGGGTCGTAACAGTGCCGCATGACGTCATCAAAGAGCCCCTGCTCCCGCCCCACCAACTTGGTAATCCACTTTGCAAGGAGGCTGACATTCACCTTATCCACATCCCTAACCCCCAAGCCCCCTTCCTGCACTGGCCTACGAACCTCCTCCCAAGCCACCAGCCTTGCCCCCTTTCCTACCAACCCCACGTTAGACCAAAAAAGGTCCCCCATTAAACCTAAGATCTTCTCAATTTGGCACAGTATTCTGAACACTGAGAGGAAATATAATGGTATGGATGCCAGAACAACCTTTACCCAAGTCAACCTCCCTCCTATAGAGAAGTCTGGTAGACCACCCCGCCAACCTTCTTTCCATCCTCTCCAACAGAGGAACCCAATCCTACATCCTAAAACACTGATCTAATAATGGGAGACCCAAATACACCAGCGGCAAAGAGCCCACACATGTCCCTAACACACCACCCGTCCCTAACGCACCACCTACTGTCACCACCTTGTCAACCGACGAGTTCATCTAAACAAAGGTCGATTTCTAATAATTGATCCGCAACCTCAATGCTTCGCTAAAAAGCTCTAGAAGGATTCTCATCCTCTTAGCCTCTAGACCCGCTCCCTCAACCAGAAATAGGGTATCATCAGCATACTTCAGGACCGCCGTCTCCCTGTCCTCACCAGCCAGAAAGCCTCTAACCAGACTCCTAGCACAGGCCCTATGTGCTGCCCTCTCGCCAAGGCAACTGCCACAAGCACGAATAGCATAGGTGCAAGAGAGCAACCCTGTCTGACCCCCCTCCTAAACTGCACCCAACCTCTCGTTGGGTTCCCATTGATCAAGACTGAGAAGGATGTCATCGACACACACCTCTTCATCCAATCAATCCACTTCATGGGAAAGCCCCTCCTTACCAAGGAAGCCCACAAGAAATCCCACTGCACCAAGTCGTACGCCTTGCTAAAGTCGACCTTCCACAGAAATGCCTGCTTCTTCTCCCTCCTCCAAGTGGCCAACGCCTCCATAGCAACGACAAAACTATCCAGGATTCCTCTCCCTAAAACGAAGGTCGTCTGGATAGGGGAGATCAAGTCTCCAAGAAGATCCCAGAGACTGTTGGCTAAGACTTTAGCGACAATAAGGTACACAGCATTCGACAATGCAATCAGACGAAAGTCTGGATAGCTTCCGCACCTTCCTTTTTAGGCAACAAAAATATGTAATATCTATTCAGCTTGTTGAAACCTCTATACCCAACTGCAAACTCCATCATCTGCATCACATCCGTCCCCACCAGGGGCCAGAATTCCTTGAAGAAGAAAATAGGGAAACCATCTGGACCAGGGCACCCCTCCGCATTCAGGCCCTAAACTGCCTGCCTCACCTCATCCTCCGAGAAGCCAGCCGTGATGCCCTCTGCCTGATCCTCCGTGATACACTGCACATCCTCCCTCCTCTATCTCCAACATCCCCTAATGCACCTCCCTGTGAAATCTCTGAAGTAATCTATCGTAGCTCGCCCCACCTCCTCCCTACCGGAGAAGGTCTCCCCATGTATCAACATCTTCTCAATCCAATTTCTCCTCCCCTTGGCAGAGGCCATTTGGTAGAAGAACCTGGTATTGGAGTCACCTTCCTTTAGCCATTTCTGCCTTAACCTCATTTTCCACTCCACTTCTGCTTTCCTGTCCTCCTCCTACACCACTCGTGTCATCTTCGCCTTGAGCTCCCTATCCTCTGTCAAGATAGGGGCTTGGTCCTCCTGCCTGTTGATCCTAGTAATCTCTGCCAAAGCCTCTTCTCCTAGACACCCTAATCTCCCTCCTGTACACCCTTAAGTGATCCCATAGCAAATTCAGCTTCTTTGCCAGGCAATACATGGTTGATCCCTCCACCTCTATAGAACACCACTTCACCATACTCCAAAACCCCTCCTCCATGAGTCAAGATCTGTCAAATTTAAAATAGGTGTCGAAGTGTGTCCCCTCATTAAGCCGCAACATAAGGGGTGTATGATCTGAGAAAGGTCTCTCTAAAGGAGACATCCGCCAAAGGTAACGCCTCTACCATCTCCACGTTGGAGAGGAATCTATTAATCCTGGGCATTTAACCGTTGTTATTCCTCTAGGTGTAAGCGCAGGATGCCGGAATCAAATCTACGAGGCCATGCATAGCAACAAACTCTACAAAAAGATCTAATCCGGGATGTTGCCTCCCCCGACTGCCAGGTCTGTCTTCCGTCTGTAAAGTGATGTTAAAATCCCCTCCAAGCAGCCAAGGACTTCCATGGCATTCCGTGGCCACGGACGTGAGTTCCTCCCATATGACTCCACTCGCCTGAGTATCTGATGGTCCGTACACCCCCGTGACAGTCATCCTGGCACCTCCCAATTTCCTTATCAGTCTCGCAGAGATGACGTGCTCTCCTTTGAAGCAATCTTCTATGGAGAAAACATCTTCTCGCCATCCTAGGATTTGCCTTCCTAAACGACCAACTGCACCAAGAGACTGAAACCCCTTCATCCATGAGCCCCCGATCTCCCTCCAAGTCCTAACATCACAGTCGGACAACGTTGTTTCCTGCAACAACACAACATCCGCTCTCCACAAGCGAACGTAATGCCCCAGCGACACCCTCCTTGATGGGTCGTTGAGACCCTACACATTCCACGTAAGTACCCCATTCATTTAGAACTGTTGGAGGCCTCCCTCATAGTCGATCAGAAGCCACATGCCTCCGCAGTCCAAAACTCCACCACCAACGCTAGACCCCCACTGCACCCCTCCTTATTTGGCTTCTCTCTCAAATCATGGAAACCACGCACCTCCCAAACGACCGCCCTTGCCATATTTTTTCCTTCTAATTTTACCCACAGGCTCGTCACTTTGGCGAATCTCAGGAGCGCTCACGATCCCCCCCCCCCCCCCCCTCCACGTGAACATACCAAAAAAAATCCCACCAACATCCATGTTGCATGGACCCCCTCTTCCTACGGCTCTCCCTCTCATCTCCACCTACGTAAACCCAAGGGGACCGTCTCTTATTTTTCTCTCCCACCTACGTACATGCACCCACTCACGACCCCCCTCCCCTCTTCACCGCTCCACCACATGGTTCTACATGCAAACACCACCTCTCTCCACCCACGTAATCTCTCTCCTCTCCCTCCCATAGACGCACACACCCAACGCCACGCCACTGCATGCAAACCCAACAACCAAGGCCCTCTCCTACTGTTCATGTCCCTCTCTTCCTACGTGCATGCAGACACCGAAGCCCCTCCCCCGGCCACTCTTTCCCAAAGTCTCCCATCCTCCGTGCACCACGACTGTGCCCTCAATTGCGAGGTATCCTCTATGCTCCTCAACCTCTCTCCCAACAGCTCACGCTCTGATTCCACACCCTCGACGCTCCAACCACGAGCAGCCTCGGCCACGGCTGCGAACGTCTATCCTGTAAGCCACCGCCAGCACCGCAACCACAACGCTTCCTATCCTCCGCAACTCCCGCTCAACCGCGACGTCCTCAGCCTCCTCTCTAGCGACCTTCCCCGACCACGACCGCCCACCGTGTCACCACGATAGTACAAGGGTCACCTTCTCGCTACCCCTAACGACTGCATTCGCCCGCACTGCGCTCCTCATCAACAGCAAACCACCACCATGACATCTGTGCCACTGTGATCGTGTTCACCACAGTGACATCGCACCACCTCGACACCACCCGTGATCGTATTCACCTCGCGACCATTGCAACCAAATGCTCTTCCGTGCCCTTGGCTTGCTCTCTCCCTCGAGAGCAACCTCCACTACGACTCCGCTCTCAACCACAATGACCGCGACCTCTAACCGTGCAACTTCGACCGCGAATGCCCACAATCCGCGACCGTGCTCCTCCACGTTGTTCCTCCCCACAATCGTGAAAGCGCCATCGACAGCCATGACTACAACATCTGCGCCCTCGACTCCGTTCTCGCCACCGCATACTCGCACCACAACCGTGATTTCTTGTGGGAAGCGTGGTGACGACACGCTTCGCCACATCTCGTCTTCATCATCAACAGTGTTCGCCACCGCGTCTATGATCGTGTGCTCGTCCTCAACGACTCTTCATTGATGGCGTTCATCCCCGACGTCACCGTACCGCATTCGTAACCACTCTCACCGTGATCTACTGCGTTTGTTTTTATTTTCTTCAGTTCAGTTATTTTCTTGATTAATTGGAAATCACTGCTTATCATTTTTATACTCGTATACGGAACCTATTTGTGTACTTGCCTCCCTGTGGAGACGACATTATTTTATGTGGTTTATTTTTTATTTGATTTTTATATGGATGAATGAGACGCATATTTGAGTTGGATTATATATTTGATATGTGCGTAATCATCTTATTGATATTTTTGTTCCAGATTGTTTTTCCCACCACATGAATTATTACAACGATGTATTATATTTTTTATATTATCTGCAAAAGCAAAAAAATTTCCAGATCAATCATCCCCTTGGCAAATGTGCACTCGCTAGAGAGACCATTTTCATATCAGACACCTTTGATGTGACAATCGAATGAGGAGTGGCAATGCAAAACTTAAGTTCCACAGATCTTGACTTCTAGAAAAGGGATTCAAAGGGCAAGTGGAGGAGAAATGGTAATCCATACAGATAGATGGACCAGCTGCAATCAAGCTGAACAGTAAATTAAGAAAGATAAGGACATTTCTGAGGACTTATAGGGAGCAAATCAGAGATGAGAGGAGCAGGAAGAAAAATGATGCATTTGAAGAAATTGATCGATTAAACGAGGGGAAGAAGACTTGGGGACTATATCGAAGGAGGGTCATTTTGTCAAGGTGGTGCATATGCATACAGTGCAAGTGGAAGATAGAAAAGTGGAGGTTGAGTGGAAAACTAAGTCTAAACAGAGATGGCTAAAGGAAGGGGATTTGAATACTAAATTCTTTCATATAATGGCTTCTAGTAGGAGAAGGAATTAGATAAAAAAGGTAAAAGTGAATGGCACTAAGTACTCTAGCAGGAAGATAGTGGGAAGGGTGGTTGCTAATTATTTCAAGGACTTTACAGGGAGGAGGATGAGGGGGCAATAAAGGTGGTCGAGAACAAATGTCTCGACTATCACAGAGGAGCAAGCAAGGGATCTTACCATATCATTCACAGAGAATGAAGTTTTTTTGAAAAGAGAAAGGGTGGTTATCCGAATGATAACCACCCAATAAATATATTAATAACCAATAATAAAGGCCAACCATCAAGGCCGAGTTACAAAATCAAATTCCAAAGACTAATCAAAGAGGACACAGAAGAAATGAAATTGTCAACATAAGGACGTTGCCCCTGAAAACAATTGCATTCCTCCCTAACTAGATGCCCTAGAGGATGGCCAAAGGTCTTCCCTTTTCTTTCTTTGACCTGAAGACATTCTAACCACCAACAAGGTTACCACTCCTAAACGATCTTTAGAAATCAGCAAAGCTGGAATGCAACATCCACCCAAGCATGAAGTGACTCCAGATCTGTGCAGCGAACAAACAACGAAAAAATAAGTGCTCGACATCCTCATCCACCATAAGACAATGCAGGCACGTCTTTTCCGCCTCGGGCACCCATCTAGCCCTCCACACCCTTGTCCTCCTCAACAACCAAGTGAAGACCTTCCCCTTATGCAGGCAGCTTGTCGACCAAATCTTCCTGCAATCCCTAACGAGGTCAACATTTATCCATGACCCTCCAATCCCTAATCTTCTATAGGCTTTCCTAACAAAGAAATCACCCTCCTCCCACAGGAATGCATACACTCCATCCACCGACCGGTAGCCATCCAACTCCTACAGCAACATCTGAAGCTTCGAAATCCTCTGGTTTGATAAGTTCCCTATAAAAAAGGGGCACCAACATCCTTCCCATAAGTCAACGACCTTAGCCTCTTTCCCCAAGGACAACACAAACAATCTAGGGAAATGGTCTCTCAACCTTCCAAACCCATCCAATCATCCAACAAAAGTTTGAACAAGCCACCTGAACAAACAACGAGAATGAAGAAACTCTGCACTCTGGACACCACCATAGAAAGCCCTCTAAAAAGGTAAGAGGAACCTCACGGGGGAGACAACAGGAGATCCCAAGACACCAAGCTACCATAACACTTCTAAAAGACCTTCCCCAAAAGGTCTTCCTTATGCTCAAGGATCCATTTAGTCATAAAACTATCATTCATTCTTCTCATCTCCCTAACACCCAAGCCCCCTTCCTTCATTGAATTACATACCTCTTCCCAAGCCACCAACCTCGCCCTCCTCCCAATCGCCCCATGGTTAGTACAGAAGAAGTTCCTTATGAGGCCCAAAATCTTCTTCTCAAACTGTTTTGACATTTTCAGAACGGATGTAAAGTAGCAAGGCATAGGGCCTTGAGGATCACTAGCCCCCCCCTCCCTCTCTAGAGAGAACCTTGGACACTCAACTAGCCAGTCTCCTCTTTATCCTCTCAACCATCAAGGCCCACTCTAGCAAGAAAATCCTCTCACCCAACAACGGGAGGCCCAGATATGATACGGGTAAAAAGCCTTCTAGCGTACAAACAGCCATACTACACCTAATAGCCTCTTTTGTAGTCATATGAAATGGAACAAAGGTTAACTTGGAGATATTCATTATCAATCCTAACACCTCCCCAAATAATTCCAACATAGCCGACATCCTCCTAGCCTCCATCTCCGAGCCCTCCACAAAGAAGAGCATGTCATCAGCGTACTGAAGCACAAGTATGACCGCCCCATCTCCCACCAAGAAGGTCCTGACTAAACCTCCTCTCACAAGGCTCCAATCGCTGCTCCCGCCAACACGTCCGCTACTAGAACAAAAGGCATCAGTGCCAATGGGCAACCCTGCCTAACACCTCTCCTCAGGTGTATTCATCCACCTACCAGATTGCCATTAATAAGTATTGAGAATGAAGTTGTCGTGACACACCACTTCATCCACTCAATCCAAATAGGTGGGAAGCCCCTCTTAGTCAAAGACGCCCAAATAAAAGGCCATTACATCGAATCCTAAGCCTTCGTGAAATCAACCTTCCATAAAAATGCCGCCTTCTCCCTCCTTCAAAAGGCAAGAATCTCCAAAGCTGTGACATAGCCATCCAAAATATTCCTACCTAGAACAAATGTCGTCTATACCTAAGACACCACCCCTGCTAGGACCCCCCTCAACCTATTCGCCAAAACCTTCGCCACGATCAGGTATATAGCATTCAACAATGCAATGGGCCTGTACTCATCAAAGGCCTATGCCCCTTCTTTAGCAGCAAAAGCATTAACTTATTAAGCATGTTAAAACCACGGTTGCCATTTGCCAATTCAGTCACCACTTGCAAGGCATCATCTTTAACCAGCTTCCAGAACTCCTAGTAGAAGTACACCGAGAAACCATCAGAACCAGGGTAGCCATCAGCATTCAATCCCCAAACAACCTTCCATACCTCACCCTCACTGAAAGGCACCAAAAGCCCCCTCGCCTGGACATCATTGATGCTCGAGATGTCCACCCCCGAGCACCTCAATGTCCCCCCCCCCATCCTCCTCCCAATAAACTCCCTGTAGTAATCAACGACAACACTGCCAATTGCATCCCTACTAGAAAACTCCACATCATTCACCTACATCTTATCTATTCAATTCCTGCGTCTTCTCCCCAAGGCCACCAGAGGAAAATACTAGGTGTAGGAATCTCCTTCCTTCAATAATTTATGCTTAAACCTCATTTTCCACTCCACCTCAACCTTCTAATCCTCTTTCTGGATAGTCAACATGTGCTCCGCCCTGACCATACGATCCACCTTAAACATAAGGCCCAAATCTCCCACCCTGTCTAGCCTCTCAATCTCACCAAGTGTTTCAACTATCTTCCTAACCCACTCTTCCTTGATCTGCCTCCTATACACCTTGAGGAATAGCCTCAGCTCACGTAGCTGAGCTTCCAATATCGCCATCGCCGATCCATCTGCCTAAATCGAATGCCATTCGTCCACCTGATTTTTGAACCCCTCTTCCTTGATTGCCACATCAATGGCATGTGATCTGAAAACGATCTCTCCATGGGTTAAACCTCCGCCGTAGGGAAAACTTCTACAAGCTCCACTAAGGACAAATCTATCAATCCTGGATCTCTGCCTTCTAATGCTTCTCCAGGTGAAGGCACAAGAGCGTAAGAGCATATCCAACAACCCATGCACTGACATAGATTCCGCAAACGCCTCTGAGTCCCGATCCCTTCCTCCTCCGTCACCCTGCCTGTCCTCTGGAACCAATGTAACATTGAAGTCTCCCCCTATCAGCCAGGGACATCCCTGAGTCCTCATGGCCACCTCACCCAACTCCTCCCATAGCCTAGGTCGCAAAGCATCCTCATTCGACCCATACACTGTCGAGAAAGCAGAACAAAAATTATCCCATCGCCTTCTAAGCCACACAGTCCGCACAAAAGAACCCACAAAGAAATCCATCACAACAAAAACATCATCTTTCCACCCCATAACCAAACCACCTGAATGTCCAACCACATCCAACGCTACAAACTCCCCCAAACTTCCACCCCCTATCTCCCTCTACGTATGCTGATCACTCTGTTCCAACTTTGTTTCTTAGATCAACACCACTTCCGAACCCAAAGACTGAAAGTACCCCCTTAGTGCCACCTGCCTAGATGGCTAAGGATCACAAAGTTTGAAGTTAGGAAGGCCATTTAGGAGTTGAATGAAAATGCATGCCCTGGTCCGATTTCCCCGTGCATTTTTATAAGGATTTATGGATGCTCCTTAAAGAATATGTCTTGGTGATTAGAGAGTTTGCTAATGGAAATCAACAATTCAACATAATTAATAAATTTTACATGCGCCTACTCCCTAAGAAGGAGGGGGCAGCGGTTATTGAAGAGTATAAACCCAATTCGTTGCCTAATGCTATATATCTTATAGTAGCGAAGATCCTTGCAAACAGATTGAGAGGGGTATTGGGAGAGATTATAGTGCTTGTGCAAATTGCTTTTGTTCCTAACCATAATATTCTAGATAGATATGTGGTTGCTTCAAAGATCTTGGCATTTTGGAGAAGGATAAGGAAAAAGGCCTTCCTTTGGAAGGTAGATTTCAACAAGGCTTACAACTATGTTCAGTGGTCGTTCATTAGGGCATCCCCGATGAAAAGGAGGTTTCCCCTCAAATGAGTAGATTAGATAAAGCGATGCGTGGCAACGACTTCTTTCTCTATTCTAATCAATGGAAATCCGGCAAGTAGATGGATTTAGCCTAGGAGAGGGGTTAGACAGGGATGCCCGTTGGCCTCCATAATCTTTGCATTGGCAGCGAATGCTCTAGCATGAGCCACGACTAGAGCTAGTGACAGAAACTTGATTAAAGGTTTCTCAACACGGAATGGGACTCAAATCTAGGTACAACAATATGTGGATGACATATTTCTGTGGAAGGATCAAAAGATAGAAGATGAAGCAAGGATGTGCATCCTTTCAAACCATTTTGGTCAGGCATCAAGTCTTCGGATAAATTTTTCTAAGCCCACTTTTGTTCCTCTTCAAATGTCTGCACGGGAGGCTAGCACATGTAGTATGGCTTTACGTACAACAGAGGGCTCCTTATTGATCTCATATTTTGGCTTGCCTTTGTTAGACAAACGAATATCCTTACAGGAATGGAAGCCCCTGATTGAAAAATTTGAGAAGAGACTAATGGGTTGGCCATCTAAGGTGTTGTCAAGGGGTGGAAGAACTTTACATCCATTCTAAAGGTGTTACAAAAAGTTAAAAGGAAGATCTCGAGTCTAATGAGAGATTTCTTCTAGACTAATTATGGCACAGCTGGGAAAGGAGTCAGGATGGTGGTGTAGGAAGATGTTTGTAAGCAGTTTAATGAAAGGGGCTTGGGAGTCAAAGATGTAAGATAAATGGCAGTCTCTTAGCAAAATGGATTGCTAGACTTCTAAAGCGTAGGAAGGATTTGGTTGGGAGGATTGTGGAGTTTTTTTATGGAACTTCTAGATGCTAGGACCTATTGGCTTCGCCCCAAAATGGAATCTTTCATTTTCTTAAAGGTTTGTCTATAGTAATGCCTAAGGTGCAGAGCTTCTCCCCATATGTGGCTCCTTTTTGTTCTGGCTAGATGATTGGATGAGGTAAGGAAAGTTAAAGATCATTTCCTAAGATTATTCTCTTTGGTTATGGATCAGCACGTAAGGGTCATAGATTGCTGGGAGGGATCTTGGAATCCCACTTTTGTAGGGAATCTTTCAGATCAGATAATATAAGAACTCCATTTGTTGTGGCAGGAATTGGAAGGTTATCAGCCAAAGAGTGGTTTGCATACCTTACTCTACAATGGTGAAGAGTTCACCATCAGAGAGGCGAATGGAAGATAGAGAAATGGAGAGCCGATAACTAATTTTGATCTCACCAAGGATTGCAAAAAGATTTTGTCAGCTTCTTACACGTTGAAAATAAAAATTTTTGCATGGTTGCTCAGAATATGAAGGTTGATGACAAGAGTTTAAAGAGCTAGATGAATAATAGAGACAAACAAAACTTATCCACTATGCCAAGCAACAGATAAGGATATTGAGCATTTATTCTTTGGTTGCACTTTGTCTATGTAGGTGTGGGAACACTTCCACCTAACATGGATACTGCATTCCAATAAAGATGACTTTTAGAGGTTTCTTAGGAGCAAAAACCAGAATGGAAGACTAATCACCTTCAAGACAAAGAAAGAGAACGCAAAGGCATTGGCAGTGCTTTAGGGCATACGGATTAGAAGGAACGTGACTATATTTAAAAGATAGCATCTGTACCCTAAAAATTTTATTAATTGTATTTCATCTTTAACTAACTATTGGGCAAGCACTATGTAATCTGAGCACCCTTCTTGGCCCTTAATTAATATATTTCCTAGGCGATTATCAATCAGATAACCATCATTTCTCTTTTCAAAATATATATGTATATATATACAAGTAAAACTGAAAATAAAAGTAGAGGAGTCTTATACAGCCTGCCAATGTGCAATTGAATAAATGCAATAGGACTTAGAAGATACTCCTTTATACCTCTTGATATTAGAGAATAAGAATTGAGCATGAGGGAAGAAAAGTACGAGAGCTTTTAAAGAGCGTAGTTGGAAATCAAGCGCTTTATGCTCAAGATATCTCTCATAAATGTTTGAAAGTAATTGCAAGTAAGAGAGGTGGTTGTGTCTTGGTTTAAAACCTTCATAAGGTATTTATAAATCAGATTCAAGGCTTAGAAACCATTTGGAAATCATTCCATAATATTTTGATTTCAAATTAAAAAGATGCATATGCAAAAAGATACATTTAATTAAAAATCTCTGAAATTAATCTATTAATACTCATGTTAGATGATTAAAAATAAAAAATTATTTGATTAATTTTGCAACACAATATTGTAGCATAAAGTGAAAACTTAAGAAATTAATCGATTAATCAACAACATTAATCAACTAATATACCTGTCATGAAATTAATCAATTAATTTGCAACTACGATCAATTAATGTTCTTTCCCGAACTTGTAAGTGTTATTAATTGATTAACTAACCTTCTAAAAGATACTTAAATAGTCTCATTGAGAATAAGGAGGCCACGTGGACCTGTCATGTGACAACCAACCAGGCCAAGTGACAATGCCACATGACAGCAACAAAAGGGCCCATAGGACCAGCGGCTAGGAGGACCAAGGGTCAAAGTTTTCTTTTACTTAGATCCCAAGTTTACTATTTTCTTTAATTGGTTTTTAAGAAAATTATTTTAGGAATTTGTTTTTAGGATTTATTCTTTCTTAATTAGAAGTTGTGATTTATTTCTTATTTTGTGGGATATATTCTCTCTATAAAAATAAAATCTTCCTATTGTAATTCCCTTGAGTTATCAATAATATTTCCTATTCCACAAACTCCTGTCCTCTCTCTCTCTCTCTCTCAACATCACCGCCAGCCACCACCTTCACCGGCCCCACCACCAACCGGTTACCACACCAACTGGCAACTGCTACTCCCTCTCTCCCTGATTTCCACATGGACAACCCCCGTTGATGGGAATACTATCATGAGCCCTAACTAACTCATTTTGACCCATAATAGAGAACAAAAGCTCCTACATAACCAACTGCAGGTCCTAATTCACTGAATAACCTTTCTGAGATAAAAATAAGAAACAAGGGGTAAAACTGTAATTTTACCATTGCAGTGCAACAGGTTTTCTCATGAGCTAAACATAGGTCAAATGGTCTTAACAAGATAAAAAGTGGGTTGGTTCAAACAAAAAAGGATTCGTGTGAATTCTGGGAATTAAATGACTTCTTGTAACCTTAAACCAGACCCATTTGATTTAACAAGATTCTGGTCAGGATAAAATTCACCTAAACCCTCTAAAAATCATAGAAAAATATTCTCTAGGGTTTAGAATCTTCAATTTGACAATTGGAACCTATTTTGACCTAGAATGGGATCTCAGACAAATATTTACCCTAAATTAAATTTTTACGTAAATTGCTCAGTCAAACATGATCAAACCCAAGATCTAACCTCACAATTGGATTCCTTATGTCCAAATTAGGTTTGTACCAAAAATTTGGATCTAAGGGGAAATTCATCTTGACCCACTTTGCAAATAGGTCCAGCCGAATTACATTTCTTACCCTAGATTTCAAAAACCCTCACAATTGACCTCCTATCTTCTTCTTTGTTCTTTGCAATTAGGTCCCTCTGCCATTATAGCGGAGGGAATCCTACTCCAACAAGCTTGAAAGGGTGATTTCTCCCTGATCTCTCAGAGAATCCCCTTCAAAATTGAACGGAAGATTCTCTAAAAAATCTCCTCCAATGTGAACCCAATTAGAAGCCCTTGGTACCCAATCTCTCATGCGAACGCATGAGAGATTTGGGTCTCTCTCGAGTTTCCTCTGCCGGCGAACTTGACGTGCTTGGAAGCTTGGCTTCCAAGCACAAACCCGACCTCCAAGGCCTATTTAAGAGACCTCAACTCGCCCCGCATCTCCTAAGCTTGAATTCAGCCGGAGAAACCCCTCAATTTCGTCTCTCCTCCTCCGGTCGATCTGCTCATCAAGCTCCGGTGACTTCTCCCACTCGCCCTCGTCGCCTAGCCACAATACCAGTGGTAGGTTCCTCTTCCTCTCGCTCGTCCGCGTCGCGCCGCACCAGCCAACACTCCTACTTCCCCTTCGTCCTCGCCAACCTCCCCCACTAAGCATCTTCGTCTTCGACATCGCCATCTCTGCCTCCCCCTTCATCTCTTCACTCCCAGATAAGTCTCTCTCACTCTCTACATTCTTTTCCCTATTTATTTCCCTCGAACGACCACTGTTGCACTCCACCACCATCATCCCCTTCACCTCCGGCCACCACTCCGGCGAGTTCGCAGACCACCTCTCTCCTCGCCGATCGGTCCATAAGCACCGCCTCGACTCACTGATCATAACCCCCCACTCACAACACTCCGCCACTCACCCACAAGCACCCCCGAACACACCCACACACACAGCCACATTGTGCCCTAGGCACGCTACCTCAGGCGGTCCCACGCCACGCCAACCACCTCTGCACGTTCGCCGCACCTTGGCGAAGCTCCCTGAGCTTTTTTAACATGGCCGCGAGGCTGTTTGTGTGATTTCAGGTCCAGGGGTTCGCCACCATTGACGCACAGCAGGAAGCTTGCTTGCTAACTTCCCCAGGTCGTGCCCACTCCAGGATCTAGTCCCAAGTCGCGCAAAGAGCCTTCGCAAACATCTCCAAGTGACCAATTGAAGCCAAGAGCCATCACAGCAGCTGCTATTCAACGAAGACACTCGGCTGCAGGCGCGTGTGAAAGAGGGTGGGAAGTTAGTCCCACCTCGGAAAGTTGCGAAGCGCCGCACTTGCATAAAAGGAATTTCTACATTGCCTCCAACTCACGGGGTGAGGTCCCCTCTCACCCGACTCGACGCCTCGTCCGCGACCCCCCCCCCCCCCCCGCGGACCTGGTGATCCAACCCGACCACACACCTCGCTCACCACCGCACGCCAGTGGACCTGGTCCCGGGCACATACCCGACCAGATTACCCGAGAAGTGGCTCTGGGAGAGCGAACCTAAGAGAGAAAGAAGAGAAGAGAGCTCACGTGGGTAGGGGGTAGGTTTTGCTCTGCAGCCCAAAGAAAAAGAAGAAAGAGAAGGCGAAGGAGGAAGTCGAAGTCAGAAGCTAAGGCAGGAGAAGGGCTGCAGCAGAGAGAAGAAGGAAAAGGCTAAGGCAGAAGGAGCTGAAGGAAAGAGCAAGGAAGGCAGAGAAAGAAAGAGAAGGAAGGAACTAAAGGAAGAAGCTAAAGGCAGCCGGGACAGAGAAGGCAGAGGAAGAGAAAGCTAAGGCAAGGAAGCTGCAGCCAGAATTAGAAGGGGAAGAAAGAAGCCAAAGAAAAAGAATAAGGAGCCGCCAGAGAACAGGAGATGAAGCAGAAGAAAGAAGAAAAATCAAGCACTGTAGCATCATCATTTTAAGGCGTTCTGATTTTGTGCTTTATTCACATATATTGGTTCCTTTAATAGTTTGTACTTACATTTATTCCTATCTTTTTGCACTATAACATTGATCTTATTGCATATTATATTCTTTCAAATTCTCAAGTTGTGATCTTGATTTCTAAACCCTAATTTGTTCCATGTGTTCGACCACGGACTTTAAAATTCGAGTAATAAATTATATTTGTTTTGAACGCTTTTTTCAACTGTACTACAACGTGACCTTTTTAAAACTAGATCAAGTGTCCCGAACATTTTGGCGCCGTTGCCGGGGAGCAACGGGCGATTTAAAAATCTTGATTACCATTACTGATTTGGTACTAACTTAATATATCTCTTTTTGTTGTGGTTGTTTCAGGGGAGAAGATTCAACAAAAGACAGCCGTACGTCAAACACGCCTAGGGGCAGGTACTTTTTGCTTAATCTCTTTCTCTTAAGCCCCTCATTCTGAAAAGGCAAAAAAGGTTAAAAATCAATTAGGGCTACTTGCTTTACAGTTCTAGTTAATTCACCAAAGTTGCCTGATTTGATTTCAACAACAATACTGATCTGTGCACCCATTTAAGGTAACAAGGGCTACCACCTTCTTGATTGAGTCCAAGATACCATATTTTGGCAAACAAAATTGGACCAAGATTAGAGCCAAATTAAGGATTTCAATTTAAAGTTTTAAAGACACACCTTCATAAGTAAGAATCAACTCTCTAAAAAGAGGTGTGCCTAAGCCTTGGTTGAAGAGATCTATTCAAGAAAACCCTAAAATTCAGGCTCTTAATCTCACTTAAATCCTAAAACAAAGGACCTAAAACTTCTCAAAGGTGAAGTTGACCCCCTTGTTGGGTCAACCAACCTTGAAATTAGGTCACTTTTGCACTCAATACATCTAAAGTTCAAGTGGAATCTTAAACACCCTTGCTCTTAACTAAAACTGGTAAACTTAAGAGGTCAAAGTCCCCATTCTGGTCTACCTGGAACATCAGTGACAAGAGAGGTCGGGTGGGGGAAACCCTGTAACTCGTGGGGGCGCTCTACTGTGTAGGAGTCTTCGCGGGATTCTCCATCTCTGGCTGCTCAGGTATTTCTCAGGTGGACGACTTTCTGACTATGGGGTATCATCCGCCCCGAACCTCTATAGTCATTCAAATTTTTGGGTGTCTTAATTGGGTCCATCACATTCTACTCTCATCCAGACCATCGGTGCATGTTCGGTAGGAGGTCCTTAAGACCATCCTTGAGGCCTCCTTTAGTGAATCACTCCCGTCGAGGCTAGGCCTCGACTTCCGTATTTGTGCAGCAACCCCATCACATAAACATCTCCTCTGATTCATCTGAACCAAATTCTCCTTCTTCCATCATCATGGCACAACCAGTAGAAGAGAATAACCTTGAGAACCAACTTCAGCGCCTTAATGATTTATTTCAAGCCTTTTTAAACCCACCGCAGCATCCTATGATGCGAGATCACTATAATCCCGTTGCGGTGGCGATCGAACCTCGAGTCCAAATCCCGGCTGGAGGTCCTGATTCTGAACTCAAGCCCAACATGATTCATGTTATTCCAAAGTTTCATGGGCTTAATTTCGAGGATCCCTTCCAGCACATCAAACAACTTAAACATCTAGCCCAGACCTTCGGGTCAGATGTCCAAAATCGAGATATTCTTCTCATGAAGATGTTCTCCTTCTCTCTCATAGACAAAGCAGCTCACTAGTATCAAACTCAAACGCATCCAATTAACACATGGGTTAAACTACAATCCGAGTTTTTGAAAAAGTTCTTCCCAGTTGGTCGAACGAATGCCTTACGGCACCAAATCGCACACTTCACCCAGCAATCTAGAGAACCCCTTCATGAAGCATGGGACCGTTTCCACGACCTCATGCGAAAGTGCCCCCATCACGGAGTTCCTAAATGGGAACAAGTCCAGTCTTTTTACCAGGGACTCCGTGAAGATATCCTCCTATTCGTCAATGCAACATACGAAGGAAATATCATGGGTCAACACAAAGACACCGTGTGGGAGATTCTCGAGAATATGTGCGAGAACTCCATCAATAATGACTCCATGAGCTTATTCGACCGGACGAATGCCTGCGCATCGACGAATCCAAGGGGAGCACATGAGATGTAGGGCATGTCCGCATCCGTCGACTTGGAATTGATGGCCAGTCGGTTGGACAAGGTCTCTATCATTGAGAAGGTGGATGAGCTGACTCGACATCTGCAGCGAGCCACCTCTGCGCCAAACCCGTTTGCACAGCCGCCCTCAGGGAGGGAAGCTGTGCATAACATCTATCACCGATCTTCTCAGGAGATCAACCCGTATCCACCCCCGTCTGACTCTAGAACCGGAGGAAACTCCGATCCGACCTACTCTAGTTAGGGGAACTCTGAACCCTCGTACTCTGACTTTCCTGAGGTCCCTCAGACCTGCGAGGACCTCAATGCCATCCAGAATGACCCAGTCTCTAACACATATAACCCTGGATGGCGGAATCATCCTAATTTCCTGTGGCGGGAAATAATCAGAATCAAAGACCACCATATCAACCCCGTCCACAAGCTCCTCGTCCATATCAGCCACCTTAACCTCGGCCCAACCTCACCTATCAATCTAAGCCAACTTAAACAGATCAAATGACTCTTATCCTTCAGACTCTAGATGACATTCAGAAGACGAATGCGGCTATGCAAAACCAGCACAAGGACGATATCACAGAGGTTCGCAATCAACTCGCCCAAATGGCGAATTCTCGCCAACCTGGCACACATTCTTCACAACCTCTGCCAAATTCGAATAACGTGCCAAACCAGAGGTGAGTTATGAACCCAAATCCGGGCCAAGCCCACATGATTTATCAGGCCCCTTCTGTTCCATCACCCGACGGGATGGAAGCTTCGACATCATATGCGGGATATCAGCAGCAGCCACATATTTTACCAACCCTCAACCAAAACCAGGTAGGACTGAATTCTATTACAACCCGTAGTGGCAAAGCAACACAAGACCCACCTTATCCAAGCCACTTTCAGCCTGATAGTACCAACCCAAGCCCTAGGATAGTTATCCAGGACAAGCCTGTCCCTGATCAAGAACCTGGACCTATTCTAGAGGAACCATCCAAGGTTCCATTTCCTGAGACATTGACCAAGGGAAAGAGGACAAACCCGTGGCACCTGAGGAGAATCTGGTCAAGCTCTATGAACAGGTCCATATAAACATGCCGTTGATGGATGAGATTCGCCATGTACCGGCTTACGCACGATTTCTAAAAGACGTGTACACCTAAGCGTAAGCCGTAAACCAAAAGTGGGAGTCCAATCGTACTATCAGAGCAAGCCAACTCTGTAATTTTAAGCAAACTCCCACCTAAGGCAAAAGATCCAGGTACTCCCCTGATTTCCTGTACCATTGGTGATACCCAATTTGACAGAGCTTTATTAGATCTAAGAGCCTCCATAAACCTAATACCTACATCCCTACTTGACCATCTTGAGGAATCTGAGCTCAAACCGACAGAAGTGACATTACAGTTGGCTGACCGATCTATTAAGTCACCTAAAGGAGTTCTTGAGGATGTCATTGTTAGGGTACGGGATTTCTATTTCCCGGTGGACTTTGTAGTCTTGGATATGGATGCTCCAGAAAACCCGAGGGATACACTAATTATACTAGGGAGACCCTTTCTGGCCACTGCTAGAGACAACATAAATTGTGAGAATGGCCAAATTGAACTGAAATTCAGGAACCAAACATTAAAGATCAACATCTTTAAGGCCCAACAAGGGATTAATTGCGGTGTTATAGAACAAATATGTGACATCAAGGCTGTGGTTGACGATCCGTATATTGAGAACAACCTGACTACTTCCGATAAACCACAAGAGGATCAAAACCCGTAATCAGAGGAGTCTGACCCTGACCTAAATACACCCGTAACTCCTTCCCTTATTCCTAACACACACCCCGAACCGCCCGTTGCTGCTGATAACCCTGTCGTGGAACTCAAGCCTCTTCCCGACCATTTTAAGTACATCTTTTTGGGTTCCAATCAGACGTTTCCTGTGATTATTAACTCTAAACTCACACCTGATCATGAATCCCGTCTGATTACTGTTCTCCAGCAACATCGAAGAGCCATTGGATGGACTCTCAATGAGTTGACTTGTATCAGCCCTTCCTACTGCACACATCGTATTTACATCGAAGAGGGCACACGACCTTCCCGTGAAATGCAAAGACGTCTGAATCCTAATCTGCAAGAGGTCGTGAAAAAGGAGATCATCAAGTTGTTAGATGCAAGGATCATCTACCTGATCTCCGACAATCGGTGGGTGAATCCAATCCAGGTTGTGCTTAAAAAGGTAGGACTCACCGTGATCACGGTTGAAACCGGAGAAATCATACCGACCCGTGTGGCGAATTCGTGGAGAGTCTACATTGATTACAAAAAACTTAATACCTCCACAAAGAATGATCATTTTCCACTACCGTTTATTGACCAAATCCTCGAGAAACTAGCGGGACATAGGTTCTGCTTTTTGGATTGGTACTCCGGTTATAACCAAATGGCAATCCATTCTGAGGACCAAGAAAATATCACTTTCACCTGCCCTTCGGGACGTACGCGTTCTGAAGGATGCCGTTCAGTCTCTGCAATGCACCCGCTACTTTTCAGCGATACATGCTTGCCATATTCTCAGATATGGCAGGTGATTATTTGGAAGTCTTCATAGATGACTTTTCAGTATTCGGAGAATCATTTAACGATTGCCTCCTGCACTTGGTCCAAATCCTTAGGCGATACATTGACGTGAATCTTGTTCTTTCCTGGGAAAAGAGCCATTTCATGGTGCCTGAAGGAATTATCCTGGGACAGCTCATATCAGAAAAAGGCATCCAGGTCGATCGAGCCAAGGTGAACCTGATTTCCAAACTCCCTATGCCTAGCTCGATCAAGGACATCCGATCTTTTCTGGGGCACGTCGGTTTTTACCGTTGATTCATTCCTTATTTCTCAAAGATCACACGTCCCCTGACCACTCTGCTATCTAAGGATGTACCTTTCGAAATCTCCAAGGAATGCACTCAAGCATTTGAAATCCTCCGTGATCGAGTGACCCAAACTCCGATCCTACAGTCCCCTAATTGGTCTCAACCCTTTGAGATCATGTGCGATGCATCTGATTTCGCTGTAGGAGCGATACTTGGGCAGAAATTTGACAGAAAACCCATGGTCATCTATTACGCTAGCAAGACACTTGACGAGGCTCAGCGTAACTACACGGTTACTGAGAAAGAGCTGCTAGCCATAGTATTTACCCTGAAAAATTTCAGATCATATCTCCTGGGTTCCCCGTATTATCATTTACTCGGATCACACAGCTGTGAGGCATCTCCTTGCGAAGAAGGACGCGAAACCTCGATTAATCCGCTGGATCTTGCGGTTGCAAGAATTTAACCTCGAGATTCATGACAAAGCGGGAAAACAGAACGTGATAGCTGATCACTTGTCCCGCCTTTCTTCTGATATCATCAACCCTTCCAGACCCATTACGGAACATTTTCCTTATGAGCACCTCCTAACTATCAGTACAGGGCTTCCATGTTTGCTGATATAGTAAACTACCTGGCATCACATCAAATTCCGTCCGATTAGCCGAAGGCCAAGAAAGACAAATTGCTTTCCGATGCCAAGTATTACTTCTGGGAAGACCCGTATCTATTCCGCATCGGTGCTGATCAGATCATTCGACAATGTGTCACTAAAGCTGAAATTCAGGACATCTTGTCCTTCTGCAATGATCAGGCATGCGGTGGATATTTCTCAGGTCATAAAACCGCAGCAAAAGTCCTCCAGTGCGGCTTCTATTGGCCGGCGATTTTCAAAGACGTATACAATCATTGTAGGGCATGCACTCGTTGCCAGATCTTAGGCAACATGAGCCACCGTGATATGATGCCCTTACAGCCGATTCTCTATGCGAAATTTTCGATGTGTGGGGAGTTGAATTTATGGGACCCTTTCCTATTTCGGACGGCTTCGAGTACATTCTACTCGTTGCTGGCTACGTGTCCAAATGGATCGAAACCATTCCAACCCGAACCAATGATCATAAAGTGGTTATCAAATTCATTCATCAGAACATCTTTTCGCAATTTGGGATTCCATGTGCTATAATCTTTGATGGAGGGACCCATTTCACTAACGCTCAATTCATGTCACTGATAACCAAATACGGGGTATCACACCGAATCTCTACTCCTTACCACCCCCAAACTAATGGTCTAGCTGAGCTATCAAATCAGGAGATCAAGAAAATCCTACAGGTTACTGTTCGACCTAACAGGAAAGACTGGTCATCCTGACTTCAGGAAGCTTTGTGGGCTTATAGGACCGCCCACAAAACCCAATTAGGCATGTCTTCCTTCAGATTGGTGTACGGGAAGGCATGTCACCTCCCGTCGAATTGAAGCACAAAGCCTATTAGGCAGTACGAAACTGCAACCTAGATCTTTTTAAGGCAGGAACCCACAGAAAGCTTCAAATGAGTGAGATCGATGAATTACGCTACGACGTGTATGAGAACTCGCGAATTTATAAAGAGCGGGTTAAGGCCTTTCACGAAAGCACATATCCAGAAAGATCTTCCATCATAGTCAAAAAGTCATACTCTTTGATGCCAAGCTTAAACTGTTTCCAGGAAAACTACGATCAAAATGGATCGGACCTTACCTCGTCCAACGAATCTTTGGAAATGGAGCCATCAAGATCAGTCCACTCAGCTACGATTCAGAACCTTTCGTCGTAAACGGTCAGAGACTCAAACCGTTTATTGACCTGACAGATACTAATTTGGCTGAGATATCATTTACCCTCCATTCTCCCTGAGCTCATTGCGCCCAGCCAATGGCGTAAAACTCAGCACTTAACAGGAGGCAACCCATCATTTTTGAAAAATCGGAAACCTTTTTTGACATTCATATGCTGAGTTCATATTGCACTTTAGGGTCCATCCATTAGAACAACCGACCCCACCTCAGGTACCCGTACCCAAGTTTTGAAATCGTTCACAACGGTCACCTCGACCCGTTCATCCACCCAGAACCTATTCTAATGAATGATCTAAGCTGAACTCGAACCTACCTAATTTACAATGGGGACATTGCAAATCGTAGGCATGGGGGGTATGAAAGTGCAAAACGCCGTGAAAACTCATCTCACAAGAAAAGGTTTCAACAAAAAAATTACATATCCTAAAAATACCAAAAGAATGAAAAATTTCTTAGGGGAGAGAAAATTTTGAGGCCATACAAATCATGAGAAAATAGGGAAAAGTGAAAAATGTCAAAAAAGAAGCGCAAAATGAAAAGAAAAAAAGAGATAGTCATTCATAAGAAATTAAGGGATTAACTAAGCTTTAGACCATATCAAGAAAAAGAAAACGAAAGGAAAAAGTACTAATGAGACAAAAGAGATTAGTAGGAATGCTAATCTTAGATCTCTTAGGCTAGACTCCTAGGCTTAAAAATTCAAGTATCTACTAAGATCTAGATAGTCCTCAAGAAATTGGGGAAAATGCTAAGCTTAAGTATTAGGTCTAAAGCTTAAGGAGTATTAAACCTCGTTAACTGACCTCTGATATTAAAGAGTATTAGGTCTAAGATACTCCTTTATACTTCTTGATATTAAAGAATAAGAATTGAGCATGAGGGAAACACAGTACGAGAGTTTTAAAGAGCGTAGTTGGAAATCAAGCACTTTACGCTCAAGATATCTCTCATAAATGTTTGAAAGTAATTGCAAGTAAGAGAGGTGGTTGTGTCTTGGTTTAAAACCTTCATAAGGTATTTATAAACCAGGTTCAAGGCTTAGAAACCATTTGGAAATCGTTCCATAACATTTTGATTTCAAATTGAAAAGTTGCATATGCGAAAAGATACATTCAATTAAAAATCTCTGAAATTAATCTATTAATACTCATGTTAGATGATTAAAAACAAAAAATTATTTGATTAATTTTGCAACACAATATTGTAACATAAAGTGCAAACTTAAGAAATTAATCGATTAATCGATAACATTAATCAACTAATACATCTGTCGTGAAATTAATCAATTAATTTGCAACTACGATCAATTAATGTTCTTTCTAGAACTTGTAAGTGTTATTAATTGATTAACTAACCTTCTAAAAGATACTTAAACAGTCTCGTTGGAGGCCACGTGGACCTACCATGTGGCAACCAACCAGGCCAAGTAACAATGCCACATGGCAGCAACAAGAGGGCCCATAGGGCCAGCAGCTAGGACCAAGGGTCAAAGTTTTCTTTTACTTAGATCCCAAGTTTGCTATTTTCTTTAGTTGGTTTTTAGGAAAATTATTTTAGGAGTTTGTTTTTAGGATTTGTTCTTTCTTAATTAGAAGTTGTGATTTGTTTCTTATTTTGTGGGATATATCCTCTCTATAAAAATAAAGTCTTCCTATTGTAATTCCCTTGAGTTATCAATAATATTTCCTATTCCACAAACTCCTCTCCTCTCTCTCAACATCACCGCCAGCCACGACCTTCACCGACCCCGCCACCAGCCGGTTACCATACCAACTGGCAACTTCTGCTCCCTCTCTCCCTGATTTCCACATGGACAACCCTCGTTGATGGGAACACTATCATGAGCCTTAACTAGCTCATTTTGACCCATAAAAGAGAACAAAAGCTCCTACATAACCAATTGCAGATCCTAATTCACTGGATAACCTTTCTGAGATAAAAACAAGAAACAAGGGATAAAACTACAATTTTACCATTGCAATGCAACAACGGATTTTCTCATGAGCTAAACACAGGTTAAATGGTCTTAACAAGATAAAAAGTAGGTTGGTTCAAACAGAAAAGGGTTCGTGTGAATTCTGAGAATTAAATGACTTCTTGTAACCCTAAAACAGACCTACTTGATTTAACAAGATTCTGGTCAGGATAAAATTCACCTAAACCCTCTAAAAATCATAGAAAAATATCTCTAGGGTTTAGAACCTTCAATTTGACCATTGGAACCTATTTTGACCTAGAATGGGGTCTTAGACAAATATTTACCCTAAATTAGATTTTTGCGTAAATTGCCCAGGCAAACGTGGTCAAACCCAAGATCTAACCTCACCATTGGATTCCTTAGGTCCAAATTAGGTTTGTACCAAAATTTGGATCTAAGGGAAATTCATCTTGACCCACTTTGCAAATAGGTCCAGCCCAATTACATTTCTACCCCTAGATTTCAAAAACCCTCACAATTAACCCCCTATCTTCTTCGTTCTTTGCAATTAGATCCCTCCGCCATTATAGTGGAGGGAATCCTACTCCGGTGAGCTTAAAAAGGTGATTTCTCCCTGATCTCTCAGAAAACCCCCTTCAAAATTGAAATGGAGATTCTCTGAGAAATCTCCTCCAATGTGAACCCAATTAGAAACCCTATTTGGTTCCCAATCTCTCATGCGAACGCATGAAAGATTTAGGTCTCTCTCGAGTTTCCTCTGCCGGCGAGCTTGCCGTGCTTGGAAGCTTGGTTTCCAAGCACAAACCCGACCTCCAGGGCCTATTTAAGAGACCCCAACTCGCCCCGCCTCTCCTAAGCTTGAATTCAGCCAAAGAAACCCCTCAATTTCATCTCTCCTCCTCCGGCCAATAAGATCAATGTTATAGTGCAAAAAGATAGAAATAAATGTAAGCACAAAATATTAAAGGAACCAATATATGTGAATAAAGCACAAAATTGGACGTCTGATTTGTGAATCAAATACCTTAAAATGTGGATGCTACAGTACTTGACTCTTCTTTCTTCTGCTTCTATTCTCTGGCGGCTCCTTCCTTATTCTTCTTCTTTGGCTTCTTTCTTCCTCTTCTGATTCTGGCTGCAGCTTCCTTGCCTTAGCTTTCTCTTCCTCTGCCTTCTTCTCTGTCTCGATTGCCTTCAGCTTCTTTCTTTAGTTCCTTCCTTCTCTTTCTTTCTCTGCCTTCCTTGCTCTTTCCTTCAACTCCTTTTCCTGCCTTAGCCTTTTCCTTCTCTTTGCTACAGCCCTTCTCCTGCCTTAGCTTCTAACTTCGGCTTCCTCCTTCGCCTTCTCTTTCTTTTTCTTCGGCCTACAGAGCAAAACCTACCCCCTACCCGCGCGAGCTCTCTTCTCTCCTTTCTCTCCAAGGTTCGCTCTCCCAGAGTCACTTCTCGGGTAATCGGGTCAGGTATGCGCCCAGGACCAGGCCCACCGGCATGTGGTGGTGGGCAAGTTGTACGGTTGGGTCGGATCACCAGGTCCGCAAGGGGTGGTCGCGGATGAGGCGTCGGGTCAGGTGAGAGGGGACCTCACCCCATGAGTAGGAGGCGAAGAGCTTAATGAAAAAATTCAACTTATGCGGCTGCAGTGCGCCAAATGTTTCCGAGGTGCGACTAACTTCCCACCCTCTTTCACACGTGCCTGCAGCCGAGGGGCGTCACTCAATTGCAACTACAATGATGGCTCCTAGCTTCAATTGATCACCTGGGGATGTTTGCGAGAGTGCCCCACGCAACCTGGGACTAGATCCTGGAGCGGGCACAGCCTGGGGAAGCTAGCAAGCAAGCTTCGTGCTGTGCGTCAATGGCGGCGAACCCCTGGACCTGAAATCACACGCACAGCCTCGCAACCACGTTAAAAAGCTCAGGGAGCTTCGCCAAGGTGCGGCGAACGTGCAGAGGTGGTTGGCGTAGCATGGGAGCGCCTGAGGTAGCGTGCCTAGGGCACAATGTGGCTGTGTGTGTGGGTGTGTTCGGGGGCGCTTGTGGGTGAGTGGCGGAGTGTTGTGAGTAGGGGGTTATGATCAGTGAGTCAGGGTGGAACTTATAAACCGGTCAGCGAGGAGAGAGGTGGTATGTGGAGGTGGAGCGAATTCGTCGGAGTGGTGGCCAGAGATGGAGATGATGGCAGTGGAGTGCGGCAGTGGTCCTTCGAGGGAAATAAATAGGGAAAAGAATGTAGAGAGTGAAAGAGACTTATCCAGGAGTGAAGAGACGAAGGGGGAGGCAGGGATGGCGTCTATGCATATCGCTGACGCCGGAGACGAAGATGCTCAGTGAGGGAGATCGGCGAGGACGAAGGGGAAGCAGGAGCGTCGGTTGGTGCGACGCAACGCAGACGAGCGAGAGGAAGGGGAACATGCCACCAGTATTGTGGCTAGGCGATGGAGAGTAGGAGAAGTCGCCGGAGCTTGATAAGCAGGTTGGCCAGAGGAGAGACAAAATTGATGGTTTTCTCCAGCTGAATTCAAGCTTGGGAGATGCGGGGCGAATTGGGGTCTCTTAAATAGGCCCTGGAGGTCACGTTTATGCTTGGAAGCCAAAGGTCGACAGCAATGGAAACTCGAGAGAGACCCAAATCTCTCATGCATTCGCATGAGAGATTAGGTACCGAATAGGGCTTCTAATTAGGTTCACATTGGAGGAGATTTCTCAGATAATCTCCCTTTCAATTTTGAAGGGGATTCTTTGAGAGATTAGAGAGAAATCACCCTTGCAAGCTTGCCGGAGTAGGATTCCCTCCGCTATAATGGCGGAGGGACCTAATTGCAAAGAACGAAGAAGAAGCTAGGGGGTCAAACATAAGGGTTTTTGAAAGATAGGGGTAGAAATGTAATTGAGCTTGACCTATTTGCAAAGTGGGTCAAGATGAATTCCCCTTAGGTTCAAATTTTGGTATAAACCTAATTTAGACCTAAGGAATCCAATGGTGAGGTTGGATTTTGGATTTGACCATGTTTGACTGGGCAATTTACGTAAAACCCAATTTAGGGCAAATATTTGTCTGAGACCCCATTTTAGGTCAAAATAGGTTCTAATGGACAAATTGAAGGTTCTAAACCCTAGAGAATATTTTTCTATGATTTTTAGAGGATTTAGGTGAATTTTATCCTGACCAGAACCTTGTTAAATCAAGTGGGTCTGTTTTAGGGTTACAAGAAGTCATTTAATTCCTAGAATTTGCACAAACCCTTTTCTATTTGAACCAACCCACTTTTTATCTTATTAAGACCATTTGACCTATGTTTAGCACATGAGAAAACCCATTGTTGCACTGCAATGGTAAAATTACAGTTTTACCCCTTGTTTCTTGCTTTTATCTCAAAAAGGTTATTCAGTGAATTAGGACCTCCAATTGGTTATGTAGGAGCTTTTGTTCTCTTTTATGGGTCAAAATGAACTAGTTCTGACTCATGATGGTGTTCCCATCAGGTTGTTGTCCCATGCGTCAAGGAAGCCTTCATGCTCCATGTACACCAATCTTAGCAATTCTTAATTAATTAATAAACATTTAAAACAAATTTTAAAATCTTTTTCTAAGAATTTTGACTTGATAAACCTAAGGGATGCAATGTATGTGACATGTGCAAGTCTCTTTAACAAGATTTCTATAAAATAAATAAAAAAATTATAAGAGCTAGCCTTTGGTCTTCTTGAAGTGGGTACTTCTTATATAGCTTCATAATTCATCATCATCATCATCATCCTTAGCTTCTTTATAGAGAATTTTGTATCACCAAGATTAAGCTCAATTGAATAATATAGCTTATTTTGTTAACATCAAAATTTGGTTAATTAATACTTAACACTAACATATTCTACTTGTCTATTGTCAGCAGTCCGACTTACTAAAATCATTTACCTGCCTCTCCAGCCTAATGATGTGTTATGGGTTTAGGTATGTTATATGATGCTGCAAGCTAGCACGACATGCTCAAAGATCAAAGGAGTGTTGAGATAGATGTATCTAGGGAAGTGGGTTGTCCTTTCCTTGTCAAGAACCCTATTACTAGCTAGCATTTAGTATATGTTCCATTTGCCTATCGCTTGGGATGAACTCACATGCGACACAGTGGCCTATACTTTTACCTATATTGGTGTTTAATGCTTCATTTCATTAAATCCACTAAATATTTAGGGATATTTATAAAAAGTCCCTTCATACATTTCCATATTTACATAAATCCCTCTAGTTAGTTGCTTATTTTCATACATTTACCCTTCTGCGGAATCACAGCTTAACTCTACTTGAGTTTATCCTTACTAGAGTTCAGTTGATACAATTTAACATAATCTAGGGATGGATCGTAAAACCTAATCTCCCTCCCCTCATAACATGTTTCCTTCATCTCAACTACCACCAAAACGAAGACAGCAAAGGAAGGGATGGCAAGTTTGAAAGGTGAGTGGGAGACTAGCGAGATTGGAGCAGAAGGGTAGCAAAGGGTGGAGATCATGGAACATGGAGAGTGGTGTAAGGAATAGGTACCTAAAGATGATGGCAGCCAAAGGAACAAGATGAGCCCATACATTACCAATTGTAACTTCTTCCCCCATCTTGAAGAGCTAGAAGTATGCATGAGTGATGTATTCAATGGTTGCCCACGTTGTCGCATGGTAGACACTAGGTCACCACAATCCACAAATTCCCTTGATAAAGACTTGTATTGCAAAGTATCCATCATTCAGTGATATTGATGAAAGGTGGAGATGAGGAAAAGGAAGGGGAGTTTGTTTGGAAGGGGCCTCCATCTTGCTACCATTGTTAGTACTGAGAATTAAATGGAGTCCTTGAAAGATTTCATTAGGTGTGCAACTAAAGATAGTGGAGAATTTGGGGAATATAGGAAGGGGAAGAGGTAATTATTAGAGTATTAAATCTCTTTGCTAAGGATGCACCTCTAAAATTCCTCTATGTATGAGAAAGGTATGTATGAACACCTCACATTGTAAAAACATGGAAATGGTCCTTTAAAACTTTCTTGATCTCTGAAATTTTCCTTAAAAATCAACCGACTGGAAACAATTCATATGGACTACATGAAGCTAATTCTACATTTAGTTATTCATTGAAGCAATACAAAACTATACCTTCTGAGGTGCATTGAAACAATAAGTCTGTGATGAACCACAAATCTATGCACTTAATTAAGTTAAAATTGCACTTACATAGTCTTAGTTTGTGATTTATCCTAGGTTAAATGAGCTTAATAGATTAATCTTCTTAAGAATTACCAATAGTAGAAGTTATGTTACTTGAATATGATTTTTTTTTGGCCAAGACCAAGCAAACTCAATGACCCATGAGGAAGAAAATACAATGGAAGAGTGGCCCTAGAGGACAATAGGGACAATGTGAAGAAAGGAAGATAATGTCCTACCCTTGATCCTTTCCTAACTGTGGAGATGAAAAGAATGGGAAATATTATTGTTGATCTCAAGAAACAAAATAAAGGTTGTTGGTCCCTTTATGTATAGAAGGCCAACACAACAACCAAATCAAATCAAATCTAAAATAACAGTAATGAAAACTAACAATAATAAAAAAAGGATAAAATGATTTCTAACAAACCTATCATAATCATTTTCCTAAATTCTAATACTCTCCCCAAAGTTAGAGCTTGTAACATCCAACTTGAAGGAGTCACGGCAAGACATGGTTCCCCCCATATGGAGTCGAAGGACTAGGCAGCATATCAAAAGAGTATATAGCGGCCATAGCAAAAGTAGCAATCGCAGGAGAGAAGCAGCAATCAGGCAGTAAGAGTTGATCCCAATCAGGCAGTAGGAGTCGATCCCAAGCAAGCAGTAGGTATGGTTATAACAAAAGTAGCAACCACAGTAACTCAAAGCAGTAGTAAAGTAGTAGGAGCAGTAGAAAAATCGAAGAGTGATTGTAGCAGTAGTAGCAGTCACAAACGGCAATAGTAGTGTTGTAGCAGGAGTAGCAGCCAGTAGAGATGATGAGAGGGTAAATCAGTTCCCCCACCAATCATCCTCGTCCACATGAAAGGCGACAGTAGTAATAGGATCAAAGGTGCGAGGAGTGGCTTAATCAGGAATAGTTGTAGGAATATCAAAAGCTGGAGAAGAAGTGGCTCGATCAGTAGAAATAGTGCCAGTTTTAGCCACAATAGTTGTGGCAATAGCAACAATGGTAGAGGAATCCTTGTTTAAAGATAGTCTTCTATCTATATAGCACCAAACCTGTTTACCGCACTTGAATTTAACTTTATCAAAATTCCAAAGTCCATATTTTTGCCTATGGTGGAAGGATATATGGTGCTTAAGCAATGTGCTCAACCAATCTAAATCTAGTATCTAATAGAAGGGACTTGCAATCTAAACCAAGAGCACAGACTTGAGCAATTATTCGAAGGGTTGGTGTTAGATACGACTGCTTTTTTGGCACTTCAAAGGCCGTGGACCAATAGCAATAAATCTAGCACCGCTGGAGCACGATCAAAAGCCCGCAGTAGAACTTGCGACGATAGCAAACAACCGCGCAAGTAGAGAAGAGGGTGATGAAAACAATGGCACTCACAGCAGAAGAAATCCGGGCCACGATTGGCGGTGATAGGCTGCGATTTGTGGCATCAATCTCATTGTGGACTGGCAAAAGCCCACTGCTACAACCTTTAAACGAAGCTACAGGGCATTACTGGCGCTTGGGTAGCCATAGTAGTGTTGTTGCTGCATCATGGGAGCACTGGCGATGCTCAAGAAGTCCAACCGCTACTGGAGAAGTCCAGGTGGTGCTGCTGCAGCATCTTGGGGAGCCCAGGCGATGCTTGGAGGTGCTGATTGAGGCAGTGTGCACGCGAGGCTATCGCACATGTAGTGAAGAAGTTGAAGAAGATGAGGTAGGTGGTGTCAATTGAGCGCATGCACGATGGGCTCGCAAGAGGGAGGCGATGAGGAGATTTGGAGACAATGAGGAGATTTGGCGGCAATGAGGTCAGGCAGAGCAACAACATGGAACAAAAGGTTGGAGATGAGGTTGAGCAACAACATTGAAGGATTTTTTTTGTTGTTTTTAGGGTTTTATGAATGGAACACCATCATGAGCCATAACAAGCTCAATTTGATCCAAAAAGGTTGATAAATGCTTCTACATATCCATCAAAAGGTCCTAATGGCATATTATCCTGTTTTGAAAAGAAGAGAAGAAGACAAGATTATTTCTGCAAAATTAATAGCATTCCACAAATACAAAATAACCACGGGGTATTTTAGGGGTTTATTAAAGGTCATATGGTCATTAATGTCTAATAAGTTGATTCATGCAGAAAGAAATAGGATTTCACATGTTTCAAGAATTAATGGACATCTGAAACCCTAAAAACAGACCCGCTTAATTAACTGAGGTTATGGTCAGGATAAATTCACCTAAACCCTCTAAAATTCATATAAAAATATTCTATAGGGTTTTGTATCTTTGATTTGACCATTAGAATCCATTTTGGCCTGAAATAGAGTCAGACACAAAGTTAAAGACACTTCTGCGTAATTTTCCCAGTCAAACGTGGTCAAAACCAAAATCCGACTTCACCATTAGATTTCTTGAGTCCAAATTAGGTTTGTATCAAAATTTGGACTCAATCTGAGATCATCTTGACCCAGTTTGCATTTCAATCATGATCACTCTCTTTAACTTTCTGTCTGACTCTATTTCAGGCCAAAATGGATTCTAATGGTCAAATCAAAGATACAAAACCCTATAGAATATTTTTATATGAATTTTAGAGGGTTTAGTGAATTTATCCTGACCATAACCTCAGTTAATTAAGCGGGTCTATTTTTAGGGTTTCAGATGTCCATTAATTCTTGAAACATGTGAAATCCTGTTTCTTTCTGCATGAATCAACTTATTAGACATTAATGACCATATGACCTTTAATAAACCCCTGAAATACCCCGTGGAGCTTTTGGATTCTTTGCAAAAAGCCCCCCAACTTCTTCTTTGCAATTTAGTCCTTACTGCCATTAGAGGTCAACCGACCTTCAGGCAAGCTTTGACTGGTCGAAATCCTACTCAAACTTCAATCAAATCCCACCAAATTTGGTGGGATTGATGTTTACACCTAGGGAAACCTATTGAAATCAATTGACTCTTAACTCCCTCTGATTCGTGCGTGCGAACCCACGAAATCAATGGGGTTCTTCTTGAATCCCAAACAAGCTATGGAGCTTGTTTCCTATTCTCCAAGCTCTCCTAAGCCTTATAAAAGACCTCCCATGACATTCCTCACCTCCTTAGCAAGAAATAGAGCAAAAAATCCCTATTCTTCCTCCAACCTCCGGCTCGCTCCACCTCACTTCGATGACTCTCCACTCCAACCTCTTCGTCAGCTGCCACATACAATAGGCGATCGGTTCTCCTTCCCCTATCCCTTTGTCATTCTTGTTATCCACCTTCGAAGCACCTTCGTCTCCGGTGTCGGCCATACCAGACCAGGCGCCTCCTCCGTCCCCTTTCATCCACTACTTAATCTCGACGAATCCTTATCATCAGCTCATCACCACCGTGCTACTACTTCGCCGTTTCGACCACTCCGACGCCGTCCACGCCTCCGTCTTCCCCCTAACCGGCATACCTTTGGCAAGACATTCCAACTGCTACAGACCATCTCTCCACCCGCCACCAAGTCAACGAGCGTTGTCTCGCTCCACTGATCAAAAGTCCCAAAGAAATTTGGGGCTTTGATCTCTTATTCGCCCCGCCAAACAACCCAACTTCCACCACCGTTCTCCGCCTTCGCCAGCCACTTCCAACCACTCGCACAGCACGCCACCACCACCTTCGCCACACTTGTGCGCATCCACTGAGCTATTCTGATGAGGCCATTAGGCCATTTTTGTGCTTTCAGATACACAGGTCGTCACCACCATTGACGAAGCTGCTTCGAGCGAGCTCGAAGCGTGTTCTTACGGCAGCTGCTCCAGGCTCCACCTCCAGGCAGAGCAGAAGACTTCTAGAAAGACGCCCAGGCCTCCGACTGGGAGCTTTGACCGCTCCTTTACCATCAATTGATTGCATCTTCAGCAGCTGATAACACACAAAGGAGCCGTGGAATTTAGTCCCACATCGTGGACTGAGGAGCGGAAGAAGGTGCATAAATTGATTTTCTATTTCCTCCTTATCGCCTCAAGACACGAGGTAAGGTCCCTTCACCTTACTCGCACACCTGCTCGCCTGCGATCACACCCGCAGGCCTGCACCCGAATCCAGTTACTGTTCCTACCCGATTACCTGGTTAACCTCGGGTCTTTGAGAGAAAGAAGAGAAGGAAAGAGAGAGAGAGGGAGAGGAAGGGGGGGTTTGCCTCGCTCTCTAACTCTCTAACACTTAAGGAGAAGAGGCCTTTGCCTCTGTGCGTGACTTAAGGAAGAGCTGAAGAGAAGGAGGGAGAAGGAAGAGGAAGAGTTGAAGAACTCTATAAAGCACTATAGCAGGCGAAGTTTAAGTCGTCTGATTTGAGTATCCGACGTCTGATTCCACAAATTTATGCTTCTGAGGTTCTACTGCTTACTTACCTTGCGTGGAATTATTTGATTGATACTGTGAACTTATTTAGTATTATTGTATAAGGGTAATTGGTTATTTAAATTACCATTTTACCCCATTATTTTTGCACATTGCTACTGATTCTCATATATATATCATTCTTGCATGTATTTTTTATTATAAATTGCTCATCTTTGTAGCTATATTGTGATCTTGAGATTAATTGCAATACTTGCTCCCAATGAACGACCTCGGACTTTAAAATTCAAGTATAAATTATATTTGTTTTCGTGTGATTTCGACTATACTACAAAGAAGTATTTTAAAACATTGATTTCGCACGTTAACACATACTAAAAAATGGGGTGAGGATCATGGTTATGATACCATTTTAAGACGAAAAGAATGAAAAATATTATTGTTAATCTCAAGAAACAAAATGAAGGGTGTTGGTCTCTTTATATAGAGAGGGCCAACACAACAACCAAATCTAATCAAATGTAAAATAACAATAATGAAAAATAATAATAATGGAAAGAGATAAAATGATTTCTAACAAACTTACCCTAATCATTTTCCTAAATTCTAACACTAACACACATCCCAACATATATCCTTATCCCAATTCAAATTCCATTTAGTCCAAGATGGTTCCCAAGAACCACTACAATACCAATGCCACATGCTTAATTGAAATCCCATGTGCATATAACAATTATTATGTTTAAATTTAATTCTCTCCATGGTCAAGGATGTTAACACAAGCCAATGTATCAATTGTGCCCATGAATTGAAAACCAATTCCTATTTGCCTCGTTAACAATCAACACCCACCAACTCTTTACAAATTGTGTGTACATTCTATGCATTAACATCTGCAATTGCCCTTCATGAGTAATGATGCAACTGCAGATGTTAATGCATAAAATGTACACATAATCCATGGTGTTAAAGCATAGAATGCACACATAATTCATAAAGGGATGGTGGGCTTGATTGGTAGACAAAATAGGAAATGATTTTGAGTTTATGGGCAATTGATATATTGGCTTGTGTTGACTTCATTGACCTTGGAGAGAATTATATTTCCCATAGGAGAGATCATGGGATAATCGTTGTCTATCACACACCTCTTTCTATTTTGCATAATAATTCCCTCCTCCAAGGTTGGTATTACACTTTTTTTGGTTAGTTCATGAAAAACGAAATATCATCTTGAGAAAGAAATCAACGAAAAAACAAAGCATAGTTGCTGCATGCGAGAATTGCACTTGACCTGTGACAGGCTGGATAAAGACAAAGGAATTCAAGTATTGAACCAATAAGTCAAACCTGTAATGTCCTTTGTGTGCCCACACAACTGTTGGAGCACAGATGGAGGCTCTGAAACATCACACACTGTCAAGCTTCCATCAGATGCCCCATATGCTAGCAAATCAGAACTCATGTGTCCAAATTTCAAGATGGTAACTGTCAAAACAAAAAAAGGGAAGAGAGTAAGTAGATGAATGTTTCAACTGAAAAGGCATCAGCACCTAGTATTTCTTATAAAAGTGATTACATTAAGAAGATTCAACCTAAGTTGTGGAGCTAATAACAGTGCTAACAAACACTTGAAAACAAATGGCAACTATCTCAATAGCAAAACATGTCTTGTCTATATCTACATTACCTGAAGACTTGCAGTGGTCAAAAATGCAATGCATTCCAACAAATGAATATGCAGGTTCAACAAACCGAACTGTGCGAGGAACATCATTGAAACTTGAGCCAGAACTTGTACAGAGACTAACACTTGAATTTACTCGGAAATCCTGTCTTTGCATCCATAAAGAAACTTTGAGATATGAACATTGAAGAGTATCAGAATTTCACACAGCAAAGGATTTAGTTTGGTAAAGGCATACCCTGCCAGAACCACTGCCATCTACTTCAAATACAATAGATTGTGGACCATGAGATGATTGCCAACGCCCACTAGCAGACAAATAGTATGGGTAACGTAAGTTTTATATAGAAGCAAGAGCAATGGAATAAAAAGATTAACCATAAACAAAAATTTGATGAAAAGGTAGGGCAGTGACACTTCAAGGCATCTCCCGATTGTAGCATCATACAAATCTATTCACAGGACTCTTCATAAAAGCTGGAGTGATCAACCAATCAAAGTATGCTAAAGCAAAGTTTTAAATACTAATTTCGATGTTGTTTCGATAAATTTCTAAATGCGCATTTCGGAAGCACACCGTGGAAATGCCCTATGTCAACATCAAATTTCAACGATTTTGATACCTCGAAAATAGTTCATTTTGGAGACATGTTAACGTATGGTAACAAAAATGGCAAAAGTAGTCAAAATGATTAAAATTCAAGGAAATTACAAGCTTAAACATGTTTATGTAAAAATAATATTATTATATCCTAATATTCATATGCAACATGTAGTCTACTATACCATGTTCAAGTTCAAGAATCAAATATCAAATATTACTGTATAAATTTAATTAAATCATGCAAAGATAAAAGATTCAAATATATAGTTTGTAATAAACTAAAATAAAAATTTTAAAGCTGAAATTTAAATATCTATCTTATGATTAATTTGAGGTCTTTCACTATGTTGATTAATTAATTTGAATAGATCTAGATTAACATAATTTTGTGTGTAATGTTGGTCATTTTTATTTATATCTCCCCTTATGAGTCACGTTTTGATCTAGTTGTATCACATTTATATGTGAAAAATATAGGTTGTCACATCCAATCATGAGACCATGGGTATAAATGTTATCAAGTAAATGATAATTAATTCAAGAAGTAAACAAGCTCTTCGACTTTGCAATTTTCAAATTTTATCCTCTCATGGATGGATGCAAGTTTTTTATTCTCTAATGCTAACCCAAACTTAAGATTTTATTTTTATGATTTAAATAAATATTTCCCCAATTCTAACTTGTGATTAGAGCTATATGTTAGTAATAATAATAAATCTAGATTCTAGCATGTAAATCTACTATATAATTATAGATAGGTGTAGAACCAAACTTCCAGAGAGTCGGAGGAGATGTGAAGCGAGGCAAAAGGGAAGAACAGCAGTGGAGATTTGATTCAAACAAGAAGGGGGTTGCAACAATAGCATAAGCAACAGTAGCAGCAATAGAGAAGAATGGGAGAACTGAGAGTGAGAACAGTAACAGCAAGTTGAAATGTTGAGTGTATTTTATCACTTGCAGACATTTCGATGATTTCGACAACATTTTGTCGAAATCCCTATGTTTCAACATTATATTGATGTCGATATGACCTAACCCCAAAAATAACCATTTGGATGACATACCGTTGAAATTTAAGTCACAACAATAATAATAGATAGAAGCTAGTTATTGAGACACTTATATTGACCTTAAAATATGATAACAATTTAAGAATTATATCTAATACCATCCATTTCTCCAAACTTATAGACATATTATCTATGTTTAGCAAAATATTGCTGACACTCCTGTATTTCAACATTACATGTGTGTCAATATTGCCCCACGTCAAAAAAAGATCATTTTGTAGACACGCCATGGGCATTCAAAATGATGTGCTAAAGAAGGATACAAGTAATCCATTTACTAAAGCAGTGATTGACTAGAGCATGGAAAAACCATGCTCACGTGATCAACGAAAAAATAAAACCAACCATCTCCAACTCTTTAAAATAGTAAATATTCAATGTCAAGCAAGTGACCGACTTTCAGCTACATATTTAGAGATTATTTATCAAGCAAGTGGTCAAAATTTCAAACCACATGTTGCAAGTTTACGGTTCTAAATTTCCATCATTTCAACTAAATTCCAGCAGACCTCAGTATTCCAAAAGAAGGGAAGTAACAGGAATCTGAAGAAAGGTGTAGTTCATAAAGACTTTAGATCCTTTCAACTATCTATATTTCTGATTTCAAGCTTTTGTAGTAGCCTCGTTGAAGTTATCTACAATAGTTTTGCAACACTATGCACCATCTAACTCATTGGACTTCATCTTGTTTTATTTGGTCCGTTTCACATGGTAATTTTGAAATGTCGATTCTTCTGTGATTTCTACTATTGTTAGGAAATTGTAGTTGAGTTCACATTGCCACATACTTGATATAGTGTTAGTGTATGTGAGCACATGCTTGGGCACACATGCATTTCCTCTAACAGCCAAAAGTTTTGGATTAATTATCGGGGAAAACAAAAAGGGCTTCATTTGAGATAATTGATCCACAGAATGAAATTTGTGGCCAAATGTTGCTCCCATCGTGTCAACAAAATGCCATGTAAGAATAAGAAAGCAATGAAGAAAACTCTAACTTCCATCCAGCATGATTGTGTAAGCAAGTTTTCTTTTATTTTACAATCCAGCTTCAAATCAAGCAGCTCCTTTACCTAAGGTTCCGAATGGCATTTAATTTGAAGGAATGGTACCAATGAAAAGGGTTTTCAAGAAAGAAAAGGCTAGATTTCAGGATAAAGGAGCACCAGTCTATGTGATCATTTATTTGTAATGCCTTCCTGGTTCCTAATGGCATAATATGAGATCCACTACTTATTAATTAAGCAGTCATCTGGAAGACATATACCATTTTAAATTAGCTCAGCTTGGAGTGGAACGTTTTTTCTGAGGGGTTTGCTCATACCTCCTCCGAATGGTTTTGTTTGGCTTGTGATGATTATACATTTGTTTTTTTCTATTGTTGTTGTTGTTGTTGAATGAGGATTTATGAAATGGCAGGGCAAGAGGCCTTTGGATCAATTGGTAAAAAAGATGGAGAAATGGTTAAGGCAAAAAAGAAGCAGGAGGAGGGAACCTGTTGCCAGGAGTATTGGACTGGCTGGAAGCGTGAGAACGCTCCCAATTCCTCGGACTCCGGATGAACTTGCGGTACGCAACATACCCTCTTCCGCCGGATCTCCATTCCTGCCAGAAACAAACGAATTCAATTCATATCAATCGATCAAAGAAGAAGAATTGCTAAGGCTAAGAAGAAGAAGTAAAAACAAAATGAGAGATGGACGACGGACGGGACAGGACGGGACGGGACGGGACCGGCAAGAGAAAGGGTAGAAGGAGGTGACTTGCCTTGCGGTGGGCGATGGCGCGAGGGGAAAGCTCCGCCTTACGTTGGAGGAGGAAGCGGCGAAACCCCACGTAGTAGTCAGCGGCAACGAGATGAGGGGGTTCGATGACAGCATCATCATCGTTCCGATCGAGATCGCCGCCGCCGCTCTTATCCAAACGATAACGATGATGACTATCATTACTATTGTTATTGTAAGGACTAAGATTGGGCTGGAGAATGGAGGAGATGAAGTCGAGATCATCGAGATCCAGATCGTCGTTCTTGATCTTGATCCCTTCCCTCTTCCCTGGAGCATCACCATCTTCTTCTTCTGCTGCTGCTGTAGAAGGAGGAGAAGGAAGAAGAGGAGGAAGAGGAGGATGCTCCATTCTCCACACCCCCACCCCCACGCCCCCGGTTTGAATCTGCCGTAGGGATGGAGGATATCTTCGAGATAAATCACTAGTAGTAGTAGTAGTAGAAGTAGTCGTAGTACACGACCACTTCCTCACCCCCTCCAAACAAACACACCCCAATAAATTGAAAGGCGGTCTCCTTTTCTTGTTTCATTGCGGTTCGGTGGGAAGGGAAGCAAGAAGCTATCCTTCCTCCCAGTCCAGCCAGATCTATCTTGCTTCGTCCGTTCTCTCTCAGAATGCTCCTCGAATGGCCAAACTTGCTACCGCATCCCTTGCCTTCGTCAAAATTATAATCCATTCCTTCGGTAATAGTGATGGCACATTATTGGCCAACTTTCCTCTTGATTTTTTTTTTTTTTTTTTCGTAATGACCCAAAATCTTATACTCGAATCTCGATCTCGTCCATCAAAATCTCGAGTTCTCATCATTTATTCATATCTTCGTGATCTGCTATAGTAAGAGATAGAAACCTTCAAAGAAAATAGGGGAACAAAAAGCTTAAACTATGCTTTATAGTTAATTTAGGTGCATATAACAGTGCTATGATACAAACGGACCCTGGTAAAAATTAAAGGTGACTAATATTTTAACAAAAAAATCGTAAGATAAAAATAAAATAACAATCTATTTGATTCAACACCTACTTCTTAGAATATCCAATATTTTTTCAGTAAATGGGTAATTTTACTCAAAAAAATATTGACGTGCACATATTTAATTAGCCTAAAATATTTATTTATACATATACTCAGATCTATAGAAACATCATGTATTATAAATATTGTATAATATGCATCATTTTATATTTAGATTAGTTTATATAAATTTTAAGTTAATTTCTCTTTTTATGACGAGGGATAAGGCAATATCATTCCGGGGCTTCGGATTGAAAATCCAATCATACGAATTTAATAAGGGCAACGATTGGAGTTCAACGCCTCCAAGATCGTCCTGATCGGACCTCCGTAGTATCAGATTCAGTCTGAGGAATATCAGAAGTCAAGGGCAAGGTGGTTAAATCTGTAGCTCAGATAATAAATCCAACTACACGGATGGATTCAGATCGACAATTAAAATGACCCGTTGCTTTTTTAGTCGGATAAGACGTCTGGAGTTTCAGTCAAACGTCTATCCAGATGTCTAGACACATGCTTGGACGTCTATCCAGAGGCTTCTCTCTTGTTCGCACCCCACCCCTAAACCCTAGCACCCACTCTATTTAAACCCCCCCTTCTCTTCTCACCCCCCCCCCCTCACCACTCAAGCCACCGCCACCTCCACCTTCTCCTTGCAACGGCCACGCCCTCCAGCCTCCTATCTCTACTGCAGCCGCAGCGAGGAAGAGAGGAGCTGGCGAGGAAGAACGGGGAAGAGTAAGAGCGAGAGAGTGCGAGGGAGTGAAAGGGAGGAGGGCGACGGCCGTGGGAGCTCGATGGAGCTCGAGGAGGAGTTCGTGGGAGAGAGGAAACTGGCAAGGAGCTTCTCAAGCTCCTGCAGCTGCTGGAGCTACCACTGCGTTGTTTAAGGGCGAAGGTGCGAGCAGGGAGAGCTGCGTGGAGGAGTTTTGATACTGGAAGTTTCCAGTATCAGACATCTAGCATGACATCAGGACGTCCGGGGCTGAAGCCGGACGTCTGAAAGCATAAGATATCGTGAGGTACGTATCTTCCTGCGCTACCTTCCGCCATGCAGGTTGTAGCACAGGAAGTGTCGAGCTGAAGTTGTGTCTGCATTTTTGTACGTAGGTGAGGGCTTTGAGAAGGCGCGCGGTGCGCTTTCCCAAGTACTTTTGGATGTCTGATCACGTCGCCAAACGTCTCGAGGTACTTCTAGAAGACCGGAGGACTTGTCCGACGTCTAGAGCTACCCCCAGACGGTCGTGGAGGAAGTCTGGACATCTGAAGCAACCGTAGAAAGTGCAAGGTGACATCTAACATCTTTTAAGACGTCTGGGACTGATTTTGGTCAATAACTGCGTTTTTGGCCTGTTTAGGACCCAAACGGAATCGGATTTCCGCAAACGAAGTATCGCTGTGTTCCGTTATAGTTTCTCTATGTGTTTGTGTTGAGTATCTACTGTTTTGAGCTCGTCTGATGTAAATTAGTCGCTGCTACAGGTTACCAGCCAATGGCGTGTCCGGGGCCCACGAAGACGACGAATCTGTAGCACAGGCCCCCATTCCTCTTGTGATACCTGGTAGAGTAGTTTAATTCAGGTGTTAATATTTAAATAAGAATATACTGGTTTGAAATAATCAAATTGAACTCTAGGATGTGGAAAGAACCTTAGGGTAGAAATGTATGAGCCTGTTTTGAGTTGTACCGTTTACTTGATGCATGTTTAAAATAAATTGCTAGCAAATGATATTAGTGTAATTATGAGATGCATGTTAGAATACGAGTTTCCTGTATGTGAATGAGAAAGTGAACGGTGAAACCACAAGTTGCATGTAAATGATTGAGAATTAAACTGTGAAAACACGAGCTGCCTGTATATGGATGAGGAACAAGTTATGAAACATGAAATCTGAATATGGATAAATGAGATGAGTAATGAGCATGAACCCTACGGGGAATTAGGAGTAGAGCTCCTGTGTATAAAAGGAATCTGGAGTGTAGACGGAAAGTGAGCTGGCCCTTGTGTACACGGTACCAAGGAGAGCAACTGTCCCTTTTAGTGTAGAGGGGGAGTCAGCCACCTCTTGGGTTGAGACCTGGGGTAGGACTTGACACTCTACATCGACTCCTATTGGCCCTCTCGTACGTAGTACCGAGGTGAGCTACTAGTGTAGGGAGGGAGCTAGCCACCCCACGGGGCTCAGGGTTAAGCTAGCCACCCTACACCGACTTTGCTAGGCTCGCTGGGCAAACCGAGGTAATCGGATGAGGGTACGTAAACTGTAGAGGGGCGAGACCCCTGTTCTAAGAGGGCAAGGCCCTATACTGTTCCGTGCTGTACTTTGGGCGTACCTGCTAGTGGAAACGACTGACCGCGTGTCAGTGCGGGGTAGCTACCCGTGCGCTTATCACACGTGCCGTAGTCATCGCTACGTCTCGACAGTAACCTCAGGGTGGTTGACTGGGCATATGACTACCGTGGGGGACTCTCCCTCCCAGGAGAGCACCACGTGTACCTTCTATTCCACAGAAAAGACTACAATCAAGATCGTTCCCACGAGGAACATGCAAGATCAAGATATACTTAAATACTTTGAGAAATAGATGAACTAGAAATACATAAATGAGATAAAAAGAAATAAGAATAAAACTTACTTGTTGTTTTTACTTTACTTGCACATAAATAATGTAAACACCACTCTACTCAGCGTTTGCTAATTTTGTCTTTTCGTAACCCTGTTCAGGACCAGGAGTTGAGCAGCTCGAGTTTCCAACTGCAAAAAGAGTTGGGCCTAACCGAGCCCAACCGTAGTAGATTTCTTTCCAGCCTTTTGTTACTACTGTAGTTGTGAGTACTATACTTTAAATTACTGTTCTTGTTACTTTCTGTTTTTTGTTGTTGTTGTGGTGGCATGTACTATTTTGAAACAATTTACTCTACTTTCCTTTACTGATTCATTTTTTCTTCTGCTTAGTTATATTGCATGTGTGAATGTGGTTTATTTTCCTACTTTTGGTTATTTCTCGTTGGACAACTAGATCTTGGGATTAGTCGAGGCAAGCCGGTCTCAAGTCCTATAGGGATCCGAGAACCGGGTCGTAACAACGATAGCAACCCAACGATGCGAAAATCAGTCCAACCTGATATCTGTGGCACCATCTATAAGTCAAAGAGGGTGGACGACCTAGATGAAGCCACGTGTCACCATCTGAACCATCCAAGGCTACCCCGCCCAATTTCTAAAGCCCCTCCAATGTGCACTGTGGACCGTTGGATCGCCATCCAATGGTTTTGAATGCACCACGTCGCCCTTTTTATCTGCGCTTCATCTCCAACAGACGATATGGGCAGTTGGATCTTCATCCAACGGCCATGATGCGCGGGCACCAGAAACATCTTCGCATCAATCCACGCGCATAGCGTAATGGATAAGACACGCATGAGAAGAAGCGACGTCGGGTTGAGCCTCCATTCGCTTCAAATTTACAGCATGAGCGAGCGTGGATGAAATTGCACCGTTGGATGCATTGCGAACGATCAATGATGCAGCAACGTGGCGCATTAGATGGGAGCATAAGGCGAACGCATGTGATGACGCACCATCGCAACGCATGATAAGGCGAAGAGGCGTGCGCAGCTTCTCAACCGTCCAATCTCTTAATCGAACGGCTGAGAGCATGCGAATGTGGTTGGAAGTGTTATCAGCTAAAGGAGAAGAGGCGGGTGATTTGGTCACCTCTGAGTCGTTGGATGCAGAGCGAGTAGTGGAGATTGAGGCACGGATATAGCGTCGTGCGGCTTTAGTGACATTTATATGCGTCACTAAAGGCTGCATATTCATTTTAAAGGCTTTTAGAAAAGACTTTTATGCCCTTCTTCCTCAACTATAAAAGGGACTCATACCTCTCAGTTTCATCATCTTTTCCTCTCTTCTCTCTCACCCCCTTCAAAGCTCTATGAGCTTGTCCCAAACCCGGGATGCTCCTTTAGAGTAAAAAGATAATTTTTCCATCTTCTCACCCCCTTTGTGGAGCATCTTGCTGTCGTCTTCTCACCGCCATTCGAGAAGCAAATCCCGCTGCGACGTCGTCCTGCTCCATCTTCCAGCTTCGTCCTCTTTCGTCCAGTATCTCACCACCCTCGTCTAGGCGCTCCGTCAACGCAGCTCATCCTTCAAATAGCCATCAAGGAGGATAATTTCTCTCCCTCTTCTCCTTATTGCTTTCTAGATTAAATTTCTCGCTTTCTAGTATAGCAAGTAATTGTAAGGAACATGAATTTGCGGCTATGAAATATTTGTTTATTCTCTCCCTATTTCTCTTTATTTGTATTATTCTCTCTATATCTTCTATTAATTATTCTTTAAATAAATAGCTAGCGTAGATTTAATTTGACTAGCTAATTTACTTCGTGACAACAAATTTAAATGCAATTTTTTATCAAACGTTTGTCTCCCCGTGTTCGACCCGAGACTCACCAGAGTTTCAGTTAAATTATCTGTTTGGTGGATTTTGATGCGACTACGATAACAAATTTTCAAAACTCAAATTCTTAATGTAGAAATTTCCAATCAACAACCATCAATACAAGCAACTACAACCTTACATACTCTATCCTATCAACAAATATAAACTCCTCATATAATTCTTTGGCCCACCGCATGACAAATGGTAAACATTCCAATTACATTTATTCAAAAATACAAAATAAGTTATCATTTGATGATGGTTTTGAGGGTCTAATTACATTAATTGGAGTGTAATTGATATGTAATAACGTAGGGAATTTATATTGAAATTAATGAGATTTAGTATAAGTTTTTAGTGGCACACAAAAAGTGAACAAACATCTTGATGATTGTAAAAGACTTTTAACTCCCATGACTTATGTAATAAAGAGTAAGATGTAAGGTTGGGACCATGAATGCATGTGCAAGCACCCCACCTCGACCCAACTCCAACTTAAGCTCAAGCTCAGGTGAGAATGAATTTTAAATTTGGAACTTGAAACTTGGACTATGTCGCTACATATTTTTAAATTTCATTCATTAATCGATTGATTAAAAAATAAATTGATCAACTAATTATTTTGATAATTAATGAGCCAATTTGGTCAATCAAATCATTTGATCGATTAGTAATTCATTTTGATCGATCAATTATTTGATCAATAATAGGACTAAATTGATTGATAAATTACCGAATTTTCATAAACTTTAAGTCATAGACTTTATGTAATGGTCACGCGGGAGATCTTATTTGACACATAATACAACATAGAAAACTATCCAATCATCCTCTCTCTCTCCCATTCTCATCTCTCTTTCTTAAGGCCTATTCGTTCAACATAAGATTGATAGATCAATCTCAAATCAAATCTGTTGATCTCGTGCCAAGTGTTTTGGAGTAATCCATAAAAGGTAATTGATTGATCAACAAACCAAATTGGTCGATCAATCAAATTGATCAATCAATCAAGTTACCTTGGCTAAATTCTCCTGAGGTAATTTTTGAGGATGTTAAAGCTCAGAGTGTATCGAATTTTAAAGATCGATCGTGGGAAGAGATCACTAGACCCCGACGCATCAATATTGTGAGAGGTAATATGTTCTCTAAAAAAAATTCCTCACAAGTGTTTCGATCAGAGTAATATCTAATCTATTTACATTTGTGTTTATTTGTGCTCTCATATATTATTTATTCTTTATTTGATTCTAGATCTTGTATTAGATTTCCTTGATTTAGTATTTCTTATTTACGTGAAATCATCGAAAAGTCATATTTTTATTTTCATATTTTGTATATACATTAATTTCAACTGTCTTGGAGATGATATCACTCAGATCTGAAATATTGGCCATGATGGAAATAATTTTCAAATCACGTATAGATTTATCTGATATACTCAAGAAGTTTGATGGCGAAGTTTTAAACGTTGGCAAGAACGGATGAGGATTTGTTTAACCACCACTACGTTGATCTCAGCATTAGAAACTGAATGCCCTTTTGGATGAGGAAAAACTCACTCCTAAAGACAAAAAGCAGTAGATGAGTGGAACGCACGCAACCATATTTGTCACGAATGCATCTTATTGGTTTTGTCTAATGTGTTGTTTAATTTATACAACATATCCATGTACACTGTGAATGGGCTATTGGAGGAGTTGAACAAGAAGTAAAATACTAAAGATATTGGTATTGAAAAATACATTATCACAAAATTTCTGAAGTTCCAAATGACTAAGGGTAAATCAGTATCAAAGCAGGCATACAAATTTATATTATTGCTTCATGGTTTAATTGATGCTGAGATGAAACTTTCTAAGAAGTTTTAGGTCATGTCCATCGTTGAGAAATTCTCTAAATCTTGGGAGGACTTCGGGATAAATATAAAAAGGAAAAGATTTCTCTTGATGACTTTATGGTGGCCATTATTATTAAGGAAGGGCATAGAAAACAAAAGCTTGTAGTGCATGTAGAGTCAAAGATAAATGTTATGACGTCTAAAGGTAAGGAGAATAAAGGTAAGAATAACAAAAACAGAAAAAAGGTCAAACCCAAGATCCAAAAAATTAAAAGAACAAACTTATTAGCACTGAATGTAGGTTGGGTACTAGAAGAATGATTGCTATATATTAAACTATTAAACAGGGTTCTTACGGGATCTAACAAGAGGAAGTATAAAGAAAAGATGAGTAGATGTGAGCATTATATGCCAAGCTAGGTTTTAATTAATGACATTCACATTTTGTAAACTCTGTGGTTGAAAAGTAATAATAGTTTTATTGTTCGAGGAAACGAAAAGGTCAACAAATGTAGATGAACTTAAAAACACAAAAGAGATAAAAATGATGAAACGATACTGCCATTCAACATCATCGATATGGGCAGGTGAAAATGTACATATACTAAGAACTGATCTACATTGAGTGCTGACTCAAATGAGAACATGGAGGTGGACATTGCCAACATCCACCTAAAGGACACACCTTCACTAGGAGAAGCAGGAGAAAGAGGGCACAAGAGATATACATCAAAGAAGTTGTTGTAGTTACATCTATTATTATTTGAGATTTATATATATATATATATATACCAATGTAAGTTTTCGATAAGATGTATATATCTCATGTACTTGATATTAACATATATATTCCTATAAAATTAATTTGTTAAAATCGTATGTCACTACTTCGTTAAATCCAACGAAAACCATAATGAAAAATTTTTTAAAATAAAAAAATTTATATATATATCCCTATATTGATAATTTCCAAATGCTTCGATCACCGGGATCCAAGGGAGGGAGAATGATTCTCCTTTACCTCCGTGCTTACTTTGATTCCCATTTTCTTCCACTCGATTTTTCGCATGCAGGGGACGGTTATAAATAAGATGGAAGGTATCAGGAGACGATTTTTCTGGAAGGGGACAAAACATGTGGGCAGATTTGCTCTGTCGGTCGCTTGGGATACCATCTGCAAACCGAGGAGGGAAGGGGGAATTGGGAATCAGGAGGATTAAAGAGTTTGGAGAGGCTCTACTTCTCAAGTGGGGGGAAAAAATTCTTTCTAGAAGTGAGGAGCCATGGAAAGAAATTATCTATGACTCTTATGGTTGGACCCTAAATAAGGAGCATAGACTCAAAATCCCTGCCAAAGACATCCCCCTTTTGGAGATCAATCATATATGTCCTACGTAGATACTGGGATCTCTTCAAGCCTCGGCTGGACGATGGGAATCGTTTTAGAATGTGGCATGATGATTGGGCCGGTACACCTTTGCACAAGTCCTTCCCCCGTTTATTTGGCGTCACCGTAGGCCGCACATCTTTGGTCAGGGACTACTGGAATGAGTAGGAGAACTACTGGGATTTGAGGATTCCTGAAACGCCAACTCCTGTAGCCTCCGAACAAAGGATATTGGCAATGAATCTACTGAACAACTTCACGCCTACTCATGGGTACAACAACCGAATGTGGAAGCATGGTACAATTCACAGTGGCAGGAGCCTACTCGGTCATTACAACCAATGAAGTGGAAGATGAATTAAAATCTGACCGTGCCTTTATCTGGCATCTCCATATTCCTCTTAAATAAAAATTTTCTTATGGTTATTGAGAAGAAACAGACTGATCTTGGGGGAGATGAGGAGATGGAACCCCCTCCTTGAAGGCGTGTGCTACCTTTGTTCGCACAGTCTGGAAACTGCGAACCATCTATTTCTTTCCTGCCCCGTAACGACGGAGGTGGCAGCCAAGGGACACACTCCTATTATGGGCTCAACAACTACAACAGATATGGAATGACTTCCGAACTGACGTGGAGAAAGGAAGGAAATGTGCAACTCTTCAGTGGGCAATTTGGAGCCAACGAAACATGGCTATCTTCAAGTCCGAACGTGCTTATGTGGATAATATTTATAATGAGTACTTGCATTGGGTTGCCATGTGGCAGACTTGGTTGTAAACTCTTGACGGTATGAAATGAAATTGTTGGATTTTAGTCCAACTTATGGATTAATATATCGGTTATGTAATTATATAATCAATCAATATATACAAGATTGAAATATAATATCCATTATCTTGAGTGACCAAATTAGTTTCTAATGAAGGTATGGGCATAAAATGCAAAAGGAAAGTGTGGTTTGAGTTATGTATATGCAGAGATCGATTTTGCAATTATAATTCCTCAATGGACGGATTTGTAATTTGCTGATAGTAATTAGTTTTGTCTAATTACTAATATTGAGAGGTTAAGTCCCCAAGGGTTTTTCACCTCAGTTGCTCCATTTTCCTCATCGAGTGCTGAGAGAGAGAGAGAGAGAGACAAGGGTGGCTAGGTAGTGACGCGCAACACGTCAACAATTATAAGAACACACTATTATCGGGTTTTTATCCCCGGCAACGGTGACAAAAATATGATCGACGACTACCGGTTCGTACAAAAATGGGTTTTAAATCGTCGTTGTTGTAGTATGTGTCATAAATATAAACCATTGTCGTGTCAATTTTATTTATTTACTTAATTTTTACTGGTTTATTTCAGGTCGTTCACTAGGAGGTAGTTATTGATATACATCACTCTCTAAGTTCAATAATATTCTTGAATTCCAAAAAGATTGATTTTATATACATTAATGAATGAATTAATTAATTAATCAATTGTATTCATAGGAATGAATTACAAATCAATACAATGCTTAAAAATAATTATATACAAACAAGCATAGAAAACTATAACTACATGCTTTATATTATCTATTTACAACTTATATTACTAATACTTAGATATATGTACAATAATAAGTAATAATATATACTATACTAACTTAAGATAACTTACTAATATTTATAGTAACATATAATGTATGTACAGTGACATATATAAGTGTTACTAAACCTTAAAAAATATATACATAAGCTAAGGTAAAAATAGGATTTATACTGACGTTTATTTTATCTACAGTGATGGATACATATGTCACTAAAGCTATCTCTTATTTATATACATATATAGCTCAAACATCTACTCTACGTATACTCACGTACTATTTACGTTTATACTATATATTATATATCTATACTATATATTATACACACAAACATATATATATATATACACGCACACACTAAACACACTCACAGTGTACATATATACACTGCACACAAGCACAGGGGTCTCTCCAACACTTGGTCGATTTCGGTTACTTCTCTTCTATGTTTCTTCTTCATTAATCACCTTAATTAGTGTTTATTAATCCAAAATTATTATTTTTAATTGATGAGCGGCATTTTCGAGGGATACACAGCACCCTCTTGGATGGGATCGGACCTCTATTAAGAGCCGCCTTAATTCATTAATTAGACCTCTTAATTCCGATTTAAGTTCATTAATAGGCCCAATTAGACTCACGCACAATATATGGCTCCCAACCCATGCACCGCACACAAATCTCAAATGCCATATCAATTTATGCTCAGAGGTATAGACGAGGTGTATAGGATCATGGGTGCTCGACGCCCATGACGACTGAAGAGGCCAAGGGACAAAAATAATTTAAGTGGCGGCGCGCGCTCCACATCTCACGATGTGGGACCAAATAGCGCCCCTTTAGGCGCTGGAATCTCAGTGTGCAGATGTCCTGATTTGGTAGATTTGGCCCTCGATTTAAGGGCCCAAATTACTTCCAAATTTAAAATAAATTATATATTTGTAAAGCCCTCATATATGGCTACATAATTATTTAATTTATTTACAAAAATAATTATATTTACTATATAAATAAATTGGCTAAAGATTACAATTTATATACATTGATTTTTTAGTTTATTTCTTAATTACAATATTAATTAGTTAATTAATGGTCTAATTGACCTAGTACAGAGTTAATATATATAATAAATTATTTATTACATATTTTTATTGTATTTTACACATTTTATTTAATTGATTTACATTTAAATAAGTGATTTCAGGGTGTTTTACATTTAAATTAAGTATAAATAGTATAATACATTATAAATAAGTTAAACTAGTTTAAATTACTTAAAATATATAGTACAAATATACAATATAAGTTAGTTCAGCAATAACTTAAGTTACCAATTTATTTTAATTTAATTTAATAACTTAGCTAATAAATTAATAAATTTATTATTTATTGTATATATATAATTAAATTAAGTTACAAGTGTATTAATGTATATTATACATCTATAAATACGTATGTATAGTATCATTCATAAATATGTTTATTTATAGGGTTTTGTTAATTTATTTACTTTATAGTACATATAAGTTAATATAATTAATAGTTAAATATATAAATAGGTTATATACAATTTAAGTTATCTTAAATACTTAATTTATGTTATAGCATACATACATAAGTTATATATACATATTTTGTACATATTTTACATTATTTACCTAGATAGCTTAATATATATCTTATATATACATGTATTTACATAATATATATAGTGTTTTTGTATATTTTTGGGATTTTTCTGATATTTATGGATTTTATGAGTCTTATAGAGGTAGGAGGTGAGAGAGAGAGAAAGAGATGAGAGAAATGTAAATATTTTTTGTATTTTTGATTTTGAATTTTTTTATTAAATTCCAAGGTATACTGAACCGTCGGTTGGTATATTCCACTAAATCAAGGGTTTAGAATGCCTTGAAACCTGACATATACCTAGAAATATACTATATCCTACTGACTACACCTTTATTTTATTGTTTTGAATTTTTTATGATGTTTTTATTTATTTACAAAGGAAGCTCATTCTAGGCCTAAAAGAGGATTGTCTAATGAAACCTAAGGCCTAGAAAACCTTTCTAGTGGCGGGAAGAGAAGTCTAAACAGCTAAAAACATCCAACACACTATAAAAGAGGTATATGGTTAGTTAAACCCAATTTCTATTTCAAATTTCATCAATTTCTAACATTGGACAGTTATGTACATGTTTTAGCTGACAAGATGTTTAAATCAGATTACAAGCATTCAAATGCAATTAGAAGTCCTTTCAGATACATGAAGGTTTGTGCATGATGTGTACAACACTGAAAACATGTCAGGTAATTTAAACAACTCAAAACTTAGCTATAGACAACTCATTCTAGATCATCCAGCAGGAGCAACAGCTGCAGCAGTGCTGCTGCTGGGATTCAGCAGAGCATCAACAGCAATTGCAGCAAGTCTCAGCAGTCCAAGGCACTGCCCAGATGTCTTAAACTCTTTACCAAGACTGCTGCACCCTCAGAATCTCAATTTCAATAGTTCTGAATTGGGGATTTCAGTAAGAAAAACACATTTTCAATATCTCTTAAATAGAAATTTCAATAGTTGCTCAGAATGGGTGAGATATATGTGACGTATAAAATACGGAATAAAAAAGATAATAATCTCACAAATGAAACAATCACACAAGACACAAGTAATTTTTAGGTGAAAACTCAAACCGGATGAAAACCACCACTTAACCCTTTCGAGTTAGGATTTCCCAATCAACAAAGTCGATCAAATCCACTAAAGAACTACTTTAACGAGGGTAGTTTAACCTCTATTACAACTACGTTACAAGTATGAGGGTAGCGTTCCTCAGACCCCTTCTCTTCACGAGAAGGATTTTGTCCCTCGATGGAGATGGAAATTCGCAACGTGAATACCCAACCAAATAACAAAGAAACATTACAAAACAACCCTATAGAGCCACAAAGTATGAATCCTAAACTTAGCTACTATAGGTAAAGATTACTTCCCTTTGCTGGAAGCACATCGGCGTAACGATGCAGGTGCGTAAACCACGCTTTGGCACAACAACGCTCTCGTAACGTCGGCGGGAGAGCGGGTGCACAGCAGGACGAAGCTCTTAGGTGTGGAACGAATACTTGGAGAGCTAGAGCTTCTTCTATTTCTCTTGGACACAAAAGATGTGGAAAATGTGTTGCTTGGTGTGTATTTGCAAGGCAAGGGTCCTCATCTATTTATAGAAGACCTAGGAAGGCTTTGGAAGGCCTTAGAAGGCTTCCAAAGTCGTTGGGGTTGACCCCAAGGCAAAACAAGAATAATTAGAATCATTTATGATTCTGACAGGGTCATCAGACGTCTGTTCCAGGTATCAGACGTTTAGAAAACTTGCTTAAGATGTCTAGGAACTAAGTTAGATGTTTAATTCTAGGCGGGTTCCTTCCTGACTTTGATTAGATCTAAACAGGGTTCTAGTGTAAAGCCATCAAACAACGTACAGGACGTTTGGCACTATGTTTGGACGTCTGGAAACCTATTGTACTGCTGGAATGGATTCCCAAGATAGGTTAATGGCTAGAATAATCTGACAAAGGTGATTTTGGCTTACAACGAGACTCATCGGTCACATATCAGACGTCAAGGGTCCTCTACGGATGTCTGATAGAAACCTAACGGTTATTTTCCTTAACGTTTACTTTGTTAGCCAACGTTCCACTAATTGGATGTCTGGTACAACCATCAGACCTCTTCTAAGACTTCTGGACTAAGGTCTGGTCGTTTGATTTCTTTAGACAGAATCTACTAAGTCCAACCTAAGTTATTGGACGTCTGAGTCAATCTAAGTTATTGGACGCCTGAGTCAACAGTCAGATGTCTTAAAAGTCACTATCAGACGTCTGATTTTCAGATTAGATGTCAGATTAGGTTGTTAGAACTCTATTTTGGTTTTCTAAGTTCTCTACAGAAAACCTAAGTATCCTAGGATTATGCAGGTGTTCGTAGGACTACATTGAAGGTACTTTGAGGCTCTTTAACAAGCTACTAAGAGATAAATAAAGAGCAACAAAAGAACAAAGTATAAAGTACAATGAACAAGAATGGAAATCTATCATATTCTTCATCTCCTTCCTTCTTCAGGCTTTCGCTCCTTGTGAAGCTCCTCCTCCGTCAAGCTCCTTCAATCCGCCATGGATGCGAGCTCGAACTCTGTCTAAACAAGTCTCCATTTGCAATTAACTTGAAATCTACGACTTCAAATACAAATGTTAAATAATACATGTTTTGTTATTATCAAAATAAACGATCGTGCTGCTGTAGCACCAACACTAAGATCATGGGATTAGATTGGAAATCAATCCAACAAAAAATGTCGCTGCTGTACAGCATTTTGATATATAAAATTGGGATTCAACACACACAATCAACACTTCAAAAAGAAAATCTGATAGGACATTGAATTTGTTTTGAAAATCAGTTAGAAACATTGAATCCTTACTAAAAACCTTTCAGCCTTGATCCCCATGTTAAATTAGAGAGAAAACACCGATTTGATCCCTTCTTTATGCTATAGACAACATGAAGGAAGAGGTCAAATCAGTCCATTAAAGCCAACTAACTTGAATCCTAAATGTTCAAAATCTTAAGGAATATTGAGAATCCCTTAGGTGAGAAATCAAAATTTCAAAAACCTTAATCCACACAAAAATACTAGGTAGAGCCTCAAATAAACAAAGTTGATTATCCTTGGGCCTACCTTACATTGAAAAGCAATCAAAATCCCCATTCCAACCCAACTCAGACCTAGCTCATTTGAGAAAGAGTTTATCATTAGAACATCTCAAGCTCACAGCCAAGTTCTGAATTAAACAAAAATGTATCAATCCACTCGATCAAAAATCCTTTAAAACCTAATTTGATCAAAACCTCGCGATCTTGCATTGAAAACCAAATTGAAATCAGATCAAGCGAATCAATTCTTTTCAAATTAGATCAGGGGTCTTTGTGAATAATATGACATGAGTGGGAGACCCCCCAGGTGGTTTTTGAGCGTAAATCTTCATCTCAAAGCTTGAAAGCATTGAGATGAGGATTTGAATCTAATGAGTGGGTGGATTGCGAAATAAAAATCGAGGGAAATCAGAATGCGAAATGAAAATGTGAAGAGGGAGATTAGTGATTAGCGAGTGAGATGAAATCATCTCCTCTGATTTGAAGTGATTAGAAGAGGTGGAGGTGATTTCTACATTAATCTACTCCTAACTAAATTACAATCACACATCAGATCAGACAATTCTACATCTAATTTTTACTCCTAAATTGCTCTAACTATCACTACAACAATCTAAAAAGCAGTAAGTCTTAATCTAATCAGAGGAATTGGACCTTTGGATCTAGAGTTGGTGGCTAAGGGGGAGGAATGGGGGGAGATCTCTAGCAAAGGAAAAACCCACAAGAGGAGCTTCAGGGTCGTCCTTAGGCATACGCCATCCCTAGCGGCGAGAAGGAAATGGTGGTGAAAAACCACACCACTATCACTGATGTGGCGAGTGAAAGGGATAGAAAAACTGGAGGGAACGAAGGATTCAACCTCAAGGAAGTAGAATAGGAGGTCGATGGTGTGCGCACGCCTAAGGGGGGGTGCTTAAGTAGAGCAATCAGTGGTTCCTCTCACCGCATTGGTGAGAATAAACAATTAGGGCACCCACGGTTAGGATGAGAGGAGAGGCGCGCGCATGGAGTTAAATCAAAGGTGGGTCGTTGGATGAGATCTAGAGATGGGGATGAAGCCACGTGACAAGTCGCGTGAAACTTCGATTGCAGAGGAGCTGCAGATCAAGGAGATGAAGGAATGAACGGCCCTGATGGCCTGTGTTCTTCGTGTGAACAGTGCACCAAGAGGTGCATCGTTCTCCCAGGCCTATTGGTGAATTTGCAGCAACAGCCCTTAGTCAAAGGGGTAGAAAAATATTAAGGAGGCCCACAAGTGGCTAGAAATCCTATCAGAGCAGTCTTCCAAACGTTGCAAACGGGTCCTTGTGACCTTCAAGTAGGTCCCTGAAAGTTTTTGAATGCATAAAATGTGATGTATGATGGACCTAATTGTGAAACTCTAATTGTAAGGCCTTAATGATGTCCAAATGCAATCAAGTTTTTATGGAAGCTTAATTGAACATTTAGGAAGTTAATTACACTTTTGATTTGAACTTTTGAACTCATTTGTGTATTCAATTTGCAATTAGATTACCATTTTACATTATTTAATAAAATATCTCAACAAATGACCTAATTATGCATTTTTAGCACAGATTTGGTGTTTTAGGCCTTTTTCTCTATTTCCCACACTTAAACCTTTTCATGTGTTAATTTGATAGTGTTTAACCTAGTTTCCAGCTTAACTTGGGCATTTTAGCTATGATGAGTCATAACTCATTAGGTAGCTGCTGTAAAAGGAGAAGGTTATCTCCTAATTACTCTCGATCTAAGGAAGGTGAAAACACTCTTGGAAGAGCCTAACTTGTGGCCTCTTCTTCTGTAATCAATATGAACCCAAGTATATCTTTTATACTCAATGTACATTGAATAGAATCTAACTAGATTAGAGATGCATGTTTGTATTTTATTTATATGAATCATGCTTGGACATATATATACTTGTTTGCTTGTTATTCAGTGTTACTACCCGGTTCCCGAATCCCTACAGGACCCGAGATCGGCTCAACTCGACTAATCCCTAGACCCAGTCGTCCAACAAGAAATAACCCAAAAGTAGGAAAATAGACCACATTCACTATGTAAGGTAACTAATAGTAAAAGAGTATAAGCAGTAAAGGAAGTAAAAGCTGCCAACAGTACATACCACCACAACAATAGGAAAGTAGAAACAAAAGTACAATAACAGAATGATAACAATAGTCTAAAACTCACTAGTAGAAAAGAGAGTACAACTACAACAGGAAACTACTGTTGGGCTCTACTGGGCCCAGCGCCCTCTACAGCCGGTGACTCGGGCTGCTCAACTCCTGGACCTGTAAAGGGTTATGAGTAAATGGAGTCAGTGAACGCTGAGTAGAGTGGTAACTAGACTATCTAAAGCAGTACAGGATAACAGGCAAATTTATCTTTTCCAATTATTTATTTTATAAGTAATTCCTTTTCATCCATTGGGCTTTCAGGTTTCTTTCTTAATCTAGCATGTTTCTCGTGGGAACGATCTTGATTGCAGTCTTTTCCAAAGAATAGAAGGCACACGTGGTGCTCTCCTGGCCGGGAAAGTCCCCCATGATGATCCTACACCCAGTCAACCACCCCGAGGTCATAGACAAACGTAGCCGTGACTATGGCACGCACGATAAGGGCATGGGTAGCTACCCCGCACTAGCACGTAGTCAGTCGTTTCCGCTAGCTGGTACGCCCAAAGTACAGCATAGAATAGTATAGGGCCTAGCCCTCTCAGTAATAGAGGTCTCGACCCTCAGAACCAAATAGGGGTCTTGCCCCTCTACAGTTCGCGCGTCTGACTACCCCAGTTTGCCCAATGGGCTTAACAAGTTGGTGTAGGGCGGCTAGCTGAACCCCGACCCCGTGGGGTGACTAGCTCTCTCCCTACACTAGTAGCTCTTCTCGGTACAGTGTACGCGAGGGCCAACAGAAGTCGGTGTAGAGTGGCTAATCCTAACTCCGGATCCCAACCCAAGGGGGGCTAGCTCAGCTTTACACTAAACAGGGGACAGGTGCTCTCCTTGGTACCACATACTCAAGGGCCAGCACACTTCCCACTCACATTTTTAGATCTTTCCATTCATCCACAAGAGCTCTACTCCTAACTCCCCGTAGGGTTCATGCTCATATTTACCATATTATTCCATACTCGATTTCATCATTCACAATTCCATTCTTATATTATACACATGCAGCTCGTATTTCCATAATTTAACATATACAACAAGTGATATCACAGGTAACTGTTTAACTAGCACAGGCATTTCATATTCCACAGGCAGCTTGTATTTATTAACAGGCAATTGTTTACAATTCTGTTCATTCATTTATGACTGCAATCTCAAACATGCATACAAACAGTGCAAATATTTCTCGTCCTAGGATTCATGCAACATCCTAGGTTTCTAGTTTTCTAATTTTCATAATTGCATTCATGTTTTATAAATAAAATAGGGGGAAACCACTCTACCAGACAATTTGAGAGTACTGGGGGCTCGAACAGCAGACTCACGTGCCCTTGCAAGCCCTAGACACGTAACGGGTCGAAGTCCTATATCAAGGAACATACCACAATGGAACGTTCAGAATTATATATAAGGATTTCTAACATGTGGAGGAACTCATAAGGAAACCATAGATATCTTGTTTGCATAAAACAGACCCCAAACGGGTCAAAAACAGAACTGCAGAACCAAATCAGACGTCTGGCACAAAGTCCAGACATCTTAAAAGTCACTAGGGTCTCACCTCAAGTCCCTGTGTCGACCTCAAACGTCCAGGACCCCTACTTGACTATTTGGACTCAGCAACAGACGTCCGACCTATCCTCCAGTCGTCTGGGAGTACCTTTGGTGGTCTAGTAAGCTGTCCAGATGTCCGAAACGCATGGGAAGGGGTGTCGCGCGCCTTCCCAAAGCTGCTCCAGCACACGACAAAGCAGCAAATCCCCTTTTAGCCAAACAAAACAACTCTGCGGTGTGGCCTGCATGGCCGCAACCGCAATAAGGACGTACCTTCGTGAATACCTGCTTTCAGACGTCCGGTGTTGTCACCAGACGTCTAACCCGTCGTCTGGAAGTCACTCCTGACGTCTGATACTGGAAAAATCCCAGTATCAGAGCGAGCTCCCACTCCTCTCGCTGTGCTCCGCTGTGGCTTCTCCCTCTCGGCTGTAGCTCCGGCCGCTATAGGAAGTCGGGGACGATTCCCCTGACGCACTCCTTTCGCACGCACCACGGTGGCCATGCACACTCCGACGAGCCTATCCGAGATCGTGTGCTCAGCCTCCTCCCTCCCTTCACGCCGCTCCTCCTCCTTGCTCCTCGCTCTCGTTCCCTCTCTCTCGCTTGTCTCTCTCACGATAGTGGGGAGGAAGAAGGTGGTGGTGGTGGAGTGGAGAAAAAAGGAAAAGGGAGAGGGCTCTTATATAGGGAGCGACTAGGGTTCGGTGAGGGGGAGAAAAGAAGAAAAGAGAGAGAAGAAAGTTGTCTGCGTGCAGCCAATGCGCAGACCTGACCCTACGTACAAATTTTTCAATTTCCAGACGTCTTGAAAGGGGTCCAAATGTATGACTGACAGTCCAGACATCTTAAAAGGCTCAAAACAGAATGGGTCTTTACATTCAGTCATAGAATCATTAGATCAAATGCATGTTTAGATCTAGCTTTTGGCATTCTCAGAAAACATAAAATTCATCTTGTAACTGCAGGTAGTACCGATACTTCTAGATGAGTACTGGTACTCGGGCATTACAATTTTGCACTCTAAAGTATACTGTAGGTTGCTAGTACCGGTACTCTTCATGAGTACCGGTACATGCAAGCTATAGATCAGCTCCAGGTTATCTTAAATCCAAAATTGGGACTTACATGTACCGGTACTCATTATGAATACCGATATACATGAGTCCCGGGTCAGGTTTTGGACTTTAAGTTACCATAACTTGTAGCTTACAAGTACCAGTACTGGTCACTAGTACCTGTATTGGTAGGCTATAGACAATGTGTCTAGTACTCAACAAGTATCAGTACTCTTCACGAGTACCAGTACTAGTTGAGATCAGTTCTTTCCTGGAGGATACCAGTACCCTATGAATACCGGTACTTATTCAAGTACCGGTACATTGTGAGTATTGAACAAGTACTCATCTGGACATGAGTTCTAGACAGTAACCTATGAGTACCGATACTTGGCATCAGTATCAGTACTTATTCGCATATAGAACTCTTACCTATGACTCAAGGATACTAGTACTGGTCCACCGGTACCGGTACTTAGTATATGTGATACCGGTATTGGTCTACCAGTACCGGTACCCAATCAGTATAAAGTCCAGTTGAGACAAGTTATGGTACAGGTCCATCCTAAGTCAGAAGTGGGTTAATTTTAGTTAAGGCCCTAAGGTTTTATCAGAACTAACAGAAATTTCTCGAGGCTAGCTATTATCCTCTGATAATCAATCCCTTTTCCTCTAAAAAAAAAATGACAGTTGATATTTAATAGCGCTTCCACATAGAAGTTGAATCTAACAAAAATAAATATTGAGGAAAGTGTATACATGGAGAACCCCTCCAAGAAAAGTGGCGTGCAATTGATTGAAGTTGATTGGTGTAATGATAGCCTACGCCAACACGAAAGATGCAAAAATGGAGGAAACAAATACAATGAACAACTAGAATTAATGATGTCTTCGTAGATGCTGACTCCCCATAAATGACAACATATTATGCAATGAAGTACCAAAAAAGGCACCAAAATCAACCCCGCAATTAGCTTCTCCATTCATGGATGAAGATATATGCTTCAACTAAATATATGTTTCTAGATGGAAATGAACCTTCTAGATTAGGAGAGTTCATTTCGTCATCAAAACACACATTTCCCCCTCCGTCTATGAAGACTTGATGCAAGGTTCTCAATGCACACCTCTCTAATCGACCTTTTCCTCCTACTTGGTGGCCTACCTCGACGCTTAGAATAGTGTAGATCAAGAATGAGAACATCAATTGGAGTTCTACTCAAAACAAAGTTATCTGCACCATTAGTTTGCACTTGTAACAAAAAGGCAGAACACACAGATGTGAGTAAATGGTATTATCCATCATGGAGAATCAAATTTGTAGTAATGTGTCACATACATGAGTTGATGTGTCTTTTTCCAAATTAACCAAAGCCCCTGCAAGAATCTCATAGCATCAATTATACTTCTTTTTAGATGTTGCACCAATCTTAGCAATTTGCATACACTTACCACTGATATCCTCAAACCTATCCACAAGATCATCGAACAACACACTCATGTAGATTTCGTTAGCTACAATGCACCTGGTGATATCTTCTTCCATCTATTGATGAAATACTTGCTAGAAACAAAATCCATTTGATTCTCTTTCAAAATAAACAGACAGTGGCAGCACAAAATTTCCCTCGACTCAAAAGACTTGCACAAACATGTCACTAGCTCTTCCTAGTTGCACAAAAACACCCTATATAGTGTCCTCTTTAAAAACCTAGAACCATCATCAAAGCATATACACTTCGAGTGAAGAACGTCATAGAAGACCTTGCTATCATCTTGCACACCATTACCAACTTAGGTACAATATAGAATTCCCCTAATCTCTTCCTAGAATCTTCTAAAAATCCCAACAATATAGAATCATGCAATCTATTCCTCCATATACAAGCCCAAATACGTCATCAATGCCTTGTGCCTTGAATCAAAATCGACTTGAGCTTGCCTCTCATACTTAGCATTCCCTGTTATCTTTGAATTTACATACTCATAAAAAAATGCATTCATTTCTTCCGATGTTCAAGTGGTATTCATATCTACCCAAAAGATATCATTAACAAAGCATGACACCCACATATACCTTAAATCATACTTCCTTAACAACCAAGGATGTGACTCCAACAATCTACTGATAATAGGCTGGTTCCACTTGTACTCAAACTCTTTCCAAGTAATAGACTCATGCAAAATATGCTTGACCTCATTCTTTCTTGTGTGATCACTACCCAACTTGTGGGTAATTTTATCTATTATGTGCTACAAACAAAGATGGTGATGCATCAATGGGAAACAATCAAGATTGCCTTCAGGATTACACCTGCCTAATCAATTATAATATTCGCTAGAGAAATACCAGAGCAAGAAAGATTCGCTTCTACTACTAACTTAGAAAAATTAACATCTACAATATTTGGCATGGAAAAGGAAATTGTATATTCTACAGAAGAAAAATTGACACATATGCCACATAAAGCATTATATTGCATATGCTACAAAATAAATAGTATATATGGCAAATCGCACTATGAATACCATATGATACTATGCCCTGAGTGATAAGTTGTAGAAACTGCGATAATACCAAATGATGGCAAAAATGATGGAATAGCGGACAATCGCCTCTACTAGTAAGTTATGAAATATTAGCATCTCCGAGAATAATCATGACAATCAAAATTGCACATACCAGATAAAGTAAAGACAAGCATTAGCCATAAAAATGTTATATTGCATATGGTAGCATTTCTTCAATTACACGTGATAGAAATTTCGATAGAGAACTTTGTCCTAATGGGCAAGACTACTATACAGTGCAATTCAATTAATATCGCATATGACTAGATGAAAAACTTAACTCCCATGCATTCTGACCATGCATGAAACAATCAAACGAATGAATCTAACGTCTCATCACATAAAAACCCACATCCAAGTAAGATCGAATGATCACGATGATTGACACTTACAAATTTGAATTATGAGACTATATTAGACAAAAGTACTTATATAGAGCATTAGCATCACTCTCACCCAACGTCATTCTTTGACATTCATGCAAGACATTTCTCATATCATACTCCATAAATGACATGTTCTCATGACCACATGCCTTCACAACAAAAGAGTGAAATGACTTTGAAGCTCTAATGCTAGCTTTGTCATTCATTGCAATATGATAATGCTTTGATGTGTGGACTTGATGCTTTAAAGTTAAAAAATGCAAATATGACAACATCCAACAAAGCATGGTTATTATGCTCATCACAAAACTCCATAACATAGTACTGACAACCATCCATGAGTCATGCCTTCAACATCACAGGACAATTGGTCTGATGTCAACTTCATGTGATAAGGACGGTTGCAAGGTTTCTGAGACAGAGCTTCCACCAAGACAACAATAAAAAATCACTCTATCGACAACACCATTTTTTTTACTCCAATGCCAAACTATCACTTCAAATCATCTCTTATCATCGAATGCGGTGTACACATTCTTTAATGATTCGTTTGAGTAGAAAGAACCACCACCATAGAACTCCATTGATAAACGTCAGTTTATCATCATTCTTATGCCCCAAAACTAACCTAGCTCTTAGGGTTTTAACTATGCAAATGGGTTTTTGGGCTACAGTTGGGCATCTACCTAGGATAGGCATGTATTGCATTTTAATGTATTTTTGATGTATTTATTTAAGTGTCAGAATTAGGCAGAATGTCAGATCCCACACATTTTGGCACTCAGGAAGGCAGAAGATGAAGAAGAACCTCCTATCAGCTGGATCCTAGTTTGATCCAGCTCGTTTCAGATGAATCCTAGCTAGATCCAGCTCATCCCAGCTTCTTCTAGAAGGATCAACTCACCCTTAGCTCCATTCAGCACATCTTAGCTAAATGGTAGCTCTAGCTAGTTCACCTTAGCTCCATTCAGTTCACCTTAACTGGATGACAGCTCAAACTAGCTAAAGACAGTTGATCCCAGCTCCATTCCAGCTCTTCCAACTTAGAAGAGTTCACTGAAAGTTCAACCTAACTAGGACTAGCTACTACTATCAACTAGCTAGACTTGGTTAGTTGAAGATGACCTTAACCAGCTCAAGCTACCTCAAGTCTAGTTCATGGGGACTCCACTTAGCTCAACTTAGTTGAGCTAAACTACCTTAGCTACTCCAGTTAGCTAGGTCCTCCCCAAGAATATCAGACCCAGCTCACCTCAGCTCACATCAGCAGAAGCCAGCTCATCTTAGCTTGGCTTAGTAGCTAGCAAAGAATTAGTAAGTTAAGCCAGTTAAGGTAACTCCTTGCAGCTCTCTTCAGCAGCCACTAGCTCTAGTGCAGCTCAAGATGACTACCTCCAGCTCTTCTCCTTCAGAACCCTAGCTCCAAATGCCTTCAACCCTACTCTCCACTAGCTAAGCTACCTAAGCTACCTTAGCTTAGCTATTCCACCTCCATGACACCAACACCTACTACCCTACTACCTAAGCTCCACCAAAAAGATCACCTACTACTACTTTATTTTGGTGCCAACTATCCCTTCCATCACCACCCTACATCCACCATCAAAACCCATCTCCACCCTCCATTTTTCCCCTCCAAAATCAATGCCTTTTATAAGATATTTTTGGAGGGAAAACCAAGGCACCTCTTCAATTTCCTCCCATTTTTCCCTCCAAAAATATCCAAGCACCCCTTCATTTCCCTTCAAAAAACACCATAACCACCCCCCTTCCCATCCTATAAATATCCTACCCTACCACCACATAATTCTCATATCTCCTCTCCATTAGATAGGTTCCACCCATACCCTTAGTTAGGTCCATCAATATTCCACCCCATCTCCACGCCAAGGAGGTAGAAGCAGAGAAGAAGATCAAGGGGGCAACCTACCAGCCCCCTTGGTGCCTTCTTCCTCTCCCTCTTCTCCCTTAGCCACGCCAAGGAGGAGGACACCTTCATCAAGAGGGGATGGCCAGGCAAAGAAGGAGCCAACAAGGTGGTTAACGCCCACCTTGGAGGAGAGCTTGAAGGAAGGCCACTTGAAGAAGGAAGAGAAGGAGATCTCTTTTCAAGTGCGGGGCGATTGCACTTGGAGCAAGGGCTCTCCTAAACTTCTACAAAGGATTCATCTTCTTTATCTTCTTTTATTTTGTATTAGCTAGTTTAGTTTCTCCTTTTCTTTTAGAAGTATTTAGCTACTTGTAATTGACCTTGCTAGTAATATAAGTCATAATTTCCTTCCAAGTTCATGTCCTTATCTTATTGTGTTTTTCATGTTATACTATTGTAGTGCACACACTCTCCTCTTCTAATTACCCTAGGCACACTTGCCTAGGGTGAGCTTAAAGAGAGAACTCCATTTTTGTCACTTAGGTTTAGTGATAGGTGTAGTTGTAACGTAATTTCATCTTTGCATATCTCAAGCCCGATTGTTTTGAAAAATATAAAAACAACAAAATCAAAATCACAAATAGAAAGTGTGGATTTGAGAGGTGAGAGAGAGAACCACTCATGTGATTAACAATTTGGCCTCCTTGGATGACCCTAGATACTCCACTATCTAGGTATTATAAATTTAAGAGTTGATTGTGGATTTACGCATCTCAATGACACTATTTCGTATAATTAACAAACCGTGTATTTCCGGCATCATCAACATTCTCATTCGCAAATGCAATGATTTCATTGGGCACTGCAGTAGTATTACAATGTAATTGTAAGAAGCAACCATCGCCATTCAATTGACCATCTGACACCACCTTTTCATGTTCATTGCCATTATTTATCAACGAGAATGGCTTCATTGATGGATGTCAACGGTACGTCAAATGTAAGAACTTTGGAAGGTCGTTTAGCTAAAAAAGAGAAAAGTAACGTATACATTTAACTTAAGCTATGATCGGCAACTTAAAATTTACAAACATTTGAGGAAAACTTGAGCAATTAAGCACCTCAGCCATGGAGAACAAGAATGTTGAATGGTAGAAATCCAAGAAACCCATCGAAACAGTAAACTAATTTTCTCTCCTCCAAATGCTAGCTCATACAGTAAACCAAATTCCTCAAGAATGTCTGGAGTGATGAGTGATATTTGTATATATATTACATTAATTATACCTAACTAATGCTAATATGAGGGTTGATTAGGGTAGAAAGTATTTAGTTAGGTCAGTTTAGTCATTTAGATGCATTTTGTAAATATTACATAATGTTGGATTTTTCTGCACTTTTTCTCAAACCTATATCGAGTACCTTGATGTCCTTATTTTATAATGTGTAGGTACCAAGTTTGGAGCAATTTTAAGCCTTACTGATTGGATTTTCAAGATTGAGCTCACTTATGCATAGAGGATGAGCCTATTTATTTGACTCTATCATAGTTAGGACTTAGCTTAACCTATTTAGAGACCGAATTTTTTCTAACCTAGGACCCACCTATCTAATCTAATTAGTAACCTAATTTGGTCAACGTAGGGATGACCTATTTATGTTGGCTAAATGAACCTACTTAAATCCTAAAAACCCAAAACAACCTTATCTGCTTCGTTAATCCTAAAGTAGAAATCCAAATTATATCGTTTCATTATAGCTTCTCTTAGGACCCTTAGATCCTTATCCTATGGCCTCCATTTATATCCTATCCTAAATCTTTTCCTAATGCACAAAAGTGCATTTCCCTTCCCTAAAAATCCTAACCTTCCATAATTTCCAACAAAACCAATTAACCTATCCTTCCATCCTAACCTTTGATCCTAAACCTATTCAATCTTAGTTCTCCATCTAGAACATAGGAAAGTATATAAATAGGAGCCTACCCCCCTCCCTTCCATTAATTAAGTCTCCTTAGTTGAGAATACTCTTCCATCTCCTCACCACCTTCTAAATAGCTATCCTATTTAGAATAGCCTTTCACCTCCTTCACATTCTTCCTCACGTCTAAGACCTTTGTTGCATCTCTCTGATGCCCATCCTCCTCACCCTCTGCCTCTGCTTCATCCTGATCTCCATCTCTAAGGCGACTGCATCAACGGATAAAGCTCCATCTCACCTTCTTCTACTTTTGTAGTTGATTTCTATTTGTAGTTCTTGTTGATTTCTAGTTCTATAATTCTTATTCTAGTTGTTCTAGTTATACTCCAAACATTTTTTTTCGCAATACAAGTTAATTTTTCTTATCTATGTTATTTGCAATTCCCTCTTCTTACCCTCGTTCTTTGTTTTATTTGATTGATTGTGATTTCCTTCTTCTCATCTCCTTCTTTAGAATTGTTAGTTATATTTGTTTCGTGCTTTATGCATTTAGTTTGATTTTGCACTTCCTCATGTTCGACTCAGGACTCACCAAGGCGTAGATTATATTATTTCTATTTTCGAAAAAATCGTGCTACAACAAATGCTCTTTTTATCTTCACGGTTTTCTTTAGATCAATGAGCATATCTCTGACGAATATTAATGTCATTCTCTAACATTGCTTGGCGCGTCTTTGTGCATCTCTCATGTACCCAACAACATGTACACTCAGCCCACATGGATGCTGGTGTTGACTCCATGCTAGCTTCTATAAGAAAATGTGCAAGAAAAATTGTAGGCTAAACATTTTTCTTTTTGTATGGTGTCCCTTTGATGGGTCTCGCATTCCATTCGTAGAGTCTCCCCGTTGGAGTTGGAGCCCAGCCCCCCACTGATTGTGTAGTGATCATATGACTTAATAAACCTAAAAAATGTTAGAAACTTAGCTACTTTGTACATATTGCATTTATATTGAGCATATCATGCATCACTTCATCTTATATAGTTGTACATAAAATAATATGAGATTATGCTATATTTGATGTTTTTATTGATGTTTGCAGGAAATAAGAAGATCAGGTTATGATTTGGATGCAAAATAAAGCTATGGACACATGGAGATGGGGAATAAAGCTAAATAAAGAGAACCTTTGAAGATCACTTGTAGAGGAGAATAAGCGGAGTAGCCATGAGATGGAAGATGAATAAAAGAGAGAGAGAATGGCACAATTAAGAAGAAGAGGAGGTTAACCGAATGGCACAATCAAGAAGAGAGGAGGATAACCCTAGACCATTCTCCTAAAACCCTAGGATAACCTAAACCATGACCTTGATTATCCAAAACCCTAGGTGACCCAATCCTATGAACCAAAATCCTGGATAACCCTTTCCAACTATCCACAATCCTATTCTACTATCCACGATCCTATCCATTCTTCCTATTATCCTACAATTTTGCATTCCCAAACCCATTGGATCCATTAGGCTCCAATTAGGTCAAGTAGAAGATCAATCAAGCTAATTGATTCCTAATTAGACTAGCCTAACCTAATTGACTTAACATAATTCTAATTAGGCTAGGTCTTAATGTGGTCCAACACTCTAATCTTAAGTTGCACCCCCTTAAGTGGTTCCTAACCCAGACCTTAGGTGCAACATGTCCCAACCTAAGTCTAGATAAGCAACCCAACCCTCCCACCATAAAAGCCTTAGCTACTCCTTCCACCTTGTGCGCCACCTATAGAGCACCCCCACCTCCAACACTCAACATCGGCCACTGACACTTTTAGGCTGTCGACGACCACCACCAGTACCAAGGGTGGTCGAACGACCACCTCTCCTCCCTCCATAAGCCAGCGGTGCCTTCATTTAGGAGGGCTACCACCACCACCCTCTCCTCTTTCCCTAGTTGGCGTGTAGATGGGTTCTTATACCCAAGGTCTAGCCACCATCTTCACACAAGAAGTCGACAACCTCTCAAGGCACTCTTGATGTGGTAGTCATTTCTAGTACTTAGATTTATTTATTTTTATGTCAAGCGTGTATCTACTTGTTGTTGTTATGTTCATGGTTTGAATATTGCTGTGTACTTAAAATTTCTATTAAATGAAATCTTGTTGATTTTTGTTCTTATTTAGTTGTTGATCCGATTTGCATTGTTTTTCTATCACAGACCACATCGCCACCATCACAGCACCACCATCAAGTGGTGGTGGGCAACCATATCTTCATCACCATCACACATGCCAGATTAGGTTTTTAGTTAGATTCATTCAATTTCCATTTTGCGTAGTCTAGGTTAGTTGTATTAGGATCCGTTATATTCGTTTCCAAAGAAAAAACATAAAAAAATTATAAAAATAGAAAACACAAAACAAATATGACTCCTCCGAAAGTCGAGAACGACATGAATATTTTTCTAAACGCCCTAGATAGCGTAGAGATAATCCAAGAAATATGTAACGAGTGCTACATACTTATTTTCTACATTTTGCTTACGCCAGTGTTCATTTTGTGTAAGCAACGTCAAAGGTGAATATTTGGTGCGGGAGTTGGAGATTGAGATTGAGGTTTTCGTTAGATTTTTCATTAGGTTTTAGACTTAGGTTTAGTCAATTATTTTGAAAAATAAAAAAAATTAGAAAAAGAAAAAAGAGAAAAAAAGAGGTTGCAAACACTAGATTTCAAAGCGAAAAATTCAAATGAATTCGAAAATGCGTTTGCCTCTTTGAATTCATGGAACCCAAGTTCTAAAAATAGAAAATCCTAAGTGAGTTCCGTAACTTTTGGTTGGTTGAGCAATCGCAAAAACTATATTATGGTGCGTATTTTAACTATTTTTATATTACAATTTCGCTTAGAACACCCACCATGACCTCTAATCGCACCCAAAGAGATAGTCTCAGGGAGTAACCAACTCTCCTCTATCCCAGTTTGTTATGAAGCGGTAAAGATTAAAGAGGCAAAGCATGCAATCCAAGAAAAGGATCTCTCCTCTCTCGTGTACTTGAACTCCACTACCAATTCTTTTTTTTTTAGATGAAAAGATTTCATTGCACTAAGCTAACCTTACAAAGGACAGGGAATGGAAGATCCATCCCAATGGCCAGAAATATCAAACCTCTTACAGAATATGGCAAGATTATGAGCCAAACTAACTCCACTTCTAGGTACATGTGAGACTGAGAAGAGGGGGGAAGAAACTAAGAGAGCTTGACATTCTTTGACAATATGTAGAGGCCTCCAAGAAGGTTGTTTTGCTCTAAGTATTTGACTTATCGGAGATAATGCATCACTGAAGATGTTCCCCCTTGTATAAGCCAAATTCAAGGCTAAGGAAAAGCCCTGAAGAATTGCAAGTGCTTTAGCTTCTTCACTATCAATAGTGGGATGCGTTGTGACTTGTGCCACAAAGATAGAACTTGTTGGAAGTATGATAACAGAAGCAACGTAGGTCTGATGGGTAGCAATTGTAGCATCAATTATAATTGAGATATCATTGACATTGTGATTTTAAGGAACCTGGGTGTTAGTTATGTCTTGTGCAATCGTTGACACAAATACAGCATTGAGGGAGGCAGTTCTTGAATCATACTATTGGATGGACGCAAGTACATGATTTGCAATTAGAGCAGGATTGATATTGGTTTGTCTATGTACCATCTTACATCTATTCAGCCATAGTGCATATGCAACAAAAAAGTGGAGGGCTTGATGACCATTATTTTGGGCCAATAAGTGACTAATTTGAGTGTATTCCATAAACCAATTAGTAGCCTAGTTTTGAAGATGATGTCCTAGACTAAACCAAACGACCTTGGTAAAGGTGCACTTTAGAAAAATGTGATCCATATCCTCCCTCCTATCTTTTCAAATTTTATAAGTAGCTGGTATACCCAGTATCCTCTCAGGCAAGAACAAATATGACTATAATCAAGAAAAAATCTGATCCATCTGAATGGGATGTCTGGTGGTCAAGGCTCCAATTGCTGCCTTCCACAAAAAGGACTTAATCTTTGGAGAGATAGGTGCTTTCCAGATTTGTTTACAATGGTTGAGTGTAATGTTGCTGGGTGATGACCTATGGAAATGGTTAGGAAGATATTGATATGCCCATTTTGTGGAGAAATTCCCTTTTGGATGGGCATGCTATATGAGCTGATCATCCTCATTCCTATGAATGGGAGTATTATATATCCTTGTGGCAATAGCGCCTAGAAAGATGGAGTTTATTAATTAGGATTTCCAGCATTTGTTTTCAACATCAGATCCTTTACACAAGATGGGACAAAATGGGAGCCATATGAAGGAGTGAGGGGATCATGGAGATCTCTCACCCAAATATCCCTCAAAATATTAATGTTATCGCCATTTCCCACCATCCAAGAAGTTCCAACAAAGATCAACCCTTGTATAGAGTGGAGGGCTTTCATAAATGGGGAGTCTTTAGGTTTTGGAGAGTAATCCCAGAAAGTTCCTTTATGAAAATATTTATCTTTCAGCTGCATCTGTCATAGATCCTTCTGTTGTGTGAGTAGGCTCCAAGCCATCTTCATGAGGAATGAGAGGTTAGTCGGTTCCGTATTTCTGAATCCCAACCCTCCCATATGCTTAGGCATACAAATAGTGCTCAGGCTTTTGGGTAGAAGTGTTTGGTACCTTCATCAAAGCCCCCTTAGAAGGCCCTTGCCAATCTGTCAATAGCCAAGCATAGTTTTTTCGAGAATAGATAAGAGAACAATAAATGATTTGGTATTGATAAGAGAGACGCTTGGAGCAATACACCTCTACCTGCTTGTGATAAGCATCTTTCCTTCCATCCCAAAAGCTTCCTCTAACATTTATTAATAACCATATTGGTAAGCACTTTTTGATTTTTTTGTATCAAAGAGAGAATTACCCAAATAGATTTCAGAGTTTGACATATGGTTGATGTGCATATATTTAGTTATACTCCTATCTACCTCCAGACATCGTGTCCAAAGTAGATTCTTGATTTGTGGTAGTTGAATCTTTGCCCCGAACATATCTCATAGCCATGGAGAATAATTTTAATTACTGCACGTCTTGCATTGAAGCTCTAGAAAATAAAATAGTATCAGTCACATACATAAGATGTGTGATCGATTAGGCTTTTGCAGCTATCCTGAAACGTGAAATGAGATTATTGTGCAGAGACGAGGGAAGGGATCTAGAGAGAAATTCAATACGTAAAATGAATAAATATGGAGAGAGTGGGCATCCTTGACGAATCCCACTGGAAGGATCGATGAATTTAGAAGTGTTGCCATTAACTGTGACTTAGACATATGCAGACACAAGACATGATGAGATTAGCTAATTAGTATAGGGGAAAATGCAATTAGTTTAGAGAAAAATGTATGAAATGTCATTATAACCTGTCAAATACTTTCTCCATATCTAATTTGACTATCATGAAACCATATTTTCTTTTTTGAACTTTTATCGAATGAAAAATTTCTTTAGCAATGATTACATTATCCATCACTTGTCTATCTTCCAAAAAATTAGGTTGATCGAGACCTATTAACCTTGTGAAAATCAGATATATCCTTCTGATAACAAATTTTGCGATTAACTTATATAAGATATTAGTTAGGCTTATGGATCTATGATCCTTAGGCTCGAGAGAATTATTTGCCTTCGACGTAGGCAACATGTACGTTCTTTCCATCTCCTTCTTAATGTAAGGCTATCTCCTTGAATTTACGGGCCCGCCCATGAAATGCCGATAGTTCCCAAAAGTGTAATAATAGCAAGCAAGTAAATGAATATAATATTATTTAAAATATAATGATAAATGTAAGACATTGATTAATTATAAAAAGGAAAGGAAATAGAGGGATTCGTTTTGGGCTCCCTCCGTCTCAAGTCTCTCAACCGTAACGACGACGCTCGGCTCTGCCTTCTACTTGTTCTTCTCTCTTTCTGTTCGCATTCTGTTCCATCGATCTTTCTATCTATAACGTAACGTCAACAAAAACCATACGAGAAAAAGGGGTCTGACTCTCTCAGAAACCCTAATAAAATCCTCCTCCTCCTCCTCTTTCTCCTTTGAATAGAACAGAATCCACCAACCTGGAATAGAAAGAGAGCGAGAGAGAGAGAGAGAGAGTGGGTAAGATGGATAATGGTGTTAAAGGAAGTAGCAGCAAGATGATGATGAGTAATGGAAAAGGAGGAGGAGAAAGAGTTGATGGTGTGGTGGGGAATGTGGTGGGGAATGGTGATCCGATGATGAGCGATGGAGGAGGAGCGAGTTCGGAGACGGTGGTGGCGTTGTACGTGGGAGACCTCCACCCGGACGTCACCGATAAGGACCTCTTCGACTTCTTCTCCGACATGGAAGGCCTCGTCTCTGTCCATGCCTGCCGCGACCATCTCACCTTCCGCTCCCTCTGCTATGGTTACCTCAACTTCCATAACACCCAACAAGGTGGTGGTTTAACATAAGTCTCTCCTCCTCCTCCTCCTCTTCTTCTTGTCTCTCTCTCTCTCTCTCTCAATCTGCCCCCATCATATCCATCATCTATCTGCCTGTATAGCAAATTTTATCAATGTACTTACTAGTCATCGTTTGCTTCTTTTCACCTCGTTTCGAAAGACGGACAGGATTTGATTTCTTCTCTCAAATAACTATTTCGAAAGATTTTCTGTCCATGTTCAATCATAAATTTTCCGATCAATGTTCATGAAAACATAATAAACCCTCAATGCAGAGGAAACTTTATGAAGACCAAAGAAAAAACACAGCGAATTTTACTCTTGGTTTAATGTGATCTTGGACCTCATAATTCTCTTTTGCTTTAATTTATCCTTATATATGTATTTTTGCCTGTCTTATGAACAGCATCTCAGGTAATAGCGAAAAAGAATCATATGCCCTTAAAAGGGAAGCCCATACGGATAATGTTCTCTTGTCGAGATCCAGATGCAAGGAGGAGTGGTATCGGAAACGTGTTTGTAAAGGTAGCTATTGTTTGTACAAATGGTGTGTTCATATGTAAAAAATCATTGCTATTTAGTGCTTGCCAGATCCCTTTTCATCTGTTGAAACCATATATTCGTTGCAGAATCTCGTGGACACAATTGATAATGTCAGATTGCAAAAAATGTTTGAGAGTTTTGGGACCATCTTATCTTGCAAGGTTTCTACTTACCAGGATGGGAAGAGCAAAGGTTTCGGGTTTGTTCAGTTTAGTACTCAAGAATCTGCAAATCTAGCCATAGAGGACCTCAATGGCATAGATGTTCAAGGCAAAAAAATGTATAGCTAACTGTTTCCACATACCTTTTCTTCTACATGTTTAATATATGATTTATCCATGGTCCCTAGTAGTGGAATTCTAAATATTTCCTCTTTAATGTCATTGTCATTTGTCCTTTTTAGTTATGGTGCATATTATTATTCTTTTTAATTGCTATGCAGATTTGTTGCTCCATTTGCCAAAAAGGATGAGCGTGTGGCATCCAGCCTTGACACTGTCTACACCAATTTATATATGAAGAACCTTGATGACAATATCACTGAAGATATTTTAAGGTCAAAATTTTCTGAATTTGGAAAAATCACTAGTTTGGTTATTGCAAAAGATGTAGATGGGAATCCCAAAGGATTTGCATTTGTAAACTTTGAGAACCATGATGATGCCAAGCTTGCATTGGAGAAAATGAATGGAGTCCACCTTGGTAAGATTTGATTTCAAGGAATAAATGATAACTTTTGCAGCAGAAGGAAAATCACAATTCTTGGTCTCTGAGGCTTGCAATTGTGTTAAAATAGGGTCAAATGCTTTGTATATAGCAAGGGCTCAGAAGAAGGCCGAGCGTGTACAAGCCTTGCATCGATTGTATGAGGAAAGAAGGAATGAACATATCAAGAAAAGCATGGCAAGTTTTAACTGCTCTTGTACTTAAGTGTTAAAACTTCTCCGCCATCCCAATTATTTCACTCTTTGTTTAATTAACTACCTTTTTTCAACTTAACCACATTCAGGCTTGTAATGTGTATGTAAAGAATATTGATGATGGTATTGATGATAATGACCTTCTTGAGCATTTTGGTGTGTATGGTACCATCACTTCTGCTAAAATCATGCGCAATGATAAAGGAATTAGTAAGGGATTTGGGTTCGTGTGCTTTTCAACACCAGAGGATGCGAACAAGGCTGTGAAGTCTTTGCATGGTTCTTTTTCTATCAACTTGTTAGTGGTCATTTCTTTTGAAGGCTGGACTTCTGGAAACTCAAGCCCTCGTATACTTTAGGTAAAATGTTCCATGGGAAGCCCCTGCATGTAGCAATTGCCCAAAGAAAGGAAGACAGACGAGCTCAACTGCAGCGGCAGTTTGCACAACGCATCCCAGGATTAGGAGGGCCTTCAGCTTCTGTCATTCATCCTGGTTACCCATTTTACTTCCCATCTCCTAACTCCATGCCACATATACCTCCTAGTCCCAGACAAGGTTTCGTATATCCTCCACTGGGAATGAGACCGGTTTGGGGACGAAATGGGTTTGTCCCTCCTGCAAGGCCTCCTTTCCAGCCAATGTCTATACCTGCAGTAAGTTGATGGTTATTTTATATGATGGTTTCTTTTAAAACGCTTGTGTAAAACTTATTTGGTGTGCACTTCGTTATCAGATATCGAACTCACCAAGGCGCTACAGGCAGAACAGGGGACGATTCAATGGGCACACATATCCCCCAGCAGCCAATATGATGCGAGTTTCGCCTAATTACGAGCAAGCAGATTGGATGAATTCATCAAAAGATTCCAACAAGCAATCAGTGAGTTTTTTTCTCTGTCCAGTTAAATGTCATATTCTAGGCCAATTAAAATACTTGTTCTTTTAATCAAGGATAGAACTTGAAGTACAGGTGCAACTTCAATATTCTTGATGAATGGTCATTACCATGACCTTGCCTTTCCAGCAATTAGTATTTACAAAAGAAAGTGTACGTTCTTTGACAAATTGTTTTGTCTTTTTGGGTGGTTGTGTGCCACTATAAGTATTTCCTTCTTCTAAAGCAAGACAATGGGGATAAGATGAGCCTTTCAAAAAGAAAGGATTAAATAATGAACAATATAATGAAAGATATCGACATTTAGTTGAACAAATGCATGGTGTCAGAGATGGCTATTTTGGATAAGTTATGAGAAGTCCAAGACAATTTTTTACAATGGTGTTAAATCTAGAAAGATGTTTGCAATAAATAAGATACTTATAAATGGCACAATGTTGATCTTATTGAAAGTAGTCAGGAATGTACTAGGCTAGGAATATCTGTGTAAGAGTCCTCTTGGAACTCTTACATTAAACAATAAGAGATTGGATTGAAGCAGTATAGATTATCTGATATTGTATACAAAATGTGTCTAGGATAACGGTAATTTATAACCTTGATTTGAGGGGACCAATCAACCGTAAAGGGCGTTCCTATGTCTTCAAATCATACAGCCACCGATGGAGTTGGTTCAGGAGGGAGGACCCTGTAGCTTTGGTATCCAGCTTTCTTGAATCTTGCTCTAGTCAAAAACTGATGACACATCACAACAAAGACATACCGTTATTTGTAATTCTAGGATCAGTGGATGCCCAAGATTGACTGGGATCTATAATTATTTATTGTTTTTCTTCCCAAAAAATGTACTTTGACTCTATGCGGTAGGGATATTGTTATTGTAGCAATTTGAGGAAGTAACTAGGAAGAATGTATGACTGGAAGATGATGAATCATGCACGACTGATATTCTGATGGAATACTTTGTCTGTTCAATGAATTCCATTTTCTTAACAACCCCTTAGATGATGTCATTTATGGTTACATGCTTGCCTGGGTTCTGATGTCGTCTCTTGTTCAGGACCTTCACTCGATCTTCACAAAGAGTAAGAGTTATCTTTCTAGACTACATGGCAACTTTTGCGGGAATGATGAACTCATTAACAAGCCACATACTTCATGTTTATTGGTATTCACAATTTTTTCTTTTTTTCTTTTTAAAAGAGTGTTTGCATTTTTTTTCTAGGTTGTAGGATCATACCTGAACTTGTATTGCAAAGTCTGTTATCCATGCTTGAGAATTTAGTTCTCTGTGCTGGTCTTTGATTTGCGGAAGGTTCGAAGTGCTAACGGCATGCCGGTGGCATGTCAATATGGCTAATTTTTGGCAATGGACATATCGATATGAATTATATATTGATATGCAGGTGTATCATCAGCTTATCGTTGGTACCGACGGCATGCCAGGGGCCATGCCGATGGCTACCGGTTGTTGCTACTCCATTGCTGTTGCTGCCTGCTGGTAGTTGTGTTGCTCTCAACAGTGCCATATAAATCACTATCGCTCTCTTTCTTATCTATGTATGTCATGATCCAATTATCTCCTAATGTTAAGCAAATTCCTTAATTTGAGGATGCTTGGAACGTAGTCATTGTAATTCCGTTAGGAAGATGGTAAGACGTGTCCTTGGTCTTCTTTTGCAATGTGGATTGATGATTCCTTTTTTCCTTATATATAATAATTGAAGTTTCCCTACTTGGAGGGGTGAGATCAGTGTGACGTAAAAAATGCGTAAATGAAATATAAAGTAATCTCAAAAAGACAATCACACAAGTACACAAGTAATTTTAGGTGGAAACCCAAATCGGGTGAAAACCACCACCTAACCCTCTCGAGTTAGGATTTTCCGATCAATCTAGTTGATCAAATCCACTAAACGAATCACTTTAAAACGAGGGTGATTCAACCTCAGTACAACCACGCTACAAGTACGAGGGTAGCGTTCCTTAACCCCTTCTCTCCACGAGAAGGATTTTGTCCCACGAAGGAGACGGGAATTCGCAAAGCGAATACCCAACAAAATAACAAAGATAAAAGAAAACAACAAGTCCTATAGAGCCAACAAAGTAATTATAAACCTAGCTTCTATAGGAATAATGAAACTCCCCTTTGCAAGGAGTGCGTCGACGATGACGCGGGTGCGTGAGCCACGCAACGGCGCAATGTCGCTCTCGTAGACAACGGCGGGAGAGCGGGTGCGCGAAGGGAATGATGCTCTCAAGATGTAGAACTTGAGCTTAGAGAGCAAGAGCTTCTTGGACACAAGAGAGTGGAAATACTTGATCTTAGTGTATTGCAAAGTGTTTCTTGTGTTTCTCTTGTTGTGTCTAGGTGTGAAAAGGCTCCCCTCTATTTATAGAGGCCTTAGGAAGGCTTTGGAAGGCTTAGAAAAGCTTCCATAGCCGTTGGGAACAAAGTCCAAGGGAATCAGGCCGAAATCAGGACAATGATTACATTTGACAGGGTTATCAGACGTCTAACTCTGGCATCAGACGTCTGGAAGGCCACTTTAAGACGTCTGATTTAAAGGTCAGACGTCTGATTCTATGCGGGTTTCTCCCTGACTTGAATCAGATCTAAACAGGGTTTTTGTGCAAGTCCCTCAGACGACATACAGGACGTCTGGCACTAAGTATGGACGTCTGGAAACCTACTTTTACTGTGGGAATTGATTTCCAAACGTTGCAACGGCTAGAAAATCTCTGAGAAGAGATTTTGGGTCAGCCGAGGCAAAACGGTCAATTATCAGACGTCTGGAAAGGCCTAAGGACGTCTGATAAGGCTCTAACGGTCATATTCTTGAGTGTTTGCTAAGTCAGGCAACGGTCCACTAATTGGACGTCTGGCAAAGTCATCAGACGTCTCCTAAGACGTCTGGTATTAGGTCTGGACGTCTGATTTCATCAGACAGAACTAGGTATGTCCAGCCTAACAGATATCAGACGTCTGAAACAACAGTCAGACGTCTTAAAATACTTTATTAGACGTCTGATTTTGGAATTAGACGTCTGTAAGTGCTGTTTGAACCCTATATTGATTTTCTAAGTATTTTACAGAAAACCTAAGTATCCTAGGGTTGTGCCGGTATTCCTAGGACTACTGTTAGGGTTCTTTGAGGCTCTTTAACATAATTTTCTAAGGAAAATAAAGAGCAAGAAAGATAAAGATAAAAGTACATGAAATGATTAAAAAGAATCTATCATATTCTTCTTGTCTTCTATTTTCAATCTGTCGCTCCACGCGAACCTCCTCTGTTTTCCGTCAAGCTCCTCCAATCCGTCCTGGATGCGAGCTCGAGTTCCGTCTAAACACGTCCACATTTGCAATTGACCTGAAATCTAGGACTCAAATTGCAAATGTTAAATAACACGTGTTTTGTTATCATCAAAACAAATGATCGTGGTGCTCTAGCACCAACAATCTCCCCCTTTTTGATGATGACAAAACCATAGATAATAATGCATAAAAATCCTCCCCCTTTTTGACATTATCAAAAAGGTTTGATTGATTTTACATTTCCTATAACTCCCCCTTAAAACATGCTCTTCTATAAATTTATTTTAACAAAAGTGATATTCTCCCCCCTTTTGTAACAACAAGATAGCTATTATTTTTCTCCCCCTTACTAAAGGAAATTTAGCTACCTTATATCTCCCCCTTAAAAAAATTGACAATTAGCTCATCATTTTTTAACTCCCCCTATCTAAATGCTTATAAAAAGATAGGGTTAAAAATTTTACCTCGCCTACCATGGCCAATAAAATGGCCCGAATGGTGGTGGTGGATGCCACATCGGATGGGGCTCCCATCCGTAGCTTGGAGGCCCGGGCATTTGCGCCGGTCTCCAATCTGGTGGTCGACGTGCGGCGGGTCCGTTGCTTGTTGCCGTCTCGTCGGTCTTCTTGTTCTCCTCCTTGGTCTACTCCTTGGTTCTCCCAACTTGAGTTGACCAGCTTTGAGCTTGTAGGTCCAGTCCTTTATGTTGTAATTATCCCTGAACCCTACAAAACAAGATTCTAATTCTTTTTTCGGTATCCAAGTGGGCTTGGATCCGGATCTGTTAGCGGGTCTCCTTGACGGAGATCCTTTCTCAACCTTAGGACTATAAAAATTATCAACTTTGTTGATTAATTTGTTAGAGTTTTCCCTAAGACATGCAATTTCTTTTTCTATAGTTTGCATCTTAGTCTTTAAATCATAGATTTCTAACTTTAGACTATCATTTTCCTCAATCAACTTATTATTTTCATTGATGAGGTTATGATTTTCTAATAATAGATTATCATTTTTAGGACAAGTTTCTAGATCCTTAAGTTTTATTTCTAACCTATCATTTTCATTTTTAAGAAAATTAAGGTTCTTCTTCATGCTTTTGTTTTCTATTTTTAGTGATTTACTAATCTCAAATAATTCATTAAAAGCTTCTTGTAAATCGAAATTTACCTCGTTGTCGCTGCCGTCGCTTCCACTTTCGTTGTCGTTGTTGGTTCCTCTGGCCATGAAACCAAAGCAAGCGGTTTCTTCTTCTTCTTCTTCCTCCGAGCTTGTCTCCTCATGAGTGCCTTCCAACCTCCTCCATATCTCGTGGGCGGTGGTGCACTCTTGGATTTTCTCGAACTCTTCCGGACTCAACGCGCAATACATGGCATTCATTGCCTTTGCGTTGAGTGAAAGCTCTCGAATATGCTGCTGCGAGTATCCTCCCGCGGGTTTTTCTGGGATGTTGAAAGGCGTCTCGCATCTGGCCCAGACCGTGAAGTCGGTGGCTTGAAGCCAGGTCTTCATCCGCAACTTCTAGTAGGGGTAGTTGCTCCCGTCGAAGAACGGCGGACGGGTTGTGGACTGCCCCTCGGAGATCCTGATTGCTGACGTGCTTCCCTCCATTTGATCTTTTGCCGGGTTGTTACGCCGAAACAGCAAGACCTGCTCTGATACCAAATGAAGTTTCCCTACTTGGAGGGGTGAGATCGGTGTGACGTAAAAAATGCGTAAATGAAATATAAAGCAATCTCAAAAAGACAATCACACAAGTACACAAGTAATTTTAGGTGGAAACCCAAATCGGGTGAAAACCACCACCTAACCCTCTCGAGTTAGGATTTTCCGATCAACCTAGTTGATCAAATCCACTAAACGAATCACTTTAAAACGAGGGTGATTCAACCTCAGTACAACCACGCTACAAGTACGAGGGTAGCGTTCCTCAACCCCTTCTCTCCACGAGAAGGATTTTGTCCCACGAAGGAGACGGGAATTCGCAAAGCGAATACCCAACAAAATAACAAAGATAAAAGAAAACAACAAGTCCTATAGAGCCAACAAAGTAATTATAAACCTAGCTTCTATAGGAATAAGGAAACTCCCCTTTGCAAGGAGTGCGTCGACGATGACGCGGGTGCGTGAGCCACGCAACGGCGCAATGTCGCTCTCGTAGACAACGGCGGGAGAGCGGGTGCGCGAAGGGAATGATGCTCTCAAGATGTAGAACTTGAGCTTAGAGAGCAAGAGCTTCTTGGACACAAGAGAGTGGAAATACTTGATCTTAGTATATTGCAAAGTGTTTCTTGTGTTTCTCTTGTTGTGTCTAGGTGTGAAAAGGCTCCCCTCTATTTATAGAGGCCTTAGGAAGGCTTTGGAAGGCTGAGAAAAGCTTCCATAGCCGTTGGGAACAAAGTCCAAGAGAATCAGGCCGAAATCAGGACAATGATTACATTTGACAGGGTTATCAGACGTCTAACTCTGGCATCAGACGTCTGGAAGGCCACTTTAAGACGTCTGATATAAAGGTCAGACGTCTGATTCTATGCGGGTTTCTCCCTGACTTGAATCAGATCTAAACAGGGTTTTTGTGCAAGTCCCTCAGACGACATACAGGACGTCTGGCACTAAGTATGGACGTCTGGAAACCTACTTTTACTGTGGGAATTGATTTCCAAACGTTGCAACGGCTAGAAAATCTCTGAGAAGAGATTTTGGGTCAGCCGAGGCAAAACGGTCAATTATCAGACGTCTGGAAAGGCCTAAGGACGTCTGATAAGGCTCTAACGGTCATATTCTTGAGTGTTTGCTAAGTCAGGCAACGGTCCACTAATTGGACGTCTGGCAAAGTCATCAGACGTCTCCTAAGACGTCTGGTATTAGGTCTGGACGTCTGATTTCATCAGACAGAACTAGGTATGTCCAGCCTAACAGATATCAGACGTCTGAAACAACAGTCAGACGTCTTAAAATACTTTATCAGACGTCTGATTTTGGAATTAGACGTCTGTAAGTGCTGTTTGAACCCTATATTGGTTTTCTAAGTATTTTACAGAAAACCTAAGTATCCTAGGGTTGTGCCGGTGTTCCTAGGACTACTGTTAGGGTTCTTTGAGGCTCTTTAACATAATTTTCTAAGGAAAATAAAGAGCAAGAAAGATAAAGATAAAAGTACATGAAAGGATTAAAAAGAATCTATCCTATTCTTCTTGTCTTCTATCTTCAATCTGTCGCTCCACGCGAACCTCCTCTGTTTTCCGTCAAGCTCCTCCAATCCGTCCTGGATGCGAGCTCGAGTTCCGTCTAAACACGTCCACATTTGCAATTGACCTGAAATCTAGGACTCAAATTGCAAATGTTAAATAACACGTGTTTTGTTATCATCAAAACAAATGATCGTGGTGCTCTAGCACCAACAATAATGACTCTATATAGAGAGAGATGCACTATCTATGACATCTCTTAATTTCAATGATACCGATGAGATATTCCGTGAATGAAATCGGGATATAGATGATACATGGTGAAATTAGACACTTCAAGTTTCCCTATGAAACAAGGCATGGAATGGAGCCATGACAAAGAAGTTCTGGGTGTTACCAAAGAAGTTTTGGACTCATACTATTCATGGATTGAAAAGGGGAGTATATATTGATTCAAGGTTGTGTTTTATGATGGTTGTATTTAGGTTGTGTCGAATGACTGTTGTATTACTTTAGTTATTATTCAATGGTAGCAGAGGAGGCTTTATTTGAGTATGTATTGATTAAGGCTTGTATTTTCACTTGCTTGCCCTATTTGCACAATCTCTTAAGGTTTTAGTTAGTAATTTATGATTTACTTGCAATTTTAATCATTTTAAGTGAATTCAGTCAGCATTTGTTGGTGTGCCCTCAATGTGGATAATTTTGGGCCATTGATAACCTCGATAACCTAATGTCGACACGCAGGCATTTTCATGTCATGCCTTCGATAACCACACTTGAAACTTCATTGACCCGACATCAATGTCAGCACTTAGACCCTCATATTTGCATACAAATTTTATATATAAGTAAAGCAGATGTCTTTTTCTCCATTCTGAAATGAAGATAATGTACCTCTAAAAAAAAAAGAGAAGGTAAATGTAAATTTTGCATCAGACTAGTCAAGTTTATTTCTTCGTGTCAGTTGTATTTGGAACTGGTTTACTATTTTTGTGCATCAAAACCTTCATTCGTTTCTAACAAAAAGCAATTTTATCAGCTGAGGGTGATCTCTTGCAGTTTACTTTTTGTCATATCATTATATTTGGAACTGATTTCACCAGTTTGTATGAAGGCACTTTATTGCAAAGAATAATTTATCCTAAGCATTTTTCTTGTATGGAACGTTTATTGCATATGCATATATTCAACTATTGCTTCCTATAGAGGATGAGCCTTTTTTTCTCCTTTTCTGAAGAGAGCTGGACGTACAAAGAATGCTCCCAATGGAAGCCAGAACATAAGCAATGGGTCAATATCTCCTACTCACTCTGCTCATGATTTGGGACGAAACGGTATGCTCAGCAGCTTGCTTGCAGCTGCCTCCCCGCAGGATCAAAAACAAATACTTGGCGAATGCCTCTATCCTCTGGTGGAGAAGCATAAGGTAGATCGATAACTGCAGATTATTTGCTAATAATTAAGAGGATTTATTGGTAACATCCATTTTGTTTCAAATGCACAGCCTGATCTTGCTGCTAAACTTACCGGGATGCTTTTGGAGATGGATAATGCTGAACTACTGCTATTGCTTGAGTCACCCGAATCATTAGCTGCCAAGGTTGAAGAGGCAGTGTTAGTTCTCAAAAAGTCCAACTTCAATTTGGGAGAGAATCAAGGAACTCTGCACTCCAACTATGTCTCAGCTGAAAATTGAGCAACTATCCTTGGGAACGAAGATAAAGGAGGATCTGTGCTTGACAAAGATGTCAATACAAAACACCAAAGCAACTGGAATTTCTTCTCGTTAGCTGATCGAGTCCCTCAAGCCATATAGAGTCGATCAGGAAATAGGACTTTTTTCTTAGCATAAACATAATAACATTACATTGGTTTTTTTAAGTTAATTGGTTCTGATTTTTTAAGTTAATTGTTCAATTACTTTCACAAACATAATATCATTTTTTGGCAATGAAATGTAGAGTTGAATGTGCTTCCATTAGTTTTTTTTGAAAAGAGTAATTTTCCATTAAAGGGAAAAATATGATACAAGAGGATGCATCCTAGAAGAGAGAGATGGAGAAGTCTGATGTCCTCAAACAGGGGGAAGTTACGCTCCATAGAAATAAGGGAAAGCCAAAAACACAAGGACAAGAAAAAAGAAAAAAGAAAGTGTCCCAAGAATCCGGAATTAGTTGAACTCCCGAATTGATCCCTTACCTATGTTAGGAAATTTAATTGTGATAGTCTGGGATCACATGTGGTATCCATTCAAAATTGAGTTACACTAAAAAGACAGGAAAAGAGAAGATCTAGTTTCACTCACAACACAAAGAACAATTATAACAACAACAGAATAATATTGACACCTGCAACCTTGCTTTGCTTCCTTGTAGCGGTAGTCGATCAAGAGCACCAGCGAGGAGGCTCCACATAGCCATATGTCCGGTTATGAGGTGATAATGCACAGCCAGACGACGAGTCAATACTGTGTAGCCAGATGACGAGTCGATTGGTCGATGACGGCGATTGACGAACACCGTAGCGGTGCCATCAATGAAGAAGATGAATGGAGGTCACCCTCCCTCTACACGCCCTCCAACGAATTGCATGCACTGCAAGCGTCGCAGCCATCATCCCCACGACGGCGATCACTGACGATGAGGAAGGATGGCCGTGACCTAACTAATTGTCCGTTAATTATGTTGTGTTTGGCTATGGCAGCATACTAACTTGTGAGCGCCAAGTACCGCTAGCAGCGTACTGTTTATTTTAGTACCGTAAAATAGCCATGGTCGTTCCCGGAAATGGTGCAGCAATCTAGTCGAGCTTGTCCAGGGATTTTTATTGAGGAAGGGCTTAAACGAGCAGTTGGAGATTCAAACATTGAGGGATCTTTGGGTACTAATGTTTTACAATCTTTTCGGAGGACTTCTTGACCGTGGTTAGAGATGCTTTGATGGTTGTGTGACAAGAGTCTGCGGAGGGGGATAAGGGTTCAGACTCCGTAGGTTCTGGGTATTTTGGCTGTCGTGAGGGGTAAATTGGATGGAGAATTACGTATATTTAGTTAATCTTGTGTCATCTAATTGATTATTGAGAAAGTGTTGTCAAAAATATTAAGACCACCTATGGTGGGCTTGAACAAGTCGATGCAACATATCTTCGAGGATAAGATCTGCAAAAGATCTAAAATCATCCTTAATATATAAGTTGCGGCATATCACAAGAGGCACCACCACACTATTATTACCGAGCAAGAAAATGTGCTCAAGAAACCACATATCAGGATTTTAGGGAAAAGAAATAATTGCCAGTGCTGCACATAGTTCTCGTGGTAAATCTAACTGGTCGTACAATTCACTGAGCACATGGTAAATCTACCAGTCATACAATTCACTGCGCACATTTGGCTTATGCATAGACATTTGATTTTATGTTGACATAAAAGTTCACGAAGACTTCATGCACTTTTCTCCTGAATCAAGTTGCAATGATGATATTTAGTTATGAATTAAATTATATTAATGATATGGAGTAATAAATCAAATTTTATTATCATTTTTATAATTAAATGTTATGGATGATATTTAAATATCATCGATATAATATGAGAAAATATGGTAGGTGCAATTTCATTTTTTGTAGGGTACGTTGCATGAATTTTCATGTATTCATTCTTTTCTTTTTCTAATTTTACAATAAATTTTGTGAACTAGACAAAAAGATATCCAAGATCATAAGATAGGACATGATGTCAAAAGACACCGGCTTTCTAATGGCAAAAAAGTAATGAAATATATGTTGCAATATATTTTTCAACACATATAGTGAGATAACATGATAGATAACTGTATGTGATAGTTTCAACCGATGTATTTTGATTTCTCACCAGTGTAAATTAATTTTCATAGGTAAAAATTACTTTCCAAGAAAAAAACCACTTTCTATGGGTTGAAAGTCACTTTCATAGGTAAAAATCAATTTCTAGGTGAAAAATTATTTAAAATGCATCAGTATATTTTCACTTTCAATAAGTGAAAAACTATTTTTAATCGGTATTTTGATTTTCAATTAGTATTTTTTTTCCATCTATTATGTAATGACTTGCTTTTTTTTTGAGTAAATCGAAAATTTTATCAATGTTTTAAAAATCAAATTAGTCATTAAATTGATTTGGTGTTGATTTTATTTTTTAGTGGTTTAATCAATGATTTATATTGGTTGAATTAATGATGACGTCAGCATAATGTCAACATATGAAAAAATCGTAAAAAATTAAATCATAAAACTATTATATTAATTTGTATTGGTTCAGCTAAGTTCAATCGGATTTAACTGATGTTTAATAAAAAATTATTGAAAATAAGTAGTAGTAAAAGTTATTTTACAATTTGAATTATACTAAAATTGATATATTTTTACCAAATATTAAACAAAAATAAAATGGATAATTAAAATTGAGAGTATAAGATTAAAGAATATATAAATTTTTGAATCTTTATTTCGAGTTATTAAATCACATCCATTTTTCTTTTTTCTTTTTTTAAAAATTTTTACTCTTAAGAGAATAGTCAAATCAGATGACTGGTTAAACCAAATCGATCGATCTGACTCGATTTTAACTAGTTTACACCGGCTTTAATTTTTATTGTCTGAACTACTCGACCGGACTTAATTTTAACTAGTTTACATCGACTTTAATTTTTATTGCCTTAACTTCGATTCGACCGGTAAGGCATAGTTTCAATCCGATTTTTAAATCGTTGCTTTTGATTATTGAGAGAGGTGTGAGCAGGACCCACGCATTGCGAAATGCGTTGCAATGCACGTTTCATAATTTGTGCCATTTGGAATGAGACTTTAGTTGTTTTTTTTGGAGTGAACGGATGTGTTTTGCTTTTTATTATGGAGTGGGAGCATGAGGACTTGTGCGTTGCAAAATGTTTTCGTTTTTTTTAAGTTTAAAAGTGAAATTCATTGTAACCTCAAAGATTACGTGAGAGATCTGGCTTTGGCCAGGAACCATGAACATGTGAGTCAATACAATATCTAGCCATATTATGGGCCAAAGCAACATGCTCCCTAGAGACTTTGAATAGCTTAAGTGAAGGAGCACTATCACGCAAAGAACGACATTGAAAAATAATATGCTTTGACCTCCAATGAGGTTGTATCTGGTTTAAAATTTAACCAATAGGATCAGCGGCATTGCTGAGTATTGAACCTGCATGAACGGCCAAATTCAAGGCAAGAAGGACGCCTTGATGAATAGCATGAATTTTAACTTCGGCAGCATCCAAGGTGGGGAGTTTGATTGCCAATGAAGCCAATATCATTCCATCTTCATCCAATACAATAGCCGCTGTGCAAGAATGGTCAGGCCTGACAGCAGCAACAACCAAAATAGAGTGAGCTGAAGAAGACATTTGTGCATTGTAATCTTGCTGCTCAATTATAGTCGAGGAGTTTGGTATAGCCGTAGGAAGAGAGCTTGAATGTGGTTGAATTTGTTGCATCCCATAATAGAAGGTATCCATATTGAATGCTATGACAATGGATTGGGATAGTTTTAATTGACAGCCTCCCAATATATGCTCACACCTTTGCAACAATAGGATATGTAAGACATAGAAGGGAAGGAGAGGGGGTCCTCCGGCAGTCGAGATCCGACCCTGTAGAGAAACCGCAATCTGCAACCAGTGTCCAATCAAGAGTTCAACCCGAACTCCCAATGAGAACCAAACAGCACGGGCATCATGACATCTGAAAAATATGTCGTCCAGGTCTTCAATAATATTTGGGCAAAGGTCACAGTAAGGATCCAAATTTGGAAGTCTAGTAGCCAGAACATATTTAGTAGGCAAAGCTTTAGTTGCTGCTTTCCAAAGAAAAATCTTCGTTCGTGGCGACAGTGATTTGTAAGTCCAAATTATGTTACAATTAGCTAAGAGCTGTGGAGAGTGTGTAAGATGCATCCCATGCTGTCGAAGGATGGCTTGATAAGCTGTTTTCATAGAAAAACACCCTTGTTTATGAGGAGTCCAGATAAGAGAATCCTCATGGCCTAAAAGGATTGGGGTGTCAAGAATTTTTTCCACAAGATCATCCTGGAAATTTTGGTGCAGTAAATCAATATCCCAATCGTTGATCTCAGTAAGGAGCTGCTGCAAAATTGAAATGTCAGAATTTCGCCACATATATTGGAGAATCCCAGTTCCTTATCCAGTTCTCTCCCCACACATTTATCTTCTTTCCATTTCCAACCAGCCACAGGGAGAAAGAATAAAGCAATCCCATAAAAGGGGAGTGTTTGTTATTTGTAGAGTACTCCCAAAAAGAAGTGGTAGGAAAATATTTTGCCTCTAAGTAGGCTTGAGAAATCCCCTTTTCCTGATTGAGAAGTCTCCAAGCCATCCTGAGAATGAATGCTCTATTCATATAGAAAGGGTATCTGAATCCCAGCCCACCTAAATGTTTGGGAAGACCTATGGATGACCAAGCCTTGGTTGACATGTGCCTGTTTCCATCAAAGAAGCTCCACCAGAAGTTTTTGACAATCTTAGTAATTTCTCTGCACAATTTCTTAGAGAATAGATTAGTAAACATCAAGTAACAAGGTATAGCTAAAAAAGAAGATTGAATAAGGACTCCTCTTCCAGCGTGAGATGGCATCCTTCCCCTCCATCCTAATAATTTCTTTTAAATAAGACCAAATCTTTGTGATATAAAATATGTTGCAACTTGTGTTTCATAACCCATGTCCCTTTCAATACAACCATTATTTGGTGGTGGGCGTGGAACAATTTAAAAATATAATAATTCATGTAAAAATTTATGTATCCTTTATAGATGTTATTGGTGATATTTATTATATTACATTGGTGATATTTTAAATATCATTAATATAATTTAATTAGTTTAAGAGGAGTTGTGCAAATTTTTACATAAATTTTCGTGTTGACGTATATTTTTGCAAATAAAAACAAAAGACTATTAGCATCTAATCAAGCAACAGAAGGAAATAGGCGCCCCAGCCAGGTAGTTCTAGATAAATAAACATTCAGACATCGCAAAAAGCAGGAGAGCCACAATCAATCCTTATTGCAATAGATCAATTGCGAGGGTTGCAAGTAGTCACCCAGTTGTAGCACCTCAGATGTAATCCGCACATGAAAAAACCTATCAAATCAATTAGCAGTAGGATAAAAGTGATTAAAAATCGTTGCTTGATAATTTGAATTTAAGTAATTTGGATGATTACTTTGGCTTCACAGAACTTACATGTAAGTAACAAGTCATCAAAAGCCAATTTTTTTCAATCCGAATAAGCATACAATCCTTAGCGTTGACACTGAAGCCATTCTTCAACGATGAGAGACTAGCAATCGAAATACCAGTGCACAAATAAGATGATCCAGAATAAGGGGGAAAAAGAATAAAATAAGACGAAGTAACGCCGAGTACCCACGACGAAATTAAATGAGAATTTCAGGTGAAGTGGTGAGATGCAAACTTTAGCTGTCACTCGATGGTCCAAATTAAAACGAAGACTTTTGAAGAGGAGAGAGGGGATATCTTAGGTAGCTGGCAGCGACCGGAGGAGTCGGAAAAGACAAAGAGTGAGTCGGCCAGCGGCCTTCGAGGATTTGCAACGGGCAGGAATGAATGGATGAAATGGCCCATCAATGAGCAAAGAGCCGGTGGTCAGTACGCACGCACTCACGTTTGTGTAGATATATGGGTGGTTTTGTTCGGGGATTGATTGTGACTGATCAGAAGACGGCCCCCCCTGAGAGTTTGGAGAGCCAATCAGCTGAAAAGAAGACAACCATCTATCTATCTACCTTATCTATCTATCTATCTATCTATCCATCTATCTATATAATAATTAAATAAATGGAGTAGGCAGAAGCAACAGAAGAAGGCGCGGAAAAACGTACGTTGTGTCGCTCTTGACATCATCAAGCACAGCCACGAATCCGTTCTTTTTTCTTCGCCAGATAGTAATATAATATAACCATCCGTCATCAAGTGGTGACGTGGCTCTTCTAATATAACCCATTTCTTACATGGATCACCTGGCGCGCGCACCCTCCCCAAGTTACTCTCTCGTCCTCCTCGTTCGTCTCAATCGCCTCCGTCCTTCCCATCGATATAGATAGATAGGAGAGGGCAACGGAAAAGATAGGCAAGGCAAATAATTTTGAATAAACAATACAATTAGTACTACAACGTCCAACCACGAGATGATGATGACGACGACGAACAAGCCGCTTTCTTCTTCTTTTACATATCCATCCCCCTCCTCCTCCTCCTCCTCCTCCTCCCGAAGAATGGTTGACGGCATCAATGGCGCAGGGGGCAGTGATTTAGTCATCAGACGCCCAATTGGTCTCCTCGGCTACCACCACACCACCAACAGTCTATGTAGGAAGAGGAACCCGGGGAGGAGCTTCGTTGTCGGCGCCGTTGGCAGCAACAGAAGCAGAAGCAGCAGCACACCTGCAGCAGGGAAAGGAGGAACTATTATCATTGGTAATGGTACTAGTAGTACTACTTACACTGGTTGGTCGTCGTCGTCCTCCTCCTCCTCCTGGACGCACTGGTGGAACTGGAGCCCACCCACCACCAGTGCTTCTCCTCCTCTTCCTCCACCCAAAGCTGCAAGTTTGGAGGGTCCCACTGCCAACACTACCTCCACCACCACCACCACCACCACCGCCAGTGATGTTCTGTGGCCCTCTCTAGGTAGGTACTTATTAATTATACTATATGCTGTACTGTACACATTACCTATCTGTCTCCGTTTATATATATATACACCTAGTCAACGCTCCTCTCTTTACATATATTTTATTATTGGCATGTTAGCTACATTCTAGATTATTAATTATTCCATCCATCTGCACATGCATGCATGCATGCATGCAATCGAATCGACTATAATTAATTTACTTGGCGGTGCATGGATTTGGCAGGTGCGTTCCTGGCGATGGCAGTTCTGGGGAGATTGGACCATTTGATGGCTCCCAAATTGGGCGTTTCCTTCACCATCGCCCCTCTTGGTGCTGTCTGTGCCGTCTTACTCACAGCCCCAAACTCCCCTGCTGCACAGGTTAGGTTTGGTTGCTATGTATTACTGCTGCTGTTTCCTCTACCACTACACCTGTTATCTGGATCCAAGTTATTACATGCATGTGTTTTTTTGATCTTTCCGTTTGTCACCAGCTGCATCTATAACCAGTTACCTAGCTAGACAGGAAGACATGATCAAGTTTTGTTCCATGAACAACTTCATATTTTTGTTGATTAGCTGTGTGATAAAATCTTTAAGCAAATTAAAGATCATAAGCATCCCCTATATAGATTGGATAAGACACCATTAATCATGTGCTTCGATGATTGACAACCAAATGCCCGCCTATTCTCTTAAGTGGCAGAAATACCTTCCTTTAGTCTCAAATAAATGACTGATGTTGAGAACTACGGCGTAAGCGGAGCATGGAGGAGTCTAGTAGAGGTTACAAGTATTGCTCTCCTACGTGGGAGAGAGAGTAGGGATATGATAGCCTCCTCAAGGGGACAGGAGTGTGGCCGGCAGGGGGAGAAGACTGACCTGCAATGGTCGGCAGATTTGTTGGTGGCTGGCTATTACTATTCACGTTGAATAGTATGGGTACTGTTCACGTGATCAGTTACATAGAGAGGAGAGGAAAGAGATGGAGTCTTGGAGTTGATGGAAAGAATTAATTCATTGACTTAAAGAAATAACTTGGGAAGGTTCTCTATTTATAGAGAACATATCCCAACAAATAAAGCAACAAATAATCATGCGAAAGTTCTCTATTTAAACATATCCCAACAAATAAGGTAACAAATAATCATGTTTCCTAAAGAGAAAATTTTCTCTTATTTGGAAAGATTTTATCTTTTAACAAAACCAAATCTTACAACTTAATTCCTAAGAAAACTAATTTACTAAAAATAGATGAGCACTAATATTGGTGCACCAAATTTGGTCCAAGAGGACCCCTTGCAATTGGCCCTGATGGGGGCCGGATGGTTGCTGTTGCTGCTACCACGTGGCCTGATGTGCCACGTGGTAGTGTTCATGTGGCATCTTCTCTACGTCCCAACACTCCCCCTCAAGTTAGAGGTTGGAAGGTCGATGACTTGCTCTTCACATGTGAGGCTATACACACTATCATTTTGCTTCTTTTTTTCTTCATCGGAAACCTGTATCTCTAATTTCGCCACCATCCTCCAAGATAGTTTGAACTGGAAGAAACTTTGGTTCTGGTTGGGGCCGAGAAGAATTTCAGCCTAGCCGGAAAGAATGTCGGCTCTAGAGAAGAATGGGAAGAACTTCAACCTGAGTGGAGGATGATGAGGAAACCAGAAAGAACTTGGATTGCGGCTGGGAAGAACGTTGGCCTAGAGAATAATTGCCCCAAGCGTTACTGCTCTGATACCATGTTGAGATTTGGAGCGGAAGTGGAGTGTAGAGGAGTCTAGTAGAGGTTGCAAGGACTGTTCTCCCTCGTGGGAGAGAGAATAAGGAGTACGATAGCCTCCTCAAGGGGACAGCAGTGTGGCTAGCAGTGGGAGAAGATCGGCTTGTAGTGGCCGGCAGATCTGTTGGTGGCTAGCTATTACTGTTCATGGTGAACAGTATGGGTATTGTTCACATGAATAGTAACATAGAGAGGAGAGGAAAGAGTTGGAGTCTTGGAATTGATGGAAAGAATTAATTCATTAACTCAAAGAAATAACTTCGGAAGGCTCTCTATTTATAGAGAGAATATATCCCAACAGATAAATCAACAAATAATCATGTTTTCTAAAGAGATAAAATTTTCTCTCATTTGGAAAGATTTTATTTCTTAACAAAACTAAATCTTACAACTTAATTCCTAACAAAACTAATTTATTAAAAATAGATAAGCACCAATATTGGTTCACAAAATTTGGTCCAAGAGGACTCCTTGCAGTTGGCCCTAATGGGGGCCAAATGGCTATTGCTCCGTGGCACTACCATGTGGCCTGATGTGCCACGTGGCATCTTCATGTCCCAACAAATGAAGAGGCAAGTTTCAGACTCTGCAGGGTACCTTAGTAATCTTGGTTGTTTATATGTACTATATTCTCTTGTAATTGTGTCAAAGTTGCCCAAGATTCATCCTACTACTTCTTGATTCAACTAGCTAGTTGGACCCCATAGATGAAACGTTTTAGCCTCAGAATGCTACACATATTAAGCCATTAACTTCTTTAGACATGACGGATATACATCACTTCTTCAATCATACTATTCTGAATTCAACACCTCTCTTTGTTGATGCATCTCAAGATAAAAGGAGCAACACATTTTGTGAATAACAACTTTTTTGTATATGTCTGGAATTGTATATCTAACTAGCAGAGTATCAGAGTAGCAGTAGCAGTGGTGGATACTAGCTAATTAGTATACAATAGACTCTCTTGCCTGATCCATCCTCTTTGAGCATTTAGTTCCAGAATAGTTTATAGTTTGTAGAATATATAGCTTACCATTCTTCATACTCTCTATGTGAAGTTTAATGATGTATGTGTTAATACAGTTGGTTGATCTACTAGTGCTTGATTTCATATTCCACTGTGAGATGTGCCCAAAAAATAGCAACATGTTTCTTCTGTTAGTGCATTCTATCCATATTAACTCGTTTCAAACCATAGTATACATCAAGTGGATCTCTGCTAATTATCCATTCAAGTAAAAAAAGTAGTTTATTTTCATGTCGTCGTCAAATCATTAGCCTGAGATAAAATGTTTTAGCTCTTGAATGTCTAGCCGTTTCCATAAAGACCCCTTAGTCCTTGTAGATCTCATAGTCAATAACAAGATGCCATGCTTAATGCTGTTGGAGGAAACCAAATGAATTGTTTATTCTTTGAAACCCTAGCTTTTTCATATACAAAGAGGCAAAGGAAAAAATTATATAGTAGTCCAAACAAGAATAGGAAAACATTACAAAATAGAAATAGGAATAGAATAAATAGGAAATAAATAAAAAACACATATTCCAACACTCCCTTTCAAGTTGGAGCATAGATATCAATCATGCCCAGCTTATTGTATAGATAGGTGTGATACTTTTGTGCAAGATCCTTTATAAAAATATCTGCCACATGCTACTTAGAGGACATGGTAGGAGTGAAGATTTTATCTTCTGTGATTATATTCCTAATAAAATGAAAGTTAACCTCAATGTGCTTAGTATGCTTGTGAAATATTAAATTAGAAGTAATGAAGTTAGCAGATCAATTATCACAAAACATAGGAACCACTAACTTCATTGTCAACCCCAAATCGACCAAGAAATGGACCATCCACATAATCTCACATGCCGTATGAGCCATGGCTCTGTATTTCGCTTAGCACTAGAATAAGCCACATAGTTTGCTTCTTACTCCTCTAAGTTACTATATTGCCTCTAAGAAAGGTAGCATATCCAGTTGTAGATTTTCTATCATCAACAGACCTAGCATAGTCTGCATCAGAATAAGCATATAGATCCAAGTGACCGTTATTTTTCATATATAATCACTTGCCAACGGAACTCTTTAGGTATTTTAGAATCAATCAAAGTGCATACTAGTGATTGTAGCGAGGATTCTCTATGAACTAGCTAGCCCAGCTTACTGCAAAGCTCATGTTTGATATAGTAGCTGTCAAATATAGAAGCTTGCCAGTAATGTTCCTTTATCTCTTCTGATCCTTAAATAGAGAATCATCTTCATCTTCTATTCGCTCTTAAGCCTCCACTAGAATAGACAATGGCTTGGTTCCTAATTGACCAGCTTCCTTAAGGCTCTCCATAACATACTTTCTCTGTGATAGGACTATACCACTAGAGTTTCTAGCCATCTCAATGCCAAGAAAGTATCTAAGATTGCCCAAGTCCTTAGTTACAAATGTCTTCTGCAAGAACTAATTGGCTTCCTGAATATATGTACTAGTATCACCAGTAAGGATCATATCGTTAACATAAATGGCTAGAATGATCATATCAGAATCTCTATGTCTGACAAAGACAAAATGATCTGAAGTAAATCTAACAAAATCAATCTTTTGGACTTCATAGCTTAATCTATCAAACCACGTTTTAGGGCTTTGTTTCAAGCCATATATTACTTTCCTGAGTTTGCACACCTTCTCCCCCTTAATCACATAACCTAGTGGTTGGGTCATGTAAACTTCTCTTTGTAGATCTTTATAAAGAAAAGTGTTCTTTATGTCTAACCGATACAAGGGCCACTACTTATTTAATGTGAACAGAGCGAAGGTGAGCTTATGGAGAAAATGTATCAAAGTAATTGAAACCATACGGCAGTGTATAGTCCTTTGCAACAAGTTAGGCTTTTAGTCTTTCAACTGTCCCATCATTTTATACTTCACTATATAAACTCATATGCAATCAACTACCTTTTCTCTTTTAGGGAGAGTAGTCAACTCTAATGTGTCTCTTGTAACAAGAGCATTAATTTCTTCATCCATAGCTTGTTTCCATCTTGGATCCTGCATAGCCTCAAAGTAGTTTCTTTAAACCATTGTACTAGATAAAGCTATAGAAAACTATCTCAAAGTAGGACTAAATTTGTCAATAGCACTAGATAAAGCTATAAAAAACTGTCTCAAAGTAGGACTAAGTTTGCCAACAGTAGTAAAATGTGACATAGGATGTAGAGTACGTCTTCTTACAGTCTTTCATAGAGCAATGGGTAGGTCATCAAATTGCTAAGTTGGTGGAACATCCAAACTAGAATTTGGTTGGGGCTACAATCAGATGGGCTAACTCCAAGAGTATCAACTTGTATGGATGGAAGAGGGATAGGAATTGGATCCTTAGGGTGATGCTATTAGGTATGCAGAGATGGCACATCCCATTCAAGAGATTTACCCTCATCAAAAAGAATGGTACCCTTTAAAAGAAAGAAACATTAACAATGACATAATATCTCTTCCCAATAGGATTATAACAGTGATACCCCTTTTGAGAGTGGGAATATCCAAGAAAAACACATTTTACAAATCTAGGAGAGAGCTTATCAGTGACCCCAAAGAGGTGAACAAAATATGTACAACAAAAAATCCAGTGGTAAGTTGAAGAGTTTAGAATAAGGTTGTAGGATTCTAAAAGGTATCTCCTTTAAGGATAGAGGAAAAAACCTTGTTTATTAGATATGTGGTGGTAAGGATGCCATCTCCTCAGAAATGTTTAGGCACTTTTATAGCAATTAAAAGAGTTTGGGCAACATCAAGAATGTGATGAAGCTTTATCTCAGCAACGCTATTTTGCTAACAAGTATAGGTGTAGGATGTTTGGTGGATGGTGCCCTTATTAGCAAAAGAATCCTAAATATCACATTGCATGAACTCGAGCATTATCATCGTGGAAAATTTTGATAGTGGTAGAATAAAAATTCTAAACTTCATTAAAGAACTTTGGTAGTACAGTACTAATCTTTGACTGATTTTTCATAAAAAATACTCAGGAAAGATGACTACAATAATCAACAAAAACAACAAAATAATGAAAGCCAAACCCACCAGTTGTACTACATGGACACTAGACATCACAATGAACTAGATAAAATGGAGGAGTTCGATTATTCTCTCTGGATGAAAAAGAAACCCTGTGGTGTTTCCCTAATTGACATGCTTCATAGTCAAAGGAAACCAAAGCAGAGGAGTTTGAGAACATATGATGAAACCTAATAGTAGAAGGGTGACCAAGACAATGATGTTAAAGCTTTGGATTGGTAGCGATGATGTAGCACTAGCAACACTAGTAGGAATGTTGAGGTAGTGCAACCCATCTTTTTCAATTCCCCCACCAATCATCTATTCCATTTGGATGTCCTGAAAGAAAACATAGTGCTTATCACATGACATTTCAAAACCTTGCATAATTCACCAACGGATAACAAGCTTAGTGGAAACTCAAGAGCACAATAAACATCCGATAGCTGAAGAGTAGATGTAAAATTGACATCATCAATAGTAGTAATGGAGGAATATGAGTTATTAGCTAATTTGACCGAAATAATACCAATAAATTTTCATAAAGAGGTAAGATTGTATTTCTTACTAGTGAGATGGTTGGATGCACTAGAATCAATCACTTAGTAAGTAGAGGATGTTGTAGCCAGATTAGCACCAATACCTCTAGCCTTAACATAGGAGGTAGAAACACTTTAGGTCTCTGTGGACACAGTTGATTGCCAAAGGAGTTGCATTAGATATGCACAGTCCTTTGTGGATAGTGACATCTGAGAAGGAATGGTAATAAGAGAAGTCTCTTAGGCAATAACAAAATTAGCCTAGCCAGGCTACCTAAACTTCTCCTAGCATCACTTAGACGAATGGTTAGTCTACTTGTAGTGAATGCATGAGTCAAAACTCATCCACGTCCATTACCTCATCCACGGCCTCCTCCTCTATCTCCATGCTTACTGGAAGTAGCAAAAGCAGATCTCTATAGTAGAAGCAATAGATTGAGAAGTGGGCTGCACAACAGTAGTTGTATCAATAGCAATCTTCTAGAGTCTCAGACAGTCTCCATATTAGGAATTTTCTCCGGTGCAAGAATATGATGTCTAGGTTTTTTTTTACTTGAAAAAGAGAAAGGATTACTACCGTTAACAGTAGCAATCCAATTTTATTTCATCAAATGGAGGCAGGAATATGATCTCTAAGCCATTTAGAAACTTGTAGACTTGCTACATCTAACACTGATCTATCTGAGTATCACAACAAGAGGGCTAAAAGACATTCAGCTTCTTATAAAGTGCCTCCATTTAAGTATAATAGTCAACCAATGGGTGCTTCCCCTAAATAGTAGACAAGATTCAACAATAAATATTAGTCAGGCAGGCATGATTGGACTTCTATGAAAATTTCTTGGTCAAGTAGCCCTAAATATCCTTGGCCATCTTCTTGTGCAAAAAGATTGTAGCAATCTAGGCTTTATATTGTTCATCATCTAGTTCACAACAAGATGATTGTCTTGTTCCCACTTCTCATACTTTGGGGCTTTGGAATCAGGAGCAAACTTCGACCAGATATATAACTTCTTCTGACCTCTGAGGAAGATCTTAAATGCTTGGGATCATAGAAGGTAGCCTTGGACATCATTGAACTTTATAGAGGTGCTCTGAATCTTCATAGTAATTGACGAAGCCATAGGTTTGACTTCAGTAGTAGTAGAGGGTCCTAATGTGGCAATGTAGGAGTAGAAGAGATCTGTCGAACAATGCAAAAAGCAAACAAGAATCAACGTAGTAAGGAGGCTTGTGCTACAAGAAAAGACTTCGAAACCCATCGGCAACTCGTAGGTTCCTTGCAGGTGACGCTAGGTGGCTCTAGCAACTCTAGTAGCGCTGCTGGGGGCCTTAGGGGACATTGGTGATGTTGTTGGTGGCCTTAGGAAGCCCTGTTAGGCGCCTTAGGCTGACCTAGTGGCGTTGCTGGTGGTCCTAGCCATGAAAGAAGGCCCGCCACTCATCCCCCTTGGTGTTAAGAACCCAAGCCAAGGTTTGGTGACGCTGGATCCAAGAGATCCGGATGCAGCAGCATCAGTTAGGGTTTTGGTAAGGGCTGGCGATGTCGATGAACCGGTTAGAGGTGAGGTTGGCGGCGTTGTCGTGGTGGTTGTTTGATAAAAACCACACTTGATCAAGAGAAGAGAAGAAAAGAGAAAAGAAAGAAGAAAAGAGAAGGGTTCTTTTCCTTGTTTTTATTTTTTGTTTTGGTGGAAGATACCGGAGCATGACATGCTTAGGACCCATCCTATACCATTTTGGAGGAAATTAATGAATTGTTTATTCTTAGAAAGCCTAGAGAGAGTGAAAAAAGAAAAACTTACATGGTAGTCCAAACTGGTATAGGAAAACCTTACAAAATAGCAGTAAGAATAAACTAATCAGGAAATAAATAAAAAACACAAATTCCAACAAATACAAGGGTTAATGGATAATAATGGAAACATAACTCCTTCAATGTTCATCATCGACTAAGCTACAAATGTTTACTCTTAGAGTCATACCTCACATAAATGTCCACTTACTAACATCCCCATATATGTAACATCTTTGGGCTGGATGCAAAATAACATTTGCTTTTTGACACATGTAAGTCATAAGATTTGAGTACAACTACGTATCAAATATTTTCTAAGATATCAAATATTTCCATGTAAGCTACATGGAGTATTTACATCCATCATATTTCGAAAATGTCTTAGATCATATCCATTGTATTCGAATAAATGATGTGCAAGATGCATGCAATATGTCAACGCCACAATCATGTGCAAGATGCATGCAGTATGTCAACACCACAAGGAACTCCATTTCCAGATTGCTTGCATTTCGACATCGGTCCAGGCTATTGTTTTCTTTTCCTTTCAGATTTGATGGCTATTCTTCATATAAAAAATACACAAATGATGGGCTTTTTCCCCCTGTGTTGATGATAATTATGCTTGTTCATGAAAAAAAAAAAAATGCTACAGAGAAACAATATGTTCGTGGCTCAGATTACTTGTGCAGCATTTGGTGTGCTAGCCTTGTCAGTTTTCGGACCAGGCTGGCTTGCTAGGAGCATCGCTGTTGCAGCATCCATAGCATTTATGCTCGTTACACGTGCTACACATCCCCCAGGTATAAATGTTCTTTTTCAGCAACATATTTGATGACAAACGACCTAATACTTCAGATTGATTTTCTCAAAAAAGGGCATTTAAATTGATTTTCTTACACATCGATAAATGTACAATGCACAGCTCTTATGCCAGTGATGCTTATCTTCCTAGATTGCTTCACTCTTCCTCTTTAGATGATGTAATTGGTGGTGACAAGGGTCACGGAAAGCACCCTCTGCATGCCCCATTGTAGCCCTTAAAGGATTTGGCTTGAATTAGACATTGTATCATATCACAGATAAGATAGTTTGCTTTTTAAGCAGACATGACTTGAAGTTTGTTTATCAAGTAGTCATCCATCCAGATGCTGCAATGACAGTGATGTTGTTCAGCCTTTCTTCAAATTCACAACTTCCCTCCATTTACAGCTCAGTTTTTCTATAACTCCAGATATTGGGATCACGATAAAGAGGATGAGCACAGGAATTTATTTCAAGGAAGGAGTGATAATATTTAGCCATTTTCTTCTTCACCTTGACTACTGGAGTAGAATAGAGGTAAATGGCCATGCCTAGAAGAAGAGTGGTTAAGAGAGGCTGTTATCCCTTCGGACCCTTCCCCTTCTAGTGCCAACTTCTATGCTAGCATTGCCGCCTCCTAAGTCACATCCACCTCTTGCGATCGCTTCATCATTGTCTCCATATGTGATAATTTGTCCCCTTTTCCATTCTTCCAGATTGCCATCCACCCTTAAGATGTGTCAATGCCATCTCCAATAGCTTGACATGGAACCAGATATTTAGATCCTATCCTTGCTGATTTGTGGCCTAATGAATTAGAGAATAGAGTGTGCAATGAGGTAGATGCACAGGCAAGGACGGATCCAGTAAGGAGGCAATGGGGGCAAGTAACCCCATTCGATTTTTAGAATTTCATGTTTAGTGTTTAATATAAATGTCATTTGTCCCTCATTAATACAATGAAATTTATTGGACAAATATATTGCAACAAGGTTATATGTGAACCATTATACATAGTACAAATAAATATAGAAATTGGCAAGTAACTATTGTAGAAAGTATGGTGATTTCTTTTCTATTTTTTTAATGATAAAAATCAAGGAAGCACCTAACTAGTTCGACTCCAAGTTAAAAGCATCCAATTTTTTTTTTTTTTTTTTTTTCATGGTTTATATATGGTATTCGCTAAGGAGAATAAGTAGGGCGTCTCCATGTTAAATCATGAATTTAAAGTGTGCCCATTATTGCACATTATTATGAATTTCACTGTCTAATAGAGGTACCCAAGAGTTGAAACTAAGTAAACCTCATTTTCATGTAATCTGGAATACAATTTATATTTGATTTCCAACGTTCCTTTTGTGGCATTTCTTTATCGTAAGTAGGGAGCTGCACAATCATGCACATTCGTTGAAATGTGTAGTAGTTAGATAAAAACTTTAGTTGATGTTGCGCCTACTGACAAGATGTCTTGGATCCAATCTTGTGCACAAGGACTTACTTATTTTAGCTTGTGTGAGTAACGATTATCCTCTGCGTTGTAATTGCTCTGATTTGAAATTGCCATTTCTTTTCACGTCATGATGAAATGTCTCTAATAATTTGTTTTAAGAATCAAACCATGTTAGCGTTGAAACCCCTTGGAGTTGTCCAACCGTAAGCATAAGTCCATGGTATATTTCCAACTTCTTATCCATAAACTCTGTAGTTTTATTTACTACAGTGGTGCATTCCATCTCTCCTGCTTCATGCTCATTATATGCTAAACTCTTGGCTCGTTTTTGCCCACAGCTGCAAGTTTACCCATATTATTCATTGATGGAGCAAAGTTCCATCAGTTACAGTTTTGGTACATGTTATTTCCCGGAGCTGCTGGTTGCATAATCCTATGCTTAATTGTAAGTTAGATTGCTTTGTGATTCCTTTCAAATCCAATATCCCCTTTCATTTCTGATGCTTTTTTTTTAATGTTTCTGCAGCAAGAGCTAGTTCTCTATTTGAAGTCCACCTGTAGGTTTTGAAAAGAATGACATGGGTCATTGCTCCATCCATAAAACTGCAGTGTATCTGCATGTCATCATGGGCTTATTGAATTGCTATCAGTTCCTGTAACTTTTCAAGCTGAAAGAATCCGATAAAATACCCATGGCAAAATTGTAAAAATGACTCCTTTGAGAAATATAATACTTAGGGATGTCAAAGTTTGTGTAATTTTCCCTCCAATGATGGTGAGGTTTACGGTCTCAAATCTTTAAACCCATTTGCCACATGTCTTCTGCTATGCTAAAATTGGATACATACATGTGTGCACATCATGATGACATATGTGTTGATTACAGCCATATGTTTGCTCGATTAGGCCTAGGTTTAGGCTTGGTTCATTACAAATAGCATTAGAGGCAATCTCCTTCCAAGTAGAGGAGGAAATGACTACCAAAGTAATTGAGCCACCACTAGTAAAGAAAGCTAATAATAACAGATTACTGGGAGCATTTTCCTAAGATTTTAGCATTTCTAGTCTAGTTCTTGGTTCTACATTTTAGTCCATCCTTCCCAATTTAATACGCAAGTTCCATGTCAACATAGTTGATTTTGCATCATGCTACTCGATACAGGCATCATTAATTTTTTAAATCAAAGTTAGTATTGACCCTAGGTCAATTTAGGTGGTTTTTTCCAATTTAACTTATCAACTTCATTATAGTTTAGTCAACTATGTCTCTCAGAGAGTGTACCACAGCAACCAACACTTCTCCAACCACTTCAAATATCCACATTTTCCATAAGCTAGGAAATGATCATGCAAACTCACATTTCAAACTCTGGATATTGTCCTTCTATTTATACAGGGGCTTACATGCCTCTCCTAGTTGACTGAGAACTTCTGAGATCATCCAAAAAGGCTTACAAGGGCTTGCGTGGATAGGGAAATTCCTAGTTTCTCCTATGCTTGGGTCACGTTTCTCGCTTGGGATAGTTATTTCAAGTTAGCGTAGGATCTTCTTTGATGTAATATAGGTTGTTAGCTCCACTGAGGTTATCCCAACCCCACTTTGCATCCCAAACCTATGTTAGGAAAACCTAGGATAGTTGGGTGGTTGAGATAACCCCTATTGTAACCGTCGATTCCATCGATGTGTATGTGCCCATTACTCCCTCAATTCTTCCCAATATGCCCTTCCACTCTTCTCATCGTGATACCCTTGTCCTTCCTCCATCCAGCCCTTCTTCGTCATGGTGCGGGAGCTTCCTAACCCCCATGTCCTTCTCCCTACTTCAGCTCTCTAGCGCCATGTACTTGCAGTTTCATGGAACCTTGATAGGTCGTGTTGAGGCTTGTGGCACCGTATCCTACTGCTCTAGGGTAGCCTTATGGGTAGGGTAAAGGCTACTCGGTCATAAAAGTTGGTAGGTTGCCATCACTCATGGAAGAACCTCCAAGGGAGGTGATCAATTGTTGGGAGGTGATACTACATGGCTTTATGTGACATGAATCCTGTTAATGGTGCACGTGAATGCACGCACCTGAGGATGCTTTTTTCATAACTTTGACTTTTGTTGTTGGGTTTGTCAATACATTGATGCCTCTCTCAACTTGTCCAATGTTTATATAAGCCCCCTTACTTTCCTTCTCCTCCACACAACAATTGGACCCTAATTTGTTGCATTCTTTACTTGCTTCATGTCTTTATGGCAATTTTTCCTTTTTAGTCTTCTCCAATCCATTGTTCTTGTGGTTGACGGTAGTTCAATCTTGCGTGGAGCTGCAGTTGAAGGGAATCGGGGTTGGAGTTTGTTAGGTACATTGCTACTTGACCTTGATTGATGAACATGATGTCGCTCTATCTAGGTAATGATTCTTGCTTTATGGTTGATGAACATGAGCATCGTTCTTGGTTTTCTATTTTTTTTTTTCCTTGATATTTGGTGTGTGAATTGATTTCTAAGCGGTAGTTCTTATGCTTAGGTTTTTTTATTAGACCTATTTACATTTATGTGAATAGCATAAATGTAAAGAAATACACTTTGTAACATGTGTCACCACCACTCACTCCTCTGGAAGCAAATATCATAGGTGATTTTTGCTTTTGAGCTAAATATTATCAATGATTTTTGGCTTCGAACTAAATTATTGATGATTTTTGCATTTGAAGTAGATATTACTAGTGATTTTTTGAATATCATTGATGATTTTCAACGATTTGGTTGTTATAACTCGTTGGTTGCTTGAACTCGTCGCTAGAAGCGATTCTTGATTTGGTTATTGTAACCATGACTTGTCTAGGGTTCGTTTTCATATTTGAACATGGAGCTTTTCACCTTGCATGCATCCATGTATATGTGATTTCTCCTTGAGACATATGCACTAATCGCTTCACACCATTCTGTGTGCGTAGTGCATGTTTCTGTGCACAAAAATGCGTATTCCTGATTGCTTATTGATTACTGTGGTTACTACTTCGGATACATGCAACCTGATGATATGTTCTAAATCTCCATTGAAAATTGTTTTGTTTTTTCTTTTTCATTGGGAACTAGAGCATCTACAATCTCTTCTGAGACCTCCTCTCTTGTTGCTGCTACTACTACTACAATCTATAGTTGTCTCCTATTGCTGTTATTTCTACTATAGCCATCTACTGCTGCTAGTACTATCTCCTACCACTGCTACTACCGCCACAGTCATCTATTGCTACTACTTTTGCTACAGCCTCCTACTATTTACTATTGCTGTTATTATTGCTACAACCTACTACTACCCATATGATGATGGTGATAATTGGTAGGGGATCTAAGTGAGGGTCTTCAACTTCCACTCCTGATTACCTACCTATTGGTTATTGGTGCTTGGAAACATTTCCTATTGCTACAACCTACTACCATCTACTATTTTGTTGCTACTTCTACAATCTTTTACTGTTTGTTACTATTGTTACTTCTACCATTTGATCATTTCTCAACTATTGCTACCATTGTTTGGCATCGTCTCCCACCTCTACCTATGACTTGACGTTACTTGGGATCATCACCTACTACCTAATTGTCATTACACTTTTTCTATTATAATTGCTACTACTGCTATGGGCACTCCTGCTCCTTAACATGTCTATATTGAAAGGGAGTTAACTTTTATTCCTTGTAACAAATTAGGTGTTATACGTTCCAACTTAAGGAAAAATGTTAAAATATCAGTTTAATATAAATCCATTTATATTAGGATTAAATTTGTTAGTGTGTTGATTATGTTATTTTATTTTTTTACTGTATCTTATATAATTTTTCTTTTGCCACCTCCCTATGTAAGAATGGCTGCGGCAACACTTTAGACTAACAAAGTCATTTTCTCCAACGGAGACAAACTAATGCTCTTTTCTGGATCATCAATTTGAAGAGACGTGTTACTGTATATGTAATTAATTAGTACCAATTGGTTAGTTGTAGAGTTAGTTATGGGTGGTGCCCATAAGGAAGCTTGTTACAGTGGTGATTGTGAGCAAGCTGTACTGACCGTAAGCTTGTAAATAGTGGATGAATGCAGTTGATGTTGAATTGATAAGCTCAGTTCTCACACCCACCATTGCAATCTCGTCGACATGATGGGGTTAAAAGTGTATAAACTGTATTAAAAAAGTTATGAGTGCCGACGTGTTAAAGTATATAAACTCTACCAAGAAAATTTTGGTATTTTTCAGGTTATCTGTCCAATGGCAGACGGCTGGTCATCTCCATTGCATGCTAGAAAGAGTGGCTAATGGGTTTTTTTTTTCTTTAATTTTTTTTTTGCAGAAATGTAGATAAAAGTAGTTAAACTCTGCTAAGAAAATAGGGGCAATGAACTATGTAAATGCGTATACTGTAGTAAGAAAAATTTGATATTTTTTTTCAGATGCAGCAGGTCTCGGTCATTGATTGATTCGAGGTACTGGCTGTAATAGTTGTAGTAGTATTGGTGGTATTGAATTTCATTCTTTTGTGGTGTATTAGATTTCAGTATCCCATCAGCTTCTTCGAAAGCCAGCAATGGTATAAACTATGCTACACGAGCATGTATTCACATGAAGATGACCCGGCATCATAAATATAAATAAATTACATTACAGGACTGTGATTTCTAGATACATAAATTAAAGAATGGCCTGCAGTTTGAACGCCTCATATTTCTTTACAAATGCAAAATAATAAAAGTATGCACAAGAAGGTCCATTACTCCTAAGGCCATCATGCTATACATGGTTCCACGTGATGAACCACTAGATTTGAACAGGCCGGTGTTGAGGAACTCATTCCTGCCCGACGATGCAGAAACATTCACAGGTTGAGAACCTGCACAATTAGAAGAAAAACGTCAGCCAACTGGATTTAGAAAAAGCACATTTGGCACTAAAGTTTCATACTTACAGTCATAATTAACCCAGCCAATTTTCCGATGCACCAAATCGTAAACAACAATCTTGTCTTTAAGAACAAGATCTGCAAAAGATTAAAAAGAAAAAAAAAAAAAACCATTCTTAGTAAGCTATGGTACAGCAGAAAAAACACCACACTAATCACTCCAGCAACAAGGATGCTCCAAACAAATCACAAAAAGAAATAATTGTCAGTGCTGCAAATAATTCTGGGCCATTCGATATCCATCAGAGCAACTAAGAAGGCTTCTTGGTGTCTGATTTTAAATTCTAAATCTATCTGGTCATACAAGTACATCTAGAAACTCAAAATTTTGTTCACAAAGCACATTAACACCTTAACATCTTGCATCTACGTTGATTTTAACTCCATACTACAAAACATTTTCTTCTCTTTTCATTCTTCCTTTTCCTTTTATCATTTTGCAATAACTTTTTTTCACCAGAGAAACAAAGGGGAACTTTTATCTGCAAGGCCACATGCTAAAACAAGAAATCCCAATCTCAAGTTTTACATAAGAAAAACATACCAACCTCCTAATATTGTTATTCCTTGACCCCGATTTCTTTGCCAGCCAATGCACCAAACTAAGGCATTATCCTGGGACAACAAGACCATCAGCATCTCATCAAGAAAAGCAAGGAAACTTGGCACTAGATAAATAAAAATTTAGACACTACAAAAAGCAGAAAATACTAAAAGGACTCACAACCGATCCTTGCTGCAGTAGATAATCTTGAGGCCTCAATATCATTGATGCACCTCCCTCAAAGTTCAATGTAACGAAAGGGAACACATCTTCCACCCTGCTTTCCACAAAATGAAAGCCAATATCGGTACACAATAGAGGATAATCTTTGCAGAATTGTTCCATTTAAGAGAAGTTAATCAGGTACTTTTAAAAATTGAAACCTGTTAGCAGTGACGAAACACTGATTTCCCTTGGAAACAAAAGACTGAACGGATTGAGAGACCACCATCGTTATCTGGAACATAGAACATACAATTTACCATCAGGTGAAAAAATCAAACATGCAATATCAAGTAATGAAGTAAATCTGCTCCAAATCATAACATCATGAAGATTCATGTAGACGTCAGCCATAGATATACAGAAATGTCAGAACAACCAGTCCTTCAAAATGTGCAGAATAAGGTGAATGTCAAGCATGATGAGAGCAAGAGGTGGAGGAGCCATATAAATATTATTAGAGGCTATGTGGGTCTTTGCAATGATAGGTTCTAGACCCCATGTCTAGGCAGGTGCCAAAATCACCTTTAATGACATGAAAATTACAGCACTAATATACCAGATATAGAAAAATTGCACGTGGGATTCCAAGATATGTGAAAATATCTGTAGCATCATTCAGATAGAAGCCTGTTGTTGACGTGATGATACTAATATATTTTTCTACAAACTCTACATGAACAGAACCCTTCTCTCAAGGTACAGTCCGCTAAAAAAAATCCTCTGATGCCTGTCAAATGGGGTTAATCCTCAATAAAGTTACTTGATTAAAATAACTTACACTAACAAATTCTTTATTGTTGTAGTATTTCCTTATTGCTCTTAAAATTTAATGTCCACTAGCAAAGCAGGATGTCTGAAAAACTTGAACCCAATAACTCAACCCATAAACCCCACACATCTTTTTATTGTCCAAACTCTTCAGCCTTGCATTGTTGGTCGAGGGAAAAATGTCCATCTTTCCCCTCCATAGCCGCCTAGCATCTAGGGGTGTCAATTGAATCAAGGTGGGTCAAACATGAGCCATTTCGGCTTAAACCCCACAGATAGACCTGATCCAATAACCAAATGGTCTTGAAAGGTCAGCCTGAGAACTGACCCGATTTGCAGGTTGCAGACTGATCTGTTAACCAAACAGGTCCACAGGTCATGTGAGTCCTTAACAGGTTTAGCAAAGTCCTATGGGTCCTTATTGGGCCATGAGGGTTATTACAGGTTCTGTGGTCTAATGGGTCTAACTTGTGGGTTTTGTTTTTGTGTGAAGGAACACTTGAAATTTATTGGGTCTGATGTGTTTAGGTGGTTCCACACCCTCCATCCAAGTCCTGACCTAGTTTAGAAGCAAGTTAGGTCGGGTTGGATGCATTTATCTGCTAACCTTATTTGGTCAAATTCAAGCCTTCTTATTGGGTGGGGTTTAGATCAGATCAGATGGTACCGGTCTGCTTTTACCAGCATTTGTTGTGCATTTGAGTTGTCTATCTTCACTATGTGATAAAAAATGATTGTTTGGCATTTAGTTATTATTGAAAGCAATATCAAGTCTAAAGCTCAACCACCGCATGAGCTCAATTGCACTGAATAAACATCTAGCTTCTTGAACTCAGAATGTACGTAGCCAGTCCTGAACATTTCGAGTCCAATTGGATGTAAGCTTGGCTTGGTATGTTAAGGTCAACATACAACCATACTAGCAAATCCTTGGTGTTATAAGTATCAGATAAACATTCTCTACTTTTTTAATGAAGGAATATCACATGCAAGCTTTTAACATAAGATCGGGTATATACAAAATTGCAAAAAAGAATCCATATATTAAGAGCTGCAAAATCCGAACAAGCAGCTGGTTATTGCACTTACAGCATTTATAAATGGATCATATGCTTGGTCTGCCAAGTAAGCCAATGTTGTCCCAGAATCAATTATAGTTCCTTGGGTACTTGATGTCGTAAAGATTGATGGATCAATAGGCAAAATTTGTCCATTAACGGCAATACTCCGGAGGTTTAAATTATAATGAGGCCTGAGATGAAATATTAAGAAGATAATAAAGTTTATAAGCAACTTTTTCAAGTGGAGAATTACGACTTTTTATCATGGATAAATGGCTAAATGTCAGTTACTAAATCAGTGAGAAGCAAAAAGTAGAATATTTTTTCCCCATTACCCTCTCAAAGAAAAAAAAGAATTTTCCTATTACACAGATCAAGATGAACTATTTTGAAGTGTCCCATGCAAAATGAACTTTTTTTTTTTTAAACTGTCCCGCGATGGGAAGAAGCATGTTACAGTAAGGTCAATACAAAAGAGTGATCCTAAGTGTGACAATTAAACTTCATTTGATCTGCATGGAACCCTTGAAAAATGAAGTACACACAAACACTACCCTTGGAGGTTTGAGGGCTAGAGGGCCCAAAAGAAACACCTAAAGTGTCAATATATCAACATTTGACAAACTTAATGGGAGCAAAACCACCAAAACCATCGAGGCTAGCTAGAGACATCCATTTCCATCATTAACATCTATATTGGTCTATACCTTGACAAGCTTATTAAGCAAGATAATGGTGAATAGTTTCTGTTGGGAATAAAGATGGGCCACGTGGCACGTGTCACATGGCAGCCATCTAAGCCACATGGCAGGGCCACGTGGCAGGCAGTAGAAGGCCCTCAAGCCCGGTGGTATTGTGGTCCACGGGATCAAGTTGAGTCATTTGCTTAATTGTTAAGTTTACTATTTTTAGTAAATGGATTTTAGGAAATATGTTTGTGATTTATTTAGTGAAAAGATCTTTTCTTAAGTGATAAGATCTTTTGTTTTCAATTGTTGGGATATGTTCTCTCTATATAAAGGAAGTCTTCCATTATATTTCCTTTGAGTCAATAATAATGTTTCCTATTCTATTACTCCACTTGCTCTCTCTTCTTCTAACAACACCATCACCGGCCACCATTATGAACCATGGCCTCCTACACCACCTGCACAAGGCCGCCAACCACCTGACTACCTTCCTCGATTTGCGTGCCACATAATTCACGTGGGATTATCCTCTCCCATGCTAAGGAGGCTCCATGCTCCTACTTGCGCAAACCCTGATATGGTATCAGAGCCTTCGGTCTAGACTCCTATGCATGTGGAGATTTTATTACACGGTGATATCTGCATGCAGAAAGTTCTCGATAGATCCAATGCCTTACGCTGAGAAGGAAGGTTATAGAAGATGACGGAGTCAACCACGACTGTTGGAGATGCCACACTTAGTGCAGGAGAAAGCAAGGTGGTTATTTTCAGGACAACCATCAAGCTTAGTGGCATGTCCAACTATGTCTTGTGGGCTTATGCCTTCAAGATATTCGTTGGAGGCTAGGTGAAGCTTGGCATGCTCCTTGAGGAGCCACCAAAATTGAAGGACGACAGGTTCGAGAAGGAGAACTATGTTGTCATAAACTAACTCATGAATTCGATGGATCCATCCATCGCCTCAAACATACTCTATAAAAAGAGCGCATACAAGATTTGGATGGCCCTCGAGAAAAGGTACGCCGGTAAGTCAAGCAATACATGTATTACTAACCTCTATACTCGCATTTGGATAGCCAGTCAAGGGGCTCTCTCCTTGACAAAATATTATGAGAAGATGAAGGCATTATTTGAGGAGTTGGAGATCTACGAGCCACTGTATTGTGACAAGCAGGGGGAGACTTGAGCGGTTTGGCAATCTGCTAAGTTTCTATCAGGGTTGCATCCTCGTTATCGAGTTGCTCGAGATCAGATTTTGGCTTCTGACGGGAGGATGAATTTTGAGACCATCTTCTGTCGTCTTATCAACATGGAGATCGTCGAGGATGAAGACTTGGTGAAAGGTGAGAACTCCGCACTTACTATTCTTGAAGCAGGTGTGGGGTGTGAACAAGGACGGGGACATGGGGCTTTCTGTGCCTATCTAAAGTGCCAGCACTACGGACACAACAACCATCCACAAGACAAGTGCTAGGAGAAGTTCGGGAGACCATCACGTGGGGCTACTAGCACCTCACGAGTGGACTCCTTAACCCATGAAGATCTAGAAAAGCTACGAGCTTTATTTAGGAAGACAAGATGACGGTCGCCATAGCGAGTACTCAGGTTGCCACAGAGGCAACAATTTCGGAAGTTATCAACATGTTAAAAGAGAAGACTGAGAGCATAGCTCTCAAAGAAGAAGAGTGGTGGGGTGTCTGGTCTCACAAGTTGAAGACCAAGTTGTCGACCTCTCGGCCTTCGACTTGAGGGTGAGTGTTGAGAATAAAGATGGGCCACGTGCCATGTGGTAGCCATCCAAGCCATGTGGTAGGCAGTAGAGGGCAATTAGGGCCTGCGGTACTGTAGTCTAAGGGACCAAATTGAGTCATTTGCTTAATTGTTAAGTTTGTCATTTTTAGTAGATGGATTTTAGGAAATATGTTTGAGATTTATTTAGTGATAAGTGATAAGATCTTTTGTTTTCAATTATTGGGATATGTTCTCTCTATATAAAGATAGTCTTCCCTTATATTTCTTTTGAGTCAATAATAATATTTCCTATTCTATTACTCCACTTGCTCTCTCTTCTTCCAACAACACTATCACCGGCTACCATCAAGGTCCATTGCCTCTTGCGTCACCTACATAAGGCCGCCAACCACTTGGTTGCCTTTCTCGATTTGCGTGCTACATACTCCACATGGGATCTCCCACGCTAAGAAGCCTCCATGCTCCTACTTGCACAAATCCTGACAGTTTCCATCACTCCTAAAAAGAAAAGGAAAAAAAAGTTCCATCCAACTCTTTCTCAATCTTCCCCTACCTCTTGTGAAACGCTAAATAGCAAACTTCTGGCATTCCCCAGCAGGAGAATCATATGGCCAATTAATGGTGTGTCCAAACCACCTCGATCATCCCTCTCATTACTACTGCATTACCTATCTATTTTGGATGCCATCTTTTCTATGTGACCAAACACCCACCTTGGCACTACACTTCTTCCATGATTTACCACACAGGGCATGCTGATGATAAACATCCCAACATTGGCATAAAAAAAAAAGGCTAGTTTTATAGGTACTTAATAGTGTTTGCAACTCATTTTTAGAGGTGCCATTTTGTCACATGGAGTATCTATAATTCCTGTGAGAAACAAAGAATTCCCATATAATATTGAAATATCTTTCACATGCAGTGCAAGAAACATTAAAATGGGAAACAAACTGCATAGGGGAATACTTGCTCCTTAAAAACTAAATAATACAAATGGAAACAAAAAGAAAATAACAATGCACAAGGAATATATGAATAATAATATCACAATCCATCTTTTCAGAAAAAAAAAAAAAACACTAATCCACTTAGTTCAAAGTACCATTCGGCGTAGGATGTAGAAGTAAATGTAGAGGTTTGTGTGAGGCAGAGGAATACAAAGACACCAAGAGAACCGAAATAAACATTTAGTTACAAAGAATTGAAACTCAAGATGAGTGAGTTTAGCCCATTTTTTGCAACTTACTGGTACGGAACGAGTGGGGTGTAGACAATACCCGGGTCTACAATCTCCCCAAGAACCAATACACCACCACCAGTGCTTGATCCTCTCAAGCAATGAGAAAAAACTTTAGGTGCCATGCCGAGAGAGGACAACTGGGAGATGACAGAAAAGTCATGCTGCCCAAACCCAAATATGCCATCAACAGCACGATCGGGTTTTGTAAGATCTCCAGATTGCAAGTTGCTACATCTGTTTTGAAGGCAAGTTAAAAGATTCATCAATTCGTGGTGCAAAGTGCAAACAAGGTATGAAAAAAAACCCCAAAGAGATAGCATCTGAATCACTTTCCACTAAATCCCTTGATATATCAAAATCAAGATAAAATAAACCTAACAAAGTCTTGTTCGCCAACCATTTTATATGGTAGATACTTTTGTACAAAAATGTTTAAAAATAGCATTCATCACCATTAGAAATTTCTGAGAAAAGAGGTCAATATCTTCTCTAGGAACCAATTATCTATTTTAGAAAATCCCATCAACATGAACCGAATACTTTGACTAGTAGCAACTTTTTCGCAAAAGTCGATATCAACAGGAGTAGAAATTTAGACCACACAAAATAAGGCTTCAAGTATAAGATGATGCAAATGCAAGCAAACGTTTATCATTAATAATGTTTCAAGCTCTGACCCATGGAAATAATTGTATTCTCTACTTCAAATGCACTTTTTTTTCTCATAAAAAGACCATCCTAGTCTGGCAACAAATCTTTAGGTATCCTTGAAGTCTGGCTAGCATCTTTTGTAATTCCCTAGAAGTCTCAACTAAATAGTTATAAGACAAAATCAAATTATTTTTACCCGAAGATTACATTGGCTGATGAGTTTGCTGTCAGTTGATCTGCAACTACAGTATCGAAATACATGCTATCCTGGACATAGTATCCCGATGTGCCACTGCCATCACCATACTGGAAATTGTACCCGCAAGCAGAGCCTCTGGAGGAGGCTAAAGTGCAAGATGCCTCTGCAGTCTGGAGACCGGAGTTGCATCTTCGGTCAGAACAAGAGACCAATGAAGCTGTTGATGACGCCAGGGGGTCAAAGAATTCCAACTGAACCTGCATAGTATTTAAGAACGGATCAGAAGAAATGCAAGCAAATGCAAAGGAGAAATGGATTGTTTCCTCACATAGTTCAATCGCCATGTAAAGTCAAAGCCATGAAAATCTTCTTCTTCTTCTTTTTTAATTAAGAGAATTAATAAAGACAACAAGTTCTAACAGGAAAAAAGGTGTCATGTTTTACTAACAGGGAGGCCGCTGGTAGAAGGGCAGCCATTGCAAGGGTTGCAAGTAACCCAGAGGACGTCACTGCCGGTGTCAATCTGCACATAGAATTTCTTTGGAGGGTTCCCCAACTTCACTTGCGTGTAGTATAGCCTGTCAGAAATAAAACCAGCACATCACAGGGCAGCCAGGTTTATTCAAACAATAAACACACGTGACACGACACCTTCCACACAGAGAGTCTCGCATCCAAATACCGCAACACTACTAGAAGAAGAGCGCGCCTCCCCCGCCACACACACCCCCCCAACTCTCTCGGAAAAAAACGAAGAATACGGAGGAGTAGCACGAGTACCCGCAGAGAAATTAGCATCTCAGGTGAGGAAAGACGCAAACTTTAGACATCCCACGATCCAAATAGGAAATTTTTTGATACCCAAATGGGACAAAGAAGAAAAAAAAGACTAGGAAGAAGTAGCAGCGCGAGTACCTACAAATAAATAAATAAGCATCTCGGATGAAGGAAGAAGCCGCAAATTTCAGCCACCATCACTCGATCCAAACCCCGAACCTGCGATATCCAAATGCTAAAAAGAAGGAAGACTAAAAAGAAGTGGCTAGCGCTAGTATCCACAAACAGATAAGCATCTCAAATTGAAGAAGAAAGACGCATACTTTTGGCCCATCACTCGATTCAAAGACGAAAACTTTCGATAAGGTAAAGGAGAAGCGCGAAGTAAGTAGCACAGAAGGAGTGGTTTGGATTCTGTAAAAAAAAAAAAAAAGGAGGGAAGTTGATGGGCGAAGGGGAGAGAGAACTGACCCAACGGTGAAAGGATCGGAGGAGCCCTCGACGGGGAAGTCGACGATGGCGACGTTCCTCTGCTGCAAGAGGCGGCCATGGCGGGCCCTGTCGCGATACATGAGGTGTTGAAGGTCGCCTCCACCATTGGGGAAGGCCCTCTCCAGGGTCATGATTGATGACCCGGCACCACCACCACCACCACCACCACCACCACCATCAATCGACAAAGGAAGAACCAGGAGAACAACAAGGAGGAGGAGGGGAAGCAGAGGAGGAGGGCACCTCCACCACCAACAACAGCTACAACGTCGAAGGTGGTGGAGGACGACGAGGCGGCGTGTCGAAGCCATCATCATCGTCCCTCTGTCTTCTACTTAATAATAGAAATTCGGAAAGGAAAAGAGTGCTGCAAATTGACGGCACCCACAATTAAATCAAAGGCATCGTCATGTAAAGAGGGAAAGAGAGAAGTCCGAGGGACCTCCAAGTGTGGCTCCGCCTATAAATAAATAAACAAATACATATATATATATATATATATATATAGAGATGCACGCACAAATGTACCCATCCACAAACCAACCAACCATGAGGGATGTCTTCCTCAAATTAAGCAAAAAAAAAGATTGGATCTTGCTGATTCTTGAGGACCAAAACTGCAATTTCTCTTGAAAAGTCTGGAACACTTGCGGGGATATATATATATAGAGCTTTGATATTTGGGTGAGGAACATTCATCGGATATAATGGGACAAAATAGGAGAATAGGTGTTAATCATGGGGTTATGTGTCTCTTTTTGATAGTGGGCAGAGGATAGATTTTGAGGAATACTAAATATTTTTTTATGGGATAATGAGACGAGGAATATGCCCGTAAAAGGAGGATGAGGAGGAGGAGGAGGAAGAGATAGAAGGAGGGTGGTGAAGTACAGGATCTATGGTGAATGAAATGAATTGTGGCTGTAGCCTGTAGCTGAAGGTAAGGGGAAGGGATTGATTGCTTGAGTGGGTAAGGGAATGTCTCTAGTTCATGATACCTCACCTTTGTCGATGATAGTTTGATTGATACCTACCCATCTCTATATGCTATACTATTACTATGACGACCATCCATCCTCCTCTATCTAGTCTATCTTTATCACTTTCCTTCCCTGTGCAGTAATAAGATGTGCACGTGGGGGGCAGGTGGTTCTATTTTATATTAATTTTTTTACTTTATATTGTCATTCAGGGTCTCAGATGGATAAAAAAAAAAAAATGATGACACGTAGGAAGCTTATTTATTGGGAATGACAAGGCAAAAAAAAAAAAAAAAAAACACGGAAGTTGGACGGCAACTTCCATATCTAATAATTGAAGTGGATTAATGCATGGAAGTACTAGTATTTATAATCGCTCACTGTAGTAAAAGAGAAAAAAAAAATCTTCCTCTCAGGAAATTCTTATGCCGAAATATTTTGTCTTTGGAACACAAGGTACGTGCCGACAGACAGGTAACAGCACGCCATTGTTGTTATTTAATCGAAGAAGAAAAACCCAGCCAGACGGACGTTTTCCTTCCTTCCTTCCTTCCTTCCTTCCTTCTGGGTCAAAGTCCCTCACTCGGAAATTTAGATGTCCCACACGAGAACGATGTTTCTGATGAACCGTCTATCTTGTCTCTGTAACTTGCAAGGGTGGGTGAGACCTTGACCGACGCATTACTTTTCCCTAAACTGAACTATATATATTTTGGGTGTTCACAGGGTCTTGATCAAACGTACAGAAAACGGAGTTGGCTCAGATGGAGAAAGCAAATTCCACAGCGTTGAGGATGGGGGATGCATGATGGTCCTCTTCAGCAATTGCCGCCAGCTTTAGAGACGACCACTTTGTGACCATAATATTTTCTCTCGTGGTTCAGCGCTGCCGACGATTACGCTAATTCCTGCAACCTCATGCAAGCAGAATATCGTTTTCAAACTAATTAAGCGGTTAAAACACTCCATTACAAGCAATCAACGTTGCAAATGTAGTCGATCGATCAAATCACCGATCAAGGAGCATGCATTTTGTCATGGAGTAGTTGAAAATTATTTTAGTCATTTTTTTTATATTTAAATATATATATTTGAAAAATATATTAGTGAGATATTTTACTTTAAGGTTTCGTTTAACACGAGATAAAGAGTCATACAAAGATAAAGTACCGTAGAGATAAGTGACGATGAATATTTGGTTGAGGTATAAGATTAATTAGTGGTGAGATAAAATGATTGGTAGTGTAACGTGATTTTGCTAAATAATTTTTTAATATTATTATATAGGTGTGAGTGGGATAATGAATATATTTTAATAGTTATATTATGTAGAAGTATATATATTTTAACATATATTGATGTTGATGTGATGGGGTGAGAAAATTTGATATTGTTGTTGATTTATAAAGTAGAGTAAGTTGTATTCTTTTATTTTAAAATTAATTTCTTTGACTTCCTTTGATAATCCTTTGACTAGAGAATAATCCTTGAGTTATCCCTCAATGAAACGGAGCCTGGTGCACATGGGTAGGGTTTGATTGACCCTATCTAAGTCGGTTTAGTTAGGTTGAGTTGGATTAAGGGTTATAATGGGTTGTGTTAGATTAAGATTTTTCCAACTCGATAAGAAATGGATTTACTTAGTTTTAGGGTTTAACCAGCCGACATGTACAACCCAATTTACACACATACACACATATATAAAGAACTTATTAACACTTGTTGGGTGATATCCAAATAATAGCCAAAATTATTTTATCCCCTACGTGACCCACTTGACGGTCTCAAACGAGTCAAACCCTCATCTCTTGCATCCCACTCATCCCTAATATTTCGCTCATCTCTCACAATTGTCATCTCTTGCAAGTTTCTTCACCTCCACGCTCCAGTAGGTTCTGACACCCTCTCCTCTCCTTAGTTGCATTGACATCCTTTCTTGGTCACGCTCTTCAGGTAACCCTCACCCTCACCTTCTTCTCCCCCACCTTGATGACCCACCCCACCCCCAGTACCACCACCACTTGACTCATCACTTGTTTACATATGATTTCAAACTTATTAATTGTTTTTAAGAAGGACTTTTAAAGTTTACAATTGTTTGGAAACTATGATAAATCCATTTAATTATTTGCTTCATTGACTTTAATATTTTAAAAATTTGTATTGAAATCTTTAATTTGTCTTGCATGCTATTTTTTGTCGATTATTAGTATAGGTGTAAATTTTTATGTGCATCTATCAAGTTGTTATCAACTATATTTTTATCTTTTCTCGTTATTTTTAGATCGTATCTCTATTTTTTTCTTTAAAGGTCTTTTTGTTGGGGTAATTACTTAAACCCTTAGGGGCTTAACATAAATTATCCCACTTCTAACTTAGGATGGACTTGCATCTGATCTCAATTGGACTTTATGTTGATTGGGTACTGATATTGGTGTACCAGTAATAGTACTCATGACATACTGTTGTAGGTTCCATATTGCATGGGTACCGGTATTGATGTCAAGTACTGGTACTCATGTGTTACTGTTTGGAACACAAGTCCAAATGAGTACTCGTCCAGTACTCACTATGTACTGGTACTTATGATGAGTACTGGTACTCAGTGAGTACTGGTATCCCTCCAGGAAACAACTTGTCTCAACGAGTACCAATACTCATGAAGAGTACCTGTACTTGTTGAGTACTGGAACTTTGCCAGTAGCTAATGAGTACCGGTACTAGTGACCAGTACTGCTACTTGTAAGCTACAGGTCCAAATGACCTGAAGCCCAGAACGTGGTCTGAGACTCACTTGTACCAGTACTCATGGCAAGTATTGGTACATGTGGGTTCCAGTATTGGACTTAGGATGTTCTGGACTCAATCTAGAGCTAGTGGTACCGGTACTTGTGAAGAGTATCGGTACAAGCAAGTTATAGTTTACTTCTCTGTGTATCAATAGTATGCCACCTGTACTGGTATTCATGATGAGTACCGGTACTGGCGATAGTTACAGATTAGTTGTGTGCATTTTCTGGAATATGAAAAGAATTCTTTAACCCACATCAATTTATGATCTAATCTACGTAGATAAATGCATATATATATACTGAAGCAAAACAATTTATAGGTTTGTCTTCTCTTGCACACAAGATTTTGTGATATCTAGTTATTAGACATCAAAGCATGCAATCAGACCTAGTCTAATCTGTGGGAGAGAAACATACTTGTGTAATTGAGTTGTGTTTCACGACGATATCGTGTTTTAAAAATATATTCGTTGTAGTATCACCGCGAAAACGATTATCAAATTTATTACTCGAAATTCAAAAATATTCCGAGGTTGAACTCAGGGAGCAAATTGGTATTTATAAATAAAAATATCACAATTCTCAACAATAATGCAATGTATATAAAAATCTAGAGAGCAAAAAGAAATAGAATTTTCTCTTTTCTTCCTTCTTCTCTTCTCTCTTTCTTTTTCTTTGCTTTCTCTCTTCTCTTCTTTCTCTGTCTTTCCTGTCTTCAGACGTCTGATTCTGTGAATCAGACACTTTAACTGGTGATCTGCTATAGTGCCTCTTCAGCCTTCTTTGGCTTCTTCTTCTTCTTTCTTCTCTACTGCAGCTTCTTCCTCTCTGCGGCAGCTCCTTCCTTCTCTTATCTTCTTTTCCTTTTTGGCTTCTTCTTCTCTTCTTGAGCTACTGCACCTCCTCCTCCTTCTTCTTCAAGTCCTTCCTTCTCCTTTAGCCGCCCTTCTTCTTTGGCTCCTCCTTCTCTACCTTTGGCCAAGTCCTTCTTCTGCAAGCTCCTTCCTCTGCGGCTAAGTTTTCAGCTTCTTCCTTCAGCTGCTCTTCTTCCTTGGCTTCCTTGCTCTTCCTCTTTCCCACAGCTGCTTCCTCCTCCTTCTTCCCTGCACAGCATAGAGAAGCAAAACCTACCGCCTACCCTCCCTGCGTCTCTCTCTCTATTTTGCTCTCAGGACACAGCTCTCCCAGAGCCTTTCTCGGGTAAACAGGTCGGGTATGCGTGCTCGGGACCAGGCCCACCGGCATGCGGTGGTGGGAGAGGAGTGCACGGGTAGTCGGGTCAGGCCAGGTCCGCGTAGGCGTGGGTCGAGGACGAGATTGGATCAGGTGAGTGGGACCTCATCCCGTAGATCTGAGGCGATAAGCTAAAATCACAAAAACAATTTAAGTGGTGCCTTTTGCTCGTCAGCTTCCGAGGTGGGACTATCTGTCCTGCCTCTCTTCGCGCACGCCTGCGGTAGAGTGTCCTTAGATTACAGCTACAGCTACGGCCCTCGACACCAATTGGAGGCCTGGAGACGTTCGCAAAAGCTCTCCACGTAACCTAGGACTATGCCTTGGAGCGGGCACGACCTGGAGAAGCTTGCAAGGAAGCTTCGAGCTATACGTCAATGGCGGTGAGCCCCTAGGCCCGAAATCACGACAATAGCCTCGTGGCCACGTTAAAAAGCTCAAGGAGCTTCGCCAAGGTGCGGCGAATGTGCAAAGGTGGTCGGCGAGGCGTCGGAATGCCTGTGGGAGCATGCCTAAGGCACACTGTGGCCGTGTGTGTGGGTGTGTTCAGGGGTGCGTTTGTGTGAGTGGTAGAGTGTTGTGAATGGGGGGTTATGATCAGTGAGTTGAGGCGGTGCTTAGGGACTAGTCGGTGAGGGGTGGGATGGCCTGTGGAGGTGGAGTGGCCTCGCCAGAGTTGGTGGTTGGGAGTGAAAACGATGGTGGTGGTAGTGGTGGTCGAGGGGTTGAAATTGATGAAGGGGAAATGAAGAGTAGAGGGAGAGGAGCTTAACTGATGGACTTGGAGCGAAGGGGCGAGGCGGAGGGCAAGCGGCGGGTACTGCCGTTGCCGAAGATGAAGACCTTGTGGTGAAGAAGCGACGACGAGGAAGAGAGGCGGAGGGCGCGTGCTGGTACGGCGTGGCGCAGAGGAGTATGGCGGAGACAGCTTTGCCATTGGTACGGTGGCAAAGTGATGAGAAGAGGGAGGGAGAGTCGTCGGAAACTGTGGGCAGTTGGCTGGAGTGAGGAGGAGACGAATTTGGGGGGATTTCTCTGGCCAAATCAAGCTTGAAGGAAGCGGAGGGATCTGGGCTTCCTTAAATAGGCGAGGGCAGAGGGAAGAGCCATGAGAAAACGGCGGGAAGACCACGTCGGAGGTATGGCTGGAGGAGACCCATACCTCTCGAGTGTTCGCACGAGATGTATGGGGCATTTCTGGGCATGGGGAGCTACCCATGCGGTAGGGGGCTTCGCAGGGAGCTCCCCTTTCAAATTTGGGAGTGGCTCCCCATGAGATCAAGGAGAGAACCTCCGTGCAAAGTCGCCGGAGGTATGGGTCCCTGCTGCGATGGCAGAAGGACCGAAATGAAGAAAGAGACGAAGAAGCTGAGGGGGGGATTTGCAAGGGCTTCAAAAAGTTAATGGTCTAAATATAATTTGGTGGACCAATTTGCAAAGTGGGTGAAGATGACCTTCACTTAGGTCCAACTTTTGGTATAAACCTAATTTGGACCTAAGAAATCCAACGGTGAAGTTGGATTTTAGGTTTGACCACGTTTGACTAGACATTTTGCACAAAAATGTAAATTAGGTCAAATATTAGGCATGGACCGCAATCTAGGTCAAAACAGGTTCCAAAGGAAAAATTGAAGGTTCTAAATTCTAGGGTATATTTTTCCATGAATTTTAGAGGGTTTAGTTGATTTTTATCTTGCTTGAAACCTTGTGAATTTAAATGGATTTATTTTAGGGTTACAGAAAGTCATTTAATTCTGTGATTTCACAGTAACTCTTTTCTGACTGAACCATCCTACTTTTTCTCTTATTAAGTCCAATTGACCTATGTCTAGACCCTTAGAAATCCCGTTGATGCACTGCAATGATAAAATTGTAGTTTTACCCCTTGTTTTATGTTATCTTCCCAAATTAGTGATCCCTTGAATTAAGCCTTTCTCTTGGTTATGTAGGAGCTCTTATTCAATTTATTAGGTTAAAATATGCTAGTTAGGACTCATGATGAGATTCTCATCATACCCCCACGCCTAGCTTTTGCTAGTCCCTTAGCAAAATCTTAAGGTTTTAACTTTTGTTCTAGACCATGAATTTCTTTCACCAATTATGATAAGTGCCTTTTCTTCTTTGATTAGGTCAGAATGCCAACAACGGGCCTAAAGGTACTCTAGTACCAACCAAGATCCGGACATGTCTAGTTTTAGCCTCGGTCCTTAACGAAGGTTTTTAAGTCCCGCGGGAATTACCTTAAGGTTTATTGGACTCCGTTGTTAAAGCACCCATGCTTGAGACATATTTTAGCCTTGGTTTAGTTTGCAGTGCATTTTTCTAAGAGAGAGACAGAGGATTTATTTGTTTGGAGATTTTTCTCTCTCTTTTCTTTTTATTTCTAGCTTCGGATTGCCTTCACAACACAGTCTGTATTGAATTCCTCATCCCCATCATCAATCCTTAAGGTCCCTAGCAATCGATGCTTTGTGATAGCACTGCCCATGGTAACCCCCAGAACCCTGATTTTTGAGATTTCAAGATAATCCCGCCCATGACGTTCCGTGGCCGAATCTAGACCTTGGCGATTGACATTTCGTGATAATGCCATCCATGGTATCTGAACCAGCAGAGTGCTTACATGCCTCCGGTAGGATATGTAAATATCCTAAGAGACAATCACCGAGGAGACGATATGTTGTTACGCATCTTTGAGGGGAGTTTCCCACCTCTTCGCACCGGAAACTCGTCCAAATCAATTTGTGTTGATCGGCCACTCCTAATTTAAGCAACATTTTCATAACATTAAAATGCTTTTGCGTGATTTTGATAGTTATGCGCCTTGAACCAGACTATGTGTGAATTGGGGTGCTTAGGTTACCAAGTCCCGCAAATTGACGGTCAGTTAACGAGGTCGAATACTCTTTAAGCCTTATACCTAATACTTAAGCTTTGCATTTTCCTCAACCTTTTGAGGAATATCCAGATATTAACGGGTACTAAGAGTCTAGCCAAAAAGGGCTAAGGTCAGAATTCCTACTAATCTTTTTGTGTCTTTTTATTACTTTTCTTTACTTTTCTTAATGTGGTCTAGAATTTTGGTTAATCTCTTAATTTCTTATTAATGATTATCTCTTTCTTTTTCATTTTGTGCTCCTTTTTTAACATTTTGCTCTTTTTCCTCCTCCTTTTGATTATGTAAAGCCCACAAAAATTTCTTCCCTCCTCCAGTTTTTTTTTTGTTCTTTTTCAAAAAAGAAATTATTTTTTGGTGTTTTTGACATAGGTGATTTTTTTTTTGTGAGAATCCTTCTGCCTTTTCTTGATTTCTGTATGTTTGCACTTTACCACCTCCCATGCCTAAGTTTTGCAATGTCCTCATTGTAAATTAGGTGGGTTTGTATCCAGCTTGGTTCATTCATTAGGACAGGTGTTGGGTGAGTGGACTGGTCGAGGTGATTGTTGCGGATGATTTTTAATCTCGGGTACGGGTACCTGAGGTGGAGTCGACTGTCCTAAAGGATGAACCTTAGAGTGCAAAGAAATGTCAGGAAAGGTTTCAGGCTTTTGAAAGAATGATGGGTTGCCTCCCGTTAAGCGCTGAGTTTTTCGCCATCAGCTGGGTGCAATGAGCTCAGGGAGAATGGAGGATAAAGGATGACTTAGCAAATCTGTATTTTTCATGTCAATGAACAGTTTGAGTTTCTGACCGTTCACGACAAAGGGTTCGGAATCATGGCTGAGTGGATTGATCTCAACGGCTCCATTTCCAAAGATTTGTCGGACTAAGTATGGTCCGATCCAGTTGGATCGCAGCTTTCTAGGGAATAGCTTGAGTCGGGCATCAAAAAGTAGGACTTTTTGACAAGGGCAAAAGATATTTCTAGATATGTGCTTGTCATGAAAGGCTTTAACCCGCTCTTTGTAGATTTGCGAGTTTTCATACGCATCGAGGAGTAATTCATCAAGCTTGCTTATCTAAAACTTTTTGTAGGTTCCAGCCTTAGAAAGATCAAAATTGCAGTTTCGTACTGCCCAATAGGCTTTATGCTCCAATTCGATGGGGAGGTGACACGCCTTCCCGTACACTAGTCTGAAAGGAGACATGCCTAATTGGGTCTTGTGGGCGGTCCTATAAGCCCATAAAGCTTCCGGAAGCCGGGATGACTAGTCTTTCCTGTCAGGTCGAACAGTAACCTAGAGGATTTTCTTGATCTCCTGATTTGATAGCTCAGCTAGACCATTAGTTTAGGGGTGGTAGGGAGTAGAGATTCGGTGCGACACCCTGTATTTGGTCATCAGTGGCCTGAACTGAGTGTTTGTGAAATGGGTCCCTCCATCAGAAATGATTGCTCGAGGAATCCCGAACCGTAAGAAGATGTTTTGGTGGATGAACTTGATATCGACTTTGTGATCATTGGTTCGAGTCGGAATGGCTTCGATCCATTTGGACACATAGTCAACAGCGAGTAAAATGTATTCGAAGCTGTCCGAGATAGGGAAGGGTCCCATAAAATCAATCCCCCATATGTCAAAAATCTCTCATACCAGAATCGATTGTAAAGGCATCATGTCATGATGGCTCATGTTGCCCAAGGTCTGGCAACGGTTACATGCCTTACAGTGATTGTATGCATCCTTAAAAATTATGGGCCAGTAAAAGCCACACTGGAGGACTTTTGATGCGATTTTGTGCCCAGAGAAATGGCCACCGCATGCCTGGTCATGGCAGAAAGAGACTATGTCTTTGATTTCAACTTCCGTAACACATCATTGAATAATTTGGCTAGCACTTATGTGGAATAAATACGGGTCTTCCCAAATGTAATACTTGGCATCGGAGTGCAATTTGTCTTTCTTGGCCTTCAGCTAATCAGATGGGATCTGATGTGATGCCAAGTAGTTTACTATGTCAGCGAACCATGGAAGCCCTGTACCAATAGTCAGGAGGTGCTCATCAGAAAAATGCTCCGTGATGGGTCTGGAAGGGTCGATGATCTCAGAAGGAAGGCGGAACAAGTGGTCAGCTACCACGTTCTGTCTTCTACTTTATCACGAATCTCGAGGTCAAATTCTTGCAACAAGAAGATCCATCGGATTAATCGAGGTTTCGCATCCTTCTTCGCAAGGAGATGCCTCACAGTTATGTGATCCGAGTAAATAATAACGTGGGAACTCAGGAGATATGATCTGAACTTTTCAAGGGCAAATACTACGGCTAGCAGCTCTTTCTCCGTAACCGTGTAGTTATGCTGGGCCTCGTCAAGTGTCTTGTTAGCATAATAGATGACCACGAGTTTCCCGTCAATTTTCTACCCCAAAACTGCTCCTACAGCGAAGCCAGATGCATCGTACATGATCTAAAAGGGTTGAAACCAATCAGGGGACTGTAGGATCGAGGCTTGGGTAACTCGGTCACGAAGGATCTCAAATGCTTGAGTGCATTCCTTGAAAATTTCAAAAGGTACATCCTTGGAGAGAAGAGTGGTCAGGGGATGCGCGATTTTCGAGAAATCAGGGATAAATCGACGGTAAAAATTGACGTGCCCCAGAAAAGATCAAATGTCCCTGATCGAGCTAGGCATAAGGAGTTTGGAAATCAAGTTAACCTTGGCTCGATCAACTTGGATGCCTCTTTCTGAAATCAGATGTCCCAGGACAATCCCCTCAGACACCATGAAGTGGCTCTTTTCCCAGGAAAGAACTAGATTCACGTCAATGCATCGCCTAATTATTTGAACCAAGTGTTGGAGGCAATTGTCAAATGATGCCCCAAATACTGAGAAGTCATCCATGAAGACTTCCCGATAATCACCTACCATATCAGAGAATATGACAAGCATGCACCGCTGAAAAGTCACGGATGCATTGCAGAGACCGAAAGGCATCCTTCGGAACGCGTACGTCCCGAAGGGGCAGGTGAACATGGTCTTCTCTTGGTCTTCTGGATGGATTGCCACTTGGTTGTAACCGGTGTACTCGTCTAGAAAGCAGAAGAATCTATTTCCTGCTAGTTTTTCGAGGATCTGATCAATAAATGGTAGTGGGAAATGTCCTTCTTCGTGGAGGAATTAAGTCTTTTATAATCAATGCAGACTCTCCACGAGTTGGCTATACGGGTCGATATGACCTCTCCGATTTCAGTTGTGATGGTGGTGAGTCCTGCCTTCTTAGGCGCAACTTGGATTGGACTCACCCATCGACTGTCGGAGATCGTGTAGATGATCCCTGGATCCAACCACTTAATGATCTCCTTTTTCACGACCTCTGCAAATTAGGGTTCAGACGTCTCTGCATCTCATGCGAAGGTCATGCGTCCTCTTTGGAATAGATGTGGTGTGTGCAATAAGAGGGGCTTATCCCAGTCAAATCATCGAGAGTCCATCCAATGGCTCTACGATGTTGCTGGAGAACTATAATCGGATGGAATTCCTGGTCAAGTGTGAGTCTAGAGTTTATAATCACAGGAAACATCTGATTGGAACCCAAAAAGGCGTATTTCAGATGATCGGGAAGGGGCTTGAGTTCTAAGACGGGATTATAGCAGCCGCGGGTGGTTCAGAGTGTGTGTGAGGGACAAGGGTAGGAGTTATGGGTGCATCTAGATCGGGTTCAGGCTCTTCTAATTGTGGGTTTGATCTTCTTGTGGTTGATTGGGGATGATCAGGTTGTCCTCAATATGTGGTTCATCAACCACGGCTCTGATATCACATATTTGTTCTACCACACCGTAATTAATTCCTTGTTGGGCCTTAAAGATGTCATTCTTTAGAGTTTGGTTCCCAAATTTCAACTCTATTTGGCCCTCCTCACAGCTTATGTTGGCCCTAGCAATGGCCAAAAAAGGTCTCCCTAATATAATTGGTGTATCCCTTGGATTTTTAGGTGCATCCATATCTAAAATCATAAAGTCCACTGGGAAGTAGAAATCCTGTACCCTAACAATGACATCCTCGAGTATTCCCTTAAGTGACTTAATGGATCGATCAGCTAACTGCAATGTCACCTCAATCGGTTTAAGCTCGGATTCTTCAAGGTGGTTAAGCAGGGATGTGGGTATTAGGTTTATGGGGGCACCTAAGTCTAGTAATGCTCTATCAAATTGGGTTTCACCAATTTTACATGAAATCAGGGGAGTGCCTAGGTCTTTTGCCTTGGGTGGAAGTTTACTTAGGATTACAGAGCTGGCTTGCTCTGACAGTATGATCGGACTCCCACTTTTTGTTCGCGGCTTACGCTTGGGTGTACACACGTCTTTCAAGAATCGTGCGTAAGCCGGTACGTGGCGGATTGCATCCATCAAGGGGGTGTTTATCTTGACCTGTTGAAAGAGCTTAATCAAGTCCTCCTCAGGGGCCACGGGTTTGGTTATCCTTTTTCCCTTGGTCAAGGCCTCGGGAAATGGAACCTTGGTTGGTTCCTCTAAAATAGGTCTAGGTTTCTGATCTGGGACAGGGACACCCTAGATAACTATCCTAGGGCTTGGGTCACTACCAGGCTTGGAGTGGTCTGGATAAGGTAGATCTTGGGTTGCTTTACCACTACGGGTTGTTACAGAGTTTAATGCTACTTGGTTCGGGTTAGGGGTTGGTAAAATGGGTGGCTGCTATTGATAACCTGTGTAAGATGTTAAAGCTTCCATCCCGTCAAGTGATGGAACAGAAGGGGCCTGATAAATCGTGTGTGCGTGGCCTGGATTTGGGTTCATAACGCGCCTCTGGGTTGGCACATTATTTGGGTTCGGTAGAGGTTGCCGAGGAAGCGTACCCGAATGGAGGGAATTCGCCATCTGGGCGAGTTGGTTACGGACATCTGTGATCTCGTCCTTATGTTGTTTTTCAATTGTCGCATTCGTTCTTTGAATGTCAGCCAGTGTTTGGAGGATGAGAGACATTTGGTCTTAGTTTGGCCCAGATTGATAGGTGGGGTTGGGTCGAGGCTGAGGCAGCTGATAAGGATAAGGAGCTTGTGGACGGGGTTGATAAGGTAGTCTTTGAGTTTGAGAATTTCCCGCCCACTGGAAGTTGGGATGATTTCTCCATCCAGGGTTGTAGGTGCTGAAAATGGGTCATTCTGAATGGCATTGAGGTCCTCGCAGGTCTGAGGAACCTCAAGAAAGTCAGAGTATGGGGGTTCAGAGTTCCCCCAACTAGAGTAGAGTAGAGTGGATCGGAGGACCCTCCAGTCTGGGAGTCAGATGGGGGTGGATACAAGTCCATCCTCTGAGAAGATCGGTGAAAGATGTTTTGCACAATTTCCCTCTCAGGAGGTGGCTGTGCAAAAGAGTTCTGCGCAGAGGTGGCTCGCTGCAAATGCCGAGTTAGCTCGTCCACCTTATTCTCGATGATAGACCTTGTCCAACCGACTGGCCATCAGTTCCAAGTTGACGGATGCGGACCGGCCCTGCGTCTCATGTGCTCCCCTAAGATTCGTCGATGCGCGGGTATTCATCTGGTCGAATAAACCCATGGAGTCATTGTTGATGGAGTTCTCGCACATATTTTCGAGAATCTCCCACACTGTGTCCTCATGCTGATCCATGATATTTCCTCCGCAAGTTTTATTGACGAATAATCTAATGTCCTCACGGAGTCCCTAGTAAAAAGTCTGGACTTGTTCCTATTTAGGAACTCCGTGATGGAGGCACTTCTGCATGAGATCCAAGAATCGGTCCCATGCCTCATGAAGAGGTTCTCCTATTTGTTGGGTGAAATGAGTAATCTGATGGTGCAAGGCATTTGTCCGACCAACGGGAAAGAATTTCTTCAAAAATTCGGACTGAACTTCATCCCATGTGTTGATTGGACGAGTCTGAGTCTGATACCAATGAGCAGCCTTGTCCATGAGGGAGAAAGAAAACATCTTCATGAGTAGAATATCCCGATTTTGTGCATCTAGTCCGAAGGTCTGGGGCAGATGCTTGAGCTGTTTGATATGCTGGAATGGATCTTCGGAGTTAAGCCCATAGAATTTTGGTATGGCATGAATCATATTGGGCTTCAGTTAAGAATCAGGTCCTCCAACCGGGATTCGGACTCGAGGCTCGATTGCCATCGCAGTGGGATTATAGTGATCTCGCAACATGGGACGCTGCGGTTGGTTCATGATGTTCTGGAAGATGTCATTTAGATGCTGAAGCTGGTGCTTAAGATTGTTTTCTTCTTCAACAGGCTATGCCATTATGGAAGAAGAAGGAGAACTAGGTTCTGAATCAGAGGAAAGGTCTATGTGGAGGGGTTGCTGCACAAACAAAGGTATCGAGGCTTGGCCTCGGGGAGAGTGGATTTCTAAAGGAGGTTTCAAGGACCTCCTATCAAACATGCACTGAAGGACGGGATGAGATTAGAACGTGCTGGACCCAATCGAGACACTCAAAATATGTTGGGTGACTATAGAGGTTTGGGGCGGATGATACCCTTTAGTCCGAAAGGTCGTCCACCTGAGAATTACCTGGGCAGCCAGAGAGGGAGAGTCCCGTGAAGACCCCTACATGGTAGAGCGTCCCCACGGGTTACGGGGTTTCCCCCACCCGACCTCTCTTGTCACTGAGATTCCAGGTAGACTAGAATGGGGACCTTGACCTCTCAAGTCTACCGCTTTTAGTTAAGATCAAGGTGCTTAGGGTTCCACTTGAACTTTAAGCCTTTTGTATGCAAAGTAACCTAATTTAAAGGTTGGTTGACTCAAAGGATCAACTTCACCTCTTTGTTCCTTTGAGAGCTTCTTAGTTCCTTTCTTTTAGGGTTCAAATAGATTAAGAGCCTGATTTGCTTAGGGTTTCTCTTGTATAAGTCTTTTCAAACAAGGCTTAGGCACATCTCTTTTTAGAATTTTTGATTCTTTGTTTAGAAGAAGATGTGTCTCTAAAACCCTAGCTTGTAATCCTTAGGTTGGCTCTAGTTTGTCCAATTTAGTTGCCTCAGAAATGGGTAACTAGGGCTCAATCAAGAAGGTTTTAGCGCTAGTTACCTTAAGTGGATATGCAATTAAGATGTGTTGAAAGTAAAAATCAGACAACTTTGTAAATTAGAAACAGGTAGCTCTAGATTGATTTTTGAGGGGATTAAGAGAGAGGGCTAGTAAGAGCTTACCTGTTCCCTGGTGTGGTTGTTGTGCGGCTGCTTTTTTTCTCCTTGGATTTTCCTGAAATAATCACAACAAAAGAGAGAAATTAAATTAGTAATGAATTCAAAAATTGTGATTAGAGCTTCTAAAATGCCCGTTGCTCCCTGGCAATGGTGCCAAAAATAATCGAGTTGTGTTTCGCGACGAGATCGTGTTTTAAAAATATATTCGTTGTAGTATCACCGCGAAAACGATTATCAAATTTATTACTCAAAATTAAAAAATATTCCGAGGTCGAACTCAGGGAGCAAATTGGTATTTAGAAGCAAAAATATCACAATTCTCAACAATAATCCAATGTATATAAAAATCTAGAGAGCAAAAAGAAATAGAATTTTCTCTTTTCTTCCTTCTTCTCTTCTCTCTTTCTTTTTCTTTGCTTTCTCTCTTCTCTTCTTTCTCTGTCTTTCCTGTCTTCAGACGTCTGATTCTGTGAATCAGACACTTTAACTGGTGATCTGCTATAGTGCCTCTTCAGCCTTCTTTGGCTTCTTCTTCTTCTTTCTTCTCTACTGCAGCTTCTTCCTCTCTACAGCAGCTCCTTCCTTCTCTTTTCTTCTTTTCCTCTTTGGCTTCTTCTTCTTCTCTTCTTGAGCTGCTGCGCCTCCTCCTTCTTCTTCTTCAAGTCCTTCCTTCTCCTTCAGCTGCCCTTCTTCTTTGGCTCCTTGATGAGTGGCTATTCATCATAGCTAAAAAGCTAAAGTTAAGTTAGAAACTGGGTTAAACAATATCAAATTAACAAATAAGAAGGGTTAAGTGTGAGAATCAAATAAAAAGGGCTAAAACCTTGATTCTGTGTTAAAATTGCATAATTAGGTCATAAAATGAGATATTCTTAAGATAAAGGTCAAATGATGATCCAAGTGTTAATTGAACACACAAACAAGTTTAAAAGTCCAAATCAAAAGTGCAATTAATTTCTTAAATGTTCAATTGAGCACATATAAAAATTTGAAGGCATTTGGACATCATTAAGGCCTTGAAACTTAGAGTTTACATTTAGGTCCTTCATGCATCACATTTTCTTCTTTAGAAAACTTTCCCGGGTCTATTTGTAACCCGTAGGGACCTCTTTTAAAGCCCTTAGGGTTCGTTCAGTTACTATTTCTTACCACTTATGGACCTATTCATAATTTTTCTACCCCTTCGTGAAGGGCCTCTCCCTGTAAATTTCCCAAAAGAACCAAGCCACTTGCTGCCCAGGCACGCACTGTAGCGCACAAAGAACTTGGCGAATCTCAGTCGTCCAATCTCCCTTGATTTTGATCTGCGGCCCGATCTTAATCGAAGCTTCGCGCGAAGCGATGCGTATGCTCACCCAACTCCTCATATCCCATCCTACGGTCAGTTTTCAAGTTGGCAGCCCGCGCGCTCTTCTCCTCTCATCCTTGCCGCCAGTTCCCTCAACGATTATCTTCACCCGCACGGTGATCTGAGCCACTGAGATTGCTACTGAAGCACCTCAGTGGTCGCACGCGCAAAGGATCGCTCTCTCCTACCTTCTTAGCGGTCGTTCTTCCACTCCAGCTACCCCTGCCCACCAAATCCCTGATTTCACAGCCACCAGTTATGAAATCCTCGACTTCTCTCCGACCCTCCTCGTCGCTAAGGACCTCATAGCACCTGAGGACGACTCTGGAGCTTCACTAGAAGGCTTTTCCCTCCGCTGGAGTTCACCTCCCCCCCTTTTTCCTCAGCTATTGGCTAAGGACCCATAGGTCCCATTCTTCCTATTAGAATAGTTTTAGTACTTTGTAATTTAGCTGTAGCAGTAGTTAAGTAGATTAGCAGTAGAATTAGATTAAATTTTAGTGATTAATTCTGTTATTTTGTTAGTTTAGCAGTAGGAGTAGAATTAGAGTAAATTCCCCCCCTCACCTCCTCTGATCATTCCAAATCAGAGGGGATGGTTTCACACAGCCATTTATCATGAGTTTTCTCTCTCTTCATGTTTTCCATTCCGCTTCTGATTCCCACAATTTATTTCTCGCTATTTCACCCACTCATTAGACCTAATTTTAGATCTAATTGTCTTCTGATATCAAATCTGAAATTAGCTTCAAATATCATGTTAGGGGCTTCTCACTCATTCCATTTTTCTCGCAAAAGCTCCTGATTTGAGCTTTAAAGAGAATTGGTTTGCTAGATTGATAGTGAAATTTGGATTGCAATGAATTTGAATCATTTGAGCTTTGAACGTTTGATCTAGCAGACTGAGGATTTTAATCTTGATTCACTGCTTGGCAAGGGATTTGGGCTTCCTTAAATTGGCGAGGGCAAAGGGAAGAGCCTCGAGAAAACGACGGGAAGACCACGTCGGAGGTATGGCCGGAGGAGACCCATACCTCTCGAGCGTTCACACGAGAGGTATGGGGCATTTCAGGGCATGGGGAGCTACCCATGCGGTAGGGAGCTTCGCAGGGAGTTCTCCTTTCAAATCTGGGAGCGGCTCCCCATGAGATCGAGGAGAGAACCTCTGCGCAAAGTCGCCGGAGGTATGGGTCCTTGCTGCGATGGCAGAGGGACCGAAATGAAGAAAGAGACGAAGAAGCTAAGGGGGGGATTTGCAAGGGTTTTAAAAAGTTAAGGGTCTAAATGTAATTTGGTGGACCAATTTGCAAAGTGGGTGAAGAGGGCCTTCCCTTAGGTCCAAATTTTGGTATAAACCTAATTTGGACCTAAGGAATCCAACGGTAAAGTTGGATTTTAGGTTTGACTGGATATTTTGCACAAAAACTCAAATTAGGTCAAATATTAGGCATGAATCCCAATCTAAGTCAAAACAGGCTCCAAAGGCCAAATTGAAGGTTCTAAATCCTAGGGGATATTTTTCCATGAATTTAGAGAGTTTAGCTGATTTTTATCGTGCCTGAAACCTTGTAAATTTTAGTGATTTTTTTTAGGGTTACAGAATGTCATTTAATTCTTAGATTTCACAGTAACCCTTTTCTGACTGAACCATCCTACTTTTTCTCTTATTAAGTCTAATTGACCTATGTCTAAATCCTTAGAAATCTTGTTGATGCACTACAATGGTAAAATTATAGTTTTACCCCTTATTTTATGTTCTCTTCCCAAATTAGTGATCCCTTGAATTAAGCCTTTCTCTTGGTTATGTAGGAGCTCTTGTTCTCTTTATTAGGTCAAAATATGCTAGTTAGGGCTCATGATGAAGTTCTCATCACTATGCTCATGTTAGATTCTAAGCAGTAGGATAACGGTGAGAAGTCTTCAAAGAGATCCCATCTCGGATCCTGATGAACTGCACAAGAAGAAGATGAAGATCTTCTCCAGCTGTCCTCCTTCCTTTCAAGAGGTCTCTATCACTCCAGATTCGCTCTATAAATGATGGGGGTTCACACAGATTAGGGTTGGTGGTTCTCTTGGGGACCATAACCCCTCAGAGAAATGCAATTAGTCTCACTAATTGCATGGATGATTTACACTTCCGCCCATCGAGGAAGTGTTAATCATAAAACAGGTCTCTGCACATATGTTTTAAACACCATACTATTCTCTTTGCATTTTATGCCCATACCCTCAATAAAATCTTGAATTGATCACTTTAGTTATGGGCATTACATAACAGTCCATTAACTTATTGTTATTTGATTATACCTACATGTATGTTTACAAATACAAGTCCATACATTGGATCTTAATCCAACAATCTCTTACTTGGACTATATGTGTAACCTATTAATCAAACAACATATGGAACTAAATTTGAGCTCAACTTTGTTGTCATATCCAGAAATGCATATCTAAAGACAATCCAATCTACCAGTTACACTAGTAGTAGCCCCAAGGTGGCTTTTGCTACATCCTAGTAACTAAACCAACAATGACCACATACACTAATGTAAAAGGTAATCAGAAACGTGTGGATGTGCAGCATGGAAATTACATGCCAATGTGATCAATGCATGCTTATTCCCAACTGATCCTCTGAATAGAGATCACTTTCAAAACCAAAACCAAATTACTTTTCAGAATGGACAATCCCAATGAACTGAAAAACTTTAAGTTGTGTTTATTTCATAACAGAAATGAAGCTTTACAAAACTTTATACATAACCAAAGAATTGAATCACTGAATTACAAAATTATCTATTACAAAATGAACACTATACAAATTACAAGCTCCCACTAAAGCTAAAATGTTTGTATGGACATAAGACCTATAGAAGCTGCGTGTTCATGGAACATCTTGGGTGTTATTCCTTTAGTAAGTAGATCCACAACCATGGAGTCTGTACCGATGTACTCTATAAATAGTTGTCCATTCTATATCCTTTCTTTAACAACTAGGAACTTGATCTCAACGTATTTCAATTTGAAGGAGCTCTTGCTGTTATTGGAGTAGAGAACTGTGGACTGATTATCACAAAACATTTGTAGTGGCTTGTGAATGCCATACTATGCGTAGGCCCGATATAAAATTCCGCAGCCATACTCCATGATTGGATGCCTCATAGCATGCTATGAATTCTACTGCCATAGTGGAAGAGGCAATAAGAGACTGTTTTGTACTCTTCCAAGAGATGGCACCACTGGCAAGCAGAAATATGTATCCTGAAGTAGACTTTCTACTATCTTGGCATGCGGCAAAATCCGAGTTAGTATAACCATAGATCTGAAGCTTTTCTAACCTTCTGAAAGTGAGTATAAAATCCCTTGTCTTCTGCAAATATCTCAATACTCTCTTGGCTGCTCTCCATTGATCTTTTCCTGGGTTTGCCAGGTATTTTCCCAACACGCTTGCAATGTATGCCAAGTCTGGTCTAGTACAGACTTGGGCATACATTATACTGCCAACGGCAGATGCATAAGGAATTGTTTGCATCTCTCGTTTGTCCAAATCACTCAAGGGGCCGTGGTTGAGACTAAACTTGTCTTCCTTTGCCACAGGAGTGTCCAGTGACTTGGAATCTTGCATGCCATACCATTTGAGTACTTTATCTATATAGCTTCTTTGAGATAAACCAAGAATATGGCGATAACGATCTCAACATATTTTAATCCCTAGCACAAAAGAAGCATCTCCAAGATCTTTTTTGTCAAAGTATTTGGCAAGAAATTTCTTGGTGTTTAAAAGAATACTCATATGATTTGTAGCAAGCAGAATGTCATCAACATAGAGGACCAAGAAGATATACCCACTCCCATTGAACTTATGATATATGCATTCATCATCCAAATTCGCCTCAAAACCAAATGAGAGAATCACCTGATGAAACTTAAAATACCATTGTCTGGATGCCTGCTTGAGTCCATAGATGGATTTCCTTAATTTGCAAACCATACTCTTTGGATCACCCCAAACAAAATGTTCAGGCTGAACCATATAAATGGTTTCCTCAATGTCACCATTAAGGAATGCAGTCTTTGCATCCATCTAATGCAACTCAAGATCAAAGTGGGCCACAAGTGTCATTATAATCCTTAGAGAATCCTTAGAAGAAACATGAGAGAATGCCTCCTTATAGTCAATACCCTCATTTTGAGTAAAACCCTTAGCAACAAGACGCGCTTTGTATTGCTCCACTTTTCTTTTAGAATCTCGTTTGCTTTTAAAAATTCATTTGCACCCAACGGATTTCGCACCTTCTGAAAGTGGAACAACATCCCAAACGTCATTGTCTTTCATTGACCAAATTTCTTCTTCCATAGCCTCAATCCACTTTTCATGATTCAGACTTTCCATTGCCTGACGGAAGTTGATAGGATCATCTTCCATCACCCCAATGTTCGTCTCATGTTCCTGAAAGAATACCACATAATCATCTGAAATGATACTCCTTTCTCTAGTGGATCTCCTTAATGGCACATTTTCTGTATGTGTCTGAGGTTGCTTTACAGGGGCTAAAACTGTATCGTTGTCTTCATTGGAGTTATCTTAAGGTACGTCAAAGACATGTTCCTCATCATCCTGAGTAACTCTAGGAGGAATAACCACGTTTTCCTCTTCAAAGACAAAGTCTTTAACCCTGTCAGCTTGGGCAGACTCAACACATTCAAAGAACTTGGCATTACCAGATTCAAAAATTACCTTAGTTGTGGGATCATAAAATTTATATCCTCTTGACCTTTCAAAATACCCAACAAAATAACAATTAATAGTCCTTGTGTCCAGTTTCCTTTCATTTGGCCTATAAGGCCTAGCCTCAGCTGGACATCCCTACACATGAAAATGCTTAAGACTAGGTTTCCACCCAGTCCATAGCTCATATGGTGTTTTGTTGGTTGCTTTAGTTGGAACTCTATTCAAAATATAAGCTGCAGTCTTTAAGGCCTCTCCCCAGAGGGAATCTGGTAAGGAAGAATGGGCAATCATACTCCTTACCATGTCTTTAAGTATCCTGTTTTGTCTCTCAGCAACACCATTCATAGTGGGCGAACCCGGCATGGTGTACTAAGGAACGATACCGCATTCCTCTAGGAACCTAGCAAATAGTCCTGGACGTTGTTCACCTGATCCGTCATATCTACCATAGTATTCACCACCACGGTCATATCTGATGGATTTAATCCTTCTGTTGAGTTGATTCTCAACTTCTACTTTAAAATTTTTAAACGTATCTAAGGACTGTGCCTTTTCATGAATTATGTAGATGAAGCCATATCTTGAGTGGTCGTCTGTGAGTGTGATAAAATACTGTTGGTCATTCCACGCAGGCGTAGGGAATGGCCCACAAATGTTCGTATGAAGCACATCCAAGACACCATTTGACCTGTTGGCTTTAAAATTCCTATTATCTGTTTGTTTCCCCTTAATACACTCTACACACTGATCAAAATCAGAAAAGTCTAAGGGGTCCAAAATATTGTTTGACACAAGTCTCTCTATTCTCTTTCTGAAGATGTGACCTAATCTCTTGTGCCATAAAGTAGCTGAAGATTCATTTTCTAATTTCCTTTTCACAACACATGTATCCAAAAGTGAAGACTCATTATAAGAAGATATAGTATCAAGATAATAAAGATTATCATAGTAGGATAGAAAACCAGAACCAACCAAATTTGAATTTAAAAGCAAAATAACTTTTCCATCTCCAAATGAACAATGATAACCACATTTGTCCAATACATAAACAGAAATTAAATTTCTTCTAAAAGATGGTACTACAAATGTTTCATCTAAATTCAAATAAGAACCAGTTTTCATTAATAATCTAAATTTCCCTACAGCTTCAACTTCTACGGCCTTTCCATCCCCGACATAAATAAATCTTTCAGTATCAGTTGGACTTTGGCAGCTCAGGCAACCCTGCATAGACACACTTATGTGAGTGGTAGCACCTGAATCCATCCACCAAGAGTGTTTAGGAACCGACACCAAATTTATTTTCGAACAAACCAAACTATGAGCCATACCTTTCTTAGCACGCCAATCATGATAGTTGGTACAATGCTTCTTCTGGTGTCCCTCAACTCCACAAAAGAAGCATCCTGATTTGGAAGGCTCTACAACCTTCCCTTAAAACTACTTCTTTTGCGAAGCTGTATTTGTAGATTCTGTAGTTCTCTTCTTAGCCTTGCCGTTTCCTTTAGAGGAAGGGGCAACATTAGCACTTTCCGTCCTATCTTGCTTCATTCTCTCCTCCTCTTGAACGTAGTGTGAGATGAGCTCATTCAGAGACCAGGTCTCTTTCTGACAGTTATAACTCACCTTGAATTGGTTAAAGGCAGGAGGCAGAGATATCAAAACCAAATGCACCAACAGATCTTCAGAAAGATCTAGTTTGAGTGCTTTTTACTTTGAAGCAACATAGGACATATTAGGAGCCGGTTCCCGGATCCCTACAAGACCCGAGACCGGCTCTCCTCGACTAATCCCAAGACCTAGTCGTCCAACAAGAAATAACCAGAAACAGGAAAGTAAACCATATTCACACATGCAATATAACTAAGCAGAAGAAACGTATAAAGCAGTAAAGGAAATAGAACAGCTGTCTCAATGCATACCACCACAACAACAATGGAAAGTGGAAAGCAAACAGTAGTAGCAGAATAGTAACTAAAAGTCCATTACTTACTACAACAGTAGAGAAAAGAAAAGGAATTGCTAAAGAAAACTACGATTGGACTCGACTGGGCCCAGCACCCTCCGCAGCCGGAAACTCAGGCTGCTCAACTCCTGGTCTTGAACAGTGTTATGAAAAGACAGTGTCAGCGAACGCTAAGTAGAGTGGTATCTATATTATCTAAGTACAAAACTGTGAAAGCAACATGCTTAATTCTCATTTCTATTTATCTGTTTTATATATTTCCGTTTCACTCATTTTTCAAAGTATCCAGATATTTTTTGATCTTGCATGTTTCTCGTGGGAACGATCTTGATTGCAGTCTTTTCCGTAGAGTAGAAGGTACACGTGGTGCTCTTTTGGCCGGGAGAGTCCTTCGTGGTAATCCTATACCCAGTCAACCACCCCGAGGTCACTGTCAAGACGTAGCGGTGGCTACGGCACGCGTGATAAACGCACGGGTAGCTACACCGCACTAATACGTGGTCAGTCGTTTCCGCTAGTAGGCACGCCCAAAGTACAGCACGGAACAGTATAGAGTCTTGCCCCTCAGAACCAAACAGGGGTCACGCCCTCCAAAGTTCGCGCACCCTCGTTTGACTACCCCGGTTTGCCCCAGAGGGCCTAACAGGTCGGTGTAGGGTAACTCGCTGAACCCCGGGCCCCGTGGGGTGGCTAGCTCCCTCCCTACACTAGTAGCTCACATCGGTACCATGTACACGAGGGCCAATAGGGGTCGGTGCAAAGTGGCCAATCCTAACCTCAAGTCTCAACCCAAGGGAGGCTAGCTTCGCTTTACACAAAAGGAGACAGTTGCTCTCCTTGGTACCACGTACTCAAGGGCCAACACACTTCCTATCTATATTCAAGGTTTTCGTCTCTCCACAGGAGTTCTACTCATAATTCCTTGTAGGGTTCATGCTCATGTTCATCTCTTTTATTCCGATCCATATTTCACCTTTCATAATTCATTTCTCATCCATATACAGGCAGCTAATGTTTTCATAATTTAATTCTCAATACATGCAACTAGTGATTTAACAGGTAATTGTTCATTAAATACAGGTAGCTCATATTCTAGCAGGCAACTTACAATTATATTACAGGCAATTTCTAGCAGTTTATCTCAATCATGCATGCAAGTAAACCATACAGTACAAACGGTTTATTCATTTCTCTACCCTAGGGTTCATGCCACATCCAAGGGTTCCATTCGGCTATTTCCACAAGCACATTCTTATTTAAATATTATTAACGGAATTAAACCACTCTACCAGGAAACACGAGAGTAATGGGGGTTTGAACTGCAGACCTAAACGTCTCTGCAAGTCCCAAACACGCAGTAAGTTGAGACCCTATACCAGGGAATACATCACAAAAGGAGAGTTCAGAACAGTGTAAAACAGGCTCTCGTATGTAGAGGAGCTCGAGAGGAAGGTACAGGTATTTCGTTTGCGTAAAACGGACCCCGATCGGACCCTAAATAAGTCAAAAACGTGCCTACTGTTCAAAATCAGATGTCTGGGAATAATCCCAGATGTCTTAAAAGGTGTTAGATCTTACCTTATGTTCCTGCAGTATCCTCAGACGTCCAGACCTTCTCTGCAATCGTCTGAAGGTAGTTCCAGATGTCGGACAATGCCTCCGGTCATCTGGATGCACCTCTGGACGTCTGGTGATGTAATCAGATGTCCAAAAATGCGTGAAAAAGAGTTTCGTGCGCCTTCCCAAGGACCTTTGCCTACGTACAAAACTGTAGGTCCAAATCAGGCCCGATCAGCTTCTGCGGTGAGGCCTGCATGGCCATAACCGCGAAAAAGAATGTACCTTGCGATATAAGTGCTTTCAGACATTTGGTCTTAGACCCGGACGTCCAGCTGCCGGCATGGTTGTCTGGTCGACTCTCCAGACGTCTGATACTGGAAAAATCCCAGTATCAGAAACTCCTCGTAGCTCTCTCTCCGCTGGCTTGCCACGCGCCGCAGCAGCTCCAGCCGCTGCAGGAGCTTGAGTAGCTCCTCACCAGCTCCTCCTCGAGCTCCATCGAAGCTCCATCGAAGCTCCACCGAGCTCCACCAAGCTTCCACCGAAGCTCCACCGACCTTGGTCCTCCTCCTCCTCCCATGCTCTCCTCCTTCCCCTGTGTCGCTCTCCCTCGCTCGCCCCCCACTCGCCTCTCTTGTCCACCCTCGCCACTGCCGCACAGGAGATTTGGTGGTGGTGGTGGTTGGTGGTGTGAGGAGAGGAGAAGGGGGAGGACAGGTATAAATAAGAGGTGTGGGGTTTAGGGTTTGGGAGAGAATGAGGAAGGGAGAGAGAAGGGGACGGTCTCTACGCGTCGCTCGTGTGCAGAGTGCAAAGTGCAGTATGAAAATTCCACTTTCAGACATCTAGGAACGAGTCCAGACGTCTGACTGAAACTCCAGACGTCTTAAAAGGCTAAAAGTGTAATGGGTCATTACATGACATCTCCAAAATATACTCTCTAATGTTGCCCTTCCCCTTATACTTCATCGAAATTAGGTTAGCCAAGAGTGTATCGATTTCTACCTTTTCATTCTTGGCAAACCTCTTTTCAATTTTAGCTAAAAAGTCATTGGCAGTGGCTATATCACTGGACATAGTGCCCCTAAAAGTCTCTGGTATGGCCCTCTTCATGATCATCAGCGAAATCCAGTTAGATCTCTCCCACCTTTCCTTTTCTCTCTTCTGATCGAGATTACTAGTGTCCGTAAGGATAGGAGAGTCTTCCCTAATTGCTAGATCAAGGTCCATCACCCCTAAGACTATCACTAGGTTTTCTTTCCAGGACTTAAAGTTAGAGCCACTCAACATGGGTATGGAGTTTAAAGTGGCGGTTATGTTGGCAGAAGACATTTCTGAAAATAAATGCAGATAAACATAAGAATAAACTCCTTTAAATCATAATATGTCTAATCAATTTCTTAATCCCATCACATGTCCTAGTTAACTCCGTTAAGAGTCTCATCTTTGGATAAGAGGTTGACCTGTCATTAAAGGCATGGTGTGGAATGAAAAGACTGTTGATTCAAATCCTGGTCAGTCATGAACCTTCCTTTGGGCTGATTCAATGACCACCTAGAAATCCTAACAATCAACACCTCATTACTCCCATGCAAATGGGTGAAAGTAGATGGAGTATGCACTTTCCTTTGGGCCAGTGCACACCCATCTACTATCACACATTCATCCTTTTATTACTCATAGATAATCCTAGTATCCACAAGAGAGCTCACTTTGGTGAGATGTTACTTCAATTAGGTTATCCCAGAGTAATATACCTTATTAATTAGATCGAACTTAATTTTACTAAGTAGAGAGTGGGTTGGCTCTGATACCACTTGTTGGGGTAATTCCTTAAACCCTTAAGGGCTTAACATAAATTATCCCACTTCTAACTTGGGATGGACCTGCATCTGATCTCAATTGGACTTTATGTTGACTGGGTATCGGTACTGGTGTACCAGTACTCGTACTCATGACATACTGTTGTAGGTTCCATGTAACTACTCGATTCCTGAGTCCCTACGAGACACGAGAACCGGACCGACTCGACTAATCCCAAGACCTAGTCGTCCAATGAGGAAGTAACCAAAAGAGCAGTAAAAGAAACCACATTCAACATGAAATATAACTAGCAGTAACAAAATACAGCAGTAAGAAAAAGAACTACTACAGCATGTACCACCACAACAGTAGAACAACATTTAACATAACATGAACTACAAGTAAAGAAAAGTACAGAGAGTGACAAGAACTACTCACTACAGTGGAACAAAAAGGGCACAAAAGAATAGTGGTAACTCTACTGGACCCTACTCGGCCCAGCGTCCTCTCCCGCCGCTGACCCTGACTGCTCAACACCTGGTCCTGAAAAGTAACGAGTGTAACACGTCAGCGAAACGCTGAGTAGAGTGGCAGCTAAAGCTAAAGAAGCAGTAAAGTGTACAGTAGCTGTTTTATTTTCTTTCTTCCTTTATTTACGTCTTTCTATTGTTTCATAATTTATCTATTTCTCAGATCCTTCACTTGATCTCGAATGTTCCTCGTGGGAACGATCTTGATTGCAGTCTTTTCCGAATAGTAGAAGTAACACGTGGTACTCTCCTGGCCGGGAGAGTCCCCCGTGGTGATCCTACTCTCAGTCAACCACCCCAAGGTCACTGACAGATGTAACGGTGACTACAGCACACGCGGTAAATGCACGGGTAGCTACCCCGCACTGTCATGCGGTCAGTCGTTTCCGTTAACGGGTGCGCCCAAAGCACAGCATGGAACCAGTATAGGGCAGAGCCCTCTCAGTAACAGGGGTCTAACCCCTCCACAGTAACCAAACAGGGGCCTTGCTCCTCGACAGTCCGCGCACCCTCGCCTGACTACCCTGGTTTGCCCAGTGGGCCTAACAAGTCTATGTAGGAGAGCTAGCAGAACCCCGGGGTCCGTGGGGTAGCTAGTACTCGCCCTACACTAGTAGCTCTCCTCGGTACTGTGTACACGAGGGTCAATAAGTCGGTACAAAGTGGCCAGACCGAACCTCGGGTCCCTGGGGCGGCTGGCTCTGCTCTGCACTAAGCAGGTAACAGCTGCTTCCCCTGGCACTACGTACCCAAGAGACAACGCACCTCCACATCTTCCCTTCTCAGTTCCATTTCATTCTCTTTCCAGGAGTTTTACTCCTAATTCCCCGTAGGGTTCCAGCTCTTTTAACTCAGCACATTCAGGTTTCCCCCTTTTCGGTTTCATGTTCATTTATTCATAACAGGCAGCTGTTAAAATCAATTTACATGCAGCTATTATTTCCTTTCCACAGTTTCCAAGACTACAATATCTATATTCATTTCACTAGTTTTCCAGTCCTAGGATTCATGCCGTACCCTAGGATCTATCATTCAATCTAGTTTTCCAGCCCTAGGATTCATGCAATACCCTATGATCTATCATTCAATCTGGTTTCTCATTCCTAGGATTCATGCAATGCCCTAGGTTCTATTAATTGTTCCATAATTGTAACAAATTATGTTAATAATTTCTAAAGCCACTCTACCAGCTACAACGGAAGTACTGGGGGCGTGGTCGGAAATCCCGCGCGCCTCCGCAACCCCCGAGACTGCAATGGAACGGGGTCCTAACACAAGGATCAAACACAAGGAGTTTCTCAGAATAGTATATAATTACTGTAGACGGATAGAGGATTTTATCCCGAAAAGAACACAACTCGAAACGCGGAAAACGGACTCCGAACGAGCCCTAAACGGGTCGAAAACGACGAAACCGTCCAAAATCAGACGTCTGGAACCTCTTCCAGACGTCTTAAAAAGTGGGTCAGATGGTACTTTTGTTCTGCGTAGTCTCTTAGATGTCCAGAAGCCTGCGGGGGCGTCTGGCCTAGTTCCCAGACGTCCGATGGTCACCCCGGACGTCTGGAAGTCCTTCGCGTCGTCTGGCACTGCAGCCAGACTTCTGATTCACGTTGGATGCGAATCTCAGAGCCTGCACGTACCCACTCATCGTTCTCAGTACAACGGGTCGCAAAAAAGGACGAAGGACGAAAATAACTTACTTGCTAGACGTCTGGACAGTCCTCCAGACGTCTTCACCGTCGTCTGGTTGGAAGCCCAGACGTATGATTCTGGAAAAAGTTCCAGAATCAGAGTTCGACTCGCCCTCCGCCCGCGACGCACGGCCGCGCCGCGCCTCGTCCGCCTGCTTCTCGGGCTGCAGCAGCCCTCCCGCGACGCTCCACGCCCGCGGATCCCCCGTCGGCCGGCTCTAGCTGCCCCGGCGAGCTCGAGCCCTCACGGTCGGGCATCTCCTCCCTCGCGCAACACCTCCTCCCGCAACTCGCCGCAGCTGCCGCTGCCGCCGCTCGCACTCTCGCACCGGCTGGAAGGAGAAGGAAACGGAGGAGATGAGAGTGAGGGAGAGGGCGAGGCCTTTTTAAAGCTGCGCGAGGAGAGAGAGGGGGGGGGGCAGCGCTTCGCCTGCGGAGGAGAGAGGGGAAAAGAGGCGTCGCAGGTTTGCGCGCGCAGGCGCGTAGAAATCGCGCGTGCCGCAGAAATCAAATCCCAGATGCAGGCGCGCAGACGAAATCGCGCATGCCGCAGAAATCAAATCCCAGACATCTGGAAGGGGTTCCAGACGTCTGGTCAGACGTCTAGGCCACCTCCCAGACGTCTTAAAAGACGTCTTGAAGCCGCGTTCGTAACAATATAACAAACTCAAAGGATGTTTCATCCCCAAAACTTGCGCTAACTAGGGTGCGGGAAAAATGTCATAATAAACATAACAAACTCAAAGAGGACCAAAGCCGGTCCGAAAAGACGTACCCGCGAAGAGCTCCGGGTACCGCTCCTGCATTGCTGCCTCAGGCTCCCAGGTAACCTCTTCGTACCGCTGGCTCCTCCACAGAACCTTCACCAGGGGTACTTGCTTTCGTCTGAAACTGCGGATGGCCCGGTCAAGAATCTGCACTGGCCGCTCGGGGTAGGTCAGGTCGTCGCCTACCTCGACGCTCTCGTGACTCAGTACATGACTGGGATCGGTTACGTACTTCCGGCGGTTGGACACGTGGAACACGTCGTTCACACTAGAACGCTGGGGAGGGAGGGCAAGCCTATAAGCAATGGGTCCAACCTGCTCTAGGACCTCAAAGGGCCCCACGAACCTTGGCGCGAGCTTCCCTCTCACCCCAAACCGCTGCAGGCCCTTCATGGGCGAAACACGAAGAAAGACGTGGTCCCCAACCACGAACTGCACCTCTCTGCGTTTTCGATCCGCGTAGCTCTTCTGTCTGCTCCTGACAATGCGGAGTCGCCTGTGGATCTGCTCGACTACCTCCTGACTCTGCCGGATCAACCTGGGGCCAACCTCCCACTTGGTCCCCACCTCAACCCAACTCAAGGGTGTCGTACACCTCCGTCCGTACAGAGCATCGTAGGGAGCCATGCCGATGCTCAAGTGATAGCTGTTGTTGTATGCAAACTCCGCCAGGGGCAGGTGCTCCTCCCAAGTGCCCCTCCAGTCGAGTACACAGGCACGCAAAAGGTCCTCAAGTGTCTGTATCGTGCGCTCAGACTGTCCGTCCATCTGGGGGTGGTAAGCTGTACTAAACCTCAATCGCGTCCCCAGGGCCTGCTGAAACTCAGCCCAAAACTGCGACGTAAAGCGGGTATCCCGGTCGGATACGATCTCCCGCGGAACTCCGTGTAGTCGTACCATATCGCGGATATACCTCTCTGCCAACTGTGCTGGTCCCAAAGTGACTCGGATCGGCAAGAATCGTGCCGTCTTCGTCAGTCTATCCACAATTACCCAGACTGCGTCGTGTACTCGCTGGGTAACAGGTAAACCCACCACCAAGTCCATGGTGATGCTCTCCCACTTCCACTCTGGCACTGGAAGCGGCTGTAGCGGCCCTGCAGGCCTCTGTTGCTCGGCTTTCACCTGCTGACACACTAATCACTGCTGCACGAATTCACCCACATCCTGCTTCATCCCCCTCCACCAAAACTCGCGTCTCAAGTCGTGGTACATCTTCGTGTTTCCGGGATGTATGGTGAACCTGGAACCGTGTGCCTCAGTCAGGAGCTCTCTCAACAGCTCCTCGTCCTTGGGAACGCACAACCGTCCCCTCAGGCGCAGCACCTGGTCTGTGAAAGAGAAGTCCCCTGGGTCTCCTGACAGTACTCTGTCGCGCAAGGACTGCAAGTACGGATCGGCCATCTGTCCTGTGATGATGCAGTCTATCATCTCTGGCCTAGTCTGTCGTGTCACAGTCACTGCCCCACAGTGCCCCCGTAACTCCAGGGGTCGCCAACTGCCCACCTCCTCCAAGAGGCTCCAACTCTGTAACTGTAAGCTAGCCAAGTGTGCGGGCGCCTTCCGGCTCAAGGCGTCAGCCACCACATTGGTCTTGCCCAGGTGATAGGAAATGCTGCAGTCGTAGTCCTTCAGGAGCTCCAACCAACGTCTCTGTCTCATGTTGAGCTCCTTCTGATCAAAAAGGTATCTGAGGCTCTTGTGATCTGTGAAAATCTCGAAGGTCTCACCGTACAAGTAGTGCCTCCAGGTCTTCAGCGCGAAGACGACAGCTGCCAACTCCAAGTCGTGGGTAGGGTAGGTATGCTCATGGGGCTTCAGCTGCCGCGAAGCGTAAGCGACAACGTGACCCCTCTGCATGAGCACACCTCCTAACCCCTACAAGGAGGCGTCCGTGTACACAACGAACCCGCCACTACTGTCAGGGATGGTGAGCACGGGAGCTGAGGTCAACCTCTCCTTCAGCTCCTGAAAACACGCCTCACAGGCGTCTGTCCAAGTGAAGGGCACGTCCTTCCGGGTCAACTGTGTCATAGGACCCGGAATCTGTGAAAAACCTCTGATGAATCGTCTGTAGTAGCCTGCCAGTCCCAGGAAATTGCGAATCTCAGTGACTGAACACGGTCTCTCCTACCTGAGCACTGCCTCAACCTTGGCTGGGTCCACTGCCAAGCCGTCTCCAGAGATCACATGACCTAGGAAGGTCACCTCCCTCAACCAGAACTCGCACTTGCTGTATTTGGCGTACAGCTTACGTCGTCTCAGTGTGTCCAGAACCATCCGCAAGTGCTGTCCGTGCTGTGTCCGATCTCGAGAATAGATGAGTACATAATCAATGAATACCACCACGAACCGGTCCAAGTACGGTCTAAATACCCGGTTCATCAGGTCCATGAAAGCAGCAGGGGTATTGGTCAGCCCAAACGGCATGACCAAAAACTCGTAGTGTCCGTATCGGGTGCGGAAAGCTGTCTTGGAGACGTCTGCCTCCCTGATCCTCAACTGGTGGTATCCAGACCTCAAGTCGATCTTGGAGAACACCGTGGCACCCCGCAACTGGTCAAACAAGTTGTCGATCCTCGGCAGCGGATATCTGTTCTTGATGGTGACCCTATTCAGCTGTCGGTAGTCCACACAAAGGCGTAGGGTACCATCCTTCTTCTTCACAAACAGTACCGGGGCTCCCCAGGGAGACGCACTGGGCCTCACGAAACCCTTCTCCAAAAGATCCTGCAACTGAGACTTGAGCTCTCGTAGCTCAAGCGATGCCATCCTGTATGGCTCGGTGGATATGGGGCTGGTCCCTGGTAGCAGCGAGACCTCAAACTCGATCTCGCGCTCGGGCGGTAGTCCTGGTAACTCGTTTGGAAACACGACAGGGTACTCTCTGACCACCGAGATGCTCTGGAAGTCTGCCACAGTGTTGGGCTTTGCCACCACACAAGCTAGGAAGCCCTCACACCCCTGGCTCAAAAGTCTTGTCGCCCGAAGTGCCGAAATGCACCTGAAGCCTCCGTCCACTGGCTGTCCATGAAACTCGAAAGAAGGCAACTCTGGCATGGAGAAGACAATCTTCCTCTCAAAATAGTCTACCAAGGCGTGGTAAGCGGATAGTCAGTCCATCCCCAGAATTACGCCAAAGTCCTCCATCTGTATCATAATCAAGTCGGCTGGCAGGTTATGTCCCCCGACGCTGACCTCGCAATCCGTGTACACCTCCTCAGCTACAAACAGCTGACCACTCGGACCTCTGATTACGAATGGATTCTCTAACAGCTTATAGTCCTGGCCCAAACTATCTGCGAAACTGGCGGTGACAAACGAGTGCGTAGCGCCAGAATCGAAAAGTGTGTAAACGAGTCTGCCGGAAACTGAAACCATACCTGCCACCACTGAGCCCGAAGTTTTGGCATCCCTGTGTGTCAGGGCGTTGATACGCCCCTCAGCTCTAGGTGCGGACGAAGCAGCCACACTCTGCGTCGGATTGGCAGGTGCTGGCCGGTACCCTCCTCGTGACTGCTGTCCTCCACCTCGCGCCTGGGAACCGCGGCCTCCTGCGCGCCCTCCAGTGCTCTATGCGGGAAGTATCTACTGACCTCCTACCCTCGACGGGCAGTCCCTCCTGATGTGGCCCGGCTGGCCACATTGGTAACAGAGGGGAACCCGACTCCCGCCCTCAGTGGGTCCCTACTGTCGGCTGGGCGGGGGTCCTGTGCTGGCAACTGGCCTCTGTCGAGGCCCCCCAAAGGCCACGGATGGCCCTGCAAAACGTGACGGCTCCCCTGCGGACGCCACGTGCCTCCTCTCTCGCCGGCCCTGTGAAAAGTCTGGCTGAAAGGGCCTCTTCCGCCCGCCGTCTGTGTCTCGCTCGGACGGGTTGGTCTCCTCGTAAGTCATGGCTGCCTCCACCACCCTCGAAAACTTAGGCAGCTTCAGGGGTTTGACATACCCCCGAATCGCAGGCCGGAGCCCCTCGGTGAACCTCCAAAGGCGCTCCTCCTCAGTGGCTACCGCTGTCGCCGCAAAGCAGGACAGCTCCAGGAAACGCGTGCAGTACGCGCTCACGGTCATCGTCCCTTGGCAGAGAGTGTGGAACTCCCGCCTCCTCTGGTCCTGCCACGTCTGGGGAAAGTACTGCTCGCAGAAGAGGGCGACGAACCGGTCCCAGGTTGGCTCGTCCCTCTCCTGTCACAGGACCGCCCTCCACCACCTGTGTGCCGCACTCTCCAACTGATACGTGGCAAAGGCCACGCGACACTCCACCGGGGGGCGAAGGGTGTCGAAAATCTTCTCTAGCTACTCGAGCCAGTCCTCTGCCTCGGTCGGGTCCTCATCCCCCTTGAAGGAGGGGGGCTTCAGCTTCCGGAACTGTCCAAAGAGCTCGGAGTGGTGCTGCAGTGGGGATGCTGGTGTACCTCCAGGCAAAGGTGCCTCGTGCACAGAAGTGTCGGAGGAAGGTGGGGGCGGCGGCGGCCCATCCCCTCCCCCGTGTCCAGCGCCGTGTCCGTCGTGTGGTCCCACAGAGGACTCCCCCTCCGCAGCCCCAGGGGGAGGCCCTCGGGGCGGTGGGTGGAGCTCCTCTCGCACAATGTCCCGTATCAGCTGGGCGAGGTCCTAGGCCTAGAAGCCCGGGAGTAGTGGCTGGTCCACTGAGGCGTTGGCAATGGCACGCCCACCTCGCTGACCTCGTCCTCGGCCGCGCCCGCTGCCCGCCTCACCAGTCCCGCGACGAGGCATCTCCTGTAAGGAGACGCGAAACAAAATGGAACACGTTAATATGGAACGATACCTAACGGAAACGTCTAAGAGCTCTTGTCAAAAGATATGTTGTGGTGGCTACTCTAGTTATAGACATGTGAATTGGTTATTTTCCAGTCAGTTGATTCACTTCTCGAGACGACCATGCTCTGATACCATCTTGTAACGACCCGATTCCCGAGTCCCTATGAGACACGAGAACCGGACCGACTCGACTAATCCCAAGACCTAGTCGTCCAACGAGGAAGTAACCAAAAGAGCAGTAAAATAAACCACATTCAACATGAAATATAACTAGCAGTAACAAAATGCAGCAGTAAGAAAAAGAACTACTACAGCATGTACCACCACAACAGTAGAACAACATTTAACATAACATGAACTACAAGTAAAGAAAAGTACAGAGAGTGACAAGAACTACTCACTACAGTGGAACAAAAAGGGCATAAAAGAACAGTGGTAACTCTACTGGACCCTACTCGGCCCAGTGTCCTCTGCAGCCGCTGACCCTGACTGCTCAACACCTGGTCCTGAAAAGTAACGAATGTAACACGTCAGCGAAACGCTGAGTAGAGTGGCAGCTAAAGCTAAAGAAGCAGTAAAGTGTACAGTAGCTGTTTTATTTTCTTTCTTCCTTTATTTACGTCTTTCTATTGTTTCATAATTTATCTATTTCTCAGATCCTTCACTTGATCTCGAATGTTCCTCGTGGGAACGATCTTGATTGCAGTCTTTCCGAATAGTAGAAGTAACACATGGTGCTCTTCTGGCTGGGAGAGTCCCCCGTGGTGATCCTACTCTCAGTCAGCCACCCCATGGTCACTGACAGAGGTAACGGTGACTACGGCATGCGCGGTAAACGCACGGGTAGCTACCCCACACTGGCACGCGGTCAGTCGTTTCCGTTAACGGGTGCGCCCAAAGCACAGCACGGAACCAGTATAGGGTAGAGCCCTCTCAGTAACAGGGGTCCAACCCCTCCACAGTAACCAAACAGGGGCCTTGCCCCTCCACAGTCCGCACACCCTCGCCTGATTACCCTGGTTTGCCCAGTGGACCTAACAAGTTGGTGTAAGAGAGCTAGCAGAACCCTGGGGCCCGTGGGGTAGCTAGTACTCGCCCTACACTAGTAGCTCTCCTCGGTACTTTGTACACGAGGGCCAACAAGTCGGTACAAAGTGGCCAGACCTAACCCCGAGTCCCTGGGGCGGCTGGCTCCACTCTGCAATAAGCAGGTAACAGCTGCTTCCCCTGGCACTACGTACCCAAGAGACAACGCACCTCCATATCTTTCCTTCTCAGTTCCATTTCATTCTCTTTCCAGGAGTTCTATTCCAATTCCCCGTAGGGTTCCAGCTCTTTCAACTCAGCACATTCAGGTTTCCCCCTTTTCGGTTTCATGTTCATACAACCCATATTCTCAATCATGTTCATTTATTCAAAACAGGCAGCTGTTAAAATCAATTTACATGCAGCTATTATTTCCTTTCCACAGTTTCCAAGACTACAATATCTATATTCATTTCACTAGTTTTCCAGTCCTAGGATTCATGCCGTACCCTAGGATCTATCATTCAATCTAGTTTTCCAGCTCTAGGATTCATGCAATACCCTAGGATCTATCATTCAATCTGGTTTCTCATTCCTAGGATTCATGCAATGCCCTAGGTTCTATTAATTGTTCCATAATTGTAACAAATCATGTTAATAATTTCTAAAGCCACTCTACCAGCTACAACGGAAGTACTGGGGGGGTGGTCGGAAATCCCGCGCGCCTCCGCAACCCCCGAGACTACAATGGAACGGGGTCCTAACACAAGGATCAAACACAAAGAGTTTCTCAGAACAGTATATAATTACTGTAGACGGGTAGAGGATTTTATTCTAAAAAGAATGCAACTCGAAATGCGGAAAACAGACTCCGAACGGGCCCTAAACGGGTCGAAAACGACGAAACAGTCCAAAATTAGACGTCTGGAACCTCTTCCAGACGTCTTAGAAAGTGGGTCAGATGGTACCTTTGTCCTGTGTAGTCTCTCAGACATCCAGAAGCCTGCGGGGGCGTCTGGCCTAGTTCTCAGACGTCCGATGGTCACCCCGGACATCTGGAAGTCCTTCGCGTCGTCTGGCACTGCAGCCGAACGTCTAATTCGCGTTGGATGCGAATCTCAGAGCATGCACATACCCACTCATCGTTCTCTGTACAACGGGTCGCAGAAAAGGACGAAGGACGAAAATAACTTACTTGCCAGACGTCTAGACAGTCCTCCAGACGTCTTCACCGTCGTCTGGTTGGAAGCCCAAACGTCTGATTCTGGAAAAATTTCCAGAATCAGAGTTCGACTCGCCCTCCGCCCACGACGCACGGCCGTGCTGCGCCTCGTCTGCCTGCTGCTCGAGCTGCAGCAGCCCTCCCGCGACGCTCCACGCCCGCGGCTCCCCCCGCCGGCCGGCTCTAGCTGCCCCGGCGAGCTCGAGCCCTCACGATCGGGCATCTCCTCCGTCGTGTAACACCTCCTCCCGCAACTCATCGCCTCTACCGCTGCCGCCACTCGCACTCTCGCACCGACTGGAAGGAGAAGAAGGAATCGGAGGAGATGAGAGTGAGGGAGAGGGAGAGGCCTTTTTAAAGCCGCGCGAGGAGAGAGAGAGAGGGGGGTAGCGCTGCGCCTGCGGAGGAGAGAGGGAAAAGAGGTGTCGCAGGTCTGCGCGCGCAGGCGCGCAGACGAAATCGCGCGTCCCGCAGAAATCAAATCCCAGACGTCTGGAAGGGGTTCCAGACATCTGGTCAGACGTCTAGGCCACCTCCCAGACATCTCAAAAGACGTCTTGAAGCCGCGTTCGTAACATTCCATATTGCATGGGTACCGGTATTGATGCCAAGTACCGGTACTCATGTGTTACTGTTTGGACCACAAGTCCAAAAGAGTACTCGTCTAGTACTCACTATGTACCGGTACTCATAATAAGTACCGGTACTCAGTGAGTACTGGTATCCCTCCCGGAAACAATTGGTCTCAACGAGTACCGGTACTCATGAAGAGTCCCCGTACTTGTTGAGTACTGGAACTTTGCCTATAGCTAATGAGTATCGGTACTGGTGACCAGTACCTGTACTTGTAAGCTACAGATCCTGATGACCTGAAGACAAAAACGTGGTCTGGGACTCATTTGTACCGGTACTCATGGCGAGTACTGGTACATGTGGGTTCTAGTATTGGACTTAGGACGTCCTGGAGTCAATCTAGAGCTAGTGGTATCGGTACTCGTGAAGAGTACCGGTACAAGCAAGTTACAGTTCACTTCTCTGTGTATCAACAATATGCCACCTGTACGGTTACAGATTGGTTGCGTGCATTTTCTGGAATATGAAAAGAATTATTTAACCCTCGTTAGTTTATGATCTAATCTACATAGATAAATGCACATATATGTATACTGAAGCAAAACAATTTATAGGTTTGTCTTCTCTTGCACACAAGATTTTGTGATATCTAGTTATCAGACATCAAAGCATGCAATCTGACCTAGTCTAATGTGTGGGAGAGAAACATACTTGTGCTCACGTTAGATTCTAAGTAGTAGGACAACGGTTAGAAGTCTTCCAAGAGATCCCACCTCGAATCCTGATGGACTGCACAAGAAGATGAAGATCTTCTCCAGCCGTCCTCCTACCTCTCAACAGGTCTCTATCACTCCAGATTCCCTCTGTAAACGATGGGGGTTCACACAGATTAGGGTTGGTGGTTCTCTTGGGGACCATAACCCCTCAGAGAAATGCAATTAGTCTCACTAATTGCATGGATGATTTACACTTCCGTCCATCGAGGAAGTGTTAATCATAAAACAGGTCTCTACACATATGTTTTAAACACCACACTATTCTCTTTGCATTTTATGCCCATGCCCTCAATAAAAACTTGAATCGATCACTTTAGTTATGGGCATTACGTGATAGTCCATTAACTTATTGTTATTTGATTATATGTACATGTATGTTTACACATACAAGTCCATACGTTGGATTTTAATCCAACACTTTTTTATTTGGATGTGGGTTGGAAAACATAAAAAATGATGCAAAGGTTGACACACAACAATGTTAATGTGGTCCTCACTTAATGATGTGCATACATCTGATTAACGTAAAATGTCTATTAATGCATGCTTTTAGTGTCACATTAGCATCATACATTACAAATAGTGCATAACATGCATAATCATGCATTTAAATCAAGTTATATAAATTGTATAGTAATTGTCTCCTTTTCATGGTCAGGGATAGGGCAACTTTTTATTGGCACGCCGGATTGAAGATCCAACCGTACAGATCTGATCAGGGCGACAATTGGAGTTCAACGACTCTAAGATCGCCCTAATCGGGCATCCGTAGCATCAGATAGAGACAGAGGAACCTTAAAGAGCAAGGGCCAAGATGGTTTTAATCCATACCATAGACGACAAATCCGACCACACGGATCGGTTCGGATCGACAATCGTAATTTAACGGCATGAAAATCGATCCAATCCGACACCAGTGGCATCGTCTACAATACTCAGAAGATGGATGGCCAAGATGACGCCACGTGGTGCCATCTCAGTCGCCCAAACCGGCCCAGCCAAATCTGCAAGACCGCCATGCCCTCTCTCTCTCCTCACCCACACAATGGATCTACACGCTCACGCCTTAAAACCTCCACGTGACAAACTCACCGCAGCAGCGCAGCAGTCGAGCGCGCGACGCGCAATCGAGCCTGCATCCGCAGTGTGTGGGCGCGTGATTAGAGCCACGCGATGTAGATCCAATGGCGGAGATTGAGCAATAGCACCCACGCGCGATCAGACTTGCGACGCTTACGCGTGATCGCACTCGGGCGCGCAGCGCGGCCATTAGCAACTTAAGCCGTCTGATCTCTTAATTGGACGACTGAGAACTCGCGAACGTGTGCGTGCGTTGAAGGGCGTGGAGGCGAGGGGGCGTGCGAGCGGCGGGTACATCGGCCACGTTCAGGCTTTTAGTGACGAATAAATCCGGGACTAAAGTTCCTAAATTAATGTTTTTCAAGTTGTAATGTCCAAAATGTCCCCACTTCTTGCAACTATAAAAGGTGACCCCCTCCATACGGATTTCTCATCTCTTCCTTCTCTTCTCTCCCTCTCCAAAGCTCAAGAGAACCTTGTCCCACACCTGGGATGCTCCTTAAGACCTAAAACCAAGTTTTCGCCCCCGTTCCGGAAGCGGATCCCATGACGACGACGACATGCTGCCTCGTTCCCATTCCTCCTACTTTGACCTCCTTCCTCCCTCTCCGTTCCTCGCCTTCCAAGCGGTGTCTCGTCCGGGTCGTCCTCCAAGCGATCGTCGAAGAGGATAATTTCTCTCTCCCATTCTTTTTCCTGCTTTCTAAAGTAGAATTTTTCTGCTTTCTAGTTGTAATAATTTCTCGCTTTCTAATGTAATCTTTCTCGCTTTCTTAGTTGTAAGAACATTTTGCAATATCAAGTGAATGTTTTCCCTCTCTTTCTCTCTCTTGTTGTTTATATTGATTCCATTTCATTGTGATTATTCCACCCTTTAAACAAAAACACAAAAAAAAAATATTTGTGAATTTTAATTGACGTAGCCTCCTTGAGTTTGAACTGGGATTTCTTTACAGATTTTTTGGTATAAATTTTATTTGTTGAACCCGAGTTCTTCGATACTCGAACTACAACAACAGGTTTTCAAAATCAACTCCGATAGCGTAGTCTTCCAATGTTCAACACTTAATATATCTCTTTTTTATGCAAGAAAAAGTACTGACACATGGTAGGATCCACCACTGTTGAAACCAACAACAAACCACTTTTGTATGATTGAAAACCAGTCAAATTATCTTCGGAACTACTTTGCCTTTGCATCGATGCAAAACTACTTTTTACCTTCAAAATAACTTTGCACGGGTGCAAAGTAAGATTGCATTGGTGTAAAATTAAATTTCAAGTGTTTCTTCACCTATGACAAGTTAACAAAAATCACCTTTCAAGTGAAAAATCACTTTTCATACGTGAAATTACTTTACATAAACCCTAAATCCTAAACGTATTAGTCAAAAGCACTTTACACAGGTGAAACCACCTTTGGAATAGTTTGCACTGATATAAAATTATATTTTACATGTGCAAAGACACCTTAGAATAATTTAACACCAGTGTAACCCACAATAATTTATCACCGATACAAAGTAGCTTATCACCAATGTAAAGTTATTTATCACCTGTACGTTTTAGGTTAAAGAGGTGTGATGATTTTTTTGAATGTGGTGGGACCCACCACGTAACAAACCTTATATTCTTTTGTTTATTTACTTTAAATATCAATTATTAAGTGGATTCATGTTCACAACATTGTGTGAAGTATGGAACAACACCTACAAATTCCCCCACATCACTTTTTGCGTCAGTATTTATGTTTCCCTACTTTTTGGCTTTTTATGTTTACCTATTTTATTTACTTTTTTTATAAAATACAAGTTTTTTTATCACTTTAAAATTTTCTATTATTAAGTAGGAAATACATAGGAAGCATGTAGAAGATAAACATAAACTTTAACTAGTTAACAATTGCCTCATCCCTACCCAACTCGATTTAATTTTATAGGTTCGGTTGGGTTGAGTTTTAAAAAATCTCAAACCATAAACTATGAGTTAGGTTTAAGTTGAATTTCAACCTGACCCATATGGATTCCTATTTTATTTGCATAATTTATCATTAAGCCACAAATAAAATTAAGATATTAACAAATAAAATATATTATCACATAAAAGTCAAGTAGTTTGAAGTTCAAAACTATGAAAAAAACCTAGTAACCTACAACCCATAAGTTCAAAGAAATAAATAACTTTGAGATTTGTAATCATTAAACTAAGATACAACCCACGAAGGTTGGATCTTTGGATGTTTTGCAATGGTTAAAGGCTTATTAAGTTGGACCTAGTTTAGATTGCTATGTTACCTAGAAAGAATCTCATCCCCTTGACCTCTCGAAACCCTCTTTGACCCTTCAAAGCCCAAAAATGCTAGCTGAAGCCCTCCTCTCCCGTGCCATTCACTTTATCCCCCCATCCCTCCTCACCTCCCTCCTTCCATTGTGGGTTCCTTGCGCTACGACGTCTTCTTTAGTAGCTCGATGTCCTATGCCTTCACTCATCTCCGTCGGAGTGGCGACGGTAGTAGCGACCTAGTGTTCAGAGCAATGGCCGTGGTATGCGTTCCAAAGCTACAGTGGCATCCTTCGGTGGGTGGTGGACTGCTGCGGCGACCATGGCGATGTCCAGTGGACTGCTGCGGCGACCGAACACATTGCAGCAATGTGAGGTGGGCTATTGTGTTAGTAGTGTCTGATGGCATTGTCATTTTGTCTGACTGCTTTGGAGGTTGTCTCGTGAACTCGCTTGGGGGGAAGGCCTCCACTAGAAGTAGATGTCGATTCTTCATCTCCGCTCCACCTTCATCTGGATCGATGTCGATTTTCAAGTTTGGGGCCACGTTGAAGTCAGGTTGACCACGACCAGGTGCTTGGTCGGCCTAGTTCAGACCATTCGTCACCTGTTAGCACTGTTCATCGACGACATCAGCAACGCTTTGTCGTATGCACTAGGTGGTGCAGGTTCTGTCCCACTTCGAAAATGATGTTCAGGGCACTTATTTTATATTTTTCTTCCTTTTTATTTTTCTTGTGGTGACTGTTTTTTGAGTTCCTCCCTCTCGAGGGGGAGCTACTTTCCCCCTCTCTGAGGAGCGTAGTATATCCTTCTTCCTTGCCTCTAGGTTATGTTCTTGTATCATTTTCGTTCCCTTAATGAAAAATTTCCTTATGAAAAAAAAAAAGTTGGACCTAGTTTGGAGAACCCCCATGCAGAAATTGGGTGACCATTTGGCCTACTAAATGTAGACAATCCAACCAGCTATTGGTTTGAGTATACATATTTGGGTCGATAAGTTAACCAAGTACAATTACTTGATCGAGTAATTGATCTGGTTGGCTGATTTATGCAACCTTGCAAACAAGGATTAACATCTACATACAAGATGTTTTTTTGGGAAGAGAAATACATAAAACAGAGCCTTTGACACCTTTCAAGACCCTAAATGTTGTGTTCGTCCTAAAGCTTGTTTGGAGACAAAGGATTTTCTCTCAAGTTATCCATTGGAACAAATTTTCCTTTGTCTCGAGTCTTGTGAAGGATGTTTAATTTACATCAACATCCATGCCAATCTTTTTCTTTTAAAAGGCCTAAAAACATGATAATTTAATCATGGATGTCATTCATTTATCATGAATGAAATAATTGGAACATTGTCGATTAATGGAGGAAGAAATAAAGATAGTTCACAATCCAAACATACATAACATCGATTTTGGTTTGAAAGGAAGCAACTAACTAAAGGATTTCTTATGCCTAATCTCTAAGTAGCAAAAGGTAGATCTCAAGTAAGCTTGGAACTTTTAAAAATCTCGAATATTAATCTAAACGAAAAAAATTTGTCAACCATTGATATTAGTCATTTTTAATGACTAAGTATGTAATATCAATCCTAAGCCATCAATTATGTCATTTTTTTCTTCTTCTCTTTTCTTCTTCTTTTTTTTCCCTTCTCGTAGGTAGTCCTCTCCAAACTAATTAAGGCTAATGAATGAATCATTTTTCAAAATCATCAAATTCTCATCTAATAATAAACTTAAATGATCATGCATGAATCATATTTGTCATGAAATGTTTCATGTTTATATTTTCCCTTCTCAACACCTAATAGCCCAATCTAAACTTGGATAGGTCCCACATCATCCCATATTTACTAAAGATAAATACGAGGTTACCTATCGTCACCTTCATTTCTTTTTCATTAATATCGGACTTGAGTCATTTGCCACTTTAGTAGGTCAAAATATTGGAGTAGTGCAGAATATTCTATCTGCAATGATCATTATGGAGATAATTGTTCGTTCAATTCCTAACAAGGAGGTAGGTCCCTCTTGGGCAAATTCATAGTTTGTAAATTTAAGAACTACTCCGTCAAGATTCATTGTTGTAAAAGATTGTAAAATCATAAAAAATTAATTTAAGAGTCATACTTATTTGTCAAAAATTATACTTCATAGCATTATTGAACTAATGATGTTGACACATTAAAAGTGCATAATGTGTCTCAGAAAAAGAGAATTTTTCACATGTTAAAGTATCCAAATTAATTACACATGGGATTATAATCCATTGCATGCTAAATAATCATCCTTATTGCACACTTAATTTATTTATAATCATCTAGATAAATCAAGTAAGGTACATATATTGAATTTCATTCACCAACATAATAAAATAACCTAACATATAAATATATCTTAAAAATGGTTCACGTAGTCAATCATACAAAATGGTAAGTACATGTCCATATCACCATCTTGTCTCAGTAAAAGTAAATTATATTTAATAATTAACGTTGGCTATCTATGGGAATCTAATCATGCTTCAATTTTGATTTTCAATCACCTATGCAATTTTATAATTGATATCTTAAAAATCAAGATTTACATACTTGTATAGGTGATTAGTGAAACAAATCATAATTTCAATAACACCTCAATCCAATAAGTCAATCATTGCCTATGAAGCAAAATTAGTAAGCATTAATCAACTGTATCACCAAAAAAGATATCTTAACTTCTGCTAATATCACATGGCCTTCTGTCTTCTTCTTCTTATTTTTTTAACAAAAGTCATTCCTAACTTTGAACCCAATGCCTGGAATCAAGGTTTTAAAAATCGGATTGGATCGACCGATCCAATCGGTTGGATCAAGAATCGATGATGAACTGATCAAATCGGTCGATGTTTGAATTGGATGTTTTGAATCAGTGGAATCGGCCAAAACTTGGTTGAACCAGGTTTACCGATGAGTCGGAACCGATCGGTCCACCCATTCTAACCGGTTGGCAAAAAAAAAAACAAAGGGACGAAGCGTCCAATTTCCATTGCGTTGCGTGTCGCTCCTCCTCCCCACCTTTTTCCCTTAGTTTCTCTCCTCACCACCGCCACAACCCACACCCCTTCCAAGTCCCAATGACATCACCTCGCCTTCTCGCCTCACCTCCCACCTTCCTCCTCCATCTCCGACATCCACAAACATCTTATCGAAGATTGTTGGTTGCCCCAACCATCTCCGACCTCCGCAGCACAACAGCACCTCCACAACGCCTTCGACCCTCCGCAGTGCGTCCTCCTTCTTGGCGGTCGGTAAAGAACATGTCCATTTCCCTTTTTTTTTTTTGCACCTGGTAGCCAAAGAGATCTATGGTAGTGCCGGCTGTCCCTACTCTTCCACCCCCTCTCTCTCACCACCGTCGCATGATCGGCGTGATCGACCCTCGCTCATGTTCGTCGTGTGCAATTGTCTTTACTTTTTCACCGTGTGGATGCTTTAGGGGTGGCGAGTAGTTGTTGCCGTTCATGTTCTAGGGGACAAATGTTATTGGTAATTGTGCATTCTGTTTGATGGAGAGTGGGAGGGAGTGGTTGAGTTTGTTGAATGAGTTCCCGATTTGTTGATCTAGTCTTATGTTTGTCGTTGAGTATTTGTTGCATTGGTTGCATCCGATGATTCATATATTCTTGGAGAGTAAAGAATGGCCTTGAGTAAGAGTTCATATGAAAGATAATGATACAAACCAATACAAACCAAACTTAAGCATGACTGATCCGATTTTTCCTGTTCCGATTCTAATGATAACGTCATCACCGGTTCAACCGGTTCAAACCAACGATTAAACCACTAAAAATCAAAATCGAAACTTGACCGATTTGATGATTGATCCGACTTTTAAACCCTTACCTGGGATATCCTGAATCGATTCACCAACCTTGAAAGGTTGATACACATTTCCATTTTTTCCCCCCTCACCTTTTTCTTTTATTTTTCACCTTATTCTCACTCACTCTTAAAAATTGAGGGCATGTAGAGGACACTCCCAACATATAAATGTTATTTGTCCATAGCATTCCAATATACGCTTTTTCTTTGTTTGTTTTTCCTGGAGTGATGAATGGCCAACAGGACTCAAGTATACCCTCCCTCCATGCTTTCATTCCATCAAGTCATGTGGTCCTCTCCTCTCAGTAAATCTCTTTCTTTTCTTTTTTCTCAAGGATAGCCATGGAGTTTCATCTCTATATGTATCACACTTAATCCTTGCATTAATCGTGACAGTAATAAAAGTTTCATAAATCAAATCAACTTCATTAATCATCTCTTCCTTTGACCCTCGTCTTAATATAACACTAAAATCCAACAATAGTTATCAATGAAAAAATTCTCAAACTCAAAATCAATAACTTCTGAATTTAAAAAATGAAAAAAATAATTTCAAGTATCAACATAACCATAAATCGATCCTAAAAGAAATCCAATAAGGTGGTCAATAGGGGGTGGCTTTCATCAGTGCAAAAAAATATTGTACTGATATAAGTTGATGCATTTTGATTTAAAGTGACGGAGATTTTTTTAAGTAAGGTGAGACCCACCATGTAATAAAATTTATATATTTTCTTTATTTCTTTACATTAATTATCAATTGTAAAATGTGATCATATCCATATATGAGTGCATTGTAAAATGAGTAAACTTTTATATTTTGTACCTACACCTATAATGTATCTATCACTTTCCTTCGAACCTATTTCTATAGGCATAGTTTACGGAGGGAGTTAACCCCTGTTTACCTTAGGTGATAACTCAATCCCTCTTTGAGTTGCTAACCTGTGTTATCCTAACATTGATTTTAATTAAGAGGGGTTGGCCCAACCCCTCACTTAACCTCCGATCTCTCTCTTATCCCCTATCACATCACAAGATAACTTCCATTCCTAACCCTTATTCGATAAATACCAACAGAAATTAACCCCTGTTTATAAGTAAATAAAAATAATAATTAAACCTTATTACAATTTTACTAACACGGATTAACTAATTTACGTCGTAAACTAACCCATAAGAAATAAGTTTGAGGAATATTTTCCTAAATGTATGTTACCACAAATGTTCACGAAAAAATTTATGTCTCTTTTTTAAATTAAATTATATTAGTGATATTTAGATATAGATTTGCAATATTTTAGTTATAAACTAAATTTAAAATATCATATGTAATTTTTAAGTATTTTAATTTCAACGTAGATGATATTCAAAATATGACCGACATAGTATAATAAATATTATCGGTGACATCTATCTTTTCAAAAGAATACATAAATTGCGGCTTGAATTATCACGATTCTAATCCGCTATCCGAATATAGAAAGAGAGAATGCAAACTTTGCCACGACGAAATCAAAGAGCAGCAAAATCGTACTTCCATCCACACGTGGCAATCATAATCTCCTCCTTTTCGACCGTCATATACGGCATTTGTTATTCGTTACCATCAATCTATGTACGGCATAGTATATTGCAAACTATGTGCATTATTTGTTCAAGGTAAGGATAAAGAATATGGTCCACGTAAAGGTGCCACGTCCGAGCCAACCCTCTTGGGTATGTAAATAGATGGGTAGATTAACCGATATAAATAAATAGATAGATAGATGACCCTAAAGTGGCAATCTTATTTGTGGTATCTCTCCCTCCCTTTCCTTTCCATTCCTTCCCTTTCCTCTTTCTAATTATTTTGCCTTTTCACTTTTCGAAATGAGCAATCAAATAATGTAAAGGTGATTTCTAACTTTGAGGATGTAAAGAAAAGAAGATATCTTTTGACTTCCACTTTTCTCTTCTCTCGAGAGCAATCGAGGGCACGATCGCATCGTGTCATTTAGACGTATGAAAGTGATTGGAGTTTTCTTTTTTAAATTTTATTAGGTTCGTACTTAGAGAAAGGATTTATCCAAGTAATTACCAAACAAATGATAGAAGATTTGGTTACCTGATTATACCATTTTAGAGGTGTATGTTTGAGAATGAATTATAAAACTTTAAAACTTTATCTTAAGTATATAAAGAAATAGATAATACAAGAGTTCTAATTCTCCTCTAGCTTGCATGCCCTCGTATGGGAGTTATAATTTGTTTATATAGTAAAACTCCCTTGTATTATGGTATTAACTGTATTCCTTATTTTTCAGGGTCCCATAAAAGTTGGACAGCTCATCATTACTTTGCATGCATTTAAACATGTTACCCTTGTTTGTTGAGGGTTGTGGTGGAGCAACGGATGATATAACTGTTATCCGATAGAAAATTGTCAAATTGGTTATCTGTCGGTTTCCCTAACTTTATAATTGATTTGAGTATGTAGTTGTCCATCTATTTTTTTACTTGGACTTGTCGGGTTGAAGTGCAAAATTATTAGGCTAGCTATGCCCTTTTAATTAAGGTTGGATCTGTCAATATTTTGCCAATTAGATGGATCTTCGATTATTAAGCTTTTGATTTATGTCATTTCATTGCAGGGCCTTTATAAGTTACTTAATGGATTTTCCCTTGAACCCCCTGTGAATCCTTTTCTCGTTAAACTTAGATGAAGACTTTCTTTCATCCAAAAGTAATCAAGGGTATTTGTTTGAACTGATTAGAGGGTCACTAGGTCTGACACCATGACTTAATTCATGACAAATTAATGTGGTAGCAATAGCTTCCGAGAGTGAGCTTTGGATCCAATGGATCACATGTTAATAGTTCTTTTGGTTATGGGATTCTTATTTATAGGTTCTCTAAAGTTTCTATAAATATTATATGTAGATCCAGTAAGATTGATAATTACATGTACTCCATTATAAAGTTGTGCAGTTGATAAAAAAACATTCTTCAAGTTAAAGCTCGTCTCAATAATCTTAAGTTCAAAGGAAAAGAATAGGAAAATTGCTTTCTAGCTCGTAGTCGTATCTTAGCTTGTAGAATATCATCATTTGTATACGAGAGAGTTTGTGTAACTTCCCTAAGAATGGTACTACTTAGTAGAGCCTTATAAAAGATTAGGTGATATCTTAATTGAGAGATCTATATTCAACAATACTTAGATTAATCTTTCTCAATCGTGCTGGATGGAGACCCTCTTTGTTATAAATGTTATGTCAAAAACATAAAAAAATACACATTGCAACGCATGCCTTCTGCTCAATAAAATACATCGATGTATTTTAATTTTTAACCGTTGCGATAAAAATACATCGGTGTATTTTAGTTTTCTATCGGTAGAAAATAGAATTTTACTTGAAAAGTAAAAAGTAGTTTTCACCTATAGGTTTTAAAGTTTAGAATTTAAGGTTTATAAAAATTGATTTTATATATGAGAAGTGATTTTTCACTTATAAAGTAACTTTTAACTTTTAAGTTTACGTGTTTAAGATTTAGAAATCCAAAAATATAAAAGATGTGTATTACAAAGCATATTGTAATGTGTATTTTTCTATTCACATCGAAATATTATCAAAGCTTAACTCCATCCAATGAGAGGAATGGAACACCCAACATGTGGAGCCACCGCGACCACCACCGCTAAAAGAAGATCGGTAAGGAAAGAATAATCAAGAGATAGAGTCATCACCGATAATGAAAGTAAAGTTGAGGTCATGACACAATGAAGATGTTGTGAATTTAAATAGGGGAGATCATAATATAAATCTTTGAAAATAGTGTCACAACGAAGTACTTAAGTAATTTCTTAGAAACAATTGTGTATTATTATCATCTGGAAATTTAGACTTGAACATTCTAGGCAGTTGATCTATGTGAATTAGATTCGTACCCTTTCTCAATTATGCTTGGCTTAGACTACAATCATTAATATTTGATCAGGATGCATGCATGAGAGAAAAAGTAGTGTAGTCGAGGAAGGAGAGGAAGGGAAGGAGGAGGGTAGAGAGTGGTTGGAAAAAGAAAAGGGAAGGGAGGATAATGAGGAAGGGATGGATGGAGGGGTTTAGTGGGTGCAGAGCATATGCATTAGTTTTGGTATGTGTTGCATGGTGGATTAGAAGTGACGAGACGAGGCGGTTGGGTATATAGAGGAACAGATCGAGAGGCTTTAAGGGCATGCAGAGGCTCGAGTGACCAATATGCAAGTAGTTCTTTTAAGGGGTTGGTGAAGGGGCCGGTGGTGTAATGCCAAAAAAAGAACTTGAAATTAATTAGTTGAAGAATCGTGAGTTTAATTAATTAATTATAGAAATAGAGGGAGAATGTTCGTACGCGCTTGGTTAGGAAAGGTAATTAGTTAAGCGGGTGAGAAAAATGTAGAGTTGTAGCGGTGGATTAAAAGAGGCCACCTAGTTCGATCTAAAGTTCATCATACATACGTACGGAAACCAAATTCAACTTTTCCTCGATGAGATTGGACAGAAACCAAATCCAACAGCACCACCCAGGAAGCCTGTCGATCGGAAACTTCAAGAGTTAATTTTAATACTTAATTCCTACAGTATATATATATATATCACATGCATGTTTTCCAATCAATTTCTTCCCTCTTTATATATTTCCCGCCAACCATCTAATTTAATTTCCAAGCTGGAAATACCTTCTACATAATTGAATATTTCGTGTTCTCGTATTAATTAATTTATTGCCAACGACGACCGACTGCGGAAATCACCCCGACCAAATCCACTTGGAACAATATTATGTGGAAGATTAATAATGAATTAAAGGCAGGCATGTTGTTGAAGATTAAGTGTAACGGTTACATGCATCTATCATGCATGGACAATGGTTGATGATGATTTAATTTCTTAATTAGTCCACCCAACTACGTAGTCAAAAAACTTCATCGATCCAAGTAAGTAGAGATGGCCGATCGATCGAGTATTAATTCCCACCATCTTCTTATGTACAGTATGCGTAGACTGCACGCACACTTTGGGAACTCACCTACGTACCTAATTTAGCTACACGTGCATATTTTATATATAGGCGCGTGTGGAAAAGTTTATTGAAATTTCCCATATTCTACCTGAAATAGAAATTATCTCCGGTCTATACCTCTCGGGGAAGTCAAGGAAAAGGTTAATTGAAATTAATTTCTTAAGAAATTGCTTTGTCATTTACGTACGCCACATGCACGCACTCGCCAATTGCCATCGACTGCCATGTAGAGTACCCTTCTGTAGGATGATGGGATCAATCCATTCCTTTTAATTATCTCATGAGATCCAAAGCCCATTCACACCATATATATATATATATATATATATATATATATATATATATATATATATATATATATATATATATATTCCGGATCGAACGGGGAATATTTACTTTTCATCTATATATGCTAGGGCATAATTAAATTATCGATATAGAGCTCGATATCATTTCTTAGTACGAATATAGATATTTATGTATACGATGGAAGAGCTATTTTCAAAAAGAGATCCGTGAATTAATTAATGTACGCAATTTATACCGTGCATGAGGTCCAAATCCTAATCAATCTATATATATGTGTGTGTGGGCGCGCGCTGGGCATGATCCTTAATTAGGCACAATTAACAAATATTTAACACTTCCACACACGTTAGTCAACCTGGCCCGCGAAATTACTTACCATGCAAGTAATGAAAGTTGAAACAACGAGCATCACGATCCACTTCCCTTAACCCTCTCGACCTACCTACCTACCTAATTAAACGACAATGGAATTAAGTGGTTGCTTGGCAGGCTCAGGGCTAAGGTTTTGACTCATTAATTACAAAGCAGATCTGCTTGTCTACCGGTGTCCTCAATACATTTGGTAAACTTGTTTACTTCTTAGCATGCACCTACTCTTCTCTTTGACCATTTCAACTTTGATAGGATCAATGGAATATGGTTATGTGTAAATACTTAAGCAAACAAATTAATAATAACAAGAAAGATTTACACAAATAATTCAAACCACAAAATTTGACACAAGATATATAGTAGTTCCCTTCCCTTGGGTACTCCACTACCTAAGCCTCCCAGCTTAGGATTTTTAACCCGATTCTTTCAACCCCAAGAGAATCAATTTACTAAACCGAGGTAATTAACGGGTTACCTCAACCCAAGTACAACAACGGGTTTGTTACAACCCAACGAGTAACAAGCTCAAATACAAAAGAAGTACAGGTGTAAGACAAAAAGAATCTTACAACTAGAACCTAAGCCTTTCAATAATAATTAAAATAATATTACCAATTTGAGAGCCTAGAAAGGATGTGAATCACTTTGACAATGTGTGAAGAAATCACGTCGTTAAGCTTGCAAGAATGTAGAAAGTGAATGACAAGCTTCTTCTTTCTCTCTTGTCTCTTGTATGGTGGAAATTTAGGAAATATAGCTCTAGAAATTTTCCTTGTATTTCTAATCTTTCTTGTATGTAAACAAAGAGTCCTAAGGTCATTTTATAGAGTTTAGGACCTAGGATACTCGTCTACTAGATGTTGGGAATTAATTCCCAACGTTCATATTGTTGGAATTTATTTTCTAGCCGTTTAGTTTTGAGCCAACAACTACTTGGTACCAATACTAAAGTACTTGTACCGGTACTCGCAGTTCACTGCCACCAGTGCAAGAGTCCTGATACCGATACTCATTATGGGTACTGGTACTTATGACTTCCAGGTTTGGAATTCCTTGGGAACAGTAACCTACCTGTACCGGTATTCATCATGGGTACCGGTAATTGTAAGGTTTAAGCTAGAATAAAGTCTTCAACCTTTGGCCAACCTACTCTGGTACTCATTATTAGTACCGGTACTTATTGTTCACAGTTTGAGACGAATTCTCAAACCTGTACCTTGCAAATACCAATACTGATGAACAATACCGGTACTTGCTTACAAGTACCTGTTTTAAATATTTTAATTTATTACGTACTTTGAAAATATTCGTAATATAAATCCTAATTTATCTCTAATTGATTTTTATGATCTAAGTTAAATTCTCTTGTTAAGAGGCATACAATCTATGAAAATAAAATCTAAACTACAGAAACTAAGGTCGAAGATGATCTTCTTCTCCTCGACTCATCCTTGTCATCTTCCATGACATGATCATGCCTCCATCATTTCTTGTTTGCCTTGCTCCTTCACCTAAATCTGAAAAACACTTAATGTAAACAATAATCCATAATAATTTTGTTAACACCAAAATAAGATGTGGAACAAGGTTCCAACAAACTTAGCATGGTGAAATTAATGCTTTAGGTTTAGTTTACTTGGAGGGTTAACCCCTCAAAAGAGGGGTTAACTCCCATTTACTTGACTACTTAATCCCTTATTTGTTAACCCAGGTTTAACAATTTTAATACGGATTTATCTAACATCAGTTTCAACTGGTGTTAGTAAACCCGTATTAAAATTTTACATCACTTATGTCTCTGACATCTCTCATGTTTTATATATCTAACACCACTACCAAGTAAACACCATAAGGATTAAGGTCATAACTTAATATCAATTCAAATAAACACAAATTGATATTAACACCACATCGTAAATAAACACAATTACACGTTAACATAAATTTCATATTTCTTAACATTATTTTTCTAATCCCTTAAAGAAATTAACACTTAATTACTCTTTCACAACGTCATTCATGCTCCTAGGGTGTGTTAGGGTGTGAGATAAAAGAAAGTACGGTAGTTGACATGCAGTGGGTAAGGTGAATGATAATGGAGTCATCATAGCGAGCAGTGTACAAGGACAACGTACGTGAGCGATACTTATATTTACAAATATGAATGGCCAAATCAAATCGTGACAGGAGGTTGCAGTTGTTCTAACGGCAAGCCTCATCGATACGTACCACCCCCATGCTCCTAATCAATAGTCTGGCAAAGCCAGCAAAGGAGGCATAGAAGACACATCAATGATCTGGTTGGTTGAAAAAATAACCAGGAGGGATAAAAAAAATGTAAATGAATATGAAGAATTAGAAATTTTTATTTTGATTGTGTTTATTATTATATTAAAGAATTAGAGGTAACTATTTTATGTAAAATATTTGATAGGAGTAAATGAATTTTATGTAATGAAATTGAGAGAGAGATAAGAAAAATGAAATAAATCAACGTAATAAATAAATTTCATCTTCATTTATTTCGAAATCTGTTGCTCAATTTTAGAATCCACCGATGTCAAAATAAAAATTGACAAATACAAAATTTGATCATAATTTTTCTTGTATTCCACCAACCAAACAACCTCCAAAAAAACTTAAAAACATATGATATGATGCGAGGAGCTCTCCTGCTTTTGCAAGTGAAGCTCCTTGGACGGTTGATCTTCTCTTCAAGAGCTAAGCCTCCGTCTTAGTTGTAGTTGTAGCATTACATGCTTGTACCGCCCTCTCCCGATTTTTTTGTACAATTAAGGGTGGAGATCGAGGTTACCTAGAAAAGAAATTTGCATTTTAGCATATATATTATATTCGGGACTCTTCCTCTTCTAAGAGCACTGAATGTTAAACTTTTTGTCGAATGACTCATGAATTACGCAAATTAAATGTATCACAAGTAAATTTTCAGAGAAGGCATTGATTGTTGCCATGGATGGAACAATATTTCTTCAGGCATACATATAACCCTACACCGCCGTTTCCTTAACAATTACTGGACCAGCCATGAGATTATGATTAATGTACCCTCTTGGGGATGGATCAAGTTTGGATAATGGGCATGCAATGCATCCCTACGCAACTTCCCATCTATGGTTTGCTTAAGGACTGCATAGTTATGCCTACTCCTCAGAGAATCCAATTCATAAAAATAAAATTTAGAATGGAAATGAAACATATTTTTACTTCTAAAGGGAATGATTTTTGCTTTCCTTACACCACAAATATATTAGGCACCAATGCACATCAAGCAACATGATCAACTCGATTTCAAAGTACTCCGTCTCTAAGGATGTAAATGAGTCATTCTCAATCAAATTGATCAACCCAAGTTTGGTTCTATTTGATAAGAGTTTCTTTAGGTATGGATTTGATTTAGGTTTGTCAAAAAAAAATAAGAGTGAGATTCGTTGATGTTCTTGAAGGTTTGATTCGATTCATTTAAGACTTGACGGGGCTACAAAAAGAAAAAAATAAGAAACAATAGCTTAAACGTGCAAGGTATAGGGTGACAATGAGGATTAGGTTGGTGTGGAAGGGAGCAGCGACGTGCGGCAGAAGATGAGGATGTTGCTAGGTTGTGGGAATAGGAGGGAGTGCACCATTGCCAAGAGAAGCTCGGAAGGTGTGTGCAGATGGGAAGGTATGGTGGTGCCACGACATAGAGAGGAAGTTTTGCGTTTCTACCTTTAGAGGGAGTGGGAGGGACGAGGATGTTGGCAGTGGAGGGAAACGGGAAGAGAAGGTAGGATTGCAGTGGATAAGTTGGAGACTGGAAAAGAACGGGTGGGTTGGGCAACGGTTCTTTTTGTTGCTTTTTTACTGTGATTTTATTTTTTAAAAAAATTATATATGTACATTTTATTATTTTTAATAATACATATGAGAGAATGGAGTGCATAACTTGCTTACATCCAAGTTATTTTCAACTTAGATAATATTATTATACATGATTAATATTTTAAAATAAAAACCTAGCAAAAAGGAGTCTGATTTCATAATATTTCAATGTACGAGAACAGAAGTGTCTGATTAATTTAAAATTTTATGTATAATATATTTAAAATAATTTTAATCTGTAAAGGTCCACTTCAAATCATTACCTACAGCCAAAAATGTTAAAGCATAATATATTATTAAACTGAACTTTTTTTATTTATTTGAGAGGAACGAAGCTTCACTAACGTGTAACAAAACTTCACATTTACCTTTTTTTTTTTTTACACACATTTATTAGACCTTTAATGAATCGAATTGAAGCAAACCAACCTCGAGATTTGATTTGTTTATTTAAATGAACCTAAACCTAAATATAAGTTTAGTTGATTTATCTTTAGGTCAAATCTAAATTAAATTTTTATCAAACCAACGAACGCAGGATATTTTAACACCCGTGCACACCTTCCATGTTCCGTATCAAACATCCCAGCGCTGAAAAACTACAGGACAAATGAAGAAACGAATTGTCAAAAAAACTAAATAACATACAAAAATAAGAGGATAATTTTAACTAATATATTTCAATTTTTCACAAATAAAAATTAATTTTAAAGATAAAAATTATTTTTTAAATAAAAAATCACTTCTTATATATAAAAATTATATTTTAAATAAATAATAATTTACCCCTAATAAAAAATTAATTTTTATTTTCAGTCGACATATTTTATTTTTTAACCGATTAAAAATTATTTCTAATATATGATTATTTTCGTACTCATATCCAAATGAATACTAAGTTAAGGCCTACTGAAAAGGCAAATGAACCAAATAAATCGGAAAGGAAAAATCTCCACGACGCAATTCAACTCGAAGAGTTCAGATTTCCCAGAAATGCAAATTAACAGAATCACTGGGAAAGAAAACTCAATTATCTCCTTCATAAAACTATTAAATACAGACAAGTTTGGAACAAGAAGAAAAAAAGGCCATATACTTCTCTACTTTCTTTCCAAAGGACAAAACCAATCTTGTAGCAAACAGACAACAAATTTTGCCTACATAATGCACAGATAGGGAAGGCTGCTGCTAGAACAAAGACAACTAACAAAAGCAGGTTAGAAATTTCTAAATTCACACTCGTCGAAATTAAAATCTTATTTGAACTGGACCATCTAACCTCTGCTGTATGCTGTATGCTGGTTAGAACAAAGGCATCTAACCTGGTAAATGTGATTGCCCATTATGCTGTATGCTGAATTTGATCATTCACTAATTATACTCTGCTCATCTGCAATCTGAGATTCAGATTTTAACAGCTTGAATGGATTTGCAGGTTGGCTATTACCAAGAGGGAAATTCCAGAAGGAATCAGAGTGCTCATAAAGTATCATGAAAATCACTAGTGATGCCAAAAATAGTCCTAGAAGCAACAAGTAGATCTGCCAATCTGCAAGGGAAATACCAGCATCAGAGACTAATTCTGCTCAAAAAGAATGGTGCGTAACTCATTTTCCTATAATTTAGCCTTGGCCACGATATAGCACATGATTGGACCTGGATTCTGCAACACACCAATTTGTCATATGCTACACCCCTCCTATTTGGATTAAAAATTGCTTTCCTATGTTAACAATGCATAAAATTACAGAAAGTCATTCGTGAACCTCTTTTTGCTCTATAATTTTCTCATAAAAGTGGTCTGAGCCTACATTCTCTCAATACCTCTATGTATGTCGGCATGATTAAGGTGAAATTTTCTGCTATATTTTCTAAATAAGTGGCAATTGTAATAAGAGAGGTCCTTCTGCCTCGTCCTTCGTATGAAAAAGTAGCGAGGCAAGGAAAGGGAGGCAAATAAAGGCATTGTGTAAGGTTGCCAAAATCATTTTAATATCTTTATCTACTACTAATATACTAAAGGAGGGTATTGGGTGCCACCTGTCAGCACCTCATCTCTCTCCCCCCACCCATGTCCTCTCTCCTAACCGATGCTCCACCCAACACCAATCCATCCAACAGTCTACTTCCAACGTTATTAGTCCATTCCGGACTTAATGTCCTACTGAATTGAAAGTCAAGTAAGAAAAATATAAACTAGAAATTCTTTTAGAAAAATTATGCTAACGTCTTAGGCATTGACTTTGCAGGATTCAATGGTACACATATGTAATGCAATGTCCATTCTTTTTTTTTTTGCAAAATTAATTTTTCATTAAAGGAAAAAAATCCGATACAAGAAATTCAAGATACACCTAACTCTCAAAAGGATTAATGCAATATCCATTCTAATTAACCCCATTAGTTAGTAGAGTGGTCCCTTCGAGAAGTCATCCACGTGTAGGGAAACAGCCAAAATTGTTTATAGGCTTTTTAGATTTATTGTTATAATTATCACAATGATCATTAAGTTGAGAATAGATGAAAAAAAAAGCTCTGAAATCTCAAGTTGTAATGATGACCACACGTTAGGAGTATCAGATTTGTCACAAACGTTATTAATTTAATAATATGATATATTAACATATTAATGTGGTATTATAGAAATAAAGTTGTAGCCAAACATAAATTTTATTATTATAAATCCTAAAATTAAGTTGGTCTGGTTTTAATTTAATATCAAGTGCTATCAAATGAAAAGAATTACCCCTATGTTAGATACACTTATATTAAGCTATGCATTAAATAGGAATACACACATTTGGGTTGTCCTGTTTTTACCGATTGGACAAGTGTGCATACTTTCAACCCTTAATCTCCAAAATTTTTAAAAAGCTTGCAAATATGAAGTTCTTATACTTTCTATTAATGCTTGCTATATATTAAAATAGGGTCTTACCCTCTCCACGCGTCACTCTATCCCCTCCCCCACCCCCACGCTGTCTCCTCTTCTCACCTGACATTCAATGTTGTCCCCCCACCCCCTCCCCCTCCTACTCTCTCATGATCTCTCTCTATCTCTCTTAACAAAAGCTGGTCCTTCCAAAATAACCCTCTCATCTGTCTCTCCTCTCATCTCTCTTCCCCATCTCAACTTAATTATTTCTGTTCATTTGTTTCTTTATTTGACTTCGTCTTTTTTTTTGTCACCCCCAACTACCTCTTGTAATTTTTTTTTTTATAACTTAGAACTATGGGTGCCAACTCCATAGCAACCTGGGGGTGAGCCTGTACCCTGACGCAAGCCCCAATTGGTCAGACAAGGCGATACAGTGGCCACTGCCACCTCCACAGTCTTGTGTGAGTATGGGCATGTCGTGGGATTTCGAACCCACGCAACCCACACAAGGAGGGACTTAATGGGGATGGGCAACACCAATTGTGTTACCCTTAGCCCCCAACCCCTCCTAATTTTTGCCGATTCCTTGTACTTTAGAAATCAAATTTACAATTAAAAATTAAAAATTTTTGTTTTGAGTTTTTTAAACAACTCCTATATTTGATCTTGACCATTGTATTTAAATGTAGAGTAATTGATTCAACAATATACAGTAATGAAATTTTGTTTAAAAGAAACTTGACTTTTTTTTACCTTAAAGGACCTAAGGGAAAGGTATAGATCCGAGTATGGTACATTTTTAAGAACTATAATGAAAATTTAGACTAACGAGAGAAATTATGATCATGTTGTAATTCGTCACCACAGGAAAATAAAATATAACCAAAACATAAAGAAACACGTGTTACAACACATTTTACAATGGGCATCTCCTAATCAACAAAATACACCATTATTTACAATATTTTGATTTTTAACTGATGTGTTTTGATTTTACACTAAAACACACCGCTTGAAAATGAAAACACACTGGTGTATTTTAACTTTTCACCAGTGGAAAATGAATTTTCACTTGAAAAGTGGAAAGTAATTTTCCCCTATAAGTTTTGGATTTAAAGTTTATGAAAAGTGATTTTGCCTATAAAAAATGATTTTTCACATTTGGGTTTAAACTTTATATCCCCCCCCTCTCGACATTATTTGTTACTTATTCATCTTTCTTTTCTTTGCTTTATACAGGTAATTTCTAATTAGCAATAATTTTTTAAAATTTTTCCCATACTTATTGTACAGATAATATATTATTATTCTATTATTTAAGATAGTCAACTATTACAATTATTGAAATAAAAATGACTATACATATATTGAATGATTTAATAAATTATATTATATATATTTTTGTATTTTCCATTCATAATAATATTATTCCCATCGAGAAGCACGGGCTTGGCCACTAGCTTTTATACTAAAGGAGGGTTCGGTGGGGATTGTCATGCCCTCTTAACCCCCTTCCTCATATCTTCTTACCTTTCACGCAAACTCTTTCAACTCAACATCCCATACCTCGTCCCCATCTCTCTCATAGTTGCCCGCCCCCCATCTCTCGCACACTTTCACCGGATGTTGACCCCTCCCCTACTTTAACCCCTTTCTCTCTCACACTACTAATAATACCCCTCCTCTAGCATTACCACCACCATTTGATATATATATATATATATATAGAGAGAGAGAGAGAGAGATAATATATACATTATTAATATATCTTAAGGTATTAATTTTGCTAATAATTAAGTTCTTCATAAGTAGATAATATTTAATAAATAAATTATATTTAAAAAAGATGTTTATTTATTTGAAATAACATATACATAATTGGTACACCTTTGGATATAATTTTTATTGATGCATAATTCTCCATAATTCAATGATATTTAATATATATGTAAGGGGTCGACGTTGGTAACCAATAAAATAGGCATTTCTTTAGTGAAAGAACTTAGTGGATATGGTATATTAATTTGTCCAAACTATGCATTTTGGAAAATAATCAAATTAAGCAACACTTTATAGTTAAGATTCTTTTTTGCAATTTATTGCATTTGTTTATCGCATAAACTAAATTCGTTATTCGTGATCAACTTTTATAATTTGCAAGATTATTTCTGATAATAAATTTTTCCTGATTTAATAATTGTTATAGCAATTGAGATCATTTTTATTCAAATTGATGCAATTTAAATTTTTACCTCATTCTTTAATGCAAGTCAATAAGGGAAGATGGATTTTGTATTATTTTTTATACAATGTTTAATGTCTTCATTTTTTTTTAAAATTTCATTTTTGAAGCATGAGAGTTTTATGTATTCAGATTATTACTTTTCGAACTCCAGATTTCATTTATGAGCTTTTGGAGATCCATGACAGAAAAGGTATCTACCATATATTCCTTTGTCCTTCAATTTTGCCAAAATATTTTTTTATTCCTTTTGACTTTTCTTTAAGGCCATAAATCTCTCTCCATCCCAATCACCATACTATGATTATTTTTTTTGGAAAAATTCCTATTGTTAATTTATTATTAATCAATCAATTAATATCCTTTAAAGGAGGGTTCCCAAGGGCCACCTCCATCCCCCTTCTTATTAAATCAATATATTTCATATATATGTTTAGATAGGACATTTAACATATATTAAATATTATACACATTATTAATATATCATTAGGTATTAGAGTTACTAATAATTAAGTTCTTTGTAAGTCAATAATATTTAATAAATAAATTATATTTTAAAGAGATTTTTAATATATATTAAATAATATAAACATCATTAATACATCTTTCGATGCTAATTTTATTAATTCCCAAGTTCTCCACAAATCAACAATATTTAATATATATGCAAGGGATTAAGAACGTCAATCAATAGAATAGATTTCTTTAGTAGAACTTAGTGGATATAATACATTAATTTAATCAAATTATGTATGATGAAAAATGATCAAATTGAACAACACTTCATATTAAAAACTCCTTTTCAAAATTATTCTATTTTTTTCTTGCACAAAGTGAGCCATTATTCATGATCAAGCTTGTTTTAATTTTGCAAGATTATTCCTAATAACAAAAATTTTCTTAAGACATTAATTTAGTGGTGGTTCTGGTAATTAAGATCATTTTGATATAGATTAATTTCACTTAAATTTTTGCATCTTTATTCTTTAATGTAATTCAATTCAATAAGAGAAGATGGATTCCACCTTATTTATTATACGATGATTAACACCTTTATTTTGTTTTAAAATTCGTAATTAAGTTACATTTTTTAATCATGTTTGATATATTGAGATTGTCACTTTCTGAACTTTAGATCCCATGTATATCCTATTGAAAAACTATGAGAAAATTGGTGTCTATAAATAATATATTTACCACCGTATGACACATGCATATGGCAATAAACAAATCTAAGTAGAGAAAGCAGTTATATTTTTCAAACAAATGTGAAATAGCTAAATATAATTCTACTTAATCTAATGATCTATTGGTGACTATTCCGCTGCGAAGCATGGTTTAGCCGACTAGTAATGAATTATAATAAGCTCGTCTTGATAAATCTTACAAAATATCTGATTGGATTGTTTATGTGAAGTGAAAAAAAAAGAAATGGAAAACTGAAGATTGAACCTTTCCAGTCTGCTGGGACATTTAGTTTGGTAACTATTGCTCCCCATTGGCTTGAGGTAGAGACCACAACTCTGCAAAAATAAAAACATCGTGCAAGTAAGTTTATCTTCTCTAGATTTTTTTTTTTTTTTTTTTAATCGTATAGACTAACACCAACACAAGTAGCGGACTAGATGCAAGAGGTCAGAAACTACGACAGCATGTGTACATTATTCAGACAGTGCCAAAATTTGAATGAAAGATATATTTTATATACCATTAACGAAATGGGTACTTCCTACAAACTCCTAGGTCTAGCCAGTATAATATGTGCTCCAGCACCATAGTTGTATACATAGAAATATGATGGCAAACATCAATGGATGTGAATTTGACAATTCTTCAAGACCCAAGACTATATATATTAAAAACTTATTTTGATTTTCAGGATCATGCTTGTGTTGGGAATAGGGGTTTCAAAAGTGCAGAATGACAAATATGAGGGGCCAAACAAGAGACATATACTTTTTCTAAATTCACCTTTCTGTTGGACAGAAGTCTATGGATGTAACACTTGTTCCAAGATGAAGCTTCTTGCTCCAATGGGAAATCTCCATCTTCTTCACTTCCACAATGCAGAGATTCCCATCATTGCTTCCCCTAAATGAAGCAGCAATGATGGCATTTTAAGAATACTGCAACCATTGCATCGTAACCATGGTATATAAGTTGCTTGGACAACAAATACTCACAGTGCTAGATACTTCCCATCCAAACTGACAGAAAGAACAGAAGCCTGCTTCTTCAGTAATCTCTTGTACCCAATGTTAGACCAATTAGCTATCTCCCAAACACCAATGACCATTTGGGTGCCTGCATTCCAGTTAAATCCTTCCTTCATAAAACGCAACATATTAAATGAAGTTTGAAGAAAGTAAAAGGTTAGTAGAATACCTTTCTGGATAGTGCAAAACAAGAAAGGCTTGCTCCCATCACGAGAAAAACGACAGCATTCTATCTTTTCATCCTATGATAACAGCAAGTATTTAGTATATGAAAATGTTGCAAGTAGGACCCCTTCTATGTGCTCTAGGAACAATAGTCAAACAGCTAACAGACAATACCGATTTGCGCGTCAAAGAGGTCAAAGGAATACCCTCGTTTATCTTCCAGATTCTTGCTCCACCATCGATGGATGTTGTTACTAGAAACTGTGAATCTAGACTGGAAAAGAATGCAGCCACAAGGAAAATCCCCAGCAATGTAACATCATAAAAGATCAGAAAAGAGTTAAGTTTGAAACTTTAACTGGAATACCCTAATTCCTACATGGTTTAAGTCAGAAAATGCGGTCTGAAAGTCAGAGAAAACTACCTCTCAACTTGAGCAGCATGTCGAAAAATCAACCGAGTAGACCATCCCTACTTGTGGTATTTGCACCGAATGCATATAGGTGGGTTAATACCAAGTTGAGTGCCCGACTATTCCAAATAATTGACTGAGTAGTTCATTGAATATCAAATGGAGTTGAATTTGGATATTTACTGGATCCAGCTGTGCAGTATCCCAAAGCATAAAAGCTCTTAGTCTACCCATATGATACCTATACCAGGCATTTCGGTGCATAAATACCCAAATCCTTGGTAGCATATGTTTTAGGATAACGTCATGTTGAAACATTCCAGTTGCTTATGAGTTGAAGACCTTAAGTTTTGACTGTAATATTTAAGATTTTCTAAAAGCCACTTTGTGAATTAATGCTGATAATTTTCTATTCAAGTGCTCACATTTTGTTTGACCACTAGCAGAATTTTTTTTATTTGTTTATTATTTAAAGATACAAAACCAAATACTCACCCACACGTCAAAAAGTTGCTACACGATGATCAAATGGATAGCATGTAATTACCGTCTGAGCCTTGAACTTTAGGTTAAGAATTTGGGGTTCTTACATGTATGCTCTTATAAACTTTGGAAAAGACATATACACCCATGCTTATTTCATATATACACATATATCTTTTGTATTGGCATATATGCTCTCATAATTTTATTTTTGAGAGAAAATAGGAAGACTACCAATATTTAATAGCCATCAAATTGTATTACAATAAAGATAAGGATAAGTACAATAAGCACAAAGACAAAAGCAACTGCACGGTAAGAAACTGCAAACAAACAAGTCCTACCTGCTCCCTGAACAACAAAATATGATGGGCATAGGTAACAAAACTTTGAACAAACCCACAGGGACTCTGTACTCAACCAAAGATCAAAATGGACTTCTCACAAACATAGTAAATCCCTCACCCAGAAAAAGTGACCCAAACACCAAAAACATTCAACTGAGAGATACACTTTCACCCTCCTCCTTTGCTCGCAGACACTACTTTTTAGTCCAATAAACCAACCTGCACATTTGAAAAACCAGCTTCTAGACTTGGGTACCACACCAGGACTCCAGACTTGTTGCAAATGCACAATCATATGTTTTTCCATTGCCTCCTTTTTCTGGAATATTGGGATCACAGACTGAGCCCCTACTAGCCTCAACTTCTATCACTAAAGATGTCGTTGAAAGAGCATTGTATGGGAACCCATACAGTCCTCCATGAATGGAGAAAAAGAGAAGCGCTTTAGGGTTGATTTTTGTGGAATAACAGTAGAGGGGACAAGAAAGGGGGGAACAACTACCAACAGATCATATTATAAATTCAGATTCTAATTTACCATTGAAAATGAAGCATGAACACCTTCAGCCTTTGTTTCAACGATTTGATCTAACACCACCCTGGAGAGTACAAGCAGTTTGTTTCAAGAAAACTCGTCCCCAACATCAACACTCACCATTAAATAAGGATCAAGATCTAATGACACACCCACAGGTTCACCCTTCACTTGTTTCTCCCAAGAAACCTGCTCAGTATCCATCATTGGCATGTCAAGTTCATTTCCAGGAGCTTTGTTGCCACACTTGCCTTTCACCCAATCTGTAACACCAATGGAACTCACCAAACAATGTGGGTCGAAATCCAAATTAAACCCCCCTTCCTCGCAAAACATTGGACCCCTACGATTCTTGCTGCCATCCACATTATTAAATGGTAGCTAGACTGTGTGCAGCTTCATGGACAACCGATTCAGGCATAAATGCATTCTCCAAATCAGGAAAAACACCACAAGCCATGTTAGCTACAATTGGTTTCTCCAAAACATGAACCTCATCGCACGTCAACTCATCATTAAGTTCGACAGAAGAGGAAGGCTGATTGGAGTTGTGTTTGAAATTTGAATTTTCCACCATCTTCTCCTTGATTTTAGACTTCCACAATCTTCATATTTTGAAATTTGAAAAATCTTCCTCCAACTCCAGCACCACCTTGTTTCCCACCACATCTACATAGGCACATGGAGGGCCAACCACACAATCGACAACATCAAAGCAAATAACCCAAGAACCCCCAGGTCTAAGCAGGGCTTTACAGGGCACTTTACAACACAGAAGATCTCGTTCAATCAAAATTGATGAAATATCTCCTTCAACAACCCCCCAACCTGAAGATCCTCTTGACCTTTGCGAAAGAGGCACAAGCAAACTCCACCACCTCCTTTTTTTGCAAATGCAAAGGAACACCATGCAAGGAAAAGCTAAACTCCGATCTCAAAGGTGGCCCCTCCTCCAAAGCCCCATCTTGATCTGATGGTGACCTCCATCGCGCGAACGAATCCCCAATCATTTTCTCCAAAAACCTCAACCCCACGAGGTTAGTCAAGTGCAACCCAAAGGGTAGAATCCGATTCTTCGAAAAGGAAGCAACCTTCCAATCCATAGAAACAAGCCCCTATGCAAAGAGCTCCCTCCTAACCTCATCCAAAGGAGCGATACCCCGAATGCACTCCCCAATCAAAGCATGCTAGAGCAAAGTGTCAAGCTAAGCCACCAAAGGAGACCCATGGAGCCTCCACCTCGAAAGGTGGATCTCTCGAAGGTGGAGGCAAAACACCTTTCAATGAATCCACCTTTCTCTAACACAAATCCTTCTTGTGCCCCAACCCTCGACACGCCAGGCACACCATTGGATCAAGACAATCGGACACGACATGGTCATGCATCCTACACCTGTAGCAAATGATCATGCGGCGAGATTTCCTCATAGCATAAGGGCCACGAGCACCCACAACACCCCCTCTTGCCCTCACCCACCAGTCCGAGTCTCCAGCCATTCCCATCTACCATCACATTGCTCTCATAAATTTCAATTTCTTAATTTGCACATCCTCAAGAAAACCTTCGTGTAGAAGTTAAAGGCTTTTTTAAACATATCCCTAAGTTTCTTATCTTTTTTCTAGAACGACCCCTCCACCTCTCGCCTCTCATCTCCTCCCCCCTTGCAACCACAATTGCAATGGCAACAATGACAACAGTGGAGGAGGTGGGAGGAGCAAGGGTGGTTGTGGTGGTGGGGAGAAGCAAGAGGGGGAGCCAGAGGAGGGAGGGATTAAAGGAGAGGGGGAGGAGTAGGAGGTGTGGGAGGAGGTGGAGGGATGGGACGAAGCAAAGGACTGAAATGAGGCATAGAGGCAAGATAAGGAGCATGAGGAGATGGGAGGAGTAAAAGCAAGGAGAGGAGGCAAAGGAGCAGGAGGTGGGGTAGTCATGGCGGTGGTGGTGACGACTGATGGTGGGGAGGAGTAGGGGGAGGTGGAGAGTTTGTGTGAAAAAAAAAGAAAATAAAAGGACCCATGTACAGAAATTACTTTATTATTTACTCTTAATAGTTTAAAAGAGCATCAAAATGAGCAAATGGACATTTTCGAAAGCATATAAATATATATGAAATAGAAAGGGGTAAATATATCTTTTCCAAACTTATAAGGGTATATATGTAAAAATCCTTAAAAATTTCAGGCAGGAATCAACTCAAATCCAACATGTGTGAGTATTTGTTGTTCTCAGAGAAAAAGGTAAGTTTTGACAATTAAACTTAGGGCTAGATTGGGCATTCCATGAAATGGTACAAATTTCGATCAAGCAATAAAGTATTGACCATGCAAATGATATCTTTTTGTAAATGAGAATTGGATGACTGGTGGAATGTTACAGAGAAAGGGATTAAATCACAAATGGGGGGATGATGCATTACTACATATACCTCTCAGTAACAACACAACCTTGGAGGCAAAGGATATTTGTATGCTTACGAACATTTTTGGAGAAATTTCAGGGTAAAGGTTTTTTTGGATAAAAAAGGATGATTACTGACACTCGGTAAGCATCTAGAATATTATTAAATCACAAAAAGAACAAAATTACAGATTATTCAACCATAACTCAAAGTGACAACATACCTCCCTGATAACATTCTCAACCCAAGCTCTCTCCTTTCTAAAAATGGAATCATTATAATTGTAGCCAAATAATCCAAACTATCGCCGTGACTTTCATCCATCCCGCTGTGTCCACATGAACCAGAGAGCGAAAGAGCCCCACTAAGCATCAAAAGAAGACATATCGACGAATGTCACATCTTGTCTAAACCTTCGAGGATAATTGGCAATGAAAGAACATGTGCTCTAGATTCTCTTGCAGCCCCACAAAAAATGTAGTTTAAGTCATTATCACTAGCCCATCTAGAACGAAAATCTTTTGTCACCAACTTTCCTCTTCTGAAAAGCCATATAAAGATTTTAACCTTCAATGGAAGAGGTAAACGCCACACCAAGGAACAATCCTTCCAAACCAAAGTCATCGGCCCCAACTCCAAAGTCATCTTATAAGCTTTAGCCACCGAGAAAATGCCATCCTTCCACATGAAACCATCCATATGATCTTCCCCAATTGATTTACCATGAAGTAACTCCAATAGCTCCTACAACTCCTCCAAGGATACATCCGAGAGACCCAACTGTAGATAGGAGACCAAGAATGGGAGGCGCCGTCCCAAACATCTGAAACAAGAACATCTATCACGAGCCAACCCAAAGAGTCATGGAAACAAGGATTGAAAAGCACCACTTCCCATCCAATTATCCTTCCAGAAACGGAAAGAATTACCTCTACCAAGCCTTGACCCAAAAAAGCCTGAACATACACCACATCCAATGAAAGGTTCTATAGAAGATGGCCCAAAAAAGCTTATGGTTTGGTTGCACCAAATAAGACCGCCTGAAAACTACATCAACTGAGGGTACAATGAAAGGCTTTTTTTTAAGGAAAATTTCAGGTTTGAAGGTGAATAAGGGCAAGTCTTCCTTCATACTCTTTGGACTACCTTATGTGGAGGTAGAGAGATTTTCCATGATACTTGGGACACCTTGAGGTAACCTTCTTTGCAGTATGTTGATCTTTGAGAGTGTTAGATTAGAATGTGGTCTTCAAGGTGGAGAAGATGCTAAAGGAATAGAAGACCAAGCTTCCTGGAAAGGAAGGGGGAAGCTTCTCTAAAAGAATGGGAGGCTTACATTGTTGAGATCAATGTTGTCCACCATCACAATTGTTTATCTCTCTGTCTTCTTGATGCCTCACAAGGTGGAAAACAGGTTGGACGACCTAAAGTGAAGGTTTTTATGGAAAGACATGGGAGACAGCAGTCAAGGTATAACTATGGTATCTTGGGAAGATGTTTGCATCCTGACTTCAGATAGTGGAATGAGGGTCCTAGATCTGCAAACTGTAAACATGTCCGCAGCTTACAAAGTGGATTACAAGGATAGTAGTAAATGATTTGTTTTCTACCATGGTTGCCAGTTGTCATGGTAGAAACTTAAATGGGCGGATAGGATGCCACCAATTAGGGCAGCTTCTGCTTTTTGGAGTGAGTCATTAATCACACCTCTTCAATGCCTTACTTTGCTGAGCTGGGGAATTGATGATATTTTCATTTTGGGGTGTAGAAAGGCAAGGAGGAAGCACCTCTGCTAACAGATTTTTGACACGGTTCGCTTTATCAGGTAACTTTGAGACTTTGAGGCATCGAAAGCAGACTATGAGGATCCATGTGGAAATGTGTGGACAATTTTTGATGAGATATTTTTCAAAACAAAGGTTGGTTGAGTTCCTTGCTCTAGGGGAGGAGTTGTCAAGAGTGCAGCCAAGGGCTGGTGAGTTGATAGTTGGATATGGGAAAATGGAGAATTTTTTGTCAAGCCAGCATATGGGTATCTTTCACTCCTGATTCTGAATGGGATTGCAGATATCTTTAGAGACTGAAAGCCTATTTAGATACAAAAGATAACATGCCATAAGTCACCTGATATCCATGTCTCTGAAGGAGTTATGTGCCTTATGTTCATCAAGAATTAGTGTCAGGCTTGGCCATTCAAAAATCCTCAGCCGCCCATCCTACAAGGACATATTCATTTGAAATACATTACAATTTTCAATTTCAATGACTACGGAAATGTACTGTGGAAGACCAGCAAATTAGCTGCAAAGTCTTGCTATCAAGAAGAACGGCAATACTAAAGCTATAACATTCGAAGCAAATACGCATGAAATGTGAAAACCATGGTAGGTAATAAATTGACCAACCAAAGTTATATGCTTTAACAAGAACAAGCAACAAGAAAATATCCTTTTGCTAATTCAACAAGAAACTATCCCTGTGAAAATAATATAAAAGAAACTATCAAAAGGGTATATCAGAGGTGAAACCACACCTCACCACCACAGGCAAATCTAGAGCCATCGGTGCTAAAAGACAGGCACTTCTGGTGAGTGGCGTCCTTAAGAGCATCAAAGTCTTTTGCTTGGAGTTCCAAAGTTGATTCCTGGCTGTGCAACTCAAATAATCTGCTTGTGAGAAGGAATGCATCAGTAAAAAAAAAGAAGAATGAATGCCCGAGAGATATAATTATCATCTTATGATCAAATACTAATGCCAAAGAAAGAAGCCCCATGAGGAAAGAAAGCACGATCATGCTCATTAAGTTAAGTGCTGCTTCTAAAGAGAAAATCTATCTAGTGTTTTTCTAGTGAAGCTTTGCCACATCTGGATTCTGTTTCATTTCCAAAATGATAGGAAGGAAGCTCAGTCAAAGATCTAATTAACTGATGTATGCATCAATGAAAGAAGATGGAAAAACAAAATTCTTAGTATCTTAGTTAGCATTCATAAAGGTTGTTTAAGTTGTCCTAAAAGGTGTTACTCCCGTTCTTTGATGATAAGGTTGATTCAAACACATTTGATGTAATTGCTGGCTTGCAGTACTGGGGCCCTGCCTTCAGCCGCTACCTTGTGCTTTCTGAACACAGCTTCGTCATTGCTTGTTTGTTACGTCAACAGTAGCAAGAGGATAATCAAAATCCAAGTATGCCTAATTCTCTTTGCAACGACCCTTTTTTTTTTTTTTTTTGGTTCTGTGTTGTCTAGCTTTTACAAGGTCAAATGGGTCCTTGTCTTCTATTTACTGAACATAAAACCAACACAGATAAGTGGGGTGGCACCAATGTGAAGAAAACAAAGAAGCCACTATTTTGAAAACCAAGCAATTAGCAGATATCGCAGGAGAGGTGGGGGGAAGGTAAGAGGATACAAACGATGGAGTTTGCAATATAAGTATAGATAAGAAAGAGGATGAATGAATTAGCATGACCTGCAGCCGGCAGTGGTGGCGCAGACGAGCTCGTCCCCGGTGGGATGCACAGCGAAGCACAGGGGATTTCCATCGATCTCGCACGTCACCTGAGCAGCACCAGACGTTTTGATTTATGGTTAGAGAATTTGGGGAAAAGAAGCCCTAGAAAGAAAGAAACCCTAGAAAAGAAAGAAAGAAAGAGAGGGAAGGGAAGGGAAGGGGGCAATAAAGAGCGAGAGAACGGACGAGGGGTGAAGGGGAGAGGGAGGAGGTGTTTGGGTCGAAGGAGAAGATCTCGAGGAGGGGAGGACAACTAGAGCTGTTCCACCTCCCATTCACCACCAGCAGCAACACCTCCCTCTTCTTCTTCTTCTTCTTCTTGTTGGTATTATTATTCTGTTGAGATTGGGAGAGGGGATTGTAGTCGTCGTCGGTGGCGGTCCAACGGATCCATGCGGCGCACTTGACGGGCCCTTCACGCGCCTCTCTACCACTACTGCTGCTGCTGCTACCACTACCATCACTACTATTATTACTATTATCATTATTATTCCCAGAAGAAGCCACATCGGGAGACGACATCTCTACTCAACGACCAAAACCCTAACTTCCCCTTCTTCTTCTTCTTCTTCTTCTTACTGTATGGAATGGATCTATCAGATCGATTGGAATGATTTATCGATCTATCACCACAAATAAGAGCAGCAGCACCAGCAGAAAAGAAAAAGAAGAAGCAGGAGTAAACGCGGCAACACCACACGCAGGGGACCAAACGAAAAGTAAAAGAAGCCGCTTCTCGAGATCGAGAAAGAGACAGATATAGAGAAGAAGAGAAGCCTATGCTAATTTATAGAAGGAAGGCGATGTAATCAATCAGATGATGTCGATGGATCGGCATTTCGCGGGAAAAAATTATTATTTTTTAAATGGAAGGAGCGAGGGGATCAAACTGTGGATTTTTAATAATGATATTAATAGTAATAATAACAAACATACGAGAGGTCAACGACAAGCTCAGTGGCGTTTTGTTGGGGGTGTCAAGGAGAGAGAGCCGACGGCAAGAGCACCACATACATACATACATACACACACACACACACACACACACACACACACATATATATATATATATATATATATAGAGAGAGAGAGAGAGAGAGAGAGAGGGGGGGGGGGGGGGGGGGGGGGGGGGGGGGGGGGCATATTATCTATTTATCTATTAATATGATCAATTGTGGCTTCTTTATTAGATGAATGGATAACACATTTGACGTTGGCTCTAAAAAAATAATAATAAATAAATAATGATCAATTGTTTAATTTATTTTTGGCAAGAGTGGATTCCATTTTAAAATTTGAGATATTCCTTCTTGTTTTACATCTTTGGCCTTTGTCTCGCCGACTTGATTCTCCTCTGTAATCCCCATTAAATCAAATTCATCACAGTGACAGTTGGAGGGAATGAATATGTGACGTTGCAACATTCAAAAATTTTATTGACTTCATCTTTTCTCTGTGGCCTAGTTTGGTTAAAAGAATAAAGGATCCTATATAGTGTTTGGTGTGGAGAAGGGTCGACTTTTAGAAAAGTTGGATTCGACCCACTTAACCTGCCTCTTCTCTATTCCACTCTCATGGTGGAATTAGGGTTATTCCCCTTTCTCGTTTTGTACCCCTCCTTCCGGTGTTGCTGACTTTGCCTCCATTCATCGCGATGGATCACTTGGTTGTCGTTGCTCCACTCTGTGTTGCACTCCTCATCGACTTCGATTATGGCAGGTGTCCTCCATTGTTGGTTGTTTTGAATGTATTAAGTTGCCTTTAGTGTCGATTCATGATTTAGTCGATCGAATGGAGGTTGGTTCATCGTAGGGTCTTGTGATTTTTTCCATCGTAAGGTTATCGACCGTTGCTAGCATTCTTAGTGGCTTGATTTATGTCCGTAATCGTGATTCGATGCTCACTGTTAAGACCCCGGCATCAAATGTCTTTTAAGATGTCTGGGAGTTGGTCCAGACGTCTGGTCAGACGTCTCGAAGCCTTCCCAGACGTCTCGAAATTAATTTTTTCGACGTACAGTTTCGCATCTGCGTGCATGCGCGCACAGACTGAACCGCCGCCCCCTTTGCTTCTCTCTCTTTCCTCCCCGTCTTGCAGGCGTAGCTTTCTTCCTCTCTCTCTCTCTCTCCCCACGGCACCTTCAAATACCTCCCCCCTCTCCTCTCCCTCACCATCACTCCACCGTATTCTTCTTCCTCCTGTTAGCGTGAGAGTGAGAGGACGAAGGCAGCTGCTGCCGTGTGTGCGTGGGGAGGAGTTGCAGCGAGAGGGAGAAGAGTTAGAGCGCGAGAGTGCGAGCTCGCCGAAGCAGCCAGGGCCGGGCGGCGGGAGCGTGGCGTTGGGGAGGTGCTGCTGCAACTCAGGCAGCAGGCGAGCACGGTGCGACACGGCCGTGCGCAGCAAGCCGAGGGCGAGGAGGTCCTGATTCTGGGAAAATTTCCCAGAATCAGATGTCTGGACCTACGTCCAGACGACGTGGGAGACGTCTGGAGGAAGATCCATACGTCTGAAAGGTACGATATTTCCATTTCTTCTTCCTTTCGCGTGTACGGCCATGCAGGCCGTTCTACCAAAGGGTTTTGCCTCATTTTTGTGTTGAGGTCGGTTGCGTAGGCGTGCAGACTTCGTTCGGAAAGGCACAAGGGCATGCCCTCCCACACATATTGGACATCTGAGCACAGCACCAGACGGCGGAGAGGGTCTCCAGACGTCCGGAGTGACAGTCAGACGTCTGGAACTCAGTCCAGACGGTTCAGCGGGATTCTAGATGTTACGACCCGATTCCCGAATCCCTACGAGACACGAGAATCGGACCGACTGTAGAGTGACAACTACGAGACACGAGAATAGGACCCTAATCCCAAGACCCAGTCGTCCAACGAGAAAGTAACCAAAAGAGCAGTAAAATAAACCACATTCACCATGCATATAACTAGCAGTAAAGAAAAAACTACTACAGTATACACCACCACAACAATAAGAAATAAACATGTACATAAATATGATGCTTACAACAAAAAAGTATAGAGGTAACAGAAACTACTCACTACAACAGAAGGAAAAGTACAGTGGGTACTACACAAGTAACACTACTGGGCTCTACTAGGCCCAGCACCCTCTGCAGCCGCCGACTTTGGCTGCTCAACACCTGGTCCTGAAAAGGTAACAAAGGTGACACGTCAGCGAAACACTAAGTAGAGTGACAACTAAAAGTTAAGAGAAACAGTAAGGTGGACAGTAGCTGTATATTTTTAATTTCTTGCTTTAATTTTTTTTCCATTTATTCACTATTGAATTATTTCTCAGATCTTTCTCTTGATCTTTAATGTTTCTCGTGGGAACGATCTTGATTGCAGTATTTTTCGAAAAGTAGAAGTAACACGTGGTGCTCTCCTGGCCGGGAGAGTCCCCCGTAGTAGTCTTACCCTCAGTCAACCACCCCAAGGTCACTGACAGACGTAACGGTGACTACGGCACGCGCGATAAATGCACGGGTAGCTACCCTGCACTGGCACGCGGTCAGTCATTTCCATTAACGGGTGCGCCCAAAGCACAGCACGGAACCAGTATATGGCAAAGCCCTCTCAGTAACAGGGGTCCAGCCCCTCCACAGTAACCAAATAGGGGTCTTGCCCCTCCACAGTCTGCGCACCCTCGCCTGACTACCCTGGTTTGCCCAGTGGGCCTATCAAGTCGGTGTAGGAGGGCTAGTAGAACCCCAGGACCCGTGGGATATCTAGTGCTCTCTCTACACTAGTAGCTCTCCTCGGAACTGTGTACACGAGGGCCAAAAGTCGGTACAAAGTGGCCAGACCTAACCCCGGGTCCCTAGGGCGGCTAGCTCCGCTCTGCACTAAACAGGGGGACAGTCGCTCTCCTTGGTACTTCGTACTCAAGGGCCAGCTCACTTCCCCAATTCTATTCCATTCACTTTCCAGGAGTTTTACTCCTAATTTCCTGTAGGGTTCATGCTCTCAGCCAATTTAGGTTTCATCATTTCAGCTTTATATTCATATAACATATGTTCTCAACTGTAATTATTCATTCATAATCAGGCAGCTGTTAACCAATTACAGGCAGTTATCGTTTCCTTTCTATTTCTCCAAGACTGCAATGTATATGTATTCAAGTTAGTTTTCCAGTCTTAGGATTCATGCCATACCCTAGGATCTATCATTCAATCTAGTTTTTCAGTCCCAGGATTCACGTAATACCCTAGGATCTATCATTCAATCTAGTTTTCCAGTCCTAGGATTCACGTAATACCCTAGAATCTATCATTCAATCCAATTTTTCAATCATAGGGTTCATGCAATACCCTAAACTCTATTAATTATTTCACAAGTGCATAATTTTTTGATAAATAATTGAAAGGGCCACTCTACCCGCAAAATCGGGAGTACTGGGGGCGTAATCGGCAAACCTGCGCGCCTCTGCAACCCCCAGAGCCGCAACGGAACGAGGTCCTAACCCAAGGATCAATTATAAGGAGCAACTCAGAACAGTATACAATTAATGTAAATAGGTAGAGGAACTAAATCTGAGAAGAACGAATCTTGAAACACGAAAAACGGACTCCGAACGGACCCTAAATGGGTCAAAAACGACAAGTTTACCCAAAATAAGACGTCTGGAACTTCTTCCAGACGTCTTAAATGATAGCTCAGGTCATACCTTGATCTGCGCTGTTCTTCAGACGTCTAGAAGCCCGCTGAACCGTCTGGACCTAGTTTCCAGACGTCCGACTGTCACCCCGGATGTTTGGAGACCCTCTCCATCGTCTGGTGCTGTGCCCAGACGTCCGATCTATGTGGGATGGCGTGCCCTTGCGCCTTCCCGAACAAGTCCTGCACACACATGCACCCGTTCTCAACACGAAAGGATGCAGAAGACTTCGGCGGAAGGGCTGCATGGCCGTACACGCGAAAGAAGAACAAGGTAAAAATAACGTACCTTTTAGACGTTTGGACTTTCCTCCAGACGTCTCCTGCGTCGTCTGGACATAAGTCCAGACGTCTGATTCTGAGAAAATTTCCCAAAATCAGGACCTCCTCACCCTCCGCCCGCAGTGCACGGTCGTGCCGCACCGCACCCGCCTGCTGCCTGTGTTGCAGCAGCTCCTCCCCAGCACCACGCGCTTGCTGCGCAACCGCCGACTGGCCCTGGCTGCCTCGATGAGCTCTCAACCTCGCGATCGAGCTCTCTTTTCGTCTCGCAGCAGCCCCTCCTCCCACGCACTCACAGCAGCCGCTGTGGCTGCCCTCGCCCACCCACGCTCTCGCTGATAGGAAGAAGAAGGCGGTGGAGTGAGGGTAAGGGAGAGGAGAGGGGTATTTGAAGCTGTCGAGGGGAGAGAGAGAGAAAAAGCTATCTGCAGGGAGGGAGGAAAGAGATGAAGGAGGGCGGCGGATTCAGTCTGCGCGCGCATGCGCGCAGACACGAACCCGTGCACCGAAACAATTTAATTCCAGACATCTGTACCACTTCCCAGACGTCTTAAACAACGCTTGATGCCTTAGATTATAACACTAGACATCTGAAGAACCGCGCAGAAACAAGGTATGACCTGAACCATCGTTTAAGACTTCTGGAAGATGTTCCAAACATTTGATTTGGGGCAGACTTGTCGTTTTGACCCGTTTAGGATCCGTTTGAAGTCCGTTTTCTGCGTTTCAAGTTTCATTCTTCTCAGAATTAGTTCCTCTAATTGCTTAAAATATTTGTATCCTGTTCTGAGTAGTTTCTTGTGTTTGATCCTTTTGTTAGGACCCCGTTCCGTTGTGGCTTTGGGGGTTGCGGAGGCCCGCGGACTTGCCGATCATGCCCCAGTAGTCCTGGCTTTGCGGGTAGAGTGGCTCCCTTTAATTGTTTATCAAAAATTATGCACTTGTGAGATAATTAATAGATTCTAAGGTATGACATGAATCGTAGGACTGGAAAACTAGATTGAATGATAGATCCTAGGGTATGGCATGAATCTTAGGACTGGAAAAGTAGATTGAATGATAAATCCTAGGGTGTGGCATGAATCCTAGGAACAGAAACACCAAAACGAATGTCGTGAATATATAAATTGCAGTCTTGGAAAAGTAGAAAGAAAAATGAAAATTGCCTGTAATTGGATAACAGTTACTTGTTTATGAATGAATATTAGTTATTGAGAACATGAGCTATATGAAAATAAAGCTGAAATGATGAAACCCAAATTGGCCTAGTTAAAGAAATATGAGCATGATGTTGGTGCTAGAGCACCACGATCATTTGTTTTGATGATAACAAAACACGTGTTATTTAACATTTGCAATTTGAGTCCTAGATTTCAGGTCAATTGCAAATGTGGACGTGTTTAGACGGAGTTCAAGCTCGCATCCAGGATGGATTGGAGGAGCTTGACAGAAAACACAGGAGGTTCGTGTGGAGCGAAAGATTGGAGATGGAAGAAAAGAAGAATAGGATAGATTCTTTTTTATCCTTTCATGTATCTCTTGTATTTATTTTCTTGCTCTTTTTGATTCCTTAGAACATTATGTTAAAGAGCCTCAAAGTACCCTAAAAGTAGTCCTAGGAACACCTGCACAACCCTAGGATACTTAGGTATTCTGTAGAATACTTAGAAAACCAATATAGGGCTCAAACAGCATTTCCAGACGTCTAATCCCAAAATCAGACGTCTGATAAAGTATTTTAAGACGTCTGACTGTTGTTTCAGACGTCTGATAACTGTTAGGCTGAACATAGTTAGTTCTGTCTGATGAAATCAGACGTCCAGACCTTAGACCAGACGTCTTAGGAGACGTCTGATGACTTTGCCAGACGTCCAGTTAGTGGACCGTTGGCTGGCTTAGAAGACACTCAAGATTATGACCGTTAGAGCCTTATCAGACGTCCATAGGACTTTCCAGACGTCTGATAAATGACCGTTTTGCCTCGGCTGACCCAAAATCTCTTCTCAGAGATTTTCTAGCCGTTGCAACGTTTGGAAATCAATTCCCACAGTAAAAGTAGGTTTCCAGACGTCCAGACATAGTGCCAGACGTCCTGTATGTCGTCTGATGGACTTGCACAAAAACCCTGTTTAGATCTGATTCAAGTCAGGGAGAAACCCGCATAGAATCAGACGTCTGACCTTTAAATCAGACGTCTTAAAGTGGCCTTCCAGACGTCTGATGCCAGAGTTAGACGTCAGATAACCCTGTCAAATGCAATCATTGTCCTGATTTCTGATGTGCTTCTCTTGGGCTTTGCACCCAACGGCTATGGAAGCTTTTCCAAGCCTTCCAAAACCTTCCTAAGGCCTCTATAAATAGAGGGGAACCTTTGTAACACACTTAGAGACAAGACATACACACCTAGAGAGACCAAGATACACAAGAAACAATTTGAATTACACTTTCCACTCTCTTGTGTCCTAGCTAGCTCTTGCTCTCCAAGCTCAAGCACCATTCTCTTGAGAGCATCAAGCTGTTGCGCACCCGCTCTCCCGCCGTTGTCCACGAGAGCGAAGTTGCGCCGTCGCGTGGCTCACGCACCGCGTCATCGTCGACGCACTCCTTGTAAAGGGGAGTTTCCTATTTCCTATAGAAGCTAGGTTTAATTTTGTTGGCTCTATAGGACTGTTGTTTTATTTTATCTTTGTATTTTGGTTGGGTATTCGCTTTGCGAATTCCCGTTTCCTTCGTGGGACAAAATCCTTCTCGTGGAGAGAAGGGGTTGAGGAACGCTACCCTCGTACTTGTAGCGTGGTTGTACTGAGGTTGAATCACCCTCGTTTAAAGTGATTCGTTTAGTGGATTTTGATCAACTTGGTTGATCGGAAAATCCTAACTCGAGAGGGTTAGGTGGTGGTTTTCACCCGGTTTGGGTTTCCACCTAAAAATTACTTGTGTACATGTGCGATTGATTTTTGTGAGATTGCTTTATATTTTATTTCCGCATATTATTACGTCACCCCTCCTAGTAGGGAACCTTCAATTGGTATCAGAGCAGGTCTTGCTGTTTCGGCGTAACAACCAAGCAAGAAGATCGATGGAGGGAAGCAGTTCCGCGTGTAGGATTTCGGAGGGACAGTCCACAACCCGTCCGCCCTACTTTGACGGGAACAACTACAGCTACTGGAAGCTGAGGATGAGGATGTGGCTTCAAGCCACGGACTTCGCTCTATGGGGACGTTGCGAAGCCTCATACGAGATCCCGGAGCGGCCGGATGCAGGCTACTTGCAGCTGCAGATTCAAGATCTCTCACTCAACGCAAAGGCAATGAATGCCTTGTATTGCGCGTTGAGTCCGAAAGAATTCGAACGAATCCAAGAGTGCACCACCGCTCACGAGATATGGAGGAGGTTGGAAGGCACTCATGAGGAGACGAGTTCGGAAGAAGATCTCGGAGAGAAGGAAACCACGTGCCTTGGTTTCATGGCAATCGGAGAAAGCGACATCGACAGCGAAAGCGACTCCGACAATGAGGTAAACCTGGATTTACAAGAAGCTTTTAATGAACTTTTTGAGATTAGTAAATCACTTAGGATAGAAAATAAAAGCATTAAGAAGAACCTTAGTTTTCTTAAAAATGAAAATAATAGGTTAGAAAAATAACTTAAGGATCTAGAAGCTAGTCCTAAAAATGATAACCTATTATTAGAAAATCAAAACCTCATCAATGAAAATAATAAATTGATTGAGGAAAATAATAGTCTAAAGTTAGAAATTTTTGATTTAAAGACTAAGATGCAGATTATAGAAAGAGAAATTGCATGTCTTAGGGAAAATTCTAACAAATTAATCAACAAAGTAGATAAGTTTTATAGCCCTAAGGTTGAGAAAGGATCTCCGTCAAGGAGACCCGCTAACAGATCCGGATCCAAGCTCACTTGGATACCGAAGAAAAAATTAGAATCTTGTTTTGTAGGGTTCAGGGATGACTACAACATAAAGGACTGGACCTACAAGCTCAAGGCTGGTCAACTCAAGTTGGGAGAACCAATGAGTAGACCAAGAAGGAGAACAAGAAGACCGACGAGACGGTGAACAAATGACGGACCCGCCGCACGTCGACCACCAGATTGGAGACCGGCACCAATGCCCGGGCCTCCAAGCTACGGATGGGAGCCCCATCCGATGTGGCATCCACCACCACCATTCGGGCCATTTTATTGGCCATGGTAGGTGAGGTAAAAATTCTTAACCCTATCTTATTATCATAAGCATTTAGATAGGGGGAGTTAAAAAATGATGAGCTAATTGTCAATTTTTAAGGGGGAGATGTAAGGTAGCTAAATTTCCTTTAGAAAGGGGGAGAAAAATAATAGCTATCGCATTGTTACAAAAAGGGGGAGGATATTACCTTTGTTAAAAGAAACTCATAGAATAGCATGTTTTAAGGGGGAGTTATAGGAAATGTAAAATCAATTAAGCCTTTTTGATAATGTCAAAAAGGGGGAGGATTTTTATGCATTATTATTTACGGTTTTGTCATCATCAAAAAGGGGGAGATTGTTGGTGCTAGAGCACCACGATCATTTGTTTTGATGATAACAAAACACGTGTTATTTAACATTTGCAATTTGAGTCCTAGATTTCAGGTCAATTGCAAATGTGGACGTGTTTAGACGGAGTTCAAGCTCGCAGCGAGGACGGATTGGAGGAGCTTGACGGAAAACACAGGAGGTTCGCGTGGAGCGAAAGATTGGAGATGGAAGAAAAGAAGAATATGATAGATTCTTTTTTATCCTTTCATGTATCTCTTGTATTTATTTTCTTGCTCTTTTTGATTCCTTAGAACATTATGTTAAAGAGCCTCAAAGTACCCTAAAAGTAGTCCTAGGAACACCTGCACAACCCTAGGATACTTAGGTTTTCTGTAGAATACTTAGAAAACCAATATAGGGCTCAAACAGCATTTCCAGACGTCTAATCCCAAAATCAGACGTCTGATAAAGTATTTTAAGACGTCTGACTGTTGTTTCAGACGTCTGATAACTGTTAGGCTGGACATAGTTAGTTCTATCTGATGAAATCAGACGTCCAGACCTTAGACTAGACGTCTTAGGAGACGTCTGATGACTTTGCCAGACGTCCAGTTAGTGGACCGTTGGCTGGCTTAGAAGACACTCAAGATTATGACCGTTAGAGCCTTATCAGACGTCCATAGGACTTTCCAGACGTCTGATAAATGACCGTTTTGCCTCGGCTGACCCAAAATCTCTTCTCAGAGATTTTCTAGCCGTTGCAACGTTTGGAAATCAATTCCCACAGTAAAAGTAGGTTTCCAGACGTCCAGACATAGTGCCAGACGTCCTGTATGTCGTCTGATGGACTTGCACAAAAACCCTGTTTAGATCTGATTCAAGTCAGGGAGAAACCTGCATAGAATCAGACGTCTGACCTTTAAATCAGACGTCTTAAAGTGGCCTTCCAGACGTCTGATGCCAGAGTTAGACGTCTGATAACCCTGTCAAATGCAATCATTGTCCTGATTTCTGATGTGCTTCTCTTGGGCTTTGCACCCAACGGCTATGGAAGCTTTTCCAAGCCTTCCAAAACCTTCCTAAGGCCTCTATAAATAGAGGGGAACCTTTGTAACACACTTAGAGACAAGACATACACACCTAGAGAGACCAAGATACACAAGAAACAATTTGAATTACACTTTCCACTCTCTTGTGTCCTAGCTAGCTCTTGCTCTCCAAGCTCAAGCACCATTCTCTTGAGAGCATCAAGCTGTTGCGCACCCGCTCTCCCGCCGTTGTCCACGAGAGCGAAGTTGCGCCGTCGCGTGGCTCACGCACCGCGTCATCGTCGACGCACTCCTTGCAAAGGGGAGTTTCCTATTTCCTATAGAAGCTAGGTTTAATTTTGTTGGCTCTATAGGACTGTTGTTTTATTTTATCTTTGCATTTTGGTTGGGTATTCGCTTTGCGAATTCCCGTCTCCTTCGTGGGACAAAATCCTTCTCGTGGAGAGAAGGGGTTGAGGAACGCTACCCTCGTACTTGTAGCGTGGTTGTACTGAGGTTGAATCACCCTCGTTTAAAGTGATTCGTTTAGTGGATTTTGATCAACTTGGTTGATCGGAAAATCCTAACTCGAGAGGGTTAGGTGGTGGTTTTCACCCGGTTTGGGTTTCCACCTAAAAATTACTTGTGTACATTGTGCGATTGATTTTTGTGAGATTGCTTTATATTTTATTTCCGCATATTATTACGTCACCCCTCCTAGTAGGGAACCTTCACATGAACCCTACGTGGAATTAGGAGTGGGGCTCTTGAGATGTGAATTGAATAGAATTGGGGAAGTGAGCTGGCCCTTGAGTACAGAGTACCGAGGAGAGCGACTGTCCCCCCCAATTTAGTGCAGAGCGGAGCTAGCAGCTCCAGGGACCCGGGGTTAGGTCTGGCCACATTGTACCTACTTTTGACCCTCGTGTACACAGTACCGGGGAGAGCTACTAGTGTAGGGAGAGCACTAGCCACCCCACGGGCCCCGGGGTTCTGCTAGCCTTCCTAGATCGACTTGTTAGGCCCACTAGGCAAACCTGGGTAGTCAGGCGAGGATGCACGGACGGTAAAGGGGCAAGACCCCTGTTTGGTTACTGTGGAGGGACTGGACCCTTGTTACTGAGAGGGCTCTGCCTTATACTGGTTCCGTGCTGTGCTTTGGGGCGCACCCGTTAACGGAAACGACTGACCGCGTGTCAGTGCGGGATAGCTACCCGTGCGTTTATTGCGCGTGCTATAGTCATCGTTACGTCTGTCAGTGACCTTGGGGTGGTTGACTGAGGGTAGGACCACCACGGGGGACTCTCCCAACCAGGGAGCACCACGTGCTACTTCTACTTTTCGGAAAAGACTGCAATCAAGATCGTTCCCACAAGGAACATTCGAGATTAAGAGAAAGATCTGAGGAATAATTCAAGAATAAGTAAATGGAAAAATAAAGAAAGAGATTAAAGATAATAGCTACTTGTCCACCTTACTATTTTTCTTAGCTTTTGGTTGCCACTCTACTTACCGTTTCGCTGACATGTCACCTTTGTCACCTTTTCTGGACCAGGTGTTGAGTAGCCAGAGCCGACGGCTGCAGAGGGTGCTGGGCCTAGTAGAGCCCAGTAGTTTTACTTGTGTAGTACCTACTGTACCATTTTTTCTGTTGTAGTGAGTATTTTCTGTTATCACTGTACTCTTTTATTGTAAGCATCATGTTTATGTACCTGTTTAATTCTCTACTGTTGTGGTGGTGTGTACTGTAGTAGTTCTTTTCTTTACTGTTGTACTTTTGTTACTGCTAACTATATACATAGTGAATGGGGTTTATTTTACTACTCTTTTGGTTACTTTCTCGTTGGACAACTGGGTCTTGGAATCAGTCGAGTCGGTCTGATTCTCGTGTCTCGTAGGGATTCAGGAATCGGGTCGTAACACTCATCGTCTTCAGTTTGCCCTAATCACCCCTTTTGTAGTCTTGTGGATTTTGGGGATTTCGTGATCCGCTGCTGCAATGCCATTGATGGTTGTGCATCTGCTTTCTTTGACTGAGCTGCAATCAATATTGCTGGTGCTTTTATTTGTGAGGAGTAACTCCATTGACATCGGTAGTTGAGTGGTCTTTGGTCTTTGCTGTTTTAAATTTCAGATATGATGTAAACACATTTACACTACTTAAAATGTCTATTTATGCATGTTCTTAAGCATAGGATTGCATTTCATGATATAAATATTGCATTACATGCATCATCTTGCATTTAGAGTAGTTTGAATAAAATGGAGGTTAATTGTCTACTTTTATGTGCTTGGACAGGGCAAATATTTTATCGGGGCCTCGGATCAAAGATCCAACCGTATGGATATGATCAGGGCGACGATTGGAGTTCAACGACTCCAAGATCGCCCTAATCAGGCATCCGTAGCATCAGATAGAGACCGGGGAACCCTAGAAGATCAAGGGCCAGGATGGTGTAAATCCGCACTTCAGATGGAAAATCCGACCACACGGATGAATTCGGATCGACGATCGCAGCCGAACGACACAAAAATCGAGTCAATCCGACATCCGTGGCACCATCTACAACTTCCAGAAGATGGACGGCCAAGATGGTGCCACGTGGCGCCATCCCAGCCGCCCAATCGGCCGCAGGAGTCTTGTGAAGACCGCGCACCGTCTCCTCTCCGCCGTTGGATCTCGATCCAACGGCTGCGGTCGCTCGCGCTTAAAAGCGTCCCCGCGACCATTTTGCCCGCGTAGCGCAGCGGCGACGCAGCTGCGGGCGAAGCGGAGGTCGCGGGTTCGAGCCGCGGTGAGGGGGTGGAAGGCGCGGGCGAGCGGGCGCGCACGAGCGTCAGATGAAGATCCAACGGCCTCGCGCGCCCGATAGCGCCGACGCGCAATTGGACGCTCTGGTGAACGCGCGATCACACGCGGGCGGTGCGCTACGCAGCGGGCGCGGACGCGTTCTAAGCCGTCCGATCTCGCGATCGGACGGCTGAGACGACGCGGACGTGCGTAGGCGTTACGCGCGCGGCCAGCCGAGCGGGCGCGCGTGGGCGCGGCGGCGACGGCGGGGCTTTAGCAACGGTTTTATCCGTCACTAAAGACCCCTTATTTATTATTTTGAAGATGTAATGTCCATTTTGCCCCCACTCCTTGCAACTATAAAAGGAGACCGCCTCCATACGAAATTTTCATCCCTTCCTTCTCTCTACCTCTCCAAAGCTCAAGAGAAGCTTGTCCCACACCCGGGATGCTTCTCGCGAGATAAAGTCCAAATTTTCGTCCCCCTTCGGAGGTGGATCCCGCGACGACGACGGCGTGCTGCTTCGTTCCCGTTCTTCTGCTTCGTCCTCCTTCGTCCCGCTTCGTTCTCCTTCGTCCAGGCATCGTCCCGTCCGGCTCGTCCTCCAAGCGACCGTCGAGGAGGATTCTCTCTCCCTATTCTTTTTACTGCTTTCTAGTATAGATTTACTGCTTTCTAGAGTAGTCTATTCGTCCTCCGAGCGATCGTCGAGGAGGACATTTCTCCCTCCATTCTTTTAATGCTTTCTAGAGTAATTGTTTTATGTTTTGTAGTTGTAACGAACGAACTCTTTTATGATAAATTCCTTGTCTATTCTACATCTCATTTTGGTTTCCATGTATAGTATTTTTTTTCTCTCTCTCTTACTCCCTCTCTTTTATTTGTTGTAGATACTTAGATAGTTTAAATTGAATTTCTTCGTGACAAAATAAAAAGAAACGCGAAGTTTTTAAATCAAACGTTCGCCTCCCTGTGTTCGACCCGGAATTTTGATTTCGGTATAAATTTTATTTGTTGAACACGAATCCTTCGCTTTCGAACTACAACGACGGGTTTTCCAAAACCAAACACGTTAGCGTAGGTTCGTAAATACGTTCAACATGATACATGTGCCATTGGCACACGTCTGTACTCGCTTTCCTCATATATTACTATCTTCAAGATCTTTTGTACCTCCAATTTCCTTGTTGCGTGATTGTACATCTCGATTGTGTGCTCTCTCACATCCTGGAGTGAGATTTGGTCCATCAATGTGATGAATCCTCTAAGCCCATGTTTATCTTCACGTGGGAAGATTAGTAATGACAAATGGCTACAAATCCGCAGGAGGATAAGGTTGAGGTCCTCCTATAAATTGGGTTCATGGTTGTTTGAAGTCATATTGTGGGTTCTTCTTGACTTGTTCTTGGAGGAGGAGGAGGGTAAAGGTTGCCTCCACGATTTCTTTCTCTTTCTTTTGCCTGGTTGAATGACTGACTATGCTGAGTTTGCTTTGCTTGTAGGTAAGGTGACTCTGGAGGTGTGTTCACAAGAGACTTACAACTAAGGTCATTGGAAGGTAGTAATCTTGACTAAAACTCCCATTGTTTGAGTAAGAGTTACGAATCTAAGGTAATACTGCAGTATGTGCTTCAGTGTGCAATGCAGTATGTGCTTCAGTATTTTGGTAGCAAAACTAATTTCGTGTAGGATTGAATTTATTTTTTGAAACTTCGGAATTGGAAGGTAGCCTAGTATACTTGTATTGTTGGTTTTATGTTGGTAGTTATTGAGGTGTGTTTCTTTTTATCTTTCTTTTTGATTTGGGTAAGATTTGAATCAACCATCAAACCATTTTATATCATTACTTGAACATAATTTGGAAAATGATAATTGATTTTCATGGAAATCGTTTTGAGGAGCTCTTTCAGTTAGAGGTTTTGGTACGTAGAGGTAAAATGAGAAGCATACAAACAAGATGAATCGAACGAATACCTATCTAACGATATTCACTGCAGTTAACCTATTACATGATTGTTTCTCCCATTGATATGGAATTACTAGTTGCTGGCCAAGTCCCACATTGCAACACACATTAGAGAAACTCAAGATTAATTACTACGTTTATGTGATGGCTTGCATAGAGTAGATGGATTCAATGTCAGTGTCGTTTAAGTTGAAGTGAAAAGCCTTCTTTAGGAGCACTTTCCTCCAAACACCTTAATCAAAATGCGGTTACCCTCTATTGAAGCATTCACACTACTAGAAAAATGGGTTATGCTGTTGGCTATTTAAACCGTCAACAAAGATATTTTTGCTGTTGCTTATTCAAAAAAGCGCGGAAAAGGTCAATACTCGACCTACCATCGACGATTGGGCAACGCGGTGGTCATTAATATTTACTATCGGTTTATTAAGCGACGGTAAATATATTTTTGCCGTCGGTTATTGGAATGAACGATGACAAAAGTGGGTAAAAATTACAGACAAAAATTTTAGGCGTGATGATGTGTACCCTTTCCCGTCAATTTGGGGAATAAGCGACTGTAAAAAATTTGCATGGGATTACTGACTTATACCGTCGGTTATTGGACTAAAAGACGGTAAAAGTTAAGTTAAATTTAGCGGCAAAACTTTGGGCGCACTGAAGAGGGAATTGACAATATCATTTGCCGTCGATTTTTGATAGAATCGACGGCATAGGTTCCAAAATCTATTTACGCGCTATGGCCTATTGTTCATCCTCCTTATTCCATCCAAACCCTCGCGTCGACCCCTCGTGCCGAGCACCTCCACGTCCTCCTCCTCACGTCGCCCCCCTCCTCAGGTGAATCCCCGTCCTTGTCATCGTCATCCCCCCTACTTCTTCTCCTCCTCGTCCTTCGCGCACCGCTCCCCTCCTCCTCTGTGGCAGCTCACCTGCTCCTCCTCCTCCTCCTCCGCTGCTCCTCTCCCTCCTCCTCCGCCAGCACCCTCCTCCTCCCCGGCCCAGCGACACCTCCTCCTCTTCCTCAATTCTGACCCATCCTCCTCCTCCACCTGTGCCCCCCTCCTCCTCCTCCGCCTGCACCCCCTTCCTCCCTGGTTCCTCCCCCTCCTCCTCCTCTGCAGCTCCTCACCTTCCTCCTTCTCCTCCTGCGGACTCCTCCTTATCCTATCGGCCTCCTCCTCATCCTACTGCCCCCTTCTCATCCTCCTTCTCCTATCCCTACCGTTGCCCAACGACCTCCTCTTCCTCTTCCCCCACTACCCTCTTCCTCCTCCTCTTAGTGTTGCCTATGCAGCTGGCCTTTCTCCCCCTCTTCCTCTTGTCCTCCTCGTCCCCCTCTTGTCGTCGTCGTCCTCCTCCTCCTATTGTCGTTGCTACCATCGCCTCAATTTTATAAGTTGTAAATTTTTGAATAATATGATAATATGGTATTTAATTAATTATGTTTATGAAATTATAGGTTATTGGTGACGATCATTCTCAGAAGTTGTAGTCGTTGGAGGTATAATTTTAATATTTTTTATTTATTGTAATAAATATTTTAGGCTTTTATTAGATGGTGTGGCTTGTATGATTTATTGTGAATGTGAGGTGTGCCCATTTATTTGATTGAATGAAATTTAATATGGGGTGTGTCCACTTTTATGATGAGTATTATTTTGCTATGCAGGTTTATAGAAAATTGGAAAAAAAGGGGAAACTCTATCAAATTTTTTTCAAAATTGTTTCAATGTTTAGTTGGGATTAATATATGTTGTCTAGGTTTAGTATTAGGTTGTGTATATGGTGCTTGGCCTAGGGTTTTAGGATTTGAGTTGGGAGAGGGTTATGGTGGTTGGGTTGGGCTAGGGTTTAGATGTTTGGTTTGGGTAAGGGTTAGGGTTTTATGATTTAATAAGGGTTTAGGTCAGGGTTGGGGTTTTCGCTTGCTCTCGTCTTTGGTTTGCATGCTTAGTTTGAGTTAGGGTTTAGGATTATAATTATAATTTGTTATTTAATTAATTTTACTTTTGAAATTGTAGGGTATCAGTGTTGGATACACTCGGAGGCTACAGTAGTTTGATATATATATATATATCAAACTACTGAAGCCTCTTATATATATATATATATATATATATATATACATTCAATCTTTTTAATTTAATTGAATGATATTGTAGTTTTTTGGTAAATTTTTTTAATGTTTAAATTAGTTATTGTTTAGATACACGCACTTGCTAAACAAGATATATGCACGCAATGCTAAAGATTAGGTATTCTAACCCTTAGGGTAAAAGTCCTTCGAGTCAAATTGTGTCAAAATCACTTGCCCGTCGAGTCTTATGATCATGTTATACGAACAATGCAAGAAGTATATGTATACCTCATTTACATGCATGATGTGTTGTCATTATAGCATGCCATAAGATTCGATCGACTTTAGTTCGGTGAGGTACCGAATTAAAGAAGGTTTTTAAAGATTTGATGATAACTTAATTTTGCTTGTTACATGTAATCATGTGAGGTGAAATTTCGGTTGCTTATTCCTGCTCTTCTCTGGTATACTAACTAATCTTATCTAGTTTCCTGCGGTGCCCTTAATTGGATGTTAAAGGAAATCTAGCTAAGGTTAGTATTGGAGGGTATATTGGAAAAGTGTGGGGAAATGTTGCCGAAATTTTACCGCACTAAGGTTACATGTAACGAGCAAAACTAAGTTATCATCAAATCTTTGAGGATGGACTATAAATTGAAAATCTTAATCAACATCACATCATTCGATCATTTCCCTTCTTAATAAGTGATTTGTTTACATTAAAATTTAGGTTATAATGGATAAATCTTGGATTGGATTGCGAGATTCATATAACTCCAGATATAAGGATGGAGTAATTTCATTCCTGGATTGGGCCTTTCATGACAATAGGAAGATATTTAGGCGAGGAGCTCAACTAGATAATATCTTCTGCTCATGTAGAAGATGTTTAAATAGTTCCTTGCATGATCCTAATACTGTGCTCAAGCACTGCATTTGTAATGGGTGGTGGCAGCATTACACTAGGGTAGTTCATGGAGAGGAGCTGACTGAGAAAGTCATAAACAATGAGAACACCATTGATCAAGAGATCGACGAAAACATAGCTGATAGCGGAGGTGAAGAAATAGAAGAAATGTTGAACGAGATGAGAGCAAGAGAGGATACAAATATAGACAAGGAAGATCCATTCAATTGTGATTCGTTCTATGATGTTGTTAAGGTGGCTGAGGATCCTATTGCTCCTGATGTTACAAAAATGTCAAAGTTGTCATTTTTGTTGAAGATATTTCAACTGAAGGTTATGAATAGAGCTAGTCTAAATTCATGTCAGAAATACTTCATTTTATTACTGAGCTGTTGAATAACCCTGATGGTTTTTCAGTTTCATGGTATGAGGCAAGGAAACAGATTCGTAAGCTTGGTTTGAATTGTCAGAAAATCGATGCATGTCCAAATGACTGCATTCTTTTCAGAAATGAATTAGCAAATTTGAGTAGTTGTCCCAAATGTGGACATAAGAGATATAGGGAAGGTAAAAATGAAAGTAAGAGGAAATAACCTCAGAAAGTTCTTTGTTACTTTCCACTGGCACCTAGGCTTTAACACATTTTTATATCAACTAAAACTGCATGGTGGATGACATGGCATCAGGATTGTAAATCTTAAGATGGAAGAATACGTCATCCTACTGATTCAAAGGAGTGGAAGAGATTTGACGAAAGAAATAATTTATTCACTTTAAAAGCAACGTGCGGTTGGGTCATGCAAGCGATTGATTCAATCCATTTAAGAGTATGTACTCGTCGTACTCTATATGTCTAATGGTAATGGTCACTTATAACTTACCTCCCTAGTTGTGTATGAGATCGTCATTCATGATGCTGACCCTATTAATCCCTGATCCAAAATAATCAGAAAATGCAATAGATGTTTATCTCCAGCCATTAATCGATTAACTAAAACAATTGTGGTACTCCGGCATGAAGACGTATGATGCAGAAAAGAAAGAATTTTACAATATACATGCAGCATTATTGTAGACCATAAATGACTTCCTGACATACGCAAATTTGTCAGGTTGGAGTACTAAAGGAAAGCTTGCTTGCTCAGTTTGTATGGAAGACACTCATCACCTACGATTACCGAAAAGTACGAAATTCTGTTACTTAGGACATTGTAGATTTCTACCAATTGAACATAGATGGCGAACGTCACAGTTCAGAAGTAAATTTGATGGTAGGTCATGTCAGTATTCAAGGAAAAATGAAAAGAATAAACTTAGTATACATTCTATCAGGTTGCCAGGTTAGGATATAATGGAGAGATTACAAGAAATGGGTGAGATACTATTAGGTCAACCATTCAAACAAGAACAGATGACCTCGAGGAATTCTTGGTTTCGAAAGAGAAGCATTTTCTTTATGGAGCTGCCATATAGGAAAGATCTTACAATATGTCATAAGTTAGATGTTATGCACTGTTGGTCTCTCTGAAATGGGCTTTAAAATCGTCACGTTGCAGTATAGATCGATTCAGCGTGAAAAACATTTAATATTTATACTCGAATGAAATCCGAGGTCGTCTGCTGGGAGCAAGTGGTAAATATGAATCTCACGATCACAATATATAAGCAATTTCAACCAAAACTTAATTCAGAATAATATGTCAAGAATTCAAGTATCAACATGCAAAAATAATATGGCAAAATGGTGATTTGAATCACCAATTACCCTTATACAATAATACCAAACAAATGAAAATCAAGTTATGTCAAGATAATATAGCCTCAGAAGCTCGAAGAAGTATTAGACGTCTGATGATCTGATCGGACGTCTTAAACGTCCGATGCTACAGTACTTTTCAAGCCTCGCTCCATCTCTTTTACTGTTCTTCTTCTGTCTTCTGTGCCTTCTCTTCTTTGCTTCTTTAGTTCTACAGTTCTCCTCTTCTTCAACCTTGCCTTTTCTTATCTTCCTCTTCTTCTCTCTTTTACAGGGGAGAGGGCTTCAAATTTTGGCTAAGTGTTAGCCCAATACACACGGAAGCAAAACCCCCCTACCCCCGTGCTCTCTCTCTCTTCCTTCCTTTCCTCCTCTTCCCTCTCTCAAGGATAACCGGGTAGTTAGGTATAGGATCAGAACTCACCCGGGACCAGGGCTGCCTGCAGCGGGGTAGTAGCCGAGGTGTGCGCAGGTGTAGGCGGGTAAACGGGTCAGACTAGACTCGCATGTAGTGTGTCACGGGCAATGCGTGAGAGGGTGCGTGTGGGGGACCTCACCCCCCTGTGTAACTTGAGGCGATAAGGCTGTTGCAGAAAATCAACTTATTACGCAGCTCCTGGTTGCCCACTTCCGATATGGCATTAATCCTTTCTGCTTCCTTCTTTGCACGGCACAGCGACAATATTGAGCTGTTAAGAACGCGCAGCTTCAGAAGTTTTTAAGACGTCTGGGAGGTGTCCCAGACGTCTGGAACCCCTTCCAGACGTCTGGGATTCGGTTATTTTCGACACCCGTGTTTCGTCTGCGCGCCTGATGAGAACCTCGTCACAAACCCTAAACTAGCACCATTTAACCCTGATTTGCAAGAAAAAGCTCCTACATAACCTTAGAAAGGCTTGGCTCAGAGAGATTCTGAGTTTGCAAAGAAAACAGAAACTGAGGGGTAAAAATGCAATTTCACCAATCCAATCTGAAAATAGGGTAACTCAGGGTCCAAACATAGGTCAAAACAACCTAATAAGAAGAAAAGTGGGATGAAATGACTCAACAAGGGCTACAGCAACTCCGAAGAATTAAATGACATCATGTAACCCTAAAAACAAACCCACTTAAATACACGAGGTTCGAGGTAGAGAAAAAATCAACTAAATCCTCTAAAATTCATAGAAAAATAATCTCTAGGGTTTAGAACCTTCAATTTAGCCTTAGAAACCCATTTTGACCTACATTGAGAACCATGCCCAATTAACAACTTAATTTGGGTTTTTACGTAAATTGACCGGTCAAACAAGGTTTAATCTAGAAATAAAATTCACCATCAGAATCCCAAGGTTCTAATTAGTCATGTATAAAAACTTGAGCCTAAGAAGAAACCTTCTTGACCAACTTTACACTTTGGTCCTCATATATTTACTTTTTGACCCTCAACTTTTGAACCCTCACATTTTGACCCCTCACATTTTGACCCCTAACTCTCCTTCGTTCTTTGCATTCAGGTCCCTCCTGCAAAACCTGACCAGCACCATGCTCCGACGACCTTGCGCGGAGCATGGCGCCGCGCAGGGTGAGGGGGGGGGCCTGCCAGGTCAAATGGGGGTGCCCTGCATCGTCAGCCATCGCAGGAGCACCCCCCTGAGTGCTGCGACCACCCATACCGCCCATGCGAACGGACGGACGGTATGGGTATCCTTCCTCCGGCGTCCTCCGGCGAGGGAGACACGTCGTCTCCCTCCGCCCTCCTCTCTGGTTCTGCCCCTATAAATACCCCCATCGCTCCGCCGTTCTTCCCAGCTCGGATCTGACGGAGATACCCCCTTACTTCCTCTCTTCCCACTCCGACAGATGCCCCCTTGCTCCGGCGGTTTCTCCTCCTCCTCCTCTTCGCTCTGCCGCAATACCAGCAGCAGAGACTTCTTCCTGATTCTCCTCCGCGTCGCGCAATACCGGCGTGCGCTGCCTCTGCCTCGTCGTCGCCGCCGTCCTCCCCCACTGGGCATTTCTTCTCCAGCTTCGATAGGTACGAGCCGGCAGCCTCTTCGTCCCCTTCGTCACTTGAGCTAAATTAGAATTAGTCTTCTCTATCCTCTCTCTTTTCCCCCTGCTATTTTTATCTAATTACCCCTCGACCGCGCCTAATCACCCTCACCTTCTCCACCTCCGGCCACACTCCGGCGTCCCGCTCCCATCACTCCAGCAACCCACACGGCTCACCGACCACCGCAGAACCTTTGCCTCCTTACCCTGATCATCCTCTGCCCTTCCACTTCCCCCAAATCGCCCTCTGCAACTCCACCGAACACACCCATTTCCCAACCCGTAGTTTGACCTAGGGCAGCCCTTAGGCTCCGCCCCGCCACCTGCAGACCCCCAGACCACCTTCGCCGTGTCACGGCGAAGGTCCCCCGCATATCTGATTAGGCCGAGAGGCCGTGCTGTTGTGGACAGGTGTTGCGCCCGCCATCGCCATTGTTGAGCAGCGAAGCTCCTTCGACCTGCTACTCCAGGCACGCCACGCCCAGATCAGGCTCCCAGGCTGCGCGGGGTATCTTCACGAAGAGTCCCAGGCTACAGCTGGGGCGAAGCCCTCGCGCGAAGCCTCGACTGCCGCTGCTTCCTCCGCGCGGGCGCCCAAATTGGGGTGGGACATTTAGTCCCACCTCGGAAACTCGCAGAGGCGCGCGGGCGCTTAAAGGCAAAAAGTGCCTTAAGCTGTTCGCCTCATATCACGGGGTGAGCTCCCCTTCACCCGCCCTATTACCTGGCCTCGTCCGCGCTCACGCCCCGCGGACCTGGCCCGACCCGACTAAGCCTGACCTGCACTCCTCGCCCACCACCGCACGCCGGTGGGCCTGGACCCAGGCGCGACCCCCGTACCCGATTACCCGGTTGCTCTGGGAGAGCTTTCCTAAGAGCGAATTCAGAGAGAGAGAGACGCGGGGGAGGGTAGAGTAGGTTTTGCCCTCTGATCGAACTTTGAGTGTGCAGGCACAGGTGAAGAAGAAGAAGAGAAGGCAGGAAGGAGAAGAAGAAAGCTGAGGAAGACACTGTAGCAGCAGCAGTTTAAGTCGTTTGATTGGAAAATCAGACGACGTCCTGAAGGCAAAAGAAGAAGAAGGACAGAAGGACTGAAGAAGAAGAAGAAAAGAAGAAAGAAGGAGAGACGACGTCCTGAAAACAGAAGGTAGAAGAGAAGACAACGAGGAGATAGACAAAGAAGAAGAAGAGCATGAGAGGAAGATCTGAAGAACAGAAGAAGAAGAAGGGAAAACAAGGAAGAACAGAAGGCAGAAGAGAAGACCACGAGGAGATAGACAAAGAAGAAGAAACCAAGACCCAAAGAGAAGAGAAGACAAAGAGGAAGAAAGAAGAGAAGAAGGAGAAGCCAAATTTTCATCTCTCTCTCTCTCTCTTTATTTTTGTAATAAGAAATACTGTACTTCTATAATACGACTTGCTCCCTGAGTTCGACCTCGGGAGCTCTTTTATTTTCGAGTAATAAATTTTTAATTGTAACGGCAACCGTAGAGCCGTCTTTTCCTATACTACAATGACTCTACTATAAGAGACGCGTCGCGGTTGTCCCCGTTAGGTCTGGCCACTTTATACCGACTTTGGCCCTCGTGTACATAGTACCGAGGAGAGCTACTAGTGTAGGGAGAGCACTAGCTACCCCACGGGCCCCAGGGTTCTGCTAGCCCTCCTACACCGACTTGCTAAGCCCACTGGGCAAACCAGGGTAGTCAGGCGAGGGTGCGCAGACTGTGGAGGGGCAAGACCCCTGTTTGGTTACTATGGGGGGGCTGGGCCCCTGTTACTGAGAGGGCTCCGCCCTGTATTGGTTCCGTGCTGTGCTTTGGGCGCACCCGTTAACGGAAACGACTGACCGCGTGCCAGTGCGGGGTAGCTACCCGTACGTTTATCGCGCGTGCCGTAGTCACTGTTACGTCTGTCAGCGACCTTGGGGTGGTTGACTAAGGGTAGGACCACCACGGGGGACTCTGCCAGCCAGGAGAGCGCCACGTGTTACTTCTACTTTTCGAAAAAGACTGCAATCAAGATCGTTCCCACGAGGAACATTCGAGATCAAGAGAAAGATCTGAGAAATAATTCAATAGTTAATAAATGGGAAAAATATAAAGTAAGAAATTAAAAATATAACAGCTACTGTCCACCTTACTACTTCTTAGCTTTTAGTTGCCACTCTACTCAGCGTTTCGCTAACGTGTCACCTTTGTTACCTTTTCAGGACTAGGTGTTGAGCAGCCAGAGTCGGCGGCTGTAGAGGGCGCTGGGCCTAGTAGAGCCCAGTAGTGTTACTTGTAGTACCCACTGTACTTTTCTTGCTATTGTTGTGAGTAGTTTCTGTTACCCCTGTACCCTTTTCATTGTAAGCTTCTTGTTTATGTACATGTTTAATTCTCTACGGTTGTGATGGTGTATATTGTAGTATTTCTTTTCTTTACTGCTGTATTTTGTTACTGCTAGTTATATACATCGTAAATGTGGTTTATTTTATTGCTCTTTTGGTTACTTTCTCGTTGAATGACTGGGTCTTGGGATCAGTCGAGTCGGTCCGATTCTCATGTCTCGTAGGGATTCAGGAATCGGGTCGTTACAGCGACCTAGGTGTGCATGCCTAGGTCACTCTGTGGCCGAGAGGATGGGTTAGTTCGGGGGGTAGTTTCTGTGGGTGGCGTGGTCGGTGGAAGGGCGAGGGGTGGTCAGTGGGAAGTGGTGAAGCTTCTGAGGTGTTTGGCGAGGTGGATGGGTGAGTGGAATGATGGAAGCACCTCGCCAGAGGTCTAGCCGGAGGTGGAGAAGGTGGCGATGGACAGTGGATGTCTCGGGGTAGAAACAACAAATTAACAGGGGGGAAATAGAGGAGAGAGTAAGGGGAAGAGTTTTTACCTAGCTAAGCGGACGAAAGGGAGGAGATGGCAATCGGCACGTCTTTTCCATCGCCGGAGACGAAGGTGCCAGAGGAGGGGGCGGCGGCGAGGAGAAGGGGTCAGAGATTGCCAGCTGGTACGACCTAGCGCGGAGGAGAATGGAGGAGCTGGCTCTGCCACTGGTATGGTGGCAGAGCGACGAGAAGAGGGAGGAAGAGTAGTCGAAAGCATCGAGCTGTTGGCCGAAGTGAGGAGGAGACGAATTTGGGGGAGTTCTCTGGTCAAATCGAGCTTGTCCCAAACGGCAGCCCCTGCCGCTCCTTAAATAGGTGCTGGCGAGGAGGAGAACTCAAGGAGGAAGCATGGGCAGGCCGTCGGAGAATGGCCGGAAAAGAGACCCATGCCTCTCGCGCATTCGCACGAGAGGTATGGGTGTCGGTAGGGCATGGGAGGGGGTCCATGCGGAAGAAGACAATGCAGGGGACCCCTCTCGTTTCTGGGGCCGGTCCCCCCATACCCTGCGCGGCGCCATCCACCGTGCAAAGTCGTCAGAAGCATGGGCAACCGCTGCGAGTGGCAGAGGGACTGGCTTGCAAAGAAGGAAGGGAAAATTGAGGGGCTAAGCGCAAGGATTCAAAAAGTTAAGGTTCAAAAAGTAATTTTTGAGGACCAATTTGTAAAGTAGGTCAAGGCAAACTTTCCTTAGGTCCAAACTTTGATATAACCCTAATTTATACCTAAGGGATCCAATGGTAAAGTTGCATTTTAGGTTGGTCCACGTTTGAGCAATTAATTTGCACAAAAACCCAAATTAGGTCAAAAATTAGATATAGTTCTCAATATAGGTCAAGATAGGTTCAAATGGCCAAATTGAAGGTTCTAAACCCTAGGGGATATTTTTTTCATGAATTTTAGAGGGTTTAATTGATTTTTATCTTGCATGGAACTTCGTGAATTAGAGTGGGTTTGTTTTATGGTTAAGAAATGTCATTTAATTCCTAAAAGCTGTTATAACCCTTTTCAGATCAAATCATCCCACTTTCTCTCTTATTAAGCTCATTTGACCTGTGTTTAGACCCTTAGACATCTCGTTTGAGTGCTGCATTGGTAGAATTGCAATTTTACCCCTTATGAGTGCTTTATACTCAAATTTATAGTTCTTTGATTTAGGCTTTCCCTTAGGTTTTGTAAGAGCTTTTGTATACTTATTTAGGTCAAAATGTGTTAGTTAGGGTTCATGATGAGGTTCTCATCAGAATGTTCTCTAAAATGTATCAAATCAGGCAACTTGTGATGATTATTCTAAGAATAGAATGCAAATAGCCCCAATTGATTTCTTCCCTTTTTTAGGTTTTCAGAATCTGGGGCTTAGGGGAAATTGGATGGAGTTTACCTGCCCCTAGAGTGTTCTGATGTGCGACTGATCTTCCTCCAATGAATCCTTGTCTTAGATCACAATCAAAAGAGATAAAGCAAGTTAGTATCAAATTAGATATTGCGATCAAGAGATCAAAGTTGTGCGTTGCTCCCTGGCAATGGTTCCAAAATGTTGGTCACTCTGAAACAGGTTTTTAAATCATCATGTTATAGTATAGATCGAATCAGCATGAAAAACTATAATATTTATACTCGAATGAAATCCGAGGTCATTCGCTAGGAGCAAGTGGAAAATATGAATCTCAAGATCACTATATGTAAGCAATTTCAGCCAAAACTTAATTCAGAGTAATATGTCATGAATTCAAGTATCAACGTGCAAAAATAATAGGGTAAAATGGTGATTTAAATCACCAATTACCCTTATATAATAATACCAAACAAATGCAAATCAAGTTATGCCAAGATGATATAGCCTCAGAAGATCGAAGGAGTATCAGACGTCTTAAACGTCTGATGCTACTGTACTTTTCAAACCTCGCTCCTTCTCTTCTGTTGTTCTTCTTCTTTTGTCTTCTATGCCTTCTCTTCTCTTCTTTAGTTCTTCTACGATTCGCCTCTTCTTCAGCCTTGCCTTTTCTTCTCTTCTTCTTCTCTCTTTTACAGGGGAGAGGGCTTCAAATTTTGGCTAAGTGTTAGCCCAATACACAGGGAAGCAAAACCCCCCTACTCCCATGCTCACTCTCTCTTCCTTCCTTTCCTCCTCTTCCCTCTCTCAGGGATAACTTGGTAGTCGAGTATCGGATCAGAACGCACCCGGGACCAGGCTTGCCTATAGTGGGGTAGCAGTCGAGGTGTGAGTAGGTGTAGGTGTTTGAAGCACTAAATCGATGTTTAAGAGTGCTACGTTGTAGTATAGCCGAAAAAGCATTTAAAACAGATATAATTTTATTACTCGAAAAGATTTCCGAGGTCGAACACAGGGAGCAAATTGATATTTAGAAATCAAGATCACAATTTAAACTTGAAAGAAATTATAATAGTAGCAATATCATAGTGCAAAAATATGAGAGTAAAATGGTGATGAAAATCTCCAAATACTCGTATAATATCACCAAATGATTCAATATATAAATATGTAATGAGGCTAAAATATGTTGTCTGATTCCTTAATTAGTTGACTTAAATGTCTGAATTCTTTTTCTCTTTCTCTGCCTCTATCTTCTCTTTCCTTCTTCTTTTGTGGCTTCTGTCTTCCATTGCCTTTACGATCTTTCTCTTTCTCTCCTTCTTTCTGCCTTTGCCTTCCTTTTTCCTTAGCTTCTCCTCCTTGTTCCTTCAGTTTCTTCCTTCTTTGCCTTTCTCTGCCATCTACCTTCTCTTCTTCCTCTTCTATCCTTGGCTTCTCTTTCTCTTCAGCTTTCGCCTGTAGCAAAACCCACCCCTACCCGCACGCAACTCTCCTCTCTTTCTCTCTTAGGTTTCGCTTTCCCAGAGCCACACAGACAATCAGGTAAATAGGTTGGGTGCGTACCTAGGACCAGGCCCACCGGCGTGCGGTGGTGGGTGAGGAGTGAACAGGTCGGGTAAGCAAGTCGTGGCCAGATTCGGGTGGGCAGTGCCGCGGATAAGTCCGTGAGGGGGGAGAGGAGGTCCCCACCCTCAGTGTTGGAGGCGATAAGCCTCTAACACGTTTTCCTTTTATGCGCACAAGGGTGCCCTTCCACTTCCGAGGTGGGACTAAATGTCCCACCCTTTCCTCACGTGAGCCTGCAGAGATGGCCTTTGCAATTGCAGCAGCAGCCGAGGTCTTCAACTCCAATTGAGGGCTTGAGTGTATGCGCAAGGGTATTCCGCACACCTAGGATTGTTGCACCTGGGCTGGGCGAACTTGGAGCTTCAGCAAGGTTGCTTCAAGCTTGCCCGTCAATGGAAGAGGGGCGACGAACCTGAAATCACAAGATTGGCCTTGCGACCATGTCGAAATGTTAAGAGAGGGTTGCCGGAACACGGCGAAGATGCTAGGGTGGTTGGCGTGGCGTGGGGTTGCCTGTGCGAGCGTGCCTAGGGCACACTATTTGCGAAGGTGTGGGTGTGTTCGGTGAGGTGCGTGAGTGAGTGGAGTGGTGTGTGAAGTGGGGGAAAAGGATTAGTGGAGCAAGGGAAAGCTTATGGGCTTGTCAGCGAGGGGTCGAATGGTCTGTGGAGGTGGAGTGGCCTCGCCGGAGTTGGTGGTCGGAGATGGAATGGATGGAGGTGATGGAGGTCGGCAGTGGTCGGTTTGGAAGAATAAAGGGTGGAGAAGAATGTAAAGGGGAAAGGAAGCTTATGTGGGAGGTGAGGAGACGACGGGGGCGAGTGGCGGTATCGGGTCTAGTATGGTCGACGTCGAAGAAGAAGAGTGGCTCCGGTGAGTGGAGATCGGCGAGGACAAAGAGAGGGAGACGCATGTGGTTACGGCGAGGCGCGGACGAAGTCAAGGAAGAGGAATCCGCCGCAGGTATGGCAGTCGAACGACGAGGAGTAAGGGAGGTCGTTGGACGTCAAGGAACCTACGGCCATGAGGAGAAGAGAGGAATCAGGGGTGTTCAGGGCCGATTTCGAGTGTGCAAGAGTTGGGGCGATTTGGGCTTCTTTAAATAGAGCCTTGAAGGTCGATTAGGGCTTTGGAAGCAAACTTCCCGAGCAAGGAAAGTTCGCCGGAGAAGGAATCCATTAGGATACCCATGTCTCCCATGCGTTCGCATGAGAGATTGGGAAGGAATCAGGGATGAAAGATGGGTTCAGATTGGAGGGATTTTCTCAGAGAATCTCCCTTCCAATTTTGGAGGAGATCCTCGGGTAATCAAGGAGAACTCTCCTTTCAAAGCTCGTTGGTGTAGGATTCCTCCGCTATAATGACAGAGGGACCTAATTGTGAAAATAATGAAGAAGCTACGGGGCAGTTTGTAAAGGTTTTTTGAAAGATAGGGGTAGAAATGTAATCAAGCTGGACCTTTTTGCAAACTAGGTCATGGCAAATTCATCGTGGGTCCAAATTTTGGTACAAACCTAATTTGGACCTAAGGAATCCAATGGTGAAGTTGGATTTTAGGTTTGATCACGTTTGACTGAGAAATTTATGCAAAAACTCAATTTAGGGCTAATATCTATCGAAACCCCATTCTAGTTCAAAATGGGTTTCAATGGCCAAATTGAAGGTTTTAAATCCTAAAGAATACTTTTATATGATTTTTAGAGGGTTTAAGTGAATTTTATCCCAACCAAAACCTTGGTTAATCAAGTGGGTATGTTTTAGGATTTCAAGAAGTCATTTAATTCATAGAACACACACAAACCCTTTTCTGTCTGATCCAACCCAATTATTATCTTATTAAGACCCTTTGACCTTTGTTTAGCCCTTGAGAAAATCTGTTGTTGTACTGCATTGGTAAAATTACAATTTTACCCCTAGTTTCTTATTTTTCTCTCAGAAAGGTTATGTTGTGAATTAAGACCTTCAGTTGGTTATGTAGGAGCTTTTATTCTCTTCATTGGGTAAAAATGAGCTAGTTAGGGGTCATGATGATGTTCCCATCAATAGGCAAGTAAACGAGTCAGACCAGGCCCACGTGGAATGTGTCATGGGCGAGGCGTGAGAGGGTGCGTGCAGGGGACCTCACCCCCCTATGTAACTTTAGGCGATAAGGCTGCTGTAGAAAATCAACTTATTGCGCTGCTCCTGGTTGCCCACTTCCGATATGACACTAATCCTCTTAGCTTCCTTCTTCGCACGGCACATCGACAGTATTGAGCTCAATTCCAATCAAAGGATCGGTCAAGGGACCAAATTGATCCCTTGGTTGTGTTCTTAAACAAAGTCTGCTACACCTGGAGTGTCGCATAGGGCTTCAACTACTGAAGAGAGCTTCAAGCCTCGCTCGAGCTCATCGCTAATGGCGTGGAGGAACTCGACACCTAAAAATCAAGAAAAAGGGCCTTACGGCCACACTAAATAGTTCAACAGGATCGTTGTGGGACGGCGAACATGGTGGTGGGCGTAGCGTGAGGCGAGAAGCGTCGTGGAGGTCTAACGACCTCGAGGGAGATGGTCGGAAGTGTGTGAGTCGGGTAAGGAGTTTGGAGGGGCAATCGACCTAACCAGGTTAAGGCTTTTGCTCCTGGGGTTGAGGCGGAGGTGTAGGGGCAAGTGGTGGTCAATTTGGCGAAGTGTGGTGGCCATTCGAACTCGTCGAAGGTATGCCGGCGAGGTGGAAGACGGAGGGCATACGGGTAATTCGGTGGTCGAAATGTAGAGTGGTTGGTGTGGTTATGAAGTAGAGACGCTAGGGAACTTATCTTGGTGGTTGATGGACAACGAGGAGTAGAGGCGACGCTAGTTCTGGTGTGGTTGGCTTCGGGGACAAAGATGACTCCAATGATGGTAGGACGGCGAGGAATGATGGAGGGAGAGATGCCCGCTGGTATGGCGCGACACAAAGGAAGACGAGGAAGAACAATCTGTCGCCGGTATTGCGAGCAGATGATGAAGGAGGTCGAAAGAAATCACCGAAGCTCGAGGAGCCTTTCAGCCGGAGTAGGAAGGAGGAATGTGAGGAATTTCCGACCAAAATCATGCTTGAAATGATCGGTGTGTATTGGGGATCCTTTTATAGGCCTTTAGAGGGTGGTTGAAGCTTGGAAAGGAAGCTCTTGATCTTGGAAGGTTCGCCGGAGTAGGAAATCCAAATCTCTCATGACCAGAAACTCAGTGAATTAAACAATCTATTTTTAGGGTTTTAAATATCCATTAATTCTCGTAACGCATGAAAATCCGTTTTGTTCTGTATGAACCCTCTTGTTAGACTCTAAAGTACATTTTAACCTTTATTTAATCCCTGAGAAAACCCACGGTTACTTTGTTTTTGTGATAGAACGGTAAATTTGCAGAAATAACCATGTATTCTTGTCTTCTTCTCAAATCAATGTTTTGTGCCCTTAATACTTTCTGAAGGATATGTAGGAGCTTTTATTGACTTAATCAGATCAAACTAAGCTAATTATGGTTCATAATGGTATTCCCATCATACCCCCATGCCTAGCTTTTGCTAGTCCCTTAGCAAAATCATCTAAATCGAACTAGTTATCTAGAATCTTAGGGGTAGCTTTTGCTACCCCCATACGATTTTTGAAAAAGCTTAAAGATTATGTTTTGAACAAGGCAAAGCCGGAAGGATCCATTGTAGAAGTTTAGCTCGTGAAGGAATGCATAAATTTTACTTCCATGTACATGAATGAAACAGACAACCGCTTTAATAAACTCCAAAGGAACTATGAGGGGGAATACAATGACTGTAATGAAGAATGTTTGTCAATTTTTGATATCAGAGAAAGATCACTTCTTCATATAAAGTACAAGGCAATTTCAGAAAATGACAGACGTTATGCGCATCTATATATTTTAAAACAAATTCCTGAAATTGATCCTTTTTATGAGGAATTCGAACGATTACCTATTTCAAGGACAACTGAATTTGGCTTCTTAGATTAGTTTAAAGGTCCGGTTAATCAATTGAAAGAGGAAAAGTGCCCATGATGAGTACTAAATTTTGATGTAATTGCCGATTCACCATTACATTATGCACATTACCACTCTGAGTATATAATAAATGGGTTCAAATTCAGGATAAAAGAAATTATTGATAGAAAGGTTACACAATAAGACGGAGTTGTTTATTCAAATCTTTCCACCGGTCCAGATGGATATTACTGTGAAATCAAAGAAATTGTGAAAATCAGCTTTAAATTTGATCACAAAGTTATCCTATTTAAATGTCATTGGTCTAATGTTTTTAAAGGACACCGGTTTCAAAATTAACAAAAAACACAATTTCTTGAGTTCAAATCCTAATTGTCAAATTCTTCTATTTGATGAACTATTCACATTGGTATATCAAGCGGCATAAGTTTTCTACATCCCCGATAATTGCCAAAGGGGATGAGTTACACCCATATGAACAGTATTACGCAACCATTTTAACGCACAGTCTAAACCGTACCAAGAATTTATAGAAGGTCATTTACTTGCAACCGATGTTGATATCTAAGGTTAGTAATAATTTCTTTGCTTTGTTTCATTTTTGTTTAAATGAAATTCATATTAAAATTGAAATTTGTAGGGGCATATATGTCATTACAAAAGGGGTTTAGAGTAAAATTAAAATTCATGTCCGTTGATTTATATATTAATGTTTTTTAATTATATTAATTATTACATTTTTTGTGTTACAGATGAAGTTGTTTAAGAAAAAACCCAAGAGAAAAGGTCCCCCTAAGACAGCTCTCTACACAGCTCTCTACGCAGCCTGATTCATCTCCTCAGGCTCAGCCACCCCCCACAGCAAGCTCAGCCACCCCTTCGGCAGCAGGTTCAACCACCCCCCTAGTCACGTTTTGTGCAACTAGGGGAGATGGCACATTTACTACATACAGGGGGGAAGGGAAAGAGGAAGGAGATTGCTCAGACCTTGCCAGACCGAGTAGAGGATGATCCAGATTATGGAGGATTAGATGAGGAGGGGGAGGAGGTGAGAAAGGAGGGAGAGGAGGGCGAGGAGGCAGAGGATGAGATGATAGGGAGTACGTCCCCAGTTCATGTCAACCCCTCAACGGTGGGCTCAAGCTTTGGTAAGAAATCATATAAATTTAAGAAGTAAATCACTTATATGTTTCAAATTTTATTATAACTTCAAAAATATATAATGAATATGATTATGTTTACGCAGGTAGAGTAGCAAGAGGACGGGGGAAAATAAAAAATCTAGACCTCCAGTGTATCCCCGAGGGTGTGAGAATAACAATTAGACTTAGAACCACAAAGGAGGTTTTCAGCGCATAATTCACATTTTAAAAGTTGATTAGTTGTAGTATAACGCGAAAACACGTTGACAAATAAGTTTATAAAACTCCGATGAGTACCAAGTTGTTCGCAGGGAGGCAATCTAGATTTTTGCATAAGCATTTCAATAAAACTAATTCTAACTAGATATATATATGTATATATGTATAAAGCAGATATTTAGAGAATCATAATTTTATTGCAATTAGATAAAGTTTTTCACAATAGAAAATTCTAATTAAGACAGACAGATAGATAGAGAGAGAGAGAAGAAAGTGGCAAAGAAACAACGCCGCTTGTGGGATGCTTGTGTGAGATGCGACAGCACCTCAGATCCAGAGCGTCAAGATGGAGTTGCAGAGGGACGGAGAATTGCAGAGAAGACGGTAAAAGAGATCTGGAGTTGATGGGAGAGAGAGATGCTTCAATTGGGGGGGCCTTGGGCCTTCTTTTATAGCTTTTGTGGAGGGCAAAAATGGTATTTTGAGGCCTTAATCTCGTATAACAACTCTTATTTGATCAGATCAACGGCTTTGATTTGGCCTCAAAATACCTTCATTTGCGCCTAAATCGTTGGGATTTGCTTTGATGTCGACATGTGGCAACCGCTACGTCATCGATCTAAATCACGCGACTCTGATTCCTCCTCATGCACGCGCTTATCTTCGCTCACCACTCGCCTTCAAAACCAGCCTCAACGTTAGCTGCTTGCACAGCAAACTACACCAATAAATATGTCATCTTGTATTATTTCCTAGCATTACCCATGCATATTATATAGCCATACCGCATTTGTAAATAGACACTTGCATGCATTTATAAAGAGGGGAAGAGAGTAAAATAAGTGACCATCCATTCCACTTCCATTATTAACATTTTCCTTGAGTGTGGCATCACAATTTCACCATTTCTCATTTCTTTTTATTTTTCTCATGCGACTACACGGCATGGTGCAGCATCCCCTCCTCGCCGCTTCTCCTACCAGCAGCATGGGGAAGGGCATGCTGTCCCTCTATAAAACACCATGCACCCTCCCCAGCGCTAGGTGGCCGATTTTTCCACCCTCAAACCTTCGCACACACAACATCACACATACCACTCACTATCAGCCACTCTATTCCCCTCTCCCTCTCCATACACAGCACCTCTTCTCACCAGTTGAGAAGAGGAACGCTCAGTGCAGGAGAAGCTCACAGTGGGCTCAAGACCCCACTGTGAGCTCCACCATCGCCCAGCTCCATCGTGAGCAGGTGGGCATGGTGGGTTCTTGTTTTATTTCTTTTTTTTATTATTTTACATATTTTCTTTTCTGTTCTCTATTTGATTTTGTTTTCAATTTCTTCTTCGTCACCATTAAAGTAGAACTTCAAGCTCTGAAGCTCACACACCACACTGTGCGCGCATGCTGGTCACCATTGCGCACCACCACGTGCCTCAGGTGCCCTTCCGCACGCGTGTGCATGCCTTTCAGCTTCTCCGCGCACCTCCTTATCCGGTCTGCGCAGCTCTCGCCGCGCACCTGTGCACGCTACCCAGCCGATTTCCTCGCGGATTAGCTGGTCACCTTTTTGCCCTCGCACTGTAGCCGCGACCTCACGCTGCTACAGTGCGATGACCGGTTTGCTTCTCAGTTATCCGATCACCATGCCTTCTCTCTCCTCACAACCGCCTCCAGCCAATCACCCGCCTACACTCCTACACTCAGCGTTGCGTGCCTGAGTGCCCAGACGACAGTTGCAGCCCCCAAACGTCTTAAACCACTAACTCCTCTCACACGCAGATGGTTGCTCCTCCTCCAGCACGCACTCACACACACTGATGCACACACACACCATGACACATACACAGCCACTCACACACTCACGCATATACGTATATATATATATACACACATTCACTTATCCTCACATATATTTACATATACATAAATATATATACATATATATATATATATCCACTTATTCACATTCCCCTACACACACATTCACCTCACGTGCACTACCCATATACCTGTCCACTCGACCCTCCACCGTGCATCGTATTGCGGGAATATTCGCACCAGTTGCAAATATTCCCCGATATCCGTGCAAAGCAAGCGCTTCCACGCACACTCACACACAGTCGCTCCACACTTCACGCGACACTCAACCTTGTTGGTTGCGTCTTGCTAAACGTAGACCAACTTGACACCGTACTACATTCCATCTCCACTTCCACCTCCGCCCCTATATACATAATATATAACTATATACACATATATATTCTATATCTACTAAATATCTATACATATATATACTAAGCTAAGTGTTTCTTTCTTTCTAGCAACCTACTCTGTTTTCATTTGTCTTTTATTCCTTGCTATTAAAAAGACCAAAAAAAAAGAAGAGTCAAAGAGAAAAGATAATTCTTGTCTTGCACGTACTCGATCTTGCGAATAACAAGATCGATTTTGGGAACCCCTAGTTGGCTACAAGCCAAGAACCATTTGACTCAGGGCCAAAGACTTCATTTTTGAGGGTGTACCTCAAGAACAACATTATCACTAACAAAATCTTAAAAATAGAAAAAATCAAAAACATAATAAATGCAAGGAAGAGATGCATTTTAGGAAAGGCGTAGAAACTCCTTTATCTTCTAATTCCCGCCTTCCTGAGATCGACCCTGGGCCTAAAAGCGACCAAGATAAAATCAAGTAGGCTAGGTTAAAAGTTTTGTAAAACTAGTGTAGACTCGATTTAGGTTAACTCACTATATTAATTTCAATGACAATATCACCATATTAACAAAGCCTATTCGAGTCGCACCAAGTTTTTTTCTGGCGCCGTTGCTGGGGAAGCGCTATTTGGAGTAAGTTTCTACTCTCATTCCTTTGATTTTCTCTTCTCATACCCTTCTCTTCACGGGTGTTTCGTTTGCTTGTGTGCAGGTATACCTGTTGCAAGGAGACAAGCAAAGGAGGTCGGAGACGTGGGCAAATCCAAGGTGGGTGCGAGAGCATGAAGTCTCCGATGCCTCATTGGAGCTTCGCCCACGTTGCTGAGGAAGTATCTTCCTCTTAGTAACTTAGGTAATCTTATCACCTATAAAAAAAAAGAGAAAAGAATCTAAAAATTTCAAAAAATCTTAAAAAGAAAAAACACTTCTTGGGAATTTCTTGAGGCGAGTGAACTAAAACCACTTGTTGATTGTTTACTACCACCCCCACCGCCCCTTGATTTCCCGCAAACTACGCATAGCGAAAATCGAAGAATCTTGATTCTTGGATCTTTCATTCTGTGAAGTTTTCTTTGAGGCAAGATAAAATTAATTGATTGCCATCATTCCTTGCCTCATTTATTCACATTTCGGGATCACATTTTTGGTAGGGAGACTTGAAATTGAATTGTTTCCAACCCCACCACGACTTTTCATTTACCTTAGATTTGATCCCGAATATTTCAACCCTAACATTTTAATTCTCTTTACATCATTTGGTGGTTGAGCCTTGTATGGAATATCATTTTAGTGATTGGAAGCACTTGAATTTAAGTGCTTTGGCTCCCTTTCACATTGACTTAAAATAGACTCGTGCATCCACACAGAAATTTCCATCTAGGGAAGCCCATTGCATTTTTAACATGCATTAACTAATTGACATTGAAGAAGAGTTTGTTGGACATAAAAACTTATATTTTTCTTAAAAAAACCCGGAGATTGTGTGAATTGGTAATTTAGTGAAATCCTAAAATCCATACTACCTAAGGTTGAAATTCTAAAAGCCATTCACGATCTAAAACTTCAATTCAGGGAGATTTAACCGTTGCATGCTTGATTTACACACTTTTAAAATCAACGCACTTGGGCATTATCCGTATACAACGGCCTTCACATTCCTAGAGCACTTGATCCTAAGCCTCTAAATTAAAACTGGTAGCAACTTGACCCCTATTAAGGATTGGAGGTCTAACTACCTACGTGTAGCGCCTACGTGCTGGTGTGGGTTCCCGCATGCTATCGGGTGTCAAAGACTAGGGCAAACGGCCTTTCAATCTGACCCGGTGGTTCCGCGGTGCTCTCATTTGGTTCCGTAAGTAGTGACAGTAGGTACCTTAGATCTTTAGGTTTAAGGGCACATTATAGAGGTTAGAAAATTGATTGCTTTGATTTGTCAGCAAGTGTATCCTTACGGCATTGTTTCTCTCATCCCCTTTTCCCTTTTTATCTCCCCAACTCTTCCTGCGGTAGTGCATGTTTGAGAGGAGGTCACAAAACCCTGAATTGTTTGAATTGTCTGATAATTCTAGAAGGATAGAAACTGAATTGTCATCCTCCTCCACAAACATAGCTGCACGCCCACCCCCAAATCCCGAGGGAGCAAACCGCCCCCCTCAAATCCCACCAAGTGGTGGTGAAGCTGTAGACCCCATAACCCGCCTCCAAGCCCAAATGGAATTGTATAATGAGTAGATTGAAGCCATTAGGGAAACCTTGGAGGAAATACAGAACCCTCCTAAATGGGAGGAGCCTAGGTCTCTTAGCTCTTATCAAAATCCCGCTGCTACAGAGACCATTGGGCAAATTCGGGTCCCCATGGGCGGGGACGATTTTAAATTAAAACCTAATGCCATTAGCCTAATTAACTCTCACTTTCATGGTCTTGCAAGTGAAGATCACTTTCTCCATTTAGAAGACTTAACCCGATTAGCTGAAACTGTTAAACCAAAAAACATCGAGTTATCAATTGTCCTTATGAAAATATTCTCGTTTTCGTTGCAGGATAAAACGTTGCAATGGTTGCGCACTCTTAGGAGAACCATCCATTTTTGGGAAGAGATGCGAACAGCATTTCTTAAGAAATTCTTCCCAATCGAACGAACCAATGCACTTCGCCGGGCTATAACTTCTTTCACGCAACAAAACGGCGAGCAGTTTCATGAGGCATGGGAAAGGTATAATGACCGCTTTCGGAAATGTCCACACCATGATCTGCCTAAGTGACATGTAGCCCCAATCTTTTATTATGGGCTAAATGAAACTTTGAAGCAGATTGCAGACGCTTCCTGCGGAGGGAATTTTATGAATAAAGACAATAATGGGGCATTTGAATTATTTGAGAACCTAAGTGAAAACTCAATGAACAATGCCTCCTTTGTCGCCTTTAATCGTACCAGCATGCCCCGCAATGTTCATGAAGTTAACATGGGACCTTCTCATTCATCCACAGATCTTAACCTTATTGCACAAAAATTGGATGAAGTCTCCGTCGTGCACAAGAAGCTGGACGAGCTTCTGGCTAACCCTGCCCGCTCTATGGCAAACACCTCCACACCATCACTCCGTCACAACCCTAATCCTTCCAATGCCAGGCTTATTCCCAAAAACCCTATAAGACCGTCCTTACCGAGTATCGCGCCGAGCGATTCGGTAAGCAATGTGGACCTGACTTTTACAAGCCAGTATTTTGACACGAAGGACTAAGCCTCCGTGTGCTCGGACGCATATACACTTGCGGACTCATCTTCTGGCTTAGAAGATGCTTGCGCCCTGGGGAACAACCCATTGTCTGCTACTTATAACCCAGGGTGGCGAAATCATCCTAACTTCTCATGGTCCAATAACCCGCAGCGCCAAAACCCCACGAGTGGACCAATGCAACCGTCTGCACCCGTCATCCCAAGGGCCTAGTATAATCCTCTGGCAAATACGCCATTGGGTCCTTGCACACCTCAAACAGAACATGCATCAAATCCTATTGATAAATTGATGCGAATGATGGCGGAAATGTCTAAGCACCATGAAGAAAACATGACCTCTCTTCAGCACCAATTGGCGCAGCAGAATGCTGAGATCAGTCAACTACGCATGACGACTCAGTCTCAGGGCACTCTTCCAACCCAACCTGTCCCTAATCCACGAAATTTTGTACCCCATGGTCCTCAACCATAGGTACGACCTTCTCAGGGGCAGGTTCATCAGATTCTGCAAGCTCCGAGCACTCCTTCGGGATTTCAGGCTAATCCCGCAGCAGCACCTCACTCTTATGTCCCTATTGCGGACCCTCCTCCGCCTTATGATCCCACTGGACCCGCGACGTCCAATGCGATTACTACGAGGAGCGGTAAGCAAACCATCGATCCGCCTCGACCTGATCTTGGCCCATCTTTTTCATTGCCCTCTCATTCGGGATGTGCACCGCATTCTCGTGAGGACGATACACCCAAACTAGTACCAGAATCAATCCCTTTCCTTGAGGCTCTATTGAGGGAGCCAAAAGGCAAGAGAAAGAATACGCAGACCTTTAATAACCTGCGTAACCTATTCAGGGATGTTGAGATCAAAGTACCCCTGTTAGAGGATATCGACCATATACCCATTGTCGCCCAAGTCTTCAAAGACTACACTACACCCAGGCGAAAGTCAAAGAAAACAAAGAAACCGGTGATCCTCTCGCCTCATGCAAGTTGTGCTATACTGTCAAATCTACCACCGAAGCAGAAAGATCCGGGCACACCGCTTATTTCTTGTAGCATCCAAGGCTACAATTTTAACCGTGCTCTGCTTAATCTAGGATCTTCCATCAATCTTATACCAACCATCATGCTCGAGAAATTTGCCTTAGAAAATCCGAAACCCACCCCTGTCACATTGCAGTTGGCAGATCGTTCTGTCAAAATACTGAAGGGTGTGGTGGAAGACGTGGTGGTTAGGGTCAACAGTCTCTATTTTCCTGTTGACTTTCTTGTTTTGGATATGGAAGTTCCTAGCTCACTTTCTGATTGTCCGATCATCCTTGGTCGACCTTTCTTGGCCACACCCCGCGCCCCTATCGACAGTGAGTTGGGTTGCATTGAGATTGCCGTTGGCTCTGAGAAGCTCAAGCTGAACATTTTCAAGGCAACCAAGAATTTTGATTGTGATTGCATCGAGGATGACACGTTTGACGAGGACATGGCCGTCAGTGCGTGTATCGGACTAAAAGGAACCTATTCTAACTGTTGTGGATTGCCCCTGAACATAGACCATCGCCTGACTGACACATATTGTGATGTTCCCCCATCCCTCCCCGTACCCATACCTTCTCCTGACCCGACTTCTGACGACGTTTTCTCCGCTTCCCACACCTCGTGGTCTGAATCATATCCGGGCTACTCACCACCGATCCACCCCCTTGAAGACCGGATTGCCCTTTCTTTCCCTCCAAATCAGGCGGAAATGCGACTCCACACTGGGACCTTGAGCCTAAATGCTGATCATTGGGGCTCTCCTTTCTTGGATCCATCAATCCAAGATGCCCCACTTCTTGGCCAGTCTAAGGGCCAACTTCTTTCTCCTACCCTCCTTTCCGCTGATCCTTTTGGGACACTCTCATCCGAAGAAATGCCAAATCTTTCACCATCCACTCCTGAGCTGAAAGCGCTGCCTAACACGCTTAAATAAGCTTTTATGGGACCAAATGAAACGCTCCCCGTAATTATTAGTTCAAAATTGACCAGGGAGCAAGAGTGCAAGCTACTAAAGGTCCTCATGGAACACAAGGCAACCATCGGATGGTCCTTATCTGACTTAACTGACATTAGCCCCTCCTACTGCACTCACCATATATATACAGAGGAGGAGGCTCAACCTTCCCACGAAAAGCAGCGACGTCTCAACCCTAATATGCGAGAGGTCACTAAAAAGGAAATCATTAAGTGGCTCGATACAGGTATAATCTACCCGATCAGCGACAGCCCCTGGGTGAGCCTGATTCATGTCGTTCCCAAAAAGGCAGGACTCACCATTCGTGTCAATGACAAGGGCGAATCCATCCCTACACGCACGTCTACATCTTGCAGAGTGTGTGTAGATTATAGGAAATTGAATGTTGCAACAAAGAAAGACCATTTTCCGCTACCTTTTATTGACCAAATCCTGGAGCGGTTAGCGAGAAATAATTTTTTCTATTTCCTGGATGGATTCTCTAGATATAACCAGGTGGCTATTGACCCTCGGGACAAAGAGAAAACCACCTTTACCTGCCCCTTCGGCACCTTCTCATTTAGAAGGATGCCATTCAGATTTTGTAACGCATCAGCAACTTTCCAGAGCTGTATGCTAGCAATATTTCATGATATGGTGGGTGACTTTATTGAGGTCTTCATGGATGACTTTTCGATCTTCGGACCTTCATTTGATGATTGTCTAGCCAACCTAACCCGCATCCTTCAGAGATGTATTGATGTAAACCACGTGCTTTCTTGGGAGAAAAGTCATTTTATGGTACACGAGGGGATTGTTCTCGGCCACATCATCTCCAATAAGGGTATTGAGGTGGACGGAGCTAAGCTTGATGTGATTGCTGATTTACCTGTGCCTAGCTCTGTCAAGCAAATCCGCTCCTTCTTGGGACAGGTCGATTTCTATAAGAGATTCATCAAAGACTTCTCCAAAATTTCTAGACCTTTAACTCATCTCCTATCGATCGATGTACCCTTTGATATGGGCCCCGACTACATACGAGCATTCACGCAGCTGCATGATGCTGTCACCAAGGCCCCTATTCTCTAGCCACCTGATTGGTCCCTCGACTTTAAACTCATGTGTGACGCTTTCGACCTTGCTATCGGAGCCATCCTGGGACAAAGACGTGATAGACACCCCTTCGTAGTGTACTACACTAGTAAGACGCTGGATGAGGCCCAGTGTAATTATACGACTATGGAGAAAGAACTACTGGCGGTCGTCTTTGGGCTGGAGAAATTCCTCTCTTACGTTTTGGGCTCTCATGTTACTGTATTCACTGACCACGCGGCCATTCGTCATCGCATGCACAAGAAGGATGCCAAGCCTAGACTGATTCGTTTGATCCTTCTGCTCTAAGAATTTGACCTTGAGATCCACGATAAGGCTAGAGCCCAGAATGCTGTTGCTGATCATCTCTTAAGACTGGACCCTGACCACATTGGCTTACCCTGTCGATTAATGAGGTTTTTCCCGATGAGCACCTACTGGCAATTAATGTGGCAAGTGGACCTTGGTATGCCGACATTGCCAATTACCTTGCTTCTGGCTCCCTTCCACGTGGCTGGCCTAAAAATCAGCGCGAGTATCTCATCGCAGAAGCAAAGTACTATTTCTGGGATAATCCACTACTTTTTCGAATAGGTGCTGACTAGATCATCCATTGCTGTATTCCTGACAGCGAATTCCCCAGTGTGCTATCCTTCTGTGACGAAAAGGACTGCGAAGGCCATTTCTCTAGGAGGAAAACTGCAGCCAAGGTGTTGCAGTGCGATTTCTTTTAGCCTTCCCTTCACCAGAATGCACACAATTATGCTAAACGTTGCACTAGGTGCCAGTCGTTAGGGTCTATATCACGTCGTGACATGATGCCCTTGCAACCCATCCTAGCTGTTGAAATCTTTGACATATGGAGAATTGATTTCATGGGTCCCTTTCCTCCTTCCAATGGCTTTAAGTACATCCTCGTTGCTGTTGACAATGTTTTGAAATGGATCGATGCTATTCCCACATGCCATGCTGACCATGTCATATCTACTCGATTTGTCAAAGACCACATTTTTGCACGCTTTGAGATCCCTCGAGCCACTATCTCTGATGGAGGAAGTCATTTTACCCATGCATCTTTTCGGGCACTTCTGAGGAAATATGGAGTCCACCATCGTATCGCATCTCCGTATCATCCTCAGACGAATGTTCAGGCTGAGGTGTCGAACAGGCAAATCAAACAAATTCTTCAGAAAACAGTTCGACCAAACCATAAGGATTGGTCCGACAAGCTGATTGACGAACTTTGGGCGTATCGCACCGCCTTCAAGGCTCCCCTTGGAATCTGTTAAGACCCGAGGCATCAAAACACTGTAAGACGTCTAGGAGTTGGTCCAGACGACTGGTCAGACATCTAGACGCCTTCCCAGACGTCTGAAAATTAATTTTTGCGTACGTACGATCGTGAATCTGCGCGCGTGTCTCGTGCAGACTGAGCCCCGCCGCCCTCTTCTTTTTCTCTCCCCTAGCCGACCTGCAAACGCCTTCCCCCATGCCTACAAATACTCCTCCCCCCTCTCCCTCGTTCACCACCCCACCCGTCTTCTCCTTCAACGTGAGCGTGAGAGCGAGAACGACGGCAGCAGCTGCTGCCGGGTGCAGTGCGGAGAGGAGAGGTGCAGCGAGAGGGAAGAAGAGAGAGCACGCGAGAAAGAAAGAGAGCTCGTTGGGAGCAACTCAAAGTCGGCCGACGTGCTAGGGAGGGTTCCCCGGTGCTGCTACTGCTCAGGCAACGGGTGGACGAGCGCAGCGCAGTCGCACGCAGCGGGAAGAAGACGGAAGAGGTTCTGATTCTGGGAATTTTTCTCAGAATCAGATGTCTGGACCTACATCCAGACGATGCGGGCGACGTCTAGAGGAAGCTCCAGACGACTGAAAGGTACGTATTTCCTCCTTTACTTCTTTTTGCGGATACGACCATGCAAGCCGTTCCGCCAAAGTTTTGTTGCATGACGTATTGAGAGAGTGTTTGCGTACGCGTGCAGGATTCGCTTCGGGAAGGCGCGGGACACGCCCTCCCACGCGGCCCAGACGTCTGGGCAAGCCACCAGACGGCGGAGAGCGTCTCCAGACGTCCGGAGAGGTGGTCGGACGTCTGGAGCTAGGTCCAAACAGTTCTGCAGGACCTCTGGACGTCTGAGGAGCAGCGCAAAGTGAGGTATGACCTGGACCCCTTTCTAAGACGTTTGGAAGATGTTCCAGACGTCTGATTTGAGTCAGAGTTGTCATTTTTTACCCATTTTGGGTCCGTTCGAGGTTCGATTTCCGCGTTTAAGATTCTATTCTTCTCAGAATTAGTTCTACTTGTTTGAAATACTTTTATCCTGTTTTGAGTGGTTCCTTGTGATTGATCCTTGTGTTAGGACCTCGTTCTGTTGCGGCTTTGGGGGTTGCGGAGGCACGTGGACCTGCCGATCATGCCTCCATTACTCCCGATTTTGCGAGTAGAGTGGCTTCCCTTAGTGAATTACAAACATTAATGCGTATCTGAATTAAATGATAGATCCTAAGGTATGGCATGAATCTTAGGACCTGAAAACTAGATTGAATGATAGATCCTAGGGTATGACATGAATCCTAGGACCTGAACACTAAATTGAATGATAGATCCTAAGGTGTGGCAAGAATCCTACGAATAGAAACACTAAAATGAATGTCTTGAATGCCTGAATTGCAGTCTTGGATAAGTAGATAGAATAATGATAAATGTCTGTAATTGGATAACAGCTGCCTGTGAAATGTAGAGTACTGTTGCTCGTAACTGCTACATGTAATTCATGTTGTTTGGAAACTAAATTCGAGCTGCTTATACATAAATTGGACAAGAAACATGAAATGTTGGAAACACGTGCTATATGCGAATAAAACTGAAATGATGAAACCTAGTATAGCATGGCCTGAGGAAACATGAGCACTAACCCTACGAGGAATTAGGAGTGAAGCTCCTGGAAATAAATGGAATGGAACTGGAAAAGTAAATGGGAAAGTGTGTTGTCTCTTGGGTACGTGATACCAAAAAGAACACATATTACCTCTTAGTGTAGAGGGGAGCTTGCCGCCCTCAGGTCTAGACCGAGGTGAGTTTGGCCACTTTGCACCGACTTTCTGGCCCTCGCGTACACAGTATCGGGGAGAGCTGCTAGTGTAGGGAGAGAGCTAGCTACCTTACGGGGCTCGGGGTTCAGCTAGCCGTCCTACACCGACTTGTTAGGCCCACTGGACAAATCAAGGTAGTCAGGCAAGGGTGCGCGAACTGTGGAGGGGCGAATCCCCTGTTACTGAGAGGGCTCTCCCCTATACTGGTTCCATGCTGTGCTTTGGACGCACCCGTTAACGGAAACGACTAATTGCGTGCCAGTGCGGGGTAGCTACACGTGCGTTTATCGCGCGTGCCGTAGTCACCGTTACGTCTGGCAGCAACCATGGGGTGGTTGACTGAGGGTAGAACCACCACGGGGGACTCTCCCGACCAGGAGAGCACCATGTGCTACTTCTACTTTTCGGAAAAGACAGCAATCAAGATCTTTCCCACGAGGAACATTCGAGATTAAGAAAAAGACCTGAGAAATAAATAAAGAGTAAATAGATGAAGAAAGAAAGAAATTAAAAACAACAGCTACTTGTCCACCTTTATTGTTTTTCTTAGCTAGCTGGTTGCCACTCTACTTAACGTTTCGTTGCCGTGTCGTATTTACCACCTTTTTCTGGACCAGGTGTTAAGCAGCCAAAGCTTACGACTGCGAAGGGTGTTGGCCTAGTAGAGCCCAGTAGTTTTACTTGTGTTGTATCCGTTCCTGTAGTAGTGAGTATTTTGTTACACTTTTGTACTCTTTCATTGTAATCTTCATATTTCTGTACCTGTTTTTAATTATCTACTATTGTGGTGGTGTGTACTGTAGTAGTTCTTTTCTTTACTGATGTATTTTTGTTACTGTTAGTTACTTGCATGGTGGATGTAGTTTATTTTACTGCTTTTTGGTTACTTCTTATTGGAGGACTGGGTCTTGAGATCAGTCGAGTCGGTCCGATTCCCGCGTCCTGTAGGGATTCGGGAATCGGGTTGTAACAGTATGTCTCCTTATAGAATTATTTACGGAAGCCTTGTCATTTTCTCGTGGAGCTGGAGCACCGTGCCTATTGGGCGATTCGCCAATGTAACCTCGACCTAAACTTGTGTGGTCGAGAAAGGAAACTCCAACTCCAGGAGCTGGAAGAGCTCCGTCGTGAAGCCTATGATTCTGCCTTAACTTTCAAGCAACGTACTAAGGCCTTTCACGACAGCCGAATTTGGCGGAAGGAATTTGAACCATCTCAACAAGTTTGGCTTTACAATGCCCAGCTCAAATTCTTTCTACGAAATTAAAGTCCAAATGGACTGGTCCCTACTTGGTCTCGAAACCATTTCCCAACGGGGCTGTTAAAATTGAAGTTCCCAGATCTGGGCATAAATTTACGGTCAAGGGGCAGTCGTTAAAACCCTATCTTACTCATAAACCTGAAATCGTTGGTAAAACTGTTGCCCTGCTGGAGGGTAACTAACTTCGTGCCTTACTTTGAGTCCAGCTGGGGACATTAAATTCAGCACTCGTTGGGAGGCACCCCAGCAACACTCCACTATCACTTACACAATTTCATTTCACTTCACTTTGCACTTCTTCACTTTTCACTTCACCACCCACCCTACCACCCTGCTATATACCTTGCACTTCAGCTTTCGTACCTTGATCCTTGGACCTTGCTTTGCCATGCATGCATATGAGGATATAGCATCATTTGTCATGGGGGGGTGGATAGGTGATGAGAACCTCATCATGAGCCATAACTAGCTCATTTTGACCCAATACAAAGGATAAAAGCTCCTATATATCTCAAGGAAAGGCTTAACTCAGAGAATTCTGAGTTTGAGAAGAAAACCAGTCACAAGGGGTAAAAGTGCAATTTTACCAGTATAATCTGCATACAGGGTAATTCTGGGCCCAAACACAGGTCAAAACAGCTTAATAAGAATAAAAGTGGGATGAGATGATCTAGCAAGGGCTACAGCACTTCCAAGGAACCAAATGATAATCTGTAACCCTAAAACAACCCACTTCAATTCACAAGGTTCGAGGCAAAGTAAAAATAGAATAAACCCTCTAAAATTCATAGAAAAATAATCTCTAGGGTTTAGAACCTTCAATTTGGCCTTTAGAACCCATTTTGACCTACATTGAGAACCATGCCCAATTAATAACTTAATTTGGGTTTTTGCGCAAATTAACCGGTCAAACAAGGTTTAATATGAAAATAAAATTCACCATCAGATTCCTTAGGTCCTAATTAGTCATGTATAAAAACTTGAGCCTAAGAAGAAACCTCCTTGACCGAATTTACACTTTGGTCCTCATATATTTACTCTTTGGCCCTCAACTTTTGAACCCTCGCATTTAGGCCCCTAACTCTCCTTCGTTCTTTGCAAACAGGTCCCTCCTGCAAAACCCTGCCAGCACCATGCTCCGGCGACCTTGCGCGGAGCATGGCGCCGCGCAGGGTGAGGTGGAGGACCTGGCAAGTGTACCGGGGGTGCCCTGCGTCGTCAGCCGTCGCAGGAGCACCCCCATGGTCACTGTAGCCCCCCATACCGGCCGTGCGAACGCACGGACGGTATGGGTTCGAATTCCGACCATGCTCCGGCGAGGGAGACACGTCGTCTCCCTCCGCCTTCTTCCCTGCTTCAACCCTATAAATACCCCCCGCCGCTCCACCGACGAAGGCAGCCTGGATCTGACGGAGAAAACCCCCAATTTTCCTCTCTTCTTCCTCCGGCAGACGCTCACCAGCTCCGGCGACTTCCTCCCCCTCCACCTCGTCGCTCTGCCGCACTACCAGCAGCAGAGACCTCCTCCCCTGCTCTTCCCGCGCCACGCCGCACCCAGCTGGCGCCTCTCCAGCCCTCTGCTCGCCGCCGCCCCTCTCTCTGAGCATCATCTTCTCCGGCGACAGTCGATACGACTGTCGCCCTGTTCCTCCCCCTTCGTCCCTGCAGTTAAGTTAGACTTACTCCCCTTCTCCTCCTCTTTCTTTCCCCGCTTTCGATTTAGTCAATTAAGCCCTCTACCGACCCTGTTCACCCTCGTCCTCTCCGCCTCCGACCACCCTCCGGCGAGCCGCTCCCATCACCTCAGCGACCCACACGGCTCGCCGACCACCGCAGAACCTCCGCCTCCTCACCCTGATCCTCTTCCGCCCCTCCACTTCCCACCAAACACCCTCTGCAGACCCACCGAACACACCCACTCCCTCGCTCACAGTCTGACCTAGGACGACCTAACAGCTCCATCTCGCCCCCTGCAGACCCCCTGACCACCTTCGCCGTGCCACGGCGAAGGTCCCCCGCCTGTCTGATTTGGCCGAGAGGCCGTGCCATTGGTTTCAGGTTCCAGGCCTTGACCGCCATTGGCGAGGAAGCTCGAAGCCTGCTCGAGGTTGCTCCAAGCCGAGATATCCCAGGTTGAAAAGCCACGGCCAGCGCGGAAGAGTCTTGCGCACACACCCCGGCCCTCAATTGGAGCTGCGCGCCTCAACAGCTGATACAATTGGAAGCGCCATCCCTGCTGCAGGCGTGAGAGAAACGGGTGCGCGGATAGTCCCACCTCGGAACCTTCTGAAGCCACGCACCCACATAAATTGAAAAACTGCCACCATCTGTTTGCCTCAGTTACCACGGGGTGAGGTCCCTCTCACCCGACCCGACCCGACTCGGCCTCGTCCGTGACCACGCTCCGCGGACCTGGCCCGACCCGATTAGACTGACCTGCACTCCTCGCCCACCACGCACGCCGGTGGGCCTGGACCCGGGCCTGACCCGAACCCGATTACCCGGTAGCGCTCTGGGAGAGCTTCCGAAGAGTGATTTCAGAGAGAGAGATACGCGGGGGAAGGGGGTAGAGTAGGTTTTTGCCTTCTGATGAACTCTTGAGCGTGCAGGCACAGGTGAAGGACTGCGGAAGAAGAAGCAGCTGCACTGTAGCAACTGCTCAGTTAAGTCGTCGAAGCACCGGGCCAGACGACGGACAGTCAGCAGCCAGAGCAACACAGAAGGCAGGCTGAAGAAGAAGGAAGGGAGACTTAGTAGCCGAAGGCAGAAGCACCACGATTGCAGAAGAAGAAATGAAGAGAAGCAAGAAGCAAGAAAAGAAGAAGACGATCTGAAGAAAAAGAAAGAAAGGAAACAAGGAAGAACAGAAGAAGAAGAGCACGAGGGGAAAATCTGAAGAAAGCAGAAGAAAAAGAAGAAGAAGAAGAAGAACAGGAAGAACCAAAAACAAAGAGGAAGAAAGAAGAAAAGAAGCAGAAGCCAATTTTTCATCTCTCTCTCTCTCTCTTTATTTTTGTAATAGAACTTGTATATCTCTAGAATACAACTTGCTCCCTGAGTTCGACCTCGGGAACTCTTTTATTTTTCCGAGTAAAAAATTTTTATATGAAACGTTGGTAACAACCGGCTTTACTACAACGAATTAACAACGAAAACCGACGTTCCATCATTTTGGCGCCGTTGCCGGGGAGCAACGGCTATTCTAGAGGTAAACATTCCTGTATCTTTTAATTTCTGATAATCTCCTCTCTTTTATGCAGCTACAGGAACTCAAGAAGACAAGCAACCACTCGACAACCACTCCGAAGACAGGTAAATCTTTTCTCTCACTATTAACCCCTACACTCTAAAGAAAAAGAAAAGAAAAAAACAAGCAATATAGGGCTAACCTGTCTTCCATATTTAGTAACCATAAGAGTTGCATGTCTTCAACTCATTATTTCTGCACACTATCAAGGGTATTTAAGGGCTAACACATTCTTGCTTGAGCCCTAATTACCCAACAAAGAATTAACTGGACCAAGTAGAGCCAACCTAGGATCCAACACTAGGGATTTAGAGACACACTACTTAACTCAAGAATTGAGAAAACCAAATGAAGTGTGCCCAAGCCCTTGTCTGAAAATACCTATACAAGAAAAATCCTAAACAATTGGCTCTCTCTAAACACTTGAACCCTAAAAGACAGGACCTAAAAGCTCTTGAAGAAAACAATAGGTAAAGTTGACCCCTTGGGTTAACCAACCTTAAATTAGGTCACTCTTTGCACTTAAAAAGACTAAAGTTCAAGTGAAACCTTAAGCACCCTGATCTTAAAATTGGTAGACTTAAGAGGTCAAGATCCCCATTCTGGTCTACCTGGAACCGCAGTGACAAGAGAGGTCGGGTGGGGGAAACCCTGTAACCCGTGGGGACGCTCTACCGTGTAGGGGTCTTCGCGGGACTCTCCCTCTCTGGCTGCCCAGGTAATTCTCAGGTGGACGATCTTTCTGATCAAGGGGTCCATCTGCCCCGCACCTCTATAGTCACCCAACACATTTTTGGGTGTCTTGATTGGGTCCATCACCTTCTAAACCTACCTCTCCCAACTGTGCATGTACGGAAGGAGGTCTCTAAGACCACCCTTAAGACCTCCTTTAGAAATTCACTCTCGTCAAGGCCAAGCCTCGACACCCGTGTTTGTGCAGCAACACCCTCACATTATTCTCTCTTCTGATTCAGAACCAAGTTCTTCTTCTTCCCCCATCATGGCTCAGCCAGTTGAGGAAGAAAATAATCTGGAGCACCAGCTCCAGCGACTCAATGACCTCTTCCAAAACTTCGTACACCCACCACAGCGTCCTATGATGCGGGACCACTACAATCCTGCTGCGGTGGCAATTGAGCCTCGAGTTAGAATCCCGATTGGAGGACCTGATTCCGAACTAAAGCCCAACATGATTCACGCTATACCTAAATTCCATGGGCTTAATTCTGAAGATCCCTTCCAGCACATCAAACAGCTTAAGCATCTGGCCCACACTTTTGGATCAGATGCGCAAAATCGGGATATTCTTCTCATGAAGATGTTCTCCTTTTCTCTTATGGACAAGGCCGCCCATTGGTATCAAACTCAGACCCGGCCGATCAACACTTGGGAAGAACTTCAATCCGAGTTTTTGAAAAAGTTCTTTCCCGTTGGTCGGACCAACGCCTTGCGCCATCAGATTACACACTTCACTCAACAATCAGGAGAACCTCTCCATGAGGCATGGGATCGTTTTCAGGATCTCATGAGGAAGTGCCCCCATCACGGAGTTCCTAAATGGGAACAAGTCCAATCTTTTTACCAGGGACTCCGTGAGGACATCCGCCTTTTCGTCAATGCAACCTGCGGAGGAAACATCATGGGTCAACATGAAGACACCGTATGGGAGATTCTCGAAAACATGTGCGAGAACTCCATCAACAATGACTCCATGGGATTATTCGACAGGACGAATACCCGCGCAGCGACGAATCTTAAGGGAGCACATGAGACGCAGGGCCTGTCCGCATCAGTCGACCTGGAATTAATGGCCAGTCGATTGGACAAGGTCTCAATTATTGAAAAGAAGGTGGATGAGCTGACTCAGCACTTGCAGCGAGCCACCTCTGCGCGTAACTCCTTTGCACAACCTCCTTCCACACAGGAGACTGTGCAAAACATCCTACACCGATCCTCCCCTGGGATGGATCCATGTCCATCCCCATCTGATTCTTGGACTGGAAGATCATCTGATCCTTTCTTCACCAGCCGGGGGAACTCCATTCCCCCTTTCCCTGATTCTCAGGAGGTTCCTCAGACCTGCGAGGACCTCAACGCCATCCAGAACGACCCATTCTCCAACACTTACAACCCTGGATGGCGAAACCATCCAAATTTTCAGTGGGCGGGAAATTCTCAAACCCAAAGACCACCTTTTCAGTCCCGCCCACAGCCCTCTCATCACTACCAGCCGCCTCAGCCTCGGCCCAACCCTACTTATCCATCAGGGCCAAATCAAGATCAAATGTCCTTAATCCTTCAGACTCTGGCTGACATTCAAAAATCGAATGCGGCCATTCAAAAACAGCACAAGGACGAGCTTACTGAAGTCAAAACTCAGCTGGCCCAGTTGGCAAATTCTCGCCAGCCAGGCACACTCCCTTCCCAACCCCTTCCTAACCCAAATAACGTGCCAACCCAGAAGCGCGTTATGAATCCAAATTTAGGCCACGCTCAATGGATTTATCAGGCCCCTACTGCCCCATCTCCAGACGAGATGGAAGCCTCTACTTCTCGTACGGGATTTCAGCAGCAGCCACCCCTCCTACCAAATCCAAACCAAAATCAGGCCGGATTAAATTCTGTAACAACACGTAGTGGTAAGACAACTCAGGACCAGTATTATCCAAACCACGCCCAGCCTGATAATCATGACCCTAGGATAGTTATCCAAGGTACCGCTGTTCCAGACCCACAACCAGGACCTATCCTAGAGGAACCAACCAAGATCCCGTTTCCCGAGGCCCTGACCAAGGGAAAGAAGACCACCAAACCCGTGGCCCCTGAGGAGGACCTGGTCAAGCTCTTTGAGCAGGTCCACATAAACATCCCCTTGATGGATGCAATCCACCACGTACCAGCTTACGCACGATTTCTAAAGAATATATGTACACCCCAGCGTAAGCCGCGAACCAAGGGAGGGAGCCCAATTGTTCTGTCAGAGCAAGCCAGCTCTGTAATCCTTAGTAGACTCCCACCCAAGGCAAAAGATCCTGGAACTCCCCTGATCTCCTGTAAGATAGGTGGTACCCAATTTGACAGAGCATTGTTAGACTTAGGTGCATCTATAAATCTGATACCCACATCCTTACTTGACCATCTGGAAGAATCTGAGCTGAAACCAACCGAGGTGACATTACAATTAGCAGATCGATCTATAAAGTCACCAAAAGGGATTCTCGAGGATGTTATCGTGAGAGTGCGGGATTTCTATTTTCCAGTGGACTTTATAGTCTTAGACATGGATGCACCTGAGAACCCTAGGGATACACCAATCATTCTAGGGAGACCTTTCTTGGCTACTGCTAGAGCCAACATCAGCTGTGAGGAGGGCCAAATAGAGCTTAAATTTGGAGATCAAACACTGAAAATTGATATATTTAAGGCCCAACAAGGAATTAATTGCGGCGTCATCGAACAAATTTGTGACATCAAGACTTTGGTTGATGAATCACACCTCCAGAATGACTTGAGTATGCCTCATCAACCACAGAAGGATCTTGACCCGCAAACAGAGGAGTCCAATCCGGATGTGAACAACCCAGTAACTCCCACCCTTGAACCTCACATCTATACTGAACCACCCGCTGCTGCTGAAAACCCCATCCTCGAACTGAAACCCCTTCCTGCTCATTTAAAATACATCTTTTTGGGTTCTAATCAGACCCTTCCTGTGATCATCAATTCCAACCTCAATCCTGAACAGGAATACCGTCTGATTGTTGTCCTCCAGCAACATCGCAGAGCCATCGGATGGACCCTCGATGATTTGACTGGAATAAGTCCCTCTTATTGTACTCATCATATCTATTCAGAAGAGGGCACACGACCTTCTCGTGAAATGCAGAGACGCTTAAACCCCAATCTGCAGGAGGTCGTGAAAAAGGAGATCATCAAGTGGTTAGATGCCGGGATCATCTACCCGATCTCCGATAGTCGTTGGGTGAGCCCGATTCAGGTCGTGCCTAAAAAGGCAGGACTCACCACTATAACGACTGAGACCGGAGAAATCATTCCTACCCGATTAGCCAACTCGTGGAGAGTCTGTATAGATTACCGTCGACTCAATTCCTCCACGAAGAAGGATCATTTCCCACTACCCTTCATTGATCAAATTCTCGAAAAACTAGCGGGAAATAGGTTCTTCTGCTTTCTTGACGGGTACTCCGGTTATAACCAGGTGGCAATCCATCCTGAGGACCAAGAAAAGACCACATTCACCTGCCCCTTCGGAACATACGCTTTCCGAAGGATGCCTTTCGGTCTTTGCAATGCACCCGCTACTTTTCAGCGATGCATGCTTGCCATATTCTCAGATATGGTAGGTGATTATCTGGAAGTCTTCATGGATGACTTTTCAGTTTTCGGAGCATCATTCGACGATTGCCTCCAGCACTTGGTCCAGATACTCAGGCGGTGCATCGACGTGAATTTGGTTCTTTCCTGGGAAAAGAGCCATTTCATGGTGCCTGAGGGAATTGTCCTGGGACACTCAATTTCGGAGAAAGGTATCCAAGTGGATCGAGCTAAGGTTAATCTGATTTCTCGCCTTCCTATGCCTAGCTCGATCAGGGACATCCGATCCTTTTTAGGGCATGTCGGTTTTTATCGACGATTTATCCCTGATTTTTCAAAAATCGCACGCCCCCTGACCACTCTTCTCTCCAAGGATGTTCCCTTCGAAATCTCCAGGGAATGCACTCAAGCATTTGAAATCCTGCGTGACCGAGTCACCCAAGCCCCGATCCTACAGTCCCCTGATTGGTCTCAACCCTTTGAGATCATGTGTGATGCATCCGACTTCGCTGTAGGAGCGGTTTTGGGGCAGAAAAATGACAAGAAACCTGTGGTCATTTACTACGCCAGCAAAACACTCGATGAGGCTCAGCGTAACTATACAGTTACTGAGAAGGAGCTGCTAGCTGTAGTATTTGCCCTAGAGAAATTCAGATCATACCTTCTGGGTTCCCATGTCATCATATACTCGGATCACACGGCTGTGAGGCATCTCCTTGCAAAGAAGGACGCGAAACCTCGATTGATCCGATGGATCTTGCTGTTGCAAGAATTTGACCTCGAGATTCGCGATAAAGCGGGAAAACAAAACGTGGTAGCTGATCACTTGTCCCGTCTTCCTTCTGAAATGATAGACCCTTCCGGACCCATCACTGAGCATTTTCCCGATGAGCACCTGCTGACTATTGGTACTAGCCTTCCATGGTTTGCTAATATTGTAAATTACTTGGCATCTCATCAGACCCCGTCCGATTGGCCGAAGGCCAAGAAAGACAAATTACGCTCCGATGCCAAGTATTACATTTGGGAAGACCCGTACCTCTTCCGCATAGGTGCCGATCAGATCATCCGGAGATGTATCCCGGAAGGGGAAGTCAACAATATCCTCTCTTTCTGCCATGACCAGGCATGCGGTGGCCATTTTGCCGGGCATAAAACCGCATCAAAAGTCCTCCAGTGCGGCTTTTACTGGCCCACACTGTTCAAAGACGCATACAGTCATTGCAAGGCATGCAGTCGTTGCCAGACTTTGGGCAACATGAGCCATCGCGACATGATGCCTATGCAACCGATGCTAGTATGCGAAATCTTTGATGTTTGGGGGATTGATTTTATGGGCCCCTTTCCTGTTTCGGATGGTTTCGAATACATTCTGTTGGCTGTGGACTACGTGTCCAAATGGATCGAAGCCATACCGACCCGAACCTGTGATCACAAAATCGTTCTCAAATTCATTCATCAACACATTTTCTCAAGGTTCGGGATTCCTCGTGCAATAATCTCTGATGGGGGGACCCATTTCACAAATGCTCAGTTTAGGTCACTGATGACCAAATACGGGGTGTCTCACCGAATCTCTACTCCTTACCACCCCCAAACTAATGGTCTAGCTGAGCTGTCGAATCGGGAGATCAAGAAAATCCTACAGGTCACTGTTCGACCTGACAGGAAGGACTGGTCGTCCCGACTTCCGGAAGCATTGTGGGCCTATAGGACCGCCCACAAGACCCAATTGGGCATGTCTCCCTTTAGATTGGTGTACGGAAAGGCATGCCACCTTCCCGTCGAACTGGAGCATAAAGCCTATTGGGCAGTACGGAACTGTAATCTAGATCTTTCTAAGGCTGGGACCCACAGAAAACTCCAAATCAGCGAGATCGATGAATTACGCACAGACGCGTACGAGAACTCGCAAATCTACAAGGAGCGGGTTAAAGCCTTCCACGACAAACACATCTCGAGAAAGATCTTTCATCCTGGTCAAAAGGTCCTACTATTTGATGCCCGACTCAAACTCTTCCCAGGAAAACTGAGATCTAAGTGGGTCGGACCATATTTGGTCCGACAGGTTTTTGGAAATGGAGCAATCGAAATCAGTCCACTCAGCCACGATTCTGAACCTTTCATCGTGAATGGTCAAAGACTCAAGCCGTTCATTGATGTAACTTCTACTGATTTGGCTGAGGCATCTCATATCCTCCTTTCCCCTTGAGCTTATTGCGCCCAGCCGATGGCGTAAAACTCAGCGCTTAACGGGAGGCAGCCCGTCATTCTCTTTGAAAACCTGAAACTTGTTCTGACACCTTTCAGCACTCGAAGTTCACCCTGAACTGAGACCCCCTAGGTTACAATGAGGACATTGCAAATCTTAGGCATGGGGGGGTAGGAAAGTGCAAAAACTTGTAAGAAAAGGTTTCAAGCAAAAAAAAAATTCACATATGCCAAAAATACCATAAAAATTAAAAAAAAAAAAAAATTTTCAAAAAAGAATAAGAGGAAAAGAGGAGAAGGAAAATTTTGTGAAGGAGAAAAGAAACAAAATGAAAAAGGAGCACAAAATTATAAGAAAAGTTGATAGTCATTAGTAAGGAACTAAGGAATTAACCTAAGTTCTAGACCTCATTCAAGAAAATAACTGAAAAGTGCACAATGAGATTAGTAAGAATGCAAACCTTAGGCATTCTTGAATAGACTCTTAGTACTCATTAAGATCTGGACACTCCTCAAGAGGTTGAGGATAATGAAAAGCTGAAGTATTAGGTCTAAGGCTTAGGGAGTATTCGGCCTCGTTAACTAATTTTTGGTTTACGGGACTCAGTAACCTAAGCACCCTAATCTCACACACAGCCTGGTTCAGTAAGCATAAAAATCAGAATCACGCAGAAGCGTCGCAAAAATCTGAAAAGAACACCTAGAATAGGAATGGCCGATCAACACAAGTTGATTTGGACGAGTTCCCAGCGCGGAGAGGCGGGAAATCTCCTCGAAGATGCGTAACAAAATATCATCTCCTCGGTGCTTGTCTCTTAGGATATTTACATATCCTACGGGGGGCATGTAAGCACTCTGCTGGTTCAGATTCCATGGATGGCATTATCTCGAAATGTCAATTGCCAGGGTCTGGATTCGGCCACGGAATACCATGGATGGGATTATCTCGAAATCTCAATAGCCAGGGTTCCGGGGGTTGCCATGGGCGGTGCTATCTCGAAGCATCGATCGCCAGGAACCCTTGAGGATTGATGATGGGAGCAAGGAATCTGATACAGACCGTGTTGAAAAGCCAATCCTAGACTAGAACTAAAAAGAAAAAGAGAGAGAAAACTCTCCAAACAGAAAAAAAAACTTTCTATCTCTCTCTCTTACAAAACGCACTGCGAACTGAGCCAGGGCTAAAATCATTTCAAGCACGGGTGCTTTAACCACGAAGTCCAATAAACCTTAGGTTAGTTCTTGTGGGCCTTAAAAACCTTTGCTAAAAGACTGAGGCTAAGGCTAGACAGATTTGGATCTTGATTGGTACTAGAGTATCTTTTAGGCCTATGGTCAGCATTCTAACCTAATCTATGCTCAAATAAAAAAGCACTTATCTAAAACCATTGAAAACTTCATGGTCTAGAACAAGGGTTGAAACCTTAAGTTTTTTTTGCTAAGGGACTAGCAAAAGCTAGGCATGGGGGTATGATGAGAACCTCATCATGAGCCATAACTAGCTCATTTTGACCCAATACAAAGGATAAAAGCTCCTATATATCTCAAGGAAAGGCTTAACTCAGAGAATTCTGAGTTTGAGAAGAAAACCAGTCACAAGGGGTAAAAGTGCAATTTTACCAGTATAATCTGCATACAGGGTAATTCTGGGCCCAAACACAGGTCAAAACAGCTTAATAAGAATAAAAGTGGGATGAGATGATCTAGCAAGGGCTACAGCACTTCCAAGGAACCAAATGATAATCTGTAACCCTAAAACAACCCACTTCAATTCACAAGGTTCGAGGCAAAGTAAAAATAGAATAAACCCTCTAAAATTCATAGAAAAATAATCTCTAGGGTTTAGAACCTTCAATTTGGCCTTTAGAACCCATTTTGACCTACATTGAGAACCATGCCCAATTAATAACTTAATTTGGGTTTTTGCGCAAATTAACCGGTCAAACAAGGTTTAATATGAAAATAAAATTCACCATCAGATTCCTTAGGTCCTAATTAGTCATGTATAAAAACTTGAGCCTAAGAAGAAACCTCCTTGACCGAATTTACACTTTGGTCCTCATATATTTACTCTTTGGCCCTCAACTTTTGAACCCTCGCATTTAGGCCCCTAACTCTCCTTCGTTCTTTGCAAACAGGTCCCTCCTGCAAAACCCTGCCAGCACCATGCTCCGGCGACCTTGCGCGGAGCATGGCGCCGCGCAGGGTGAGGTGGAGGACCTGGCAAGTGTACCGGGGGTGCCCTGCGTCGTCAGCCGTCGCAGGAGCACCCCCATGGTCACTGTAGCCCCCCATACCGGCCGTGCGAACGCACGGACGGTATGGGTTCGAATTCCGACCATGCTCCGGCGAGGGAGACACGTCGTCTCCCTCCGCCTTCTTCCCTGCTTCAACCCTATAAATACCCCCCGCCGCTCCACCGACGAAGGCAGCCTGGATCTGACGGAGAAAACCCCCAATTTTCCTCTCTTCTTCCTCCGGCAGACGCTCACCAGCTCCGGCGACTTCCTCCCCCTCCACCTCGTCGCTCTGCCGCACTACCAGCAGCAGAGACCTCCTCCCCTGCTCTTCCCGCGCCACGCCGCACCCAGCTGGCGCCTCTCCAGCCCTCTGCTCGCCGCCGCCCCTCTCTCTGAGCATCATCTTCTCCGGCGACAGTCGATACGACTGTCGCCCTGTTCCTCCCCCTTCGTCCCTGCAGTTAAGTTAGACTTACTCCCCTTCTCCTCCTCTTTCTTTCCCCGCTTTCGATTTAGTCAATTAAGCCCTCTACCGACCCTGTTCACCCTCGTCCTCTCCGCCTCCGACCACCCTCCGGCGAGCCGCTCCCATCACCTCAGCGACCCACACGGCTCGCCGACCACCGCAGAACCTCCGCCTCCTCACCCTGATCCTCTTCCGCCCCTCCACTTCCCACCAAACACCCTCTGCAGACCCACCGAACACACCCACTCCCTCGCTCACAGTCTGACCTAGGACGACCTAACAGCTCCATCTCGCCCCCTGCAGACCCCCTGACCACCTTCGCCGTGCCACGGCGAAGGTCCCCCGCCTGTCTGATTTGGCCGAGAGGCCGTGCCATTGGTTTCAGGTTCCAGGCCTTGACCGCCATTGGCGAGGAAGCTCGAAGCCTGCTCGAGGTTGCTCCAAGCCGAGATATCCCAGGTTGAAAAGCCACGGCCAGCGCGGAAGAGTCTTGCGCACACACCCCGGCCCTCAATTGGAGCTGCGCGCCTCAACAGCTGATACAATTGGAAGCGCCATCCCTGCTGCAGGCGTGAGAGAAACGGGTGCGCGGATAGTCCCACCTCGGAACCTTCTGAAGCCACGCACCCACATAAATTGAAAAACTGCCACCATCTGTTTGCCTCAGTTACCACGGGGTGAGGTCCCTCTCACCCGACCCGACCCGACTCGGCCTCGTCCGTGACCACGCTCCGCGGACCTGGCCCGACCCGATTAGACTGACCTGCACTCCTCGCCCACCACGCACGCCGGTGGGCCTGGACCCGGGCCTGACCCGAACCCGATTACCCGGTAGCGCTCTGGGAGAGCTTCCGAAGAGTGATTTCAGAGAGAGAGATACGCGGGGGAAGGGGGTAGAGTAGGTTTTTGCCTTCTGATGAACTCTTGAGCGTGCAGGCACAGGTGAAGGACTGCGGAAGAAGAAGCAGCTGCACTGTAGCAACTGCTCAGTTAAGTCGTCGAAGCACCGGGCCAGACGACGGACAGTCAGCAGCCAGAGCAACACAGAAGGCAGGCTGAAGAAGAAGGAAGGGAGACTTAGTAGCCGAAGGCAGAAGCACCACGATTGCAGAAGAAGAAATGAAGAGAAGCAAGAAGCAAGAAAAGAAGAAGACGATCTGAAGAAAAAGAAAGAAAGGAAACAAGGAAGAACAGAAGAAGAAGAGCACGAGGGGAAAATCTGAAGAAAGCAGAAGAAAAAGAAGAAGAAGAAGAAGAACAGGAAGAACCAAAAACAAAGAGGAAGAAAGAAGAAAAGAAGCAGAAGCCAATTTTTCATCTCTCTCTCTCTCTCTTTATTTTTGTAATAGAACTTGTATATCTCTAGAATACAACTTGCTCCCTGAGTTCGACCTCGGGAACTCTTTTATTTTTCCGAGTAAAAAATTTTTATATGAAACGTTGGTAACAACCGGCTTTACTACAACGAATTAACAACGAAAACCGACGTTCCATCATTTTGGCGCCGTTGCCGGGGAGCAACGGCTATTCTAGAGGTAAACATTCCTGTATCTTTTAATTTCTGATAATCTCCTCTCTTTTATGCAGCTACAGGAACTCAAGAAGACAAGCAACCACTCGACAACCACTCCGAAGACAGGTAAATCTTTTCTCTCACTATTAACCCCTACACTCTAAAGAAAAAGAAAAGAAAAAAACAAGCAATATAGGGCTAACCTGTCTTCCATATTTAGTAACCATAAGAGTTGCATGTCTTCAACTCATTATTTCTGCACACTATCAAGGGTATTTAAGGGCTAACACATTCTTGCTTGAGCCCTAATTACCCAACAAAGAATTAACTGGACCAAGTAGAGCCAACCTAGGATCCAACACTAGGGATTTAGAGACACACTACTTAACTCAAGAATTGAGAAAACCAAATGAAGTGTGCCCAAGCCCTTGTCTGAAAATACCTATACAAGAAAAATCCTAAACAATTGGCTCTCTCTAAACACTTGAACCCTAAAAGACAGGACCTAAAAGCTCTTGAAGAAAACAATAGGTAAAGTTGACCCCTTGGGTTAACCAACCTTAAATTAGGTCACTCTTTGCACTTAAAAAGACTAAAGTTCAAGTGAAACCTTAAGCACCCTGATCTTAAAATTGGTAAACTTAAGAGGTCAAGATCCCCATTCTGGTCTACCTGGAACCGCAGTGACAAGAGAGGTCGGGTGGGGGAAACCCTGTAACCCGTGGGGACGCTCTACCGTGTAGGGGTCTTCGCGGGACTCTCCCTCTCTGGCTGCCCAGGTAATTCTCAGGTGGACGATCTTTCTGATCAAGGGGTCCATCTGCCCCGCACCTCTATAGTCACCCAACACATTTTTGGGTGTCTTGATTGGGTCCATCACCTTCTAAACCTACCTCTCCCAACTGTGCATGTACGGAAGGAGGTCTCTAAGACCACCCTTAAGACCTCCTTTAGAAATTCACTCTCGTCAAGGCCAAGCCTCGACACCCGTGTTTGTGCAGCAACACCCTCACATTATTCTCTCTTCTGATTCAGAACCAAGTTCTTCTTCTTCCCCCATCATGGCTCAGCCAGTTGAGGAAGAAAATAATCTGGAGCACCAGCTCCAGCGACTCAATGACCTCTTCCAAAACTTCGTACACCCACCACAGCGTCCTATGATGCGGGACCACTACAATCCTGCTGCGGTGGCAATTGAGCCTCGAGTTAGAATCCCGATTGGAGGACCTGATTCCGAACTAAAGCCCAACATGATTCACGCTATACCTAAATTCCATGGGCTTAATTCTGAAGATCCCTTCCAGCACATCAAACAGCTTAAGCATCTGGCCCACACTTTTGGATCAGATGCGCAAAATCGGGATATTCTTCTCATGAAGATGTTCTCCTTTTCTCTTATGGACAAGGCCGCCCATTGGTATCAAACTCAGACCCGGCCGATCAACACTTGGGAAGAACTTCAATCCGAGTTTTTGAAAAAGTTCTTTCCCGTTGGTCGGACCAACGCCTTGCGCCATCAGATTACACACTTCACTCAACAATCAGGAGAACCTCTCCATGAGGCATGGGATCGTTTTCAGGATCTCATGAGGAAGTGCCCCCATCACGGAGTTCCTAAATGGGAACAAGTCCAATCTTTTTACCAGGGACTCCGTGAGGACATCCGCCTTTTCGTCAATGCAACCTGCGGAGGAAACATCATGGGTCAACATGAAGACACCGTATGGGAGATTCTCGAAAACATGTGCGAGAACTCCATCAACAATGACTCCATGGGATTATTCGACAGGACGAATACCCGCGCAGCGACGAATCTTAAGGGAGCACATGAGACGCAGGGCCTGTCCGCATCAGTCGACCTGGAATTAATGGCCAGTCGATTGGACAAGGTCTCAATTATTGAAAAGAAGGTGGATGAGCTGACTCAGCACTTGCAGCGAGCCACCTCTGCGCGTAACTCCTTTGCACAACCTCCTTCCACACAGGAGACTGTGCAAAACATCCTACACCGATCCTCCCCTGGGATGGATCCATGTCCATCCCCATCTGATTCTTGGACTGGAAGATCATCTGATCCTTTCTTCACCAGCCGGGGGAACTCCATTCCCCCTTTCCCTGATTCTCAGGAGGTTCCTCAGACCTGCGAGGACCTCAACGCCATCCAGAACGACCCATTCTCCAACACTTACAACCCTGGATGGCGAAACCATCCAAATTTTCAGTGGGCGGGAAATTCTCAAACCCAAAGACCACCTTTTCAGTCCCGCCCACAGCCCTCTCATCACTACCAGCCGCCTCAGCCTCGGCCCAACCCTACTTATCCATCAGGGCCAAATCAAGATCAAATGTCCTTAATCCTTCAGACTCTGGCTGACATTCAAAAATCGAATGCGGCCATTCAAAAACAGCACAAGGACGAGCTTACTGAAGTCAAAACTCAGCTGGCCCAGTTGGCAAATTCTCGCCAGCCAGGCACACTCCCTTCCCAACCCCTTCCTAACCCAAATAACGTGCCAACCCAGAAGCGCGTTATGAATCCAAATTTAGGCCACGCTCAATGGATTTATCAGGCCCCTACTGCCCCATCTCCAGACGAGATGGAAGCCTCTACTTCTCGTACGGGATTTCAGCAGCAGCCACCCCTCCTACCAAATCCAAACCAAAATCAGGCCGGATTAAATTCTGTAACAACACGTAGTGGTAAGACAACTCAGGACCAGTATTATCCAAACCACGCCCAGCCTGATAATCATGACCCTAGGATAGTTATCCAAGGTACCGCTGTTCCAGACCCACAACCAGGACCTATCCTAGAGGAACCAACCAAGATCCCGTTTCCCGAGGCCCTGACCAAGGGAAAGAAGACCACCAAACCCGTGGCCCCTGAGGAGGACCTGGTCAAGCTCTTTGAGCAGGTCCACATAAACATCCCCTTGATGGATGCAATCCACCACGTACCAGCTTACGCACGATTTCTAAAGAATATATGTACACCCCAGCGTAAGCCGCGAACCAAGGGAGGGAGCCCAATTGTTCTGTCAGAGCAAGCCAGCTCTGTAATCCTTAGTAGACTCCCACCCAAGGCAAAAGATCCTGGAACTCCCCTGATCTCCTGTAAGATAGGTGGTACCCAATTTGACAGAGCATTGTTAGACTTAGGTGCATCTATAAATCTGATACCCACATCCTTACTTGACCATCTGGAAGAATCTGAGCTGAAACCAACCGAGGTGACATTACAATTAGCAGATCGATCTATAAAGTCACCAAAAGGGATTCTCGAGGATGTTATCGTGAGAGTGCGGGATTTCTATTTTCCAGTGGACTTTATAGTCTTAGACATGGATGCACCTGAGAACCCTAGGGATACACCAATCATTCTAGGGAGACCTTTCTTGGCTACTGCTAGAGCCAACATCAGCTGTGAGGAGGGCCAAATAGAGCTTAAATTTGGAGATCAAACACTGAAAATTGATATATTTAAGGCCCAACAAGGAATTAATTGCGGCGTCATCGAACAAATTTGTGACATCAAGACTTTGGTTGATGAATCACACCTCCAGAATGACTTGAGTATGCCTCATCAACCACAGAAGGATCTTGACCCGCAAACAGAGGAGTCCAATCCGGATGTGAACAACCCAGTAACTCCCACCCTTGAACCTCACATCTATACTGAACCACCCGCTGCTGCTGAAAACCCCATCCTCGAACTGAAACCCCTTCCTGCTCATTTAAAATACATCTTTTTGGGTTCTAATCAGACCCTTCCTGTGATCATCAATTCCAACCTCAATCCTGAACAGGAATACCGTCTGATTGTTGTCCTCCAGCAACATCGCAGAGCCATCGGATGGACCCTCGATGATTTGACTGGAATAAGTCCCTCTTATTGTACTCATCATATCTATTCAGAAGAGGGCACACGACCTTCTCGTGAAATGCAGAGACGCTTAAACCCCAATCTGCAGGAGGTCGTGAAAAAGGAGATCATCAAGTGGTTAGATGCCGGGATCATCTACCCGATCTCCGATAGTCGTTGGGTGAGCCCGATTCAGGTCGTGCCTAAAAAGGCAGGACTCACCACTATAACGACTGAGACCGGAGAAATCATTCCTACCCGATTAGCCAACTCGTGGAGAGTCTGTATAGATTACCGTCGACTCAATTCCTCCACGAAGAAGGATCATTTCCCACTACCCTTCATTGATCAAATTCTCGAAAAACTAGCGGGAAATAGGTTCTTCTGCTTTCTTGACGGGTACTCCGGTTATAACCAGGTGGCAATCCATCCTGAGGACCAAGAAAAGACCACATTCACCTGCCCCTTCGGAACATACGCTTTCCGAAGGATGCCTTTCGGTCTTTGCAATGCACCCGCTACTTTTCAGCGATGCATGCTTGCCATATTCTCAGATATGGTAGGTGATTATCTGGAAGTCTTCATGGATGACTTTTCAGTTTTCGGAGCATCATTCGACGATTGCCTCCAGCACTTGGTCCAGATACTCAGGCGGTGCATCGACGTGAATTTGGTTCTTTCCTGGGAAAAGAGCCATTTCATGGTGCCTGAGGGAATTGTCCTGGGACACTCAATTTCGGAGAAAGGTATCCAAGTGGATCGAGCTAAGGTTAATCTGATTTCTCGCCTTCCTATGCCTAGCTCGATCAGGGACATCCGATCCTTTTTAGGGCATGTCGGTTTTTATCGACGATTTATCCCTGATTTTTCAAAAATCGCACGCCCCCTGACCACTCTTCTCTCCAAGGATGTTCCCTTCGAAATCTCCAGGGAATGCACTCAAGCATTTGAAATCCTGCGTGACCGAGTCACCCAAGCCCCGATCCTACAGTCCCCTGATTGGTCTCAACCCTTTGAGATCATGTGTGATGCATCCGACTTCGCTGTAGGAGCGGTTTTGGGGCAGAAAAATGACAAGAAACCTGTGGTCATTTACTACGCCAGCAAAACACTCGATGAGGCTCAGCGTAACTATACAGTTACTGAGAAGGAGCTGCTAGCTGTAGTATTTGCCCTAGAGAAATTCAGATCATACCTTCTGGGTTCCCATGTCATCATATACTCGGATCACACGGCTGTGAGGCATCTCCTTGCAAAGAAGGACGCGAAACCTCGATTGATCCGATGGATCTTGCTGTTGCAAGAATTTGACCTCGAGATTCGCGATAAAGCGGGAAAACAAAACGTGGTAGCTGATCACTTGTCCCGTCTTCCTTCTGAAATGATAGACCCTTCCGGACCCATCACTGAGCATTTTCCCGATGAGCACCTGCTGACTATTGGTACTAGCCTTCCATGGTTTGCTAATATTGTAAATTACTTGGCATCTCATCAGACCCCGTCCGATTGGCCGAAGGCCAAGAAAGACAAATTACGCTCCGATGCCAAGTATTACATTTGGGAAGACCCGTACCTCTTCCGCATAGGTGCCGATCAGATCATCCGGAGATGTATCCCGGAAGGGGAAGTCAACAATATCCTCTCTTTCTGCCATGACCAGGCATGCGGTGGCCATTTTGCCGGGCATAAAACCGCATCAAAAGTCCTCCAGTGCGGCTTTTACTGGCCCACACTGTTCAAAGACGCATACAGTCATTGCAAGGCATGCAGTCGTTGCCAGACTTTGGGCAACATGAGCCATCGCGACATGATGCCTATGCAACCGATGCTAGTATGCGAAATCTTTGATGTTTGGGGGATTGATTTTATGGGCCCCTTTCCTGTTTCGGATGGTTTCGAATACATTCTGTTGGCTGTGGACTACGTGTCCAAATGGATCGAAGCCATACCGACCCGAACCTGTGATCACAAAATCGTTCTCAAATTCATTCATCAACACATTTTCTCAAGGTTCGGGATTCCTCGTGCAATAATCTCTGATGGGGGGACCCATTTCACAAATGCTCAGTTTAGGTCACTGATGACCAAATACGGGGTGTCTCACCGAATCTCTACTCCTTACCACCCCCAAACTAATGGTCTAGCTGAGCTGTCGAATCGGGAGATCAAGAAAATCCTACAGGTCACTGTTCGACCTGACAGGAAGGACTGGTCGTCCCGACTTCCGGAAGCATTGTGGGCCTATAGGACCGCCCACAAGACCCAATTGGGCATGTCTCCCTTTAGATTGGTGTACGGAAAGGCATGCCACCTTCCCGTCGAACTGGAGCATAAAGCCTATTGGGCAGTACGGAACTGTAATCTAGATCTTTCTAAGGCTGGGACCCACAGAAAACTCCAAATCAGCGAGATCGATGAATTACGCACAGACGCGTACGAGAACTCGCAAATCTACAAGGAGCGGGTTAAAGCCTTCCACGACAAACACATCTCGAGAAAGATCTTTCATCCTGGTCAAAAGGTCCTACTATTTGATGCCCGACTCAAACTCTTCCCAGGAAAACTGAGATCTAAGTGGGTCGGACCATATTTGGTCCGACAGGTTTTTGGAAATGGAGCAATCGAAATCAGTCCACTCAGCCACGATTCTGAACCTTTCATCGTGAATGGTCAAAGACTCAAGCCGTTCATTGATGTAACTTCTACTGATTTGGCTGAGGCATCTCATATCCTCCTTTCCCCTTGAGCTTATTGCGCCCAGCCGATGGCGTAAAACTCAGCGCTTAACGGGAGGCAGCCCGTCATTCTCTTTGAAAACCTGAAACTTGTTCTAACACCTTTCAGCACTCGAAGTTCACCCTGAACTGAGACCCCCTAGGTTACAATGAGGACATTGCAAATCTTAGGCATGGGGGGGTAGGAAAGTGCAAAAACTTGTAAGAAAAGGTTTCAAGCAAAAAAAAAATTCACATATGCCAAAAATACCATAAAAATTAAAAAAAAAAAAAAAAATTTTCAAAAAAGAATAAGAGGAAAAGAGGAGAAGGAAAATTTTGTGAAGGAGAAAAGAAACAAAATGAAAAAGGAGCACAAAATTATAAGAAAAGTTGATAGTCATTAGTAAGGAACTAAGGAATTAACCTAAGTTCTAGACCTCATTCAAGAAAATAACTGAAAAGTGCACAATGAGATTAGTAAGAATGCAAACCTTAGGCATTCTTGAATAGACTCTTAGTACTCATTAAGATCTGGACACTCCTCAAGAGGTTGAGGATAATGAAAAGCTGAAGTATTAGGTCTAAGGCTTAGGGAGTATTCGGCCTCGTTAACTAATTTTTGGTTTACGGGACTCAGTAACCTAAGCACCCTAATCTCACACACAGCCTGGTTCAGTAAGCATAAAAATCAGAATCACGCAGAAGCGTCGCAAAAATCTGAAAAGAACACCTAGAATAGGAATGGCCGATCAACACAAGTTGATTTGGACGAGTTCCCAGCGCGGAGAGGCGGGAAATCTCCTCGAAGATGCGTAACAAAATATCATCTCCTCGGTGCTTGTCTCTTAGGATATTTACATATCCTACGGGGGGCATGTAAGCACTCTGCTGGTTCAGATTCCATGGATGGCATTATCTCGAAATGTCAATTGCCAGGGTCTGGATTCGGCCACGGAATACCATGGATGGGATTATCTCGAAATCTCAATAGCCAGGGTTCCGGGGGTTGCCATGGGCGGTGCTATCTCGAAGCATCGATCGCCAGGAACCCTTGAGGATTGATGATGGGAGCAAGGAATCTGATACAGACCGTGTTGAAAAGCCAATCCTAGACTAGAACTAAAAAGAAAAAGAGAGAGAAAACTCTCCAAACAGAAAAAAAAACTTTCTATCTCTCTCTCTTACAAAACGCACTGCGAACTGAGCCAGGGCTAAAATCATTTCAAGCACGGGTGCTTTAACCACGAAGTCCAATAAACCTTAGGTTAGTTCTTGTGGGCCTTAAAAACCTTTGCTAAAAGACTGAGGCTAAGGCTAGACAGATTTGGATCTTGATTGGTACTAGAGTATCTTTTAGGCCTATGGTCAGCATTCTAACCTAATCTATGCTCAAATAAAAAAGCACTTATCTAAAACCATTGAAAACTTCATGGTCTAGAACAAGGGTTGAAACCTTAAGTTTTTTTTGCTAAGGGACTAGCAAAAGCTAGGCATGGGGGTATGATGAGAACCTCATCATGAGCCATAACTAGCTCATTTTGACCCAATACAAAGGATAAAAGCTCCTATATATCTCAAGGAAAGGCTTAACTCAGAGAATTCTGAGTTTGAGAAGAAAACCAGTCACAAGGGGTAAAAGTGCAATTTTACCAGTATAATCTGCATACAGGGTAATTCTGGGCCCAAACACAGGTCAAAACAGCTTAATAAGAATAAAAGTGGGATGAGATGATCTAGCAAGGGCTACAGCACTTCCAAGGAACCAAATGATAATCTGTAACCCTAAAACAACCCACTTCAATTCACAAGGTTCGAGGCAAAGTAAAAATAGAATAAACCCTCTAAAATTCATAGAAAAATAATCTCTAGGGTTTAGAACCTTCAATTTGGCCTTTAGAACCCATTTTGACCTACATTGAGAACCATGCCCAATTAATAACTTAATTTGGGTTTTTGCGCAAATTAACCGGTCAAACAAGGTTTAATATGAAAATAAAATTCACCATCAGATTCCTTAGGTCCTAATTAGTCATGTATAAAAACTTGAGCCTAAGAAGAAACCTCCTTGACCGAATTTACACTTTGGTCCTCATATATTTACTCTTTGGCCCTCAACTTTTGAACCCTCGCATTTAGGCCCCTAACTCTCCTTCGTTCTTTGCAAACAGGTCCCTCCTGCAAAACCCTGCCAGCACCATGCTCCGGCGACCTTGCGCGGAGCATGGCGCCGCGCAGGGTGAGGTGGAGGACCTGGCAAGTGTACCGGGGGTGCCCTGCGTCGTCAGCCGTCGCAGGAGCACCCCCATGGTCACTGTAGCCCCCCATACCGGCCGTGCGAACGCACGGACGGTATGGGTTCGAATTCCGACCATGCTCCAGCGAGGGAGACACGTCGTCTCCCTCCGCCTTCTTCCCTGCTTCAACCCTATAAATACCCCCCGCCGCTCCACCGACGAAGGCAGCCTGGATCTGACGGAGAAAACCTCCAATTTTCCTCTCTTCTTCCTCCGGCAGACGCTCACCAGCTCCGGCGACTTCCTCCCCCTCCACCTCGTCGCTCTGCCGCACTACCAGCAGCAGAGACCTCCTCCCCTGCTCTTCCCGCGTCACGCCGCACCCAGCTGGCGCCTCTCCAGCCCTCTGCTCGCCGCCGCCCCTCTCTCTGAGCATCATCTTCTCCGGCGACAGTCGATACGACTGTCGCCCTGTTCCTCCCCCTTCGTCCCTGCAGTTAAGTTAGACTTACTCCCCTTCTCCTCCTCTTTCTTTCCCCGCTTTCGATTTAGTCAATTAAGCCCTCTACCGACCCTGTTCACCCTCGTCCTCTCCGCCTCCGACCACCCTCCGGCGAGCCGCTCCCATCACCTCAGCGACCCACACGGCTCGCCGACCACCGCAGAACCTCCGCCTCCTCACCCTGATCCTCTTCCGCCCCTCCACTTCCCACCAAACACCCTCTGCAGACCCACCGAACACACCCACTCCCTCGCTCACAGTCTGACCTAGGACGACCTAACAGCTCCATCTCGCCCCCTGCAGACCCCCTGACCACCTTCGCCGTGCCACGGCGAAGGTCCCCCGCCTGTCTGATTTGGCCGAGAGGCCGTGCCATTGGTTTCAGGTTCCAGGCCTTGACCGCCATTGGCGAGGAAGCTCGAAGCCTGCTCGAGGTTGCTCCAAGCCGAGATATCCCAGGTTGAAAAGCCACGGCCAGCGCGGAAGAGTCTTGCGCACACACCCCGGCCCTCAATTGGAGCTGCGCGCCTCAACAGCTGATACAATTGGAAGCGCCATCCCTGCTGCAGGCGTGAGAGAAACGGGTGCGCGGATAGTCCCACCTCGGAACCTTCTGAAGCCACGCACCCACATAAATTGAAAAACTGCCACCATCTGTTTGCCTCAGTTACCACGGGGTGAGGTCCCTCTCACCCGACCCGACCCGACTCGGCCTCGTCCGTGACCACGCTCCGCGGACCTGGCCCGACCCGATTAGACTGACCTGCACTCCTCGCCCACCACGCACGCCGGTGGGCCTGGACCCGGGCCTGACCCGAACCCGATTACCCGGTAGCGCTCTGGGAGAGCTTCCGAAGAGTGATTTCAGAGAGAGAGATACGCGGGGGAAGGGGGTAGAGTAGGTTTTTGCCTTCTGATGAACTCTTGAGCGTGCAGGCACAGGTGAAGGACTGCGGAAGAAGAAGCAGCTGCACTGTAGCAACTGCTCAGTTAAGTCGTCGAAGCACCGGGCCAGACGACGGACAGTCAGCAGCCAGAGCAACACAGAAGGCAGGCTGAAGAAGAAGGAAGGGAGACTTAGTAGCCGAAGGCAGAAGCACCACGATTGCAGAAGAAGAAATGAAGAGAAGCAAGAAGCAAGAAAAGAAGAAGACGATCTGAAGAAAAAGAAAGAAAGGAAACAAGGAAGAACAGAAGAAGAAGAGCACGAGGGGAAAATCTGAAGAAAGCAGAAGAAAAAGAAGAAGAAGAAGAAGAACAGGAAGAACCAAAAACAAAGAGGAAGAAAGAAGAAAAGAAGCAGAAGCCAATTTTTCATCTCTCTCTCTCTCTCTTTATTTTTGTAATAGAACTTGTATATCTCTAGAATACAACTTGCTCCCTGAGTTCGACCTCGGGAACTCTTTTATTTTTCCGAGTAAAAAATGTTTATATGAAACGTTGGTAACAACCGGCTTTACTACAACGAATTAACAACGAAAACCGACGTTCCATCAATAGGCATCTAGAGGATCTGGGTATTATATGGTATCATACAGCTTCTACATCCATTATACATGTCCATCTATAAATATGTACATAGCCTATTGCAAAAAAAAATAAAATAAAATAAAAGGTATTTAGCAATGATCTAAAGGCTGAAATAAAAATACAATAAGTGTTTATGGATATTCAACCACTGTTTTGAAGACTTTCCAGGCCACAGAAGCTTGATTCGCTTAGGCTTTGCTTAACTCACTTGAGCATTGATAAGATAGATCGGAATCTCTCCTATCTAAGGATGTATTCTTGTACCTGAGTCACCAGTACAGGATTCGTTGGTTTGCTTCTACTTGAGAGCCTAAGTAATCTTGGTTCACACTACACATATCGAGAAAGACCAGGTGAACATAAGATCCAACCCTAGTGTTTATTAGGGAAGGTGGAGTTCTTACCTATGCACACAGGTAGACTTTTTATCCCAGACTTTAGTCTTGTGTTTAGGAGAAACTCTTTCCACCAAAAAAGTACTCACCCACCAAAAACGTGTGCTCTTCCAAATAAAGTTGTAGGAGATATACTGACACTTGTTTCAAAAAAAGAAATCTTGCAAATAAGTCAATATATCTTTCAAATGTTTGTAAATTCTTCTCCCCAAAAAGCTTTTCAGGGCACATTACAAATACCCTGTTTCTACCATATATTCCTTGAGCCACAAAAGCAATAAAAGTGGGGTTAAGTTTTCCATCATCTTTTTGAGGGTCAATCAGAAGACATGAGCTGAAACTGGAACCAACCTGCACTTAAAAATTCGTGAAACCCTGGGCTTGATCCTTAATGTTCATCTGGTCGGTCATGATCCTTCACTATGCACAAACCATAATCTCTTGAGCTCTCGAGTACGGCAAAACCCTCTGAGTCCTGGAAATCGCACTTAGGGTTTAAATATCAAGAGTACAGGTTAGTGGAGAGATGATCTATATCATGTAAGACTTAAAATACCGGTAGTCTTCTCTGCAATTGGTTCCCACAATATCCAATGGATAAACACGTTAATGTTGCTTCAGAAAAAGATCTTCAGCTGAAGATCATTTCTAAACACGATACAAATGTGTTGCTAGGGACTAGCAAAAGATAAGCATGGGGGTATGATTGCACAACAAACTACATCAATAAATATGCCATCTTGTGTTATTTCCTAGCATTACCCATACATCTTATATAGCCATACCCGCATTTGTAAATAGACACCTGCATGCATTTATAAAGAGGGGAAGAGAGTAAAAATAAATGGCCATCCATTCTACTTCCATTATTAACATTTTCCTTGAGTGTGGCATCACAATTTCACCATTTCTCATTTCTTTTTATTTTTCTCATGCGGCTGCACGGCATGGTGCAGCATCCCCTCCTCGCCGCTTCTCCTGCCAGCAGCATGGGGAAGGGCATGCTGTCCCTCTATAAAACACCATGCACCATCCCCTGCGCTGGGCAACAGGTTTTTCCACCCTCAGACACCTCACTTCCACCCTCAAACCGGCACACACACAACACCACACATACCACTCACTGCCGGCCACTCTCTTCCCCTCTCCCTCTCCATACACAGCACCTCTTCTCACCAGTTGAGAAGAGGAACATTGAGTCCAGGAGAAGCTCATAGTGGGCTCAAGATCCCGCTGTGAGCTCCACCACCGCCCAGCTCCATCGTGAGCAGGTGGGTGTGGTGGGTTCTTGTTTTATTTCTTTTTTTTATTATTTTACATATTTTCTTTTCTGTTCTTTGTTTGATTTTGTTTTCAATTTCTTCTTCATCACCATTAGAGGAGAACTTCAAGCTCTGAAGCTCGCACACCACACTATGTGCGCACGCCCGTCACCGTCGTGCACCACCACATGCCTCAGGTGCCCTTCCGCACACGTGTGCGCGCTTTTCAGCTTCTCCACGCTCCTCCTTATCCGGTCTGCGCAACTCTCGCCACGCACTTGTGCACGCTGCCCAGTCAGTTTCCTCGCGGATTAGTTGGTCACCTTTTTGCCCTCGCACTGTAGCCGCGACCTCATGCGGCTACAGTGCAGTGACCAGTTTGTTTCTCAGTTATCCGGTCACCGTGCCTTCTCTCTCCTCCTCGCAACTGCCTCCAGCCAGTCACCCGCCTATGCTCCTGCACTCAGCATTGTGTGCCCACGCACCCAGACGACGGTTGCAGCCCTCGGACATCTTAAACCACTCACTCCTCTTACACACAGATGGCTGCTCCTCCTCCAGTGCACGCTCACACACACTGATGCACACACACACCAAGACACATACACACAGCCACTCACACACTCACGCATATACGTATATACGTACAAATATATATACACATTCACTTACCCTCACATATATTTACATATATAGTTATAGATATATATATATATATATATATATATATATATCCACTTATCGACATTCCCCTACACACATATTCACCTCACATGCACTACACATATACCTGTGCACTCAACCCTCCACCACCCATCGTATCGCGGGAATATTCGCACCAGTTGCAGATATTCCCCGATACCCGTGCAAAGCAAGCGCTTCCACACACACACACAATCGCTCCACACTTCACGCGGCACTCAGTCTTGTTGGTTACGTCTTGCTAAACGTAGACTAACTTGACACTGTGCTACATTTCATCTCCACTTCTACCTCCACCCCTATATACATAATATATAACTATATACACATATATATTCTGTATCTATTATATATCTATACATATATATACTAAGCTAAGTGTTTCTTTCTTTCCTAGCAACGTACTCTATTTTCATTTGTCTTTTATTTCTTGCTATTAAAAAGACCAAAAAAAAAAGAAGAGTAAAAGAGAAAAGATAATTCTTGTCTTGCAGGTACTCGATCTTGCGAATAATAAGATCAATTTTGGGAACCCCTAGTTGGCTACAAGCCAAGAAACATTTGGCTAAGGGCCAAGGACTTCATTTTTGAGGGTGTACCTCAAGAACAACATTATCACCAACAAAATCTTAAAAATAGAAAAAACCAAAAACATAATAAACGCAAGGAAGAGATGTGTTTTAGGAAAGGCATAGAAACTCCTTGATCTTCTAATTCCCGTCTCCCTGAGATCGAATCTGGGCCTAAAAGCGACCAAGATAAAATCAAGTAGACCAGATTAAAAGTTTTGTGAAACTAGTGTAGACTCGATTTATGATATCTCACTATACTAATTTCAACGACAATATCATCATATTAACAAAACCTATTCGAGTCGCACCATCAGCCATCTGATCTTTACGATTGGACGGCTTACGCTCTCGCGCGCTGTATTTGTTTAAAAGTGCGTGGGATCGCGCGTTAGACTGCAGCGCGCCCTCGCTTCGCCACGTGGACTTGATCACTACCTTCCACTCCTCATCTGACGACCTGATTTAATCCGCGCCCATCCTCGCGTAAATTGTGGCTCGAACGGGCGCCCGTTGCAAGATCTCGCGCACGCACATGCCAGCCAATGCGTTGCGCAAACCTTTTGTTATATGTACTTGTTTGTTTCTATTTATGCTTATCCAGTTTGGGCAGGCGACGTGGCACGCTCGTGACTGTTGGATGGAGATCCAACTGCCCACAACGTGCGATGCAGCCTTCCTAGATGGGGCGGTGGTGAGAAAGCGGCTGTGATGGCGCCACGTGACGCAATCATGGCTATTTATCTTCTTTTCCTTGTATTCGGTGATGTAGACCTCTGATCGAATTGATTTTTACACCGTTGGACTACGATCGTCAATCCGGATTTATCCGTACAGTTGGATTCTTCATCTGAAGCTCGAATCTTTATCCTTTAGCTCCATGATCTCTGTTCTTCTATGGATTGCTCACAATGCTTTGGTTGCCTGATGGGGACAATTTTGGAACCGTTGAACTCCTGTCGTCGTTCTGATTAGATCTATCCGATTTGATTTGACATCCATGGATTTGAATCATCTGCAATTAAAATCATCTCTCTTTTAGGTCATAAAATGACGATACTATTTATATCACTAATAAACTAGCTATTGTGTAAATTACGATGCCTATGAATGCATTATTCCTAAGTTATACCAGAATCTAACTTAATTCAAGTGATTTAAGTTGCATAATTGCTGTGCAATCACACCCTCATGCCTAAATCTTGCTAGTCCCTATCAAATGCATGACTAAATGCAAAGTGATCCTACATGCGTAATTTTTATCAAGAGTTTGACTAGATGTTTATGCCTTTTGTTTTTGTCCGAAGTTTTAGTAATCTAGATAATCGTGATTGTGTTTTGTTGTAGCCTATGCAACTTATCTAAGTGAAAAGTCAATCCACATTTAAAGCTTGTACTTGACCCTTAGTAAAAATCTATTGGGATAGACAAACTTCTCCCCTCGAGATTATAAGTAACCTGTATATTCAACCCCGACTTTTGAGTTAGGTAGAAGATTTTTGAGTCAAGTGAATTTATTTTTAGTGACTCACACTCATCTAATGCTACATATAGACTAGTACTTTAGAACCTAGATTTCCAGATTATTAAATAATTCAACTTAGAGAGATACAAGAAACTGTGCTCTCTTTAATTCCTTTGTACTAGTTCTCTCTCTTTCTTTCTCTTCCTTTTTCTTTCTATTTTTCTTTTTCTTTTTCTTTTCTTTCTTTTTGAGTTCACAACCTCTCCAGATTTATCAGTATATTTAGTCGTCTCTCCTAGCACTAACACTTTGATTAGGTTCTGATAACTCTACGACTAAGTCAGAATTCCTCAGCCCGTATTCAGGCGACCAGAAATACAGAAAAGTAGGTAAAGGCTGTATTTAGTGGATTGTGAGGGTAATGGGTGTTGTTGTCTCAAAACACTTGAAATAAACTCTAAAAACACTTATGAATTCTCTTTTTTTTTATGCTTTTTCTTTCTTGCTTTTCTACTCTTTTTGTGTGTGTGTGTATATATGCATAGACATATATACCTCTTTTTCTTTTCATACCGACATCTACTAATGTAACACAGTAACACATACGACTTTTATTCATGAGTCATTATTCGGGATTGGGGGATGTTAAAGAGGATATCAGGTGACTTATTTGGTGGAAGTGCCTATTTTCAGCACCAGGAAAGGAATGGATATGACAGTACATTTCTGACCTTGACATTAATACCCTCCTTCAGCTGAGGATTCCGTAAAGACGGTCGTGACCATCCACCTCAGTCCTAGTTCTATCAAAATCCACTCTCTGTGTATTTATCTTATTTGGTGGCTCTTAAGAGATTTACACTAAGAACTTGTACAAAGAAACCGAAAGCAAAAACTATACCTAATTCCGAATATCCTTATCTCATTATCTAGAGTTTAAGATTCCTCATACTAGTCTTAGAGCACTAGTAGACCTTCTACTCTCACCTTGCACTTTTTTGGTGGATCTGTTAGAACATAGTTTGCCTGACTGTCTAATTACTGTCCAAGGGTTTAGAAGAAGAATGCTTCTTTTCGACAAACTAAAGATGTTTATCGATTTTCATAGAGGATCCATTGCAAATTCTACGTGTAAGTGTGAAATTATACTGGATTCTAAAGTTAGGAATCAACTTAAGAATAAATACCTAATAAAACCTTAATAAAAATTCTTTATACCTAAATGCATTTTTTTTTCAGACATAAAGATAAGACATGCAATGTCTACTCCCCATGCCTATTCATTACAATGTCCTCATTGAAATGTATGCATGAAAATCAAAATATAATGAGCAAGAGAAAGGGATATCACCTGACTATGCTTGTTAATCTAGATCAGTATGGATGCAGAGGATCATTACAGGAAAATATATCAATTGTGACAGAAAATTACTGTCACAAAAACATTCACTACCATCACAAAAGCTTTTTTGAGACATGAACGTTAACCGTCCCAGAAAGTTTTACCGTCACAAATGTTAGAACATTTATGATAGTTAACAACCATCACAAAACATCTTACGTGACGATTAATAACCATTGTAAATTTACGATAGTAATTTCCTATCTCAAATTTTTTTGACGTCATTTCTCACAATTAATTTAATGTTAAAATTTGTGACATAAAAAACATCACAAATATATATACTGTTACAAAATTCTTCATTAAACGTCACAAAAGATTTTTATTTACCTATTTTTAATTAATGTAATATAACATTACAACAATCATAATACCTATTATAATTAGATTTTCTTTTGTCATTATTATTGTACCTATAATGTTAACACTCGTTATAGAAATATTCACACACATAACAAAAAAATATATTCACACGCATAAGTGATCAAAAAACACACTTTATTCATCCATAATTCAAAATATTCAAGTTCTTACAAGAAAAAGGTTCACACATCATACAATAGATAAATACATATCATCTATAATGTAAACTAATCAAAAAACTAATCTTTATCTTCATCGTAGAACTCATTTGTGTTGGTGGTCCTCGTTGCCAGCAACCCTCCTAAAGTGAGCTTGCCATCTCCTGTGATAGTGGTGCATGTGGAATTAAATTAAAAAGGTAGTAATTCATCACTAACGTGTATAGGCAAGCAAGAGTAGAGGAAAGCAATCTAAAAGGGATGTATACACATTCATGTGTGTGGGATTCGTATTCCTATCTTTGTTGGGTCCATGTCAATAACAAACGTTGATCATCCTTGAAAAAAGCAAGCCATTAACAAACATCAATCACCCTCTAAGAAAGCAAGCAAAAAAATCAAAAGGTCTACCTATATAGCATTGATGTCTAGTTCCTCAAGAACCTATTAGGTTCTTTCTTTATCAAACATAGATAAAGGCTCTGGTCCAATGAGAATAAGATAGAAGTAACTGAAATCAAAAGAGTCAAGGAAAAATTAAGATTTTGGCCAAATTAAAAAGGATGAGCAATGATTCATTAGTGCATGCTAAAGAGAATGCAGAAATAGCTATAATCTATAGTCAAAAAATGATATGAGTTTAATTACAAAGTTATAGGTTGCAAGAACCAATGAGCATGCTGATTTTGAATGTTAGTAATATATTCATATTTTTTACCGGAAACTCATGGCTATGATTGCTTAAATCAGTTATCCCTATTTTGAGCAATCCAAGTAATTAATCCCAATCAGGTTGCCATTCTCCAGCTGTTCTAGTGATTTGATTTTTTATGCCATATTCCTGACATGTATGCACTTTAGATGGTATAATCTCTGCTATAATTCCATACAGACTCTTGTAAAAACTAAAAACTAACCAAGATTACCTTAATTGGTGTATTACGAGTCCCAAAAAGTCCTGCAAATGAAGTGTGAAGAATAACAGGGTCATACTATTATGAACATTGAGTATATGGTCAACAATGGTAAGCCACATATTTTATAGCACAACAAAATCAAAGTCCATGACTCATATACCAAAAAAGAAAATGAACTTCTAATCAAAAGAAAAAAAAAAAGGTCCAAGAAGAAAAGATATATTCTTTACTCGTTGGTTTTCCGGTGCATGTAGAAGGGCCTCTTTCAATTTTGTACGTATCAAAGTTGGATCAACACCTAAGTTTACCTAAGTAACCAGAAGAAATTAGAAAGTTTTTTTTTTTTTTGAATCAAAACAAGTCTCCATTACTCAAGGCTCAAGCTATGATATGTGACTGAAAGCTAGAACTGAAAAACATAAGCATGAATCAAAACATTTGGTCAAAACCTTAACCAAAGAAATCTAATAAAACTAAGGATACCACAACAAAGATCCATGAATAATAGCAACATATGAAGCCTCTCAATAACCTCCCTTGAGATCATTGACCACATCATATGGAATGGGCGTCACAGTCTCCAGGGTAGCACCTGCCACCATGAAACCAGGCTTGGGACCCTCTAGCTGCCTCTTTGTGCTAATGACCTCACCTCTGGCCTTTGTCTCTGCCTTAAGTTTGTCGTTCCTCAGCTTCCTATGGTGGAATTCCTTAGTGCAGCAGGAAGGTTGTACATGCTCTACACATACATGAATCCTTTTGCAGATGATTCTATTTCCAACCTGACACCATAAACAAAAACCACTGATCAAAATTACGTACAAAGAGAATGAAAAGAAAGCACACATGTTTACAATTGTAACTAAACTTCCGACACAAAAACGAAGGAATTATACTACAAAGAACAAATAAAATTTCCAGACAATATTAAGATCTTGCCAAATGCACAGTTGAGTGCTAAGTAAGGGCAACTTTGGATTGCAAGGGGAAATGATAGGTTTTGGGTGATCAAAGCTACTTCATGCTCAAGTATGAATTTGCTCTATTGAGCTACATGATTCTTCAATAAGATGATGGGTACTAGTTTTTCCCTAGGAATTCCTACAGGACTTCTGATTCTTGTTGGATGATCTCCTTGAACAAAATCATGGAAAGAAAATAAAATGGAGATTTGCTTTGAATATGTAGCAAAGGCCATATGAGCACATTGCTTTAACAAACAGCCAAAGAATTCACTGTCTGATTAAGTAACATATTTGTAGTGTCGTTTCATGTGAGATAAATCCAAGGAGGTTTACATGAGGGCATTACTAGGCCTGTCAAAGGAAACATTCCTCTTTAACGAGGGATTCACTGAAGTGAACATCCAAGATTCGTATTCTAAAATTTGGAAAAGGTCCTGCTATTAAAGCACAAGCTGAAACAAATAATTAAGGGCTTCTAGGTATAGATGCACAAATTCTTTCTTTTCTTTTATGAAAAATAGAGGAAGGCTACTAGAAAATAATGCCCACAGGTAGTAAATACAAGAATAAATAAAGGCTTGCATTTGGAAGGGTTGTGAAGATGCTGGAACTAGCATTAGTAGGCAACAGAAGCAGGAAAACAATAATGAAATGGAGATTGGAAAGTTGGATGTTCACAGTCTAATGAAATCAACAGTGAGGAAGCATAAAAAGTTGGCTATGAAGGGAAAGTTCCTTGTAGGTAAAAAAAAGAAGTTAAATGCTAACTAAATTCAAGCAATTTGGCTAAAGGAAGGTGGTCATACAACTTTTCATAGCTATGCTAATGAAGGCAACTCAATCGACAATTAATTGAAAGACTAAAATCTTGATAAGGAGAAATGACAGAACTGCATATGCAGCTCACTTTATGGATTATAGTTTGGATCAACTTGGATAGAATGTAGAGGTTCCTCAGAGATGAAAGCAGCAGCTAATTTGGTCAATTTCAATTGCAGTGGAGGCATGGGAATCAAGCTAGAGAGGCACTGGTTGTTTTACATTGTTTCAGGAGGTGACGGATAAAATTTTATGGGTTTGCTGGATGCTCATGTTGCACCCATTTTTATATTTCCATTTCAAAAACAAAAAAGGGTTTGCTGGATGAGTTTGGGGGAGTTATTATAACATTATTGTAAGATTTCAGACAAGGCTGTTGATTAAAGGTTGATGATATCGATTCAACTGATTGTACCATTGATTACATGCCGATTAAATCGTCGAAGTTTTAACACAGTTTAGCACAATTTCTGCCATAAAAAGAGTCAATTGCACATTTGATTAAAGAGGCATGAATAACATAAATAGGATATTAAAAAATGGTGCAACCTTGAACCATTCTAACATGAGATTACCACTAGAAAGAAAAGGAGAAAGGGGATTTCCTTACTGGAATCAATTCAGCTACTATCCAAGGAAAATGGAGTTCACGGTTTCCTCAGTTAGTAAATTGTATGGATTACAGTAGAGCAAACAATAGATTCACTGAAAACAAGAACAAAGAGAACCAAGATCCTGTAGTTCCAGAACGACGAGCAAACACATCTGATTCTGACAATGATGGTACCTAGTTAATATACTGTGGTAAGTAGGATGTAGCTTCTTAGGTTTGAATGTTCCAGCCTGAGCAGTTGCTCTTTGTTAACAAAAATGATACGAAAATTTAGCTATAGTGGGTATATGATTTAAAGAAATTGCGAACAAACAAAGGAGCATCTGATAAGCGATCCACTTGGGGGCAAAGGCATCGAGAGGGAAGGAAGAGAAGGACAAATTGTTACGTGCTTGTTGATCTCGACGTCGATGGCGCTCTTGGTGACGTTCCAGACCCTGTCGGCGCGGCCGTGGTAGAACTTGTGGGGCATCCCCTTGTGGACAGCGCTGTTCACCTTGATGTCCACGTAATCCCCGATTCTGTAGGTCCTCAAGTACGTCGTCAGGGGTATGTAACCCTTCTTCTGGAAGGGCCGCGCGAAGAGGTCGCGCGTGCGCGAGCGGACACCGTGTCCTGCAACAAACAACAAACAAGATCAAATACCAAATACCTCAGCCTCAAAATCAAGGATCAGTTGTCGACCAAGAAAGGCCCCCAATAAAGCACCTATACTCTGTTTCCTCCATCTTCACGTGCAGCTAAAGAAGAGATCGACAGGCGAAACCCTAGGGAGAAGCGCAGCGGTGACTCGAAGGAGAAGCAAAGGACCCGAAGGCTCCAAAATGGGAGGAAGGGGAGGGGGATGATTGAGGTGATTGAAGTTGCCGATGCTGATAGGGTTGGGGATTAGGGGGAAGGAGGCTAAGGGTAACAACGGGTGGCGGAGGAGGAGGGTGGGTGGGGTTTAGATGGAGCCCTTCGTTGGGCGTCGTCGGGAGGAGGAACGAGGGTGGGCGGCATTTGGTGTTGGGGGCATTTGGTGTTGGGGGAGGGAAGGGGAAAGTAAGGGCCAAAGTAGCGAAAGGCAAAAGTTTCGATAGAACTGGGGAGAGGGGTGGGCAGGAGACTGGCCGCTCTTTCTTTTTTATAGATTTTCGAAATCTTTATTTTTGATCTCAAAAACTCTTATGATCGATTTTGAAAAGGATAAGGTATTACCGTCACAAAAAATAAATACTTTTGTGATAAAAATTTACCATTGTAAATAATTATCTCAAAAACATAATTTTCTTGTAATGGATGTAGAGCTATTTGTATAAAGTACTGGGTTACCTCCCAGTCAGTGCTAAGTTTAACGTCATTTGCCAAACTCAGTTCAGATTTAAGAAGGTTCCAGGAGGTTGATGTGACCATCGGGAATGGGATCACAGTTCTACATGATAAAAGGCTTCAATCTCTGACCATTTACCTTTGTCTCATTGCCAGACTTGGCATCCAGGATAAGCACAGCTCTATAAGGGTAGACTTTTCTTATAATGGACTTATCCACTTTGATCTTAATTTTCTCGGAAAGAGCTTCAAACGTGCATCAAATAACCAAACCTTTTATTAGGGACAAAGCTTAACCTAAATCCTCTAAAATTCATATAAAATATTCTCTAAGGTTTGGTACCTTCAATTTGACCATTAGAACCCGTCTTGACCCCAAACAGAGTCTTAGACTGACATTTGCCCTAATTTAGATTTTTACATAAATTACCCAATCAAAATAGGTTAAAACTTAAATCTAATTTCACCATTAGATTCCTTAGAGCCAAATTAGATTTGTACCAAAATTTGGGCCCAATCTGAGATTATCTTGACCAAGTTTACATTTTGGTCCAGTTAGACTTTTTCTATCTCATTTAGACCCTTATCTTTTTGAATTCTTTGCAAATAGCCCCCCAACTTTGTTGCATTCTTCACAAAAGGGTCTCTGCCACCATGAATCCTAATCTTACAAACTTTGGCAACTTTTGATTGAAGAGAACTCATCTACTCAATCAATTCCTTCCAAAATTGGAAGGGAGATTCCTTGAGCAGTCCTCTTTCCATTAAATCCATCCATGAGCCCTAAAACTTTTCCAATCTCTCATGCGAACGCATGAGAGATTTGGATATCTTAGAATTTCCAACTCTAGCGACATTTCCTAGCTTGGAAGCTTGGCTTCCAAGCTCAAAACTCCCTCTAGAGGCCTATAAAAGGACCCCCAGATCAGGCTGAACTTCCCAAACTTGATTTCGGCCGTGAAATCCCCATATTCCTCCTTCCTCTTCCGACCGCGAAGTTCCACAAGCTCCAGTGACTCCTGCTGACCTCCTTCGTCATCTGTCCACAATACCAGTGGCCGAATTCCCTTCCTCTCGTTCCTTCGCTCTTGGTCGTACCAGCAGGAGCCCCTCTATCTCCGTCGTCATTGCTGTCCCCATCATCGAGTACCTTCTTTCCCAACGCCGGCCTTCCTATGCCGGTGCTGTTCTTCCCCCTTCATCCATTAGTTTAGGGTTAGCTTAGTATCTTTTAGCTCTTAGGTTTAGTTTTGTACCCAAAAACAGCCCTTGACGTTAACGCTCACCTCTGTCTTCCCCATCTCCGACCACTCCTCTGGCGAGTCCATTTCACCTCCACAAACCACCAATCAACTCTCCAACCATTTCATGACCTTTGCCGCATCACGCCCTACCAAACCCCTCTCCCTATTTGCCTTCCCATCCACCCAAACCCTCTACCGAACACCACACCCTCCGCACCAACAATATGAGGTCGTCAGACCTCCTCACTCTGCCAATCACCTCTACACCACCATGGTTACGTTTGTCGTCATCCAGCGACGCTTCCTGAGTGTTTTAACACGGCCAAGAGGCCTTATTCTTGGTTTTCGGGTAGCAGGTCATCGCCGCCATTGACAGAAGCCTTGCTCCAGGCATCGCGAGCCCCAGGTGAAGTCCTAGGCGCTGCAGCTTTGCTCAAGGAACACGCTCAGGACTCCATTTGGGGGGAATACTCCCAGCAGCAGGTGCAATTAGACGGAGAGGCGATAGGGCAGCGCATGCGAAGGAAGGGTAGAAGTTTAGTCCCACCTCGGAAGCTGATAGTCACACCGCAATGCATATATTGATTTTGTCCTATAGGCTTATCGCCTCAGCAAGCACAGGGGGTAAGGTCCCCACACGCGCCCTCACGCGCCTCTCCTGCGACACCTTACACGTGGGTTTGGCATTGATCCGACTACCCACCTAAACCTAAGCACTCCTCGGCTGCCACTCACGACCGACAGCCCTGGTCCCAGGTACGCGTCTGCTCGTTTACCTGACTACCCTGAATGTGGCCTCGAGAGGGCGAAACCTAAGAGGAAGAGAGTAAGAAAGAGAGCGTGAGGCAGGAGAGGGGTTTGCCCTGTGCGACACTTAACCAAATCTAAGTGCCTCCCTTGTGCATAAGAAAAATAGAACCTGAGAAGAGTAGAATAAGAAGGCCTGTGCATAAAGAAGAGAAGGAAGGAAGAGAGCAGCTGAAGAAGGAAAGAAAGAAAAGAAGAGGAGGAAGGGAAGAAGCTCAGAAGAAGAGAAGAGAGGAAGAAGAACAGTGCTAGGGAAGCACTGTAGCATTTGTTGGTTAAGCTGTCTGATTAAATGACTTGACGTCTGATTTGAGGCTTTATCTAGTTATCTAAGTACCTAAGTTTGATGGTTGATGGCACTGTTGCATTATTTGCATATATGCTTAAATTTAATAATTGGTGATCTAAATCACCATTGTTTTTGCTTTGAGATTCTTTTTGCCATATGTTAAACTCATGCTTTATATTGATTAGCATTTCTAAGTTATTTCTTGTGCTCATTTACACTATTGAGATTAGTGTGTGAATTCTTATTTGCTCCCTATGTTCGACCTCGGATTTCATTCTAATAATAAATATTATTTGTTTTCAAGTGATTTCGACCTATACTACAATGCAGCTTTTATAAACATTGATCTCGCACTGACAACAAATACAATGGCAGATAACCTGACCTGCGCAAACTTTGAATAGATCTGGGTCTTCCTCAAAGTAGTATTTAGCATCGGAAATCAACTTATCTCGCTTATGCTTAGGCCATTCCATGGATAATTTTTCGATGGCCAAATAGTTGATAATATCTGCAAACTAAGGTAGTTTGCAGATAGTCAAGAGAGTCTCATTAGGGAACGAATCACAGAGTTGAGGAGTTATAGAGTCTACAAGGATTTTGGAGAGATGATCTGCTACTGCATTTTAGGCTCTAGATTTATCTTTGATTTCTAAATCAAATTCTTGTAGCAGAAGGATCCATCTGATTAATCTGGGTTTTGCATCCTTTTTAGACATCAGGTGCCTTAATGCAGTATGATCTGTGAAGATTGTGACATGAGATCCCAGTAGGTAAGGTCTAAGCCTCTCCAGAGCAAACACTACGGCTAGCAACTCTTTTTCTGTAGTGATGTAGTTTCTTTGAGCCTCATCCAAGGTTTTGCTAGCATAGTAGATCACAGACGATTTCTTGTCTACCTTTTGTCCTAAGATTGCCCCGATGGCATAATCAGAGGCATCGGTCATCATTTCAAAGGGATGATCCTAATTAGGAGGTTGTAAGATGGGTGATTGTGTAATAGCCTCCTTTAGCTGATTAAACGCCTTTAAGCAATTTGAATTAAAATCAAAGGATTGATCTTTTACCAGCAAGTTGCTTAAGGACCTTGCCACCTTAGAAAAGTCCTTAATAAATCGACGGTAAAATCCCATGATGAGAACCTCATCATGAGCCATAACTAGCTCATTTTGACCCAATAAAGAAGATAAAAGCTCCTACATAACCTAGAAGAAGGCTTAACTGAAGGAATAAGTGCTCTGAGAAGAAAACATGAAATAAAGGTTAAAATTACAATTTTACCATTGCAGTACATAAACAGGATTTCTCAAAGACAAAACATATGTCAAATGGTCTAAATGAGATAAAAAGTGGGTTGAGTCAATCAGAAATGGGTTTATGCGTAATCTAGGAATTAAATGACACTTGGTAACCCTAAAACAGACCCGCTTAAATTAACAAGGTTCCAGTCAGGATAAAAATCAATTAAATTATCTAAAAATCATGTAAAAACATCCTCTAGGGTTTAGAACACTTAATTTGGCCTTTGGAACCCAGTTTGACCTAGATTAGGGTCCTAGCTCTTCAATTAACCTAATTTAGGTTTTTACGCAAAATATCCAGTCAAACGTGGTCAAACCTAAAATCCAACTTCACCATTTGATTCCTTAGGTCCAAATTAGGTTTATACCAAAATTTGAACCCAAGGGAAGGTCATCTTGACCTACTTTGCAATTTAGTACACCCAAATTATAATGTGGTCCCTATCTTTTGAATATCTTTGCAGAGAGCCCCCTAAGTTCCTCGCCACCTTTGCAATCAGGTCCTGACGCCATTGTTAGGGCAAAATCGATCTCCGGTGAGGTTTAGAGAGGGATTACTCTCTAATTCCTCAGAGATTCCCTCCCAGAGATGGAAGGGGGATTCTCTGAGGAATTCCCTTCCATCTAAAGCTGATCACGATCTCTAGTGTGAACCCAATCTCTCGTGCGAACATACGAGAGATTTGAGTATCCACCCTCTTTCCATCTCCGGCGAGCCGGCAGAGTTGATTGCGCGATCTCCACGCTCTAGAAGGTTCGGCCAACACCTATAAAAGGCTCCCCAGACCCGGCCGCAGATCCTCAGCTTGATTTTGACGGAGATTCCCCCAAATTTCCCTCTCTCCCATCTCCGGCCAAGAGACCCGCAAGCTCCGGCGACCTCCTCCCCTCCTTCTCGTCGCTCTGCTGCCGTACCAGCAGCAAGGTCAACTCCGCCTCTTTCTTCCGCGTTGCGCCATACCCAGCGTGCGTGCCCCTGACCTCGTCTTCGTCGCCGCCCCCTCCCTTAGGGTTCTTCTTCCCCGACGATGGCAGTTACGCGCCATCCACTCCGCTGCCTCCCTTCCTTCCAAACCACTCCAGATACCTTCTCCATCTTCCCCTCTCTCTTTTCCCCCTGTTATTTTAGTTAATCGCCCCCGGACAGTGCCTGACCACCTCCACCTTCCTCGCCTCCGACCGACCTCCGGCGAGCCACTCCCACCACTCCGCCCCTCCACACGGCTCACCAACCCTCTCGTAAGCTCCGCCTCACCACCAGGAGCAACTTCCGCCCATCCATCATCCTTCTGCACCTCCACCACAGCCCCCCGAACAACCCCACACTTCCGGCCACAAGTTGACCTAGGCACGCACGCCTAGGCTGTCCTGCGGCCTGTAGCACCGTGCACCATCTTCGCCGTGCCACGACGAAGGTGCCCAACTGGTCTGATTAGGCCAATAGGCCATATTGGTGATTGACAGGGTTTCAGCTCCTGCCGCCATTGGCGACATTTGAAGCAGCTTCGCAGTAGCTCCAGGTGGCAGATCTTCCAGGCTTCAGGTGCAACAGGATCGCACGAACAGTGCGAAGCCCTCGAGTCCAGTTTGGGGCGCTGAGAAGTCTACAGCTGGGGAATTGCACGAAGGTTTGCGGGTGCACGTGAGGGCGGGGCACAGACTGGATAGTTCCATATCATTGAAGCGCAAAACATAGGTATAGTATAAATTATTTTTGTGTTTTATGCTTACCACCTCCGAAAGCATAGGGGTGAGGTCCCTCACCTGCCCTAGCGCCTGCCTCGTCCGCGGCTTGATCTCGCAGATCTGGTGGGATCCGACCTGACCCTAACGTAAGCACTCCTCGCGCATCACCCACCTGCCTGTGCGCCTGGTCCCGGGTGTGAATCTGACCCGATTACCAGTGTGGCTCTGGGAGAGCGTCCTTGAGCGAATTGCAGAGAAAGAGAGAGACGTTTGGGTAGAGGGACGGGGGTAGGTTTTGAAAGTTCGGGCTTGGAGGGGGTGAGATCAGTGTGACGAAAAAAAAGCGGAATTGAAATATAAAGCAATCTCACCAAAGAAAACCAATCACACAAAAAGACAATCACACAAAAAACACAAGAATTTTTAGGTGGAAACCCAAACCGGGTGAAAACCACCACCTAACCCTCTCGAGTTAGGATTTTCCGATCAACCAAGTTGATCAAAATCCACTAAATCGAATCACTTAAAACGAGGGTGATTCAACCTCAATACAACCACGCTACAAGTACGAGGGTAGCGTTCCTCAACCCCTTCTCTCCATGAGAAGGATTTTGTCCCACGAAGGAGACGGGAATTCGCAAAGCGAATACCCAACCAAAAGACAAAGATAAAAGAAACAACAAGTCCTATAGAGCCAACAAAGTAATTATAAACCTAGCTTCTATAGGAATTAGGAAAGTCCCCTTTGCAAGGAGTGCGTCGAGTTGATGACGCGGTGCGTGTGCCACGCGACGGCGCAACGTCGCTCTCGTAAACAACGGCGGGAGAGTGAGTGCGTGAAGCTTGATGCTCTCAAGATGTAGAACTTGAGCTTAGAGAACAAGATCTTTTCTGGACACAAAAGAGTGTGAAAGTGTGTAGCTAAGTGTATCCAAATGTGTATTTTGTGTCTCTAAGTGTATCAAAGGATCCCCTCTATTTATAGAGGCCTTAGGAAGGCTTTAGAAGGCTTAGGAAAGGTTCTATAGCCGTTGGGAACAAAGCCCAAGAGAATCAGCCCGAAATCAGGAACAATCATTGTTCTGACAGGCTTATCAGACGTCTAATTCTAGCATCAGACGTCTGGACTTCACTTTAAGACGTCTGATTCCAAGGTCAGACGTCTGATTTTGGGCGGGTCTCTCCCTGACTTGGATCAGATCTAAACAGGGTTTTTGCGCAAGTCCATCAGACGACATACATGACGTCTGGCACTATGTCTGGACGTCTGGAAACCTACTTTTACTGTGGGAATTGATTTCCAAATGTTGCAACGACTAGAAAATCTCTGAGAAGAGATTTTGGGTCAGCCGAGGCAAAACGGTCATCTATCAGACGTCTGGAAAGGCCTAAGGATGTCTGATAAGGCTCTAACGGTCATATTCTTGAGTGCCTGCTAAGCTAGCCAACGGTCCACTATCTGGACGTCTGGCAAGTCCATCAGACGTCTCCTAAGACGTCTGGTATAATGTCTGGACGTCTGATTTCATCAGACAGAGCTAGTTATGTGCAGCCTAACAGATATCAGACGTCTGAAACAACAGTTAGACGTCTTAAAATACTTTATCAGACGTCTGATTTGGGAATTAGACGTCTGGAAGTGCTGTTTGAACCCTATATTGGTTTTCTAAGTATTGTACAGAAAACCTAAGTATCCTAGGGTTGTGCCGGTGTTCCTAGGACTACTGTTAGGGTACTTTGAGGCTCTTTAACAATATTCTAAGGAAAATAAAAAGAGCAAGAAAATAAAGACAAGAGATACAAGAAATGATTAAAAAGAATATATCCTATTCTTCTTGTCTTCTATCTTCAATCTGTCGCTCCACGCGAACCTCCTCTGTTCTTCATTAAGCTCCTCTAATCCATCCTGGATGCGAGCTCGAGTTCCGTCTAAACACGTCCACATTTGCAATTGACCTGAAATCTAGGACTCAAATTGCAAATGTTAAATAACACGTGTTTTGTTATCATCAAAACAAATGATCGTGGTGCTCTAGCACCAACAGGTTTTGCATTGGCTGTGGTTTGCGCAGGAAAGGAGCAGAGGAAGAAGCGAACACTTAGCTGCTACAGCAAGGGAAGAAAAGAAGGAAGAAGAGGCTGAGTGTAGCAGAGAAAGAAGGAGAAGCCCTCGTAGAGAAGACAAGGAAGGAGAAAACTTCGAAGGAAAGCACAAAGAAGAACTGAAGAAATAGAAGGAACAAGAGCAGAAGAAGGAACTCTGAAGAAAGGAAGCTGAGCAAGGCAGAGATCTGAGAGAAGGAAGGACTGCAGAAAAGCCAAAAAGAAGAGGAAGACAAGAGAGGAACAAAGGCAGGAAGAAAAAGCCTTCGCAAGAAAAGAAGCAGAGAAGACAAAGAAGAAGGCAGAAGAGAGAAAGAAGATTACATTTAAGACGTCTGATATAGAAATCAGACGTCCAATTCTGTTTTCTTTTAGAAATTCTTTTTATATAACTCTCTCTCTCTTTTAATCAATTACTTTCATTTAAAAGTTGTATTCTTTGGTTTTAGAAGTACTGAGATTGCTCCCTGTGTTCGACCTCGGATACTCCGGTTTTTGAGTAACAAAAAAATCTTTATTTGTTTCGAACTCTTTGTCGGCTATATTGCAACGTGACATCTCTTTAAAACCCGCACGAAAGCGTACGAACATCCCACATGTCTGATAAACGATCTTACTTGCTTAACCATCGAAGGTGGCGGAAGTTTAATTATAGTGTCCACCTTAGCTTTATCCACTTCAATTCCTTTTTTAGACACAACATGGCCAAGGACTATGCCCTCCTTGACCATGAAGTGACTCTTTTCCCAAGATAGAATAAGATTCACCTCAATGCATTTTGTTAAAGTCTTTTCAAGATTGATCAGACATGATTCAAAAGAGTCCCCGAACATAGAAAAGTCGACCATGAAGATTTCCATGAAATCACCCACCATGTTCGAAAAGATTGCAAGCATGCACCTTTGAAAGGTTGTTGGTGCATTGCATAATCCAAAAGGCATTCTACGGAAAGCAAATGTTCCGTAGGGATATGTGAAGGTGGTTTTCTCTTAATCCTCGGGGTGGATAGCTACCTGATTGTAGCCAGAATAGCCTTCCAAGAAGCAGAAGAATTGCTGGTCGGCTAGTCTTTCCAGGATTTGATCAATGAAGGGAAGTGGAAAGTGATCTTTCTTGGTTGCACTATTTAGCTTCCTATAGTCAATACAGACTCTCCAAGAGGAAGTTGTGCGGGTTGGAATCAATTCCCCATTATCATTAGTAATCACAGTTAGCCTTGCTTTCTTGGGAACTACTTGTACAGGACTAATCCATGAGCTGTCAGAGATTGCGTAGATTATTCTGGCATCTAACCACTTGATTATTTCTTTTTTCACTACCTCCCGCATGTTAGGATTGAGCCGTCTCTGCATTTCTTGGGAGGGTCTCGATCCATCCTCAGTATAGATTCTGTGGGTGTAGTAAGTGGGACTGATTCCCTTCAGATCATCTAATGTCCAACCAATTGCTCCACTATTTCTTCCCAACACTTGAATTAATTGCTTTTCTTGAGTTTGGGTTAGATGAGAGCTAATGATTAAAGGGTAAGTCTGATCAGATCCCAAGAAAACATATTTTAGATGATCTGGAAGAGGTTTAAGTTCAGGTTTGGGTCCTTGAGATAAAGCATCCAATGGGGGATCACAGTTACCCTCAAGAGGTCTTGGAATCAAGTCAGTGATTAATGGGCTGACCTCTTAATTGGTTTGGGTGTCAAGGCCTGTAGGATCAAATTGGGTTATTCCTAATTCCATACAATATTCAACGGTATTGTCCTAAGAATCTTCTATCATTCTACAATCCTCAAATTGTTTGATAGCCTTAAAGATGTTAATCTTAGTTTTCTTATCCCCGAATTTGATTTCCATATTTCCAGATTCACAATCAATATTTGCCTTAGCAATAGCTAAAAATGGTATTCCTAGAATTATCGGGGTGTTTTTCAAGTTCTCTGGTACCTCCATGTCAAGGACTAGGAAATCCACAGGGAAATAAAAATCGCAAACCTTGACAATTATATCCTCAACAATCCCTTGTGGTGTGGTCATAGATCGATCAGCTAGTTGTAATGTGACCTCAGTAGGTTTTAACTCTCCAAAGTTAAATTTTTCGTATAACGTAGTAGGGATTAAATTTATGGAGGCACCTAAATCTAATAGAGCCCTATCAAAAGTAGTATCTCCAATAACACATGAGATCAGAGGGACTCCTAGATCTTTCTGTTTTCAAGGTAGGTTTCTAAGGATAACTGCACTATCTTGTTCAGATAACACTACCCTTTTAGTTGATTTGGCCTAGCGTTTAGGTGTGCACATTTCCTTTAAAAATTTCGCACAGGCTAGGATATTCTCACTAGCTTCAAGGAGTGGTATGTTCACCTGGACTTGTTTAAAAATATCAAGCCACTCCTCAGATGGATTGGTTTTCTTTTTCTTAGGTTTGTTCAAGGCTTCAGGAATGGGAGCTTGAGAGAAATCATGAGTGTTTGGGTCCTGATCCTTGTCTTCTTGATCTCCTAGGTCAGATTTGGGCTCCTCAAGATCTTGTGTAGATTTAGATTTAGAAGGGTAAGGATCTTGGATCTGTTTCCCACTTCTTGAGGTTACTGCACCAGTAAAAGTGTTAGGGTTAGAAAGTTGAGGAGGGTTCTGCAAAATAGGTGGAGCCTGATTAAGGTTAGCAAAACCAGGTGGCTGCTAGGGAGCAGGTTGAACTAAATGTGCTTGTTGCTCTCTTGTGTTGTGCTGGTTAACCCTATTGAAATTTCTTGGTTTTAGGATGGGTTGGGATGGCAGCATCCCGTGTTGTCTAGCATCTATTAGCTGGTCCAGTCATCCTGTCAATTTTGTTCTCAATTGATTCATTTCTTCCTTATGTCTCAGCTTCATCTCTCTCATTTCTTTGAGGACCAGGCTCAAATCAGTGGGCTGGTTTTCCTGAGTAGGTTGTGGCTGGTATGAGCGTGGTTGTGTGTACCTACTAGGTTGCCCATAAGTGTTTGGTTTAGTCAAGTTAGGACCCTAGGCAGGTTTCTAACTTAACCAAGAAAAGTTAGGATGGTTGCGCCATCGCGGGTTGTAAGTGTTTGAATAAGGTTCATTTCTAGTGTAACCTTGGAGTGCATTCACATTCTTAGGATAACTAGGCATCGGACTACCTAGTTCAGAATTCAAGGGCATCAAGGTCCCTCTTTAGTACCCAAAAAGAGTTGGGTCCAAGCACAGTTGGCTCATAGGTGGAGCCATTGTTAGGTCATTAATTTTGTGCAGTGATTCCTGACCTAGTGGGTTGGGGAATTGGTTGTGGGTTAATATAGGCACTCCTTGGGTAGGCATAAAATTTAATCTGGATTGTGTACCTAAGGAATTCCCATCCTTTAGAAGGTTATCCAGTTTCTTATCCAAATTCTTCACATTCTTTCCCACGAATTCCACCTTATCTAATCGTTGTGCAATTAGCTTTGAATCAACCAAGTTTGAATTATTGTTAACTTCATAAACTTCGCTCCTTGGTTGATTAGCTCGGTTAAAGGCGTACATTGAGGCATTGTTGAGGGAATTTTCACTCATATTCTCGAATAATTGAAAGGCTCCCTCAGCATCTCGACTTAGGAAATTGCCCCCACATGCCACATCAACAAAATTCTTCAGATTATCACTTAACCCATAATAGAAAATATGGGCCAAGTGCCACTTCGGAATCCCATGATGAGGGCATTTCCTAGCTAAATCATTAAACCTCTCCCAAGCCTCATGTAGTTGTTCCCCATGGTTCTGCTTAAAGGTTGTTATGGCACATCTAAGGGCATTAGTTTTTTTTACAGGGAAGAATTTCTTTAGGAATGTACTTCTCAGGTCTTCTCAAGTTAGGATTGGTCTACCAATTGTCCTCAACCAATGTGCAGCTCTATCTTTCAAGGAGAATGAGAACATTTTCATCATCAGGGTACGTTCATTCATGTTCCTAGGGCCAAAGGTTCTTCCTATGTGTAGGTGCTCTTCAAGGTGGTGGAAGGGGTCATCTGATTCACAGCCATGGAAGTGGGGAATCAAGTTAATGATATGAGGTTTGAGTTCAAAATCATCCCCACCCTGAGGTACCCTAACAACGGGTTCAGGTTGGGCATTAAAAGGGTTATAAAAGTCATGGAGGGGTCGGTCTGCCCTCTCGTTTTGGAGTCAAGTGATGGCCTGCACTATGACTTCCATCTGTCGATCATGATGCTGGCCCTGCTTAGTGATCTGCCTTTGTAAGAGAGTCATAGGATCCAGATTTTGTTCATTGATCTCTTCTTCCTCGTGATGACTAGCCATTGCAGAGGGTTTAGATTCAGATCCTGGATAAATATGTCTTCTCCTAGGATTTCTTTCTAATGGTGGTAGCAAATCAGGATTTTGAGATCTTCTATCTTGCATGCACCAGAAGAAAGTTAATAGATGAGAGAGAGAAGACGGATGAGAGAATACCCCACCCTTTCAATCCAAGCAATCAAACTGGTCCTTAGAGTGTCAACTCTAATTAGACCTGATCCTGGCTCCTCAAAACACGACTGGGTTAGATCAACCCTTGAATTACTTAGCTGACCAGAAGGGTGGGACCCCTTAGGACACCCCGCACAGCGGGACACCACTAAAGGTTAATGCGATTACCGCACCGACCTTTCTTGTCACCAGTGGGTCAAAATAGACAAGGCCTTAACCTTAGCCCAATTTAGTTTTTAAGTCCCTAAGTCTACTAGTCCTGCCTAGGGCACATCTACTCAATTTTAGGTTTGGGTTTGATGTGATTTTGGACTATGATGGGCGTTAAAGGGGTGTTTGCCCTTAAAATTGATTTTGAAATGTGTGAAGTGCTTAGGCAAATATGGTTAACAAGCAATTTCTTATGATGAAGTATCTTTTAAGATTCAAATGCTTGTGTTAATGAATTTTAGGGTTCACTTGATTAAATAATCTCAATCAAGGTTCTGATGAGGCACACAAAGAGTTTTGCAAATCTAAATTTGTTTGATAGATTTCCTTTGAGTATGGAAATGCAGATGTGCTCTATCCTTAGCGTGAAACCCTAAGCATAGATAATTCTAAATGATTTTTTTAGGTTCAAAATGATGAGTGGTCCGACCAAAGCAATGAAATCAATTGGTCCTTATTGCACCACTAACTAGGCACTTACAAAATTTTTTTCAAAAATTTTAATGCATGTTTTCTATTTTTTTTCTGATTTAATGTGTACTGGGGGTTTTGTAGTCTGTTTTGACCCCCAATTGATGATTAGATAATCCGTGAAATTAAACATGCAAGAAATAATTTTTTAAGATTTTTTCTAAATTCTTTATTATCTCATAAATTTAGTGCCTCAAATTTCAAGTCAATTGGAGTTGTATAAAAATTTTTATGATATTTTGAACTTTGAAAAATCAGGAATAATAATCGTATTGATTACAGATCAGTGCGTGAATTTTTAAAATTTTTATATAAATCTGATTTTTACGAAATTTGGATGTGTTCTTCTTGACTTTGAAATATACGTCCAGTAAAAATTTGAGAATTTTTCGACGTATAAATCTTTGGGAATTAAATTTTTAAGATAAAACTTTATTTCAACTCGAAAATCAAAAACATTTATTATTATTATTATTAGTTTTTTTAATAAGCAAACAAATTCTAATTTAATCTTAGAGCTCAAGCAAATCCTAAATCTAACTAATTTAAACAACGGGTACTTACTTGAGGTTCGAACCTGCAATTCCCGTTGTCGTGTTTCGTTCTGATTTCCTTGTTTTCCTGCACACACGAAATCAACGAAAATAGAAAGTTAGAAATCTCAAATTCTCACCAAAGAAAGCTTCAAAAATTTCCATTGCCTCCCCGGCAACGACGCCAACTTGTTTGGCGAGTAATTCGCGTTTTAAAAGTTGATTAGTTATAGTGTAGCGTTAAAATACGTCGACAAGTAAATTTATAAAATTCCAGTGAGTGTCGAGTCATTTGCAGGGAGGCAATCTTGATTTTTGCAAAAGCGTTTCATTAAAACTAATTCTAACTAGATATATATATGTATATATGTATAAAGCAGATATCCAGAGAATCATAATTTTATTACAATGAGATAAAGTTTTTCACAATAGAAAATGCTAATAGAGACAGATAAATAGATAGATAGATAGAGAGAGAGAAGAAAGTGGCAGAAAAACGACGCTACTTGTGGGATGCTTGTGCGAGAAGCGGCAGCACCTCAGATCTAGAGCGTTGGGACGAAGTTGTAGAGGGACGAGGAATTGCAGAGAAGATGGTAGAAGAGATTTGGAGTTGATGGGAGAGAGAGATGCTTCAACTGGGAGGGACCTTGGGCCTTCTTTTATAGCTTTTGTGGAGGGAAAAAAGGATATTTTGAGGCCTTAATCTTGTGTAGCAACTCTTATTTGATCAGATCAACGACTCTAATTTGGCCTCAAAATACCTTCATTTGCATCGAAAGCACTCGGATTTGCTCTGGTGGCGACATGTGGCAGCTGCTGTGTTGTCGATCTTCGATCACATGGCTCTGATTCCTCCTTACGCGTGCGCTAATCTTCTTCGCTCACAGCTCACCTTCAAAGCCAGCCTCAACGTCAGCCGTCCAATCTTTACGATCGGACGGCTTACGCGGTCGTGCCTTGCTGCATTTGTGTGAAAAGCGCGTGGGATCATGTGTTAGACCGCGGTACGCCCTTGCTTCGCCATGTGGACTCGATCACCGCCTTCCACTCCTCATCTGACGGCTTGATTTAATCCGCGCTCGTCCTCGCGCGGATTGCGGCTCGAATGGGAGCTCATCGCCAGATCACGCGCATGTGTGCGCGAGCCAATGCGCTGCGCGGACCTTTTGTTATATGTACCTGTTTGTTTCTATTTATGCTTATCCAGTCTGGGCGGGCGACGTGGCACGCTCGTGACCGTTGGATGGAGATCCAACAGCCTATAGCGTGCGTTGCAGCCTTCCTAGATGGGGCGGTGGTGAGGGAGCGGCTGTGATGGGGTCATGTGGTGCCATCATGGTCGTTCATCTTCTTTTCCTTGTATCTGGTGATGTAGACCTCCGATCGAGTTGATTTTTACACCGTTGGACTGTGATCGTTAATTCGGATTCATTTGTGTGGTTGGATTCTTCATTTAAGGCTCAGATCTTTGTCCTTTGGCTCTATGATCTCCATTCTTCTATGGACTGCACACGATGCTCTGGTTGTCTGATTGAGATGATTTCGGAACCGTTGGACTCCCGTTGTCGTTCTGATCAGATCTGTTCGGTTTGATATGACATCCACGGCTTTGAATCATCTGGGATTAAAATCATCCCTCTTTTAGGTCATAAAATGACGATATTATCTATATGACTAATAAACTAGCTATTATGCAAATTACGATGCCTATGAATGCATTATTCCTAAGTTATGTTAGAATCTAGCTTAATTCAAGTGATTTTGGTTGCATGATTGCTGTGCAATCAGGAGGCGGAGAATTACTTGGGTTTTATCAGTCGAGTGGGTGCAATTGTTAAGTCCATTGTGCTTATTTGCTACTTCGACTGGAGGAAGGTGCCCGTAGAGCTAAAGAGGCAGTTCCTCCGTCAGTTGGAGGTAATTTTACTTATAAAAGTTATTTATTTTATGATTTTATCTTAAAATTATTATAAAGTAAGATTGACTAATATTTTTTAAAATTAATGTAAGTAAATTACGATTGGGGTGACAACCCCAATGTCTCCCGATATATCCTTAAGCTCGTCGCCAAAATCCACAGGGATTGGAGGACGGAGATCAAGAGAAATGTAAGAATTTTTAAACATTTACATTTTTTTATATACATAATTTCTTATATTATTTCTAACAATTTATATTTGATATTTAGTTTTTCTCGAACAAGAGTTCACCTAAGGAGGCAATGGATGACACTCCTTTTGATGTCATGCCTGACGATTGGAAGAAGGCATGCGAGCATTGGCTGGATCCGAAGACGGAGGTTAGTAACTAATTAAAAACTATTTCATTAATTTCATATATCTTAAATTTATAAAAAATATTATTGTATATGTCTACAGGAGCAAGCAAAAAAAATAAGGCCAATAGGGTTAAAGCTCCACCACAAATCCATTGTTTAGGTCGAAGGAGCATCGAGATGATCAAGAGTCGTTGATGTAAACACATTTACACTATTTAAAATGTCTATTTATGCATGTTCTAAAGCATAGGATTGCATTTCATGATATAAATATTGCATTACATGCATCATCTTGCATTTAGAATACTTTGAATAAAATGGAGGTTAATTGTCTCCTTTTATGTGCTTGGACAGGGAAAATATTTTATCAGGGCCTCGGATCAAAGATCCAACTGTATGGATGTGATCAGGACGACGATTGGAGTTCAACGACTCCAAGATCGCCCTAATCAGGCATCCGTAGCATCAGATAGTGACCCGGGAACCCTAGAAGATCAAGGGCCAGGATGGTGTAAATCCACACTTTAGATGATAAATCCGACCGCACGGATGAATTCGGATCGACGATCGCAGCCCAACGACATAAAAATCGAGTCAATCCGACATTCGTGGCACCATTTACAACTTCCAGAAGATGGACGGCCAAGATAGCGCCACGTGGCGCCATCTCAGCTGCCCAAACAGCCGCTTGCGTCTTGTGAAAGTCCCATGCCCGATCGCTCTCCACCGTTGGATCTTAATCCAACTGCTATGGGCGCTCGCAATTAAAAGTGCCCGCTTGACCATCCGCGCCCCATAGCGTAGTGGTCGAGCGTGTTATCGCGAGCGCGGGGCGCGGGTTCGATCCTCCGCGAGGCGCGATCGATTGAGGCGCGTGGAGCGTCAGATGAAGATTGGACGGCTGCGTGCGCCCGATAGCGTCGACGCACGATTGGACACGCAATCGGACGCGCAATCAGACGCGCGGGGGGCGCACAGCGCGTAGGCGCGGACGCATCTTAAGCCGTCCGATCTCGCGATTGGACGACTGAAAAGCGCTGGACGTGCGTGGACATTGAGGAGCGGGCAGCCGAGGAGGCACGCGTGGGCGCGGAGGCGACGCCTACGTCGGGGCTTTAGTGACGGATTTATCCGTCACTAAAGACCCCTCTTTTATTATTTTGAAGTTATAATGTCCATTTTGCCCCCACTCCTTGCAACTATAAAAGGAGACCCCCTTCATACGAAATTCTCATCCCTTCTTTCTCCTCTCTACCCCTCCAAAGCTCAAAAGAAGCTTGTCCCACACCTTGGATGCTTCTTGCAAGATAAAGTCCAATTTTCGTTCCCCTTCGGAAGTGGATCCCGCGGCGACGACGGCGTGCTGCTCCGTTCCCGTTCTTCTGCTTCATCCTCCTTCGTTCTCCTTCGTCCAGGCGTCGTCCCGTCCGGTTCGTCCTCCAAGCAATCGTCGCGGAGGATAACTTCTCTCTCCTATTCTTATTTACAGCTTTTCTTGTGTAGAATTTTCCTACTTTATAGTGTAATTGATTTTCCGCTTTCTAGTGTAACTTTTATAAACAGTTCAAATATTGAATGAATGTTCTCTTTCTCTCTCTCTCTCTCTCTTAGTCTAATAGCTCCATTGTAATTATATCGCCTTGCTTAACAAAAAATCCTAAGAAAATATAATTGCGAATATAGATCAACGTAGCGTCCCTGTGTTCGACCTGGAATTATTTTCGGTATAAATTTTATTTGTTGAACACGAATTCTTCGCTTTTTGAACTACAACGACAGGTTTTCCAAAACCAATCTCGTAAGCGTAGCGATTCGCGAAAAATACCGTTCAACAGCCGTTATGTAAGTGTTGAAACTACTTTTCAGTTGAATATTACTTAATTTTTTAGTTATTTTAACTTAATTGTATCATTTTTATATTTTCAGTCCGTAGCACATGATGGGATTAAAATGAATAGGATGGATATCTACAAGGTCACCCACAGTAAGGTTACAGTTGAGGGTACTTGTAAGTGAATTCATCAGTCATACCAGGAGAAACACGTAAGATTCCTAAGCTCAAAAAATTTATAACTTTGCACATATATATTATAAAAATATTTTTTTAATACATTTAGGATTAAATGGTATAATTAGTATATCCCCCACTGACGAGACCTTTAAGAGCATCCAACAACCTTTAGATGCAAAGGAGGCATTTAGGACAGTGATGTCACCGGACCACGATGGTTTCATTTGTAGTGCGAGAAGGGCATAGACGTTATCCACCTGGTATGGGAGGAAATGTGCCGTCTCATATAGTGTCGTTGATTAGCTGCATAAAAAGATTGACACACTACAGAGACGAGAGGAGGAGAAGGAGAAGAGAGAATAGAGATGAATAATAAGATGAATGCCATGTATGATAAGCTTCATATGTTTATAGTCCTTCAAAAGAAGGGTCAGTTAGAGCATCCATCTTTCACAAATTCCAGCATCTATAGACGAGACGACGACAACTCCATTGGTGGAGCTGGTGGCATTGGGGCAGCTGTATCTTGATTTCTATCCATTTTCTTATGTTTTTCATGTAACATTTTTTATGTAAATATTTTAGTTTCAAACTTTTAATATACTATATTTTATATTTATAAAATATAGATTTATGTTCATATTCATTTTAAGTAGGTTTAGTAGGTAGTTTCTATCATTTGGTAATTAAAATAACAAATTCATACATTTACCGTCAGTTATTTAAATAACCGATGGCATATATGCGACGGTAAAAATATTTTTGCCGTCGTTTATCTCATAACCGACGTCATAGAAGGTTCGGAAGAATCATTAAATATTTTTACCGTCGCATATTTGCAGTCGATTAATTTAATAACCGACGGCAAAAACCTGAAAAAAAGGTGCGTTAGCACGTAAAAGAGTAACTTAACAATGTTGTCACCTTTTTAAATAAGCGACAGAAAATCTAATTTTAGTCGGTTAGAAAATGATTGGAAAAGATCCAATTGGTCTACTGGACGAACGATATTTCGCCATCGGATGTTCCTTGTAACTGACGGGAAAAAGAAATAGCAACGCTACTTATGCCGTCGCTTTTTAGCGTCGGTTATAATGGCTTTGCCGTCGATTTTCAACCGACCGCAAAATTAGAACTTATTGTAGTGTCAGCTTTTTTATAAGCCTCCTACCCTTAAGAATTAAAAAGCATGAAACATGATAATTAACCAAGATGCTCATACTTAGGTCAATATGAAAAGTATATATTTACATAGTCAATGTCAAAATTATATATAGTTATGACATAGTATATGGATATATGTATATATTTTAACATAGTCGATCTGAAAAGTATATATTCATATATCATAGTAAGGCATACATTAACATAGTAAGTCATAAATAAAAGTGTGCATTGATTCAGAAACTGATACACAAGTCAATCTTATTGCATAATTGAAAATTCAACAAACTTGTAGCACTTAATCAGTTAATTAATATATAATATGATCATTCATAAATCTCGTATTGTTTTACCATGTAATAACCTCTTGTAAGTGAGCTTACATTTAATCTTTTATAGGCTAAATTTTTTCATAAATTTTCTTTATGCTTTCTTCTTAAAGGTGCCAAGTTTTATTTTTTTTTATATCCTCTAAAATGTTACATGTTTCATTTCAATGTTCATGAACAATTTGATTATATGTGACGTTTCGTGCGACATTACTTATAAGACGTCAATCTTTTTAATGCTTTTAGCTTATATGTGTCAACTTATTTTATATATCTTCTGATCTTATGTAGCATTTCATGTTTATGTACTGTATGCTTGTAGGTGGCAAGTCACGTATCATTAGTCATGTGCAGGACTTCGATTCTTTTAATGCTTTCATCCTATATGTCTAAATTCTTTTTATATATCCTGTGAGCTGGTACATGTGGCATTCCATTTTTTTAGAATTATGTGCTCTTTTATTAGTCCATTATTTGTTTATATATTTGCTCTTGTCATTTGTTCATGTAACTTATTCTTATTGTTACTATTTAAGTGTGGGGGAAAAATTGTTAAACTCCTTCGAGCAGATGTAGTTATATATTTGTTAATATATGTGATAGGGGAAAATATATTTGTTACTGCTATGATATTTATGTTAATGATTTATTATTAAATTTCTTCCCTTCAATTCACATTTTCAATTCAATGTAAACTTCTCATGTCCACTTAGTGGACCATTTTAATATAAAGTAAAGAAACTCACATATAGGAGGTTTACTATTTGTCTTTCAAATTTTTGCTAGGATATTATAGAAAGACAAATCAAAAATATTCCATAGGATATATACGGTATTAAATTTGACCGTAGTAGATTAATTGGCTTATATCATTCATAGCATTTATTTCATTCTTTGTAGAATGAATGGTAATTAAGAGCAACCTAGCTCATCAAAGAAACGAGCTAAAAATTGGGAACCCAAGCAAAATGCTATCTTAATATGGATCTTGCTAGATCATTACAACAGAGGGGATTGGAAGGATGGATCCTTCTCAAAACATGCATGGAAGGAAATCGTTAATGAGTTTCATGCAATGTCCCACCTAGACTACGATCACCTCAAGATCCTACACCGATGGAAGACATTGAAGATGGAGTTCCAATTGTACCATATGCTACTTAACAAGAGTGTGTGGGGATTAGATCCTATCAACAACGTCTCCGTTGCACCAAGTCCTGATGTTTGGGCAGGGGTAGTTGCTTATACTTGTCCATTTTGCTCAATAGCTTCTTCTTTGTAGGTTGCCGATGAGTCGATCTTCGCTTTCGTTGAAAATTTTAACATAAAATGTCATGTCATTGTAAAGATTTTGTAGTGAAAAATCAACCATCAAAACATTTAATATTTCTAACCACAGTGGATTAGGTTGTTTCTACAGGGAGGATCTACCTATTAAACTCATAAGTGGTGCCTCATTTATTCGAGAATATCAACGGATACGCATACTAATTAGTGCAACTCATTTTCAACATAAATTCTCATTCTAAACAATTAATTAAGAATGTAGGTGTTCATATGTAAAATCACCACAAAATAATATCCTGTTAAAAAGTGAATAGTGATCTTGGCAAGGGCAATCACCATAAATATTAATCTCCAACAAAATAGAGCTTTTTCACTATAACCAATATGTCATGCTCTAAATCATCCATAAGAAGAACTCAACTACATATAATTCAGATTAAGAAAAGGGATGTCCATGCAAATTCACTTCCACATATTAAAACCTCAAATAAAGAAATAGTGACAGTGGCAAGGGCATTCACCATACTTATTAATTCACACCAAAACAGAGGAGTTCTCGTGCGTGCTCCTATGTGCGTGAGGAGTTCGAGGAAGGTTCGTCTCGACGAGGGCTTCACGTTGGTGATCTTGGTGCGGGCCGAGATGACCGTCGGTGACCGGTCGGAGGAGAGGCTAGTGAGGAGGTGGCGGCCTGCTGTTGCTGTGGAGTAGTTCCACACATGTGAGGAGGTAGGAATGGCTGGCGACGTGGATGTTGACGGGAGTGCTCCAGAGCAAGGGCTTTACGACGATGGTGTTGGCGTCGAGATCAAGGGCCGGAGGTGGTCAGCCGTAAGAGAGGTGGCCGGTGGCGATGGGCTTGAAGCGTGGCTGCACGTGGTGAAGCGTGGCAGCAGGTGATCGGTGATGGCACGGGCAATGGAGGACAGGCGTCGAGCGACGGTGTGCTGCTGGCGATGGAGGACGGGCAGAGATGGTGGTTGTGAGTGGGAGAGGTGGTGAAGGTTATGGGTTCTCTGGTGGGTAACAGGGAAAGAAAATGAGGAAGAAGAAGGATAAGGAGAAGAGGAAGCGGGGGTGGATGAAGAAGGAAGAAGAAGAGACAGATAGTAGGTGGGGCTGTGGTATGAGAAGGACGTTGAGAGGGTGGTGGTAGATTGTGGTGATGGCATTGGTGATGGGGAGGGGATGTTGGGGGAATAGCTGATGGTGGTGGTGCTCTTTGTCATCGAGCACCACTGTGTTGAGGGTGAGTAGTGAAAGGCGAGGCAAGCATCGATCCATGGTGTAAGCAACTCCCACAATGTACATTCGGTGCACGGTGTAAGCAACTCCAGCCACGATGCTTGTGGGGAAGAGGTCCCCGAAGGGGGAAGGAGAGAAGGTGCATCCCCGCAAGGGGAGAGGATGGCTCTCCGCAGGTGGTTTCTCTCTTCTTTTTTAAAAAAAACTTCTCTCATTCTATTTTCTCTTTCGAAATCTTTGCATTCTCAATGGCAGTAGCGAGGTGTTGCTTTAGAGGTCGTACGTTGAGGCAGAGGCGATGTGTTTGTGATACGTCAACATCATCAAACGTCCAAACTAAAGCTCTGGATGTCTTAAAAATCAAACTTGGCTATCCTTGAATTCCTGCAATCCAATAAATGCATTTATTTATAATATAAGATAAATGATGTAAATCTAAATTATAATGCATGCATTTATTTCATAATCAAATGCAAATATTAGTACATTCAAATATGTTGGAATTAACCAACTTAGGCTAAAAATTAGTCCAATAAATTGGACTCATTAGTTCCATGTAGGAAGCATCAATGTAATTAATTTTCCCTTTGATTCTTCATAGCTATTGTTGACGTGCGAAATTGGGTTTTAAAATAATTCGTTGCAGTATAGTCGAAATCGCTTGTGAACAAATAATATTTATAACTTGAAAGATCGTCAAGAAATTCCGAAGTCAAACACAGGGAGCAAGTGTTACAATTAAGCTCAAAGATCACAATATAACAAGTATAAGCAATTTATAATGAGATTTTCATTTAAAAATGATGTATCAGTAAAATCAAATAACAATATGCAAAAAGAAGAGAGTAAAATGATGATTTAAATCACCAAATTACTCTACAATGTAAAGCTCACAAGTTACTCAAATATCAGAATTATATAAGCCAAGCATATCTAAAGTTAATTATAGAACTAAGGTATCAGATGACAGAACAGGCGATTAAACGCCTTAAGCAGCACCCAGCTACAGTGCTCTTAAGAAACTCAAGGGCCTCTTCTCTTCTTCTCAAGTCACGCATAGAGGCAAAGGCCTCTTTTCCTTCTCTTCAAGCCTCAGGGAGAGGCACAGCAGCTACGCACAACAGAGGCAAAGGCCTCTCTGAAATCTTCTAAGTGTTAGAGAGTTAGAGAGCGAGGCAAAACCCCCCCTCTCTTTCTCTCTTTTCCCTTTCTTTCCTTCTTCTTTCACTCAAAGACCTGGGGTTAACCGGGTAATCGGGTACGAACAGTAACCAGATCCGGGTGCAGGCCTGCGGGCATGATCGCAGGCAAGTAGTGGGGCTAGGCGGGTTAAGTGGGTGAGGGTGCGTGAGGGACCCGAGCCCTCATCTACTAGGCGAGGAGTCGGATGCAGAAAATCAATTTATGCGCCACGGCACGTCTGAGATCCCATGATGTGGGACTATCTTGGCTGCCGTTCTTCGTGTGTGAGTAGCGATTGAGGCTGGTCCAATTGAGGGTGAGGGAACAATCAACGCTCTGAATTGAAGGCCTGGGCATCTTCCTGGAAGGGTTCCGCACTTCCTGGAGGAAGTACCTGGGTTTGCTATGGTGAGAACGCTTGCTTTGAGCTCTTTAAAGGAGCTCTGTCAATGGCGATGGCAGCCAAATACCTGAAACAAAGAAAACGGCCTAAGGGCCACGTCAGACCAGTTTAGAGGCTTCGTGCGAGTGCGGCAAATGTGGTGGTGGCATGTTGTGATTGTAGTCGGAGATGCCTGACAACCTCGAGGAAGGAGGATGGAGGTGCATGAGTCGGGTGAGGAGATAGAGAGAGCTAAGGCCCGAATTTCTTTGGGGCATTTACTCAATGAGGCAAGGCGATGCTCGCGGACGCAGTGGCGGGTGGAGAGATGGTCTGTGGTGGTGGGAATGCTTTGTCAGAGGTACGCCGGTGAGGTGGAAGATGGAGGCGTGGAGAGTGCGTAAGGGGTCGATTCGAAGTGGTGATGATACGATGGTGATGAGCAGATGATAGGGAGTCGTCGATGTTGGTGCTAGAGCACTACAATCATTTATTTTGATGATAACAAAACATAAGTTATTTAACATTTGCACTTGAAGTCTTAGATTTCAGGTTAATTGCAAATGGAGATGTGTTTAGACAGAATTCGAGCTCGCATCAATGGCGAATTGGAGGAGCTTGACGGAGGAGGAGGAGCTTTGTGAGGAGCGAAAGCTTGAAGAAGGAAGGAGATGAAGAATAGGATAGATTTCCTTTCTTGTTTCATTGTACTATATTTTTGCTCTTTATTTCTTTCTTAGATTACTTGTTAAAGAGCCTCAAAGTACCCTTAAAGTAATTCTACGAACACTTGCACAACCTTAAGATACTTAGGTTTTCTGTAGAGAATTTAGAAAATCAAAATAGGGTTCTAACAGCCTAATCAGACGTCTAATCTGGAAATCAGATGTCTGATAAAGACTTTTAAGATGTCTGATTGTTGACTCAGACGTCCAATAACTTAAGCTAGACTTAGCAGGTTCTGTCTGATGAAATCAGACATCCAGACCCTAGTCCAGACATCTGATGGATGTGCCCGACATCCAATTAGTGGAACGTTGGCTAGCAAAATAGACGTTGAGGAAAATAACCGTTAGGCTTCTATCAGATGTCCGTAGCGGACCCCAGACATCTGATATGTGACCATTTTACCTCTACTGACCCAAAATCACTTTGTAAGATATTCTAGCCGTTAACCTATCTTGGGAATCCATTCCCGCAGTACAATAGGCTTCCAGACGTCCATACCTAGTGCCAGACCTTCTGTTCGTCGTCTGATGGCCTTACATTAGAACCTTGTTTAGGTCTGATCAAAGTCAGGAAGGAAACCTACCTTGAATTAGACGTCTGACTTAGTTCCCAGACGTCTTAAACTAGTTTTCCAGACATCTGATGCTTAGACCAGACGTTTAATGACCTTATCAGAATCATAAATGATTCTGATTACGGCCTATTTTGACTTGGGTTCAACCCCAACGACTATGGAATCCTTCCAAGGCCTTCCTAGGTCCTCTATAAATTGAGGAGGACCCTTGCCTTGTGAACACACACCAAGCAACACATTTCCACATCAATTTGTGTCAAAAACATTTTAGAAGAAGCTCTAGCTCTTCAAGCCTAGTTCTACATCCAGAGAGAATCATTTGAGTTGTGCACCCACTCTCCCACCGTAGTTTACGAGAGCGTCGTTGTGCCAAAGCGTGGTTCACGCATCCGCGTCTTTCGTTGACACGCTTCCAACAAAGGGAAGTATCTTTACCTATAGTAGATAGGTTAATCTTTATTGGCTCTATAGGTTGTTTTGTAATCTTTCTTTGGTATTGGTTGGGTATTCGCGTTGCGAATTCTCGTCTCCTTTGGGAGACAAAATCCTCCTTGTAAAGAGGAGGGGTTGAGGAACACTACTCTTGTACTTGTAGCGTGGTTGTAATTGAGGTTGTACTACCCTCGTTAAAGTAGCACGTTAGTGAATTTGATTGACTAGGTCAATCATGAAATCCTAAGTCGAGAGACTTAGGTGATAGTTTTTACTCAGGTTGGGTTTTCACCTAAAAATCACTTGTGCCTTTGTGTGATTGCTTTTGTAAGATTGTTATTTATTTTAATTCCGCATTTTATATGTCACGCACATCTCATCCCCTCTCGTAGGGAATTACAATTGGTATCAGAGTAGGTTCTTGCGTATTTGGCATAACAACCGGTAGGAGATTTATGGAGGAGAGCAGTTCCGCAATCAGGATTTTCCAAGGGCAGTCCACGACCCGTCCGCCTTTCTTCGACGGGAGCAACTACCCCTACTGGAAGCTACGGATGAAGACTTGGCTACAAGCAATGACTTCACCATCTGATCCAGATGCGAGACACCGTTCGACATCCCGGAGAGACCCTCCACAGGATACTCGTAGTAGCAGATCCGGGAACTCTCGCTCAATGCGAAGACGATGAACGCGTTGTATTGCGAGCTTAGCCTGGAGGAGTTCAACCAAATCTCATAATGCGTCACCGCATATGAGATTTGGCATGCACTTGAGGTAACTCACGAGGATACCTCCAAGGTAAAGTCTTCTAAACTCAACTTACTTTCTTAAGAATTTGAATCTTTTTCTATGAAGACTAATGAATCTTTAAGTGAGTGAACACTAGGTTCACTCTCATAGTGAACAATCTTAAGGCATTAGGAAAGACCTTCATTAAAGGAGAGCTTCAAGGGAAGCTTCTTCGTTCCCTTGGATCGGAATGGGAGCAAAAGGTTACCGCCATCGAGGAGACGAAAGAGGTGGAGGAGCTCAACATGGAGGATCTCCTAGGCAATCTAATGGCCTACGAGACAAAGCTGAAGCAGAAGAAAAAGGATACATCGGAGTCAAAACCGAAGAAGATCCTCGCATTCAGAGCCACGTCGGATAGCGAGGTAAGTTTTGATGACGAAGATTTTAAATTTTTACTTAAAAAGTTTTCCAAGTTTTGTAGGGAATTAAAGAAAGAAAAGGAGAAGAAGGAAAAAGATAGCCCGAGACGTTGCTACCACTGCAACGAAAAGGGTCATCTTCGACCTGAGTGCACTCTTCTCAAGGAGAAGAAGGAGGAGAAAAAGTATAAGAAGAAGGCGTTCCAAGCAACTTGGGACGACTCGAGCTCGGAGGAAGAAGAAGAAAATCTCGAGAAGAAGAATGAAACTGCTTGTATGGGTTTTATGGCCATGGTAGGAGATAGCGAAAGTGACTCTGACAATGAGGTAAAATCTGAACTACAAGATGCATTTGATGAATTATTTGAAATCAATAAGTCACTTAAGGTAGAAAATAAAAATATTAAAAAGAATCTTAGTTTTCTTAAAAATAAAAATGAAATGTTAGAAATAAAACTCAAGGATCTAGAAGTGAGTCCTAAGGATAACAATTTGTTATTAGAAAATAAAGACTTAATAAATGAAAATAGTAAATTGAATGAGGAAAACATAAGTTTAAAAATTGAAATTTCTAGCTTAAAAACCAAGATACATGCTATTGAAGATGAACTTGCATGTCTTAGGGAGAAATCAAATAATTTGATCAATAAAGTAGAAACTTTATCTAGCCCTAAGGTCGAGAAAGGATCTTCGTCAAGGAGACCCACTAACAAATCTGGATCCAAGCTCACTTGGATACCGAAGAAAGATTTGGTGTCTTGTTTTGTAGGTTATAAAGATTTCAACATCCAAGATTGAACCTACAAGATGGAGAATGGTCCACTCAAGCTAGGTGGACCAACATCAAGACCAAGGAGGAGGACGATAAGACCGACGAGATGGCAAACAGATGATCGAATCCTCGCACGTCGACCACCTGATTGGAGACCGGCGCCAATGCCCGGACCTCCAAGCTATGGATGGGAACCCCATCTGGTTTGTCATCCACCACCTTTTGGGCCATTTTATTGGCCATGGTAGGTGAGGTAACCCTTAACCCTATCTTTTTATCATTAGCATAGAGGTAAGGGGAGTTAAAATAAATGAGTTATTTGTCTATCCTTAAGGGGGAGTTTAGGATAATTAAAAATTATAACACTTTTTTGATAATGTCAAAAAGGGGGAGGAGTTTATGCATCATTATTTATGGTTTTGTCATCATCAAAAAGGGGGAGATTGTTGGTGCTAGAGCACCGTGATCGCTTATTTTGATGATAACAAAACACATGTTATTTAACATTTGCACTTGAAGTCTTAAATTTTAGGTTAATTACAAATGGAGACATGTTTAGACAGAATTCGAGCTCGCATCCATGGCGGATTGAAGGATCTTGACGGAGGAGGAGCTTTGTGAGGAGCAAAAGCTTGAAGAAGGAAGGAGATGAAGAATAGGATAGATTTCCTTTCTTGTTTCATTAGACTGTGTTTTTGCTCTTTATTCTTTCTTAGATTACTTGTTAAAGAGCCTCAAAGTACCCTTAAAGTAGTCCTAGGAACACTTGCACAACCCTAGGATACTTAGGTTTTCAGTAGATAACTTAGAAAACCAAAATGGGGTTCTGATAGCCTAATCAGACGTCTAATCTGGAAATCAGATGTCTGATAGAGACTTTTAAGACGTCTAACTGTTGACTCAGACGTCTAATAACTTAGGTTGGACTTAGCAGATTCTGTCTGATGAAATCAGACATCTAGACCCTAGTTTAGACGTCTTAGAAGACGTCTGATGGATGTGCCAGACATCCAATTAGTGGAACGTTGGCTAGCAGAATAGACGTTGAGGAAAATAACCATTAGGTTTCTATCAGACGTCTGTAGAAGACACTAGACGTCTGATATGTGACAGTTTTGCCTCGACTGACTCAAAATCACTTTGTAAGATATTCTAGCCATTATCCTATCATGGGAATCCATTTCCGCAGTATAATAGGTTTCCAGACGTCCAAACCTAGTGCCAGACGTTCTGTATGTCGTCTGATGGCCTTACACTAGAACCCTATTTAGGTCTGATCAAAGTCAGGAAGGAAACCCGCCTTGAATTAGACATCTGACTTAGTTCCCAGACATCTTAAACTAGTTTTCCAAACGTCTAATGATCCTATCAGAATCATAAATGATTTTGATTAAAATCTGTTTTGCCTTGGGTTCAACCCCAACAGCTATGGAAACCTTCTAACGCCTTCCAAAGCCTTCCTAGGCCCTCTATAAATAGAGGAGGACCCTTGCCTTGTGAACACACACCAAGCAACACATTTCCACATCAATTTGTGTCAAAAACACTTTAAAAGAAGCTCTAACTCTCCAAGCCTAGTTCTACATCCAGAGAGCATCATCTGAGTCGCGCACCCACTCTCCCGCCGTAGTTTACGAGAGCATCATTATGCCAAAGCGTCGTTCACGCATCCTCATCTTTCGTTGACGCGCTTCCAACAAAGGGAAGTATCTTTACCTATAGTAGCTAGGTTAATCTTTGTTGGCTCTATAAGTTGTTTTGTAATCTTTCTTTGTTATTGGTTGTGTATTCGAGTTGCGAATTCTCGTCTCCTTCGTGAGACAAAATCCTCCTTGTGAAGAGGAGGGGTTGAGGAATGCTACCCTCGTACTTGTAATGTGGTTGTAATTGAGGTTGTACTACCCTCGTTAAAGTAGTATGTTAGTGAATTTGATCTACTAGGTCGATTGTGAAATCCTAAGTCGAGAGACTTAGGTGGTGGTTTTTACCCAGGTTGGGTTTCCACCTAAAAATCACTTGTGCCTTTGTGTGATTGCTTTTGTGAGATTGTTATTTATTTTAATTTCGTATTTTATTTATCACTCACATCTCAATCCCTCTCGTAGGGAATTACAGTCGAGACTAAGTAGCAGACGAAGGGGGGTGGAGGTGCCAGGTCTGGTATGGCTGGCATCGGAGACGAAGGATGCTCCGAAGGTGGATAACGGCGACGACGAAGGGTTAGAGGGCACCTCGCCGGTATTGCGAGGTGCGGAAGAGAATGGGGAAGAAGATCTGGCTGCCTATTGTACGTGGCGGTCAGTGAAGAAGCTAAAGGAGTATGGTCATCGAAGTGAGGTGGAGCAAGCTGGAGGTTGGAGGAAGGGTCTATTTTGGCTCAAATTCTCACTAAGGAGGTGAGGTTGTTCATGGAGGTCCTTTATAGGCCCTCAAAGTGAGCTTCCAAGCTTGGAAATAAGCTTGAGAAGCTCGGATTTTTAGTGGGAGAAAGCTTGAGGTCCAAGGATTCGCACAAGCCAAAAGGGAGGATTTAGAAGCTAGAAGTAGGTTTAGATGATCAAGGATTTCCTCAGGATCATCCATTCCAATTTTGGAAGGGATTGGTCAAGTAATCAAGGAGGAATCCTTTATTGAAACCTCGGGTGTATGGATTCACACCTACCATGGCGGCAAGGACCCATCTATGAAGAAGAAGATAAAGTTGGGGGGTAGTTCATAAGGATTTTTGAAAGTTGAGGGGTTTTTTGTAAGAAATAGTGTCAGAACATGATTAAAATGCAAATTAGGTCAAGATGATCTTAGATTGGATCCAAATTTTAGTACAAACCTAATTTGGTCCCAAGGAATCTAATGGTGAAGTTGGATTTTGGTTTTGACCACGTTTGACTGGGTAATTTATGTAAAAATCTAAATTAGGGCAATTATTTGTTTGAGACTCTGTTTAGGTCAAATTGGGTTCCAATGGTCAAACCAAAGGTATCAAATCTTAGGGAATATTTTTCTATGATTTTTAGAAGGTTTAGGTGAATTTTATCCTGAAAATAACCTCAGTTCATTAAGTGAGTTTCTTTTTAGGGTTTCAGATCTCTATTAATTCTTGAAATGTGTGAAAACCCATTTCTATTTGCATGAACCCACTTATTAGATATTTATGACCATTTGACCTTTAATAAGCCCCTAAAATACCCCGTGATTATTCTATATTTATGAAGTGCTGTTAATTTTGCAGAAATAACATGTAATCTTCTCTTCTTTTCAAAACAGGATATTGTGCTCTTAGGACCTTCTGATAGATAAGTAGGAGCTTTTTTCAACCTTGTTAGATCAAATTGAGCTAGTTGTGGCTCATGATGGTGTTCCCATCATCTATTGAAGGAGTTGCATAAATTAAGAGATCGGGCATTCCCCCATTACAATGACGTGAACATTATAGTAGGGAGAGACATTGCTACAGGAGAATTCACACTTTCCCCTCAAGTTGAAGAAGAGGAAGACGATTAGTCTCGTAGTTAATCTCAATGCCCTACGTGAAACACTTCAAGGTTGTTCTTGTTCTCTGCTCCACCATCGTTTTAGGATGGCCCGGCACAAGCACACATCCCCAATCTCAATTTATTTGAAGGAGCATTCAGCCTTGGTTCCCAGTCTCTTGGTATTGGCCAAGAATTCTTCTTGTTTCAGTCTAGCACACCCAATATATACCAACCACCGGATTTTCATCCCGTAAATGTGGAGGCCCATCGAACTCCACAATTTTCCAACGAAGGAGTTCGACCACAACCAGTACAGAACTCCCCTCCACCTCAAGAGCCTTCCCCCAATTCTCACAAGAGATCGTCCACGAGAAACATTAGTAGTGGTGGGAAACAACAAAAGGGAACATCATCCACAGCTACCACAACCGATCAAGTTGTTGAGACTAATGCTCTCATTAAGAAAATTGTTGACTACCATATCTCGAAGCCAAGGAGGCCTGATATTTCTAAAGAGATTAAGGAATGCTTGTCATTGGTAAGGGAGAAGCTACCGATGATAGAAGCAGATGACTTGGTTTCATTGGCCGACTTGTTCACGTTCGAAGCACAAAGGGTAGTATTCATTCAAATTCTAGATCACAAGGACAAACTTGCTGTGTGGCTGTAGAAGATCTAGGGAGTGATTATGGGGTGTGATAGGTTATTCGGATTTAGATGATCTCTTTATGGTTATATCTACTAGTCATCCCTACCATATTTGTCTTTATGTATGCTTTCTTTAGTTTTTCTTTTGTATTTGGTTATTTATATCTATTTTGGCATGTAATATCGAACCACTTATCGTTAATTACGTTTTGTTATCTTCTAGTATCATAGTTTCTTGAATCTAAGCTATTTCCTGAATCTCCAGCATCATAGTTTACGCTTTGTTATCTTCCTAAATTGCCTTATTTTATTTAACATTAGGATGAGGACACCTCCATTTGATTGGACCAAAATAGATGACTCCATCTTGTTGAACCTCATCCACTGGGAAAAACTAAATGGCCACTGGTGGGGAGGCACCTACTAAGAATGGATGGAGGGAAGTGAGAGATCACTTCAATAACCTATACAATCTGAATATGCAATTATTGGCACCTTGTAATAGGTGGAAAAGATTGAAACATATGTATCTCTTAATCTAGCAGCTTTTGGGAAATGAAGGTTGGAATTGGGAAGATGAGACTAGTCTTCTTGTCCCTCCTTCAGTTGAGTCATGGGATTTGGTTGTAGCTATGTTTTGTCGATCTGTTAGGGGGAAACCTTTTCCACAGTACTTCCTTATGGTGGACATCATGGAGGACTGAATGGCTTAATAGTTGAAGTTAGTTGTGTGTGGTTTCCATTTGCGGTCGCACTCGTTTTGTCCTCTTTATCCCTATGTTAGGTGAACTTATCTATCTTTTCGTTAGTCAGTCTTATGTTGATGCTATCATGTTCGGTTAGTTGATCTATTTACTTCCCGTGGTCATGTTATCCTGCCTGAAATTTTTGATTGTCTAATATATCGTTTGTTTGTATGACTTGAATTCTGTTAGTCTTATCATTTGTTTGTAAGAATGGATCAAACTATGGGTATGCATCTTATAATTTCTGTCATCCCATAATTTTATCTAGGGATGGATCCATATTCAATTCATGATTACTTGAGTAGTTCAGAGGCAGATGAAATGGCAATTGTTGAAATGATTCTTCCATTAGTAGTATAGTTTCCTAAGGCAAACAACCACGTGCCTTGTATGCCAAGAAACACAAACCCAATGATAGGTCATATTTGGGTCCATGACATTTTGTCTGGTCACCCAAGGAGGTGTTTCGACGAGTTTTGAATGTCAAAAGATTGCTTCATTGCACTGTCTGATTCTCTGATCACCTGAGGTTTGTTGAGAGATACCAGGAACACAATAGTGAGGGAGCAGGTTGGTATAGTCTTATCGATTTTGGGACATGGAGACTCTAACAGACATGTAATGGAACGCTTTCAGCATTTTGGTGAGACCATTAGCTGATACTTTAATAAAGGTTTGAAAACTATAGTCTCTCTTAAGAAGGAGTTCATACGACAACCGAAAGTTGACACACAAATCCCTGAGAAGATATTGACAAATTCAAACTTCTACCCTTACTTTAAGGAAACAAACCATCTCCTTTAATAATTTTTATGATATTTTTAAGTCAGCAGATAGTTGTGATGTTAAGTATACTACTTGTAGGAAGTAGTCGGTGCAATTGATGGTTGTCATGTATGCACAACAGTTAAAGCAGCTGATCAAGCAAGGTTTAATGATGAGAACCTCATCATGAGCCATAACTAGCTCATTTTGACTTAATACAGAGAATAAAAGCTCCTACATAACCTTAGAAAGGCTTGGCTCAGAGAGATTCTGAGTTTGCAAAGAAAACATAAACTGAGGGGTAAAAATGCAATTTCACCAATCCAATCTGAAAACAGGGTAACTCAGGGTCCAAGCATAGGTCAAAACAACCTAATAAGAAGAAAAGTGGGATGAAATGACTCAACAAGGGCTACAGCAACTCCGAAGAATTAAATGACATCCTGTAACCCTAAAAACAAACCCACTTAAATACACGAGGTTCGAGATAGATAAAAAATCAACTAAACCCTCTAAAATTCATAGAAAAATAATCTCTAGGGTTTAGAACCTTCAATTTGACCTTAGGAACCCATTTTGACCTACGTTGAGAACCATGCCCAATTAACAACTTAATTTGGGTTTTTACGTAAATTGACCAATCGAACAAGGTTTAACCTAGAAATAAAATTTACCATCAGAATCCTTAGGTCATAATTAGTCATGTATAAAAACTTGAGCCTAAGAAGAAACCTTCTTGACCAACTTTACACTTTGGTCCTCATATATTTACTTTTTGGCCCTCAACTTATGAACCCTCACATTTTGGCCCCTAACTCTCCTTCGTTCTTTGCATTTAGGTCCCTCCTGCAAAACCTGAGCAGCACCATGCTCCGGCGACCTTGCGCGGAGCATGGCGCCGCGCAGGGTAAGGGAGGGAGCCTGCCAAGTCAAATGGGGGTGCCCTGCATCGTCAGCCGTCGCAGGAACACCCCCCTAATGGCTGCAACCACCCATACCGACCGTGCGAACTCACGAACGGTATGGGTATCCTTCCTCCGGCGTCCTCCGGCGAGGGAGACACGTCGTCTCCCTTCGCCCTCCTCTCTGGTTCTGCCCCTATAAATACCCTCGTCGCTCCGCCGTTCTTCCCAGCTCGATCCTGACGGAGAATCACCCACAACTATCTTCTGTTCCCACTCCGGCAGGCACCCAGCGAGCTCCGGTGAGCTCCCTTTCCTTTCCTCTTCGCTCTGCCACAAAACCAGTGGCAGAAACTTCTTCCTGATCCTCCTCCGCATCGCGCAAATACCCGCGCGCGCTGCTTTAGCCCCGTCGTCGCCGCCGTCCTTCCCCACTGGGTATCTTCTTCTCCGGCGACAGTCGATACGACTGTCGCCCTGCCCCTCCCCCTTCGTCCCTGCAAGTAAGTTAGAACTACTTCCCTTCCTCTCCTCTTTCTTTTTCCTATTTCAATTTGTTCAATTAAGCCCTCGACCGACCCTGACCACCGTCACCCCCTTCGTCTCCGGCTACCCTCCGGCGAGACACCCCCATCGCTCCACAGCCTCACACGCCTCGCCGAACCTCATTGAACCTCCGCCTCATCACACTGAACACCCCCCACCCCTCCACTGCCACTCCACACCTCCATAACGCTCTCCCAAACAAACCCATTTCTCCGGTTGCAGTCCGACCTAGGGCTGCCGCCAGACACCGCCTCGCGGCCTGCCGCACAGCTCAACACCTTCGCCGTGCCACGGCGAAGGTTCCCCAGTAGTTTGATTAGGCCGAGAGGCCATATTCGTGTCCGACAGGTTCTGAGGCTTGACCGCCATTGACGCCACATTGAAGCAGCCTCTCCCGCGCTCCAGGCTTGAGGACTCCAGGTTTCCAGCTGCTGCGGATTAAGGAGACTCCTGCGAAGGCAGCCAGCCAGCAACCGACGAAAATCGAAGCTGCAGCTGCAGAAGCAAGGCCGCGGTCTTCCAGCAGGCGCACGCGAGGAGAGGCGTTAGTTTAGTCCCACATCGGTAAGCCTCGCAACGCTTTCACCGTTTAAATTATTTTTGTGAATAAGCCTTATCGCCTCCGAACGCACCGGGGTGAGGTCCCGCGCCCACTCACCCGCCCGATACGCGAGCTAACCACGCAGATCCGGCGAACCCGACTCGACACCCCACCTACGCACTCCTCGTGTACCACTCACACCGGTACACCTGGTCACGGGTACGAAGCCCGACTCGATTATCCGGCGGCTCTAGGAGAGCTATCCTACGAGCGAAGTCTGAGAAAGAGAGAGACGTGCGGGTAGAGGGAAAGGGGTAGGTTTTGCGTTGGCTGTGGTGTGTACAGGAACAGGTCGAGGCAGAGAAGCAGAAGACCGACGAAGAAAGACTGAAGGAAGAAGAAGGAGGAGCACCAAGCAGCATTGTAGCAGCAACGGTTTAAGTCGTCCGATTGGAAAATCAGACGACGTCCTGAAGGCCAAGTGGAGAAGCAAAAATCAGAAGAAGAGAAGGACAGGATCGTCCAACCAAGAAGGAAGAAGAGAAGAAGCAAGAAAAGAACAAGACGAGCACGAGAAGATCTGAAGAAAGAAAAAGAAGAAACAAAGAAGAAGAAGAACATGGGAAGAACAAAAGGAAGAAGATTCAAGAGCCAAAGAGAAGAGAAGACAAAGAGGAAGAAAGAAGAGAAGAAGAAGCCAAATTTTCATCTCTCTCTCTCTCTCTTTATTTTTGTAATAAGAACTTTTGTACTTCTAGAATACGACTTGCTCCCTGAGTTCGACATCGGGAACTCTTTTATTTTCCGAGTAAAAAATATATATATATCTGTAATGATGGCAATGACTAGGTGTACTACAACGTTATTTCTACAACAAACCTAGTCACAACGCACGATCCATCATTTAAGAATCGTAAAGGATGCACTAGTCAAAATAGCCTTGCGGCAGTGGGCTTCAACCTAGAATTTCTTTTTGTAGCCACTGGCTTCGAAGGCTCTGCTGATATGCGTGTATTTCAATGGGCTCTTAATTCTGGTTCTTTTCATGTGCCATCGGGTAGGAGATACCTGGGTGACTTGGGATATGCCAACATCGAAAGGTTCCTTGCTCCTTATCGGGGTGTGTCATACCATCTCCAGGAATATAGGGGTTGGGCATACTAGAATGAGAAATAAATTTAAAACCACAGACATGCATAATTGAGACAGGTGGTGGAGAGGGCTTTCAGGGTCCTGAAGAAGCATTTCACCCTTTTGGACAAGAGACTGTTTTACTCTTTCAAAACACAGAGATGAATTGTCATGGTTGCATGCATTTTATAGAATTTCGTGAGACATTTCGCAAATGACGATTTATTCTTTGCTGAAGGATTGGAAGAAGGTTTTGATGACTCAAAGGTTGGACATGGAGTTGATGAGGATGAGGTGAGAAGTGGAGAGTTTGTGTGAGATCAGATTGCTAGGTAATTACGGGATCCTTATCATCTCAGACATTGATGCAAGACGGCTCGATTTTCCTGATGATAGCTGCATATTGATATGTTTTTTGCAGGGAGTACCACCTCCTATATGATTCTTGTAGGTCATATAATTTGTGTTTTCGAACTATGTGCCTTGTCATTCTACATAGGGAAGAAACTTATTTACATTTCCGTAGTTTCTGCACAATGCAAACACTGTTGGTTGCTTGGTTTCGTATTGAGACTAAGACATTTTGCCCCTATTCACTTGTTCCCTATTAGAGTTGTTGATATCTATATTCTATGCAATAACAAAATGCAAGTATGGAGAGACCACCTGAAGAAATTACCCATTGTTGGCTCCATGGCAGAAAATGTTTATGCTCTAACTATTGCGACCTGGTGATGGACACACCTAATCAGGGAAACGATTGTGATGACAACTTGATTCATAATCGGCTATTCTACGTATGTCATCGGAGAGATGCAATAAGTGAATATACGTAGACATTGTCAATTATTTTCCTATAGCAGTACCATAGATTTGCTTTATGATTAAACTTCACATTTCTCGTGACGTGTAGGGATGCTGTGACAAGAACTTAGCTAGGGCTCATTTCGCTACATTTGAATCGTTGAATGCTGAGTTCCATTTTTTACTACACCTCTATGATAAGTTGGAGAAGAATTATAAGGAGCAACAAAAGTCATATGAAAAGAATATTTAACTACTACAACAGAACCTATTAGAAATGGGTTCTGCAATCAATGAAAATTTCATAGAATACAATGCTTTGGAGGAGCGATTTTGTACTTCCCAAGTTGAAATCGATAAGTTGAAACACAAGATCGAAGAACTGGAAGAGGAAATTGGGATCTACGCAGTTGTGTGAGATGAAGCCTTAGTGAGAACCATGGGAGGATTGCATCTTTCGAAGAGTTTCCCGCATTATAATTAGTTGTCGTTTCTTACTTTTCACTTACCATTCCCAATATGGAGCAGGTTGCATGCACGTAGACATTTATGCTTGTGGACTCTTTTTTTTGGCGTAAACTTTAGTACATTAGTTCACTTGAACTTAATTTTCTTTCAATAAATATGTCCTCGCTACCTTAGTTTTTATGATGTTCTTCTTAACAGGTTGTGCTAATATATATTCTTACTTATTTGAATAGGGTTCCCACTTGGCAATGATGATAGTTTGACACATATTGAAGTAAACCTTTTATTCTATATGGGGTTTTTGTGAAAAGCATCTAATATATAGGTGCCCTTTGTGGGGTGACACATTTCGACTATAATTGGTTGGCATGGATGGCAAATGTAGGCAACCCCAACCCCTAATTAGGTCTATTAAAGGGATGGTTTGGACAACCTTCTTTGCAACCCCAACCCGTTATAGTTTTTTTCCCTACTTCAATTTGCTCTTATGATATATGGTGTTATGATTTCTGATTTGGGAGTTGGTGTGCCTGATTTGGTGTTATGATATCTGCTCTTATCATTCTGATTTGGTTTTTTTCCTTGCTTCAATATGTGCTTTGTCATTCTGATTTGGTGTTTTGATACCTGCTCTTGTCATTCTAATTTGGTTTTTCTCCCTGCTTCAATTTGTGCCTTGTCATTATGATTTGGTGTTTTGATATCTGCTCTTGTCATTCTGATTTGATTTTTTTCCTTGCTTCAATCTGTGCGTTCTCATTTTGATTTGGTGTTATGATATCTATTCTTATGATATTTGATTTCTACGATTTCTTATTTACTGGCAAACGTCCTTCCTGCTTGTTGAGCTAATTTACCTACAACATCTACTATCACATTTTCATTTTATTCTTTTCTCCAATTTCAGCAAATATTTTACTTTACTCTTTCGTCTTATCATTTAATTCTTATTACTCAGTTTAGTCGTTTAGTTGGTTAGTTTATATGTTATTTAATTGTCAATTAGTGTAGTCGTTTCAGTTGGCATATTTCGATGTAGTCATTTACTCGGTAGTCATTTGGTCAGTTTATATGTTATTTGTCAGTTGACTTCTTATCATTGTCATTTTGTTGGTGGCTGTGTTTTACTCTTTCAAATATCTTTAGTTGCGTTGAATTTCTTTTCATGTCACTCACCAATTGGGTAACCTTTATACGCAAGGCTTGTTCTACACCCACTATAACTGATGATATTTGTGTCAACTACTTGAGTCAAACTTCAAATACATGACGACTACAACTTCAAAATGTTGAAGTCTCCCCTCCAAAGTTTTGTTTCTTTATTCGTGAGTCTTATTTCCTTTGATATTTCATTATTTGAAGTTGAACATTTTGTATACTTATCTATATTGATTTCATTTGCAGGCAACATTGAACTCATAATTGAAGTACCAATGGAAAGTGATTCGCGTTATTTGAAGGAAGCGGCTATTTGCGGAGAAGACTATTATAATTTCTCTTGATTGTGTATTAATTTCAAATATATTTAATTTTTTCTATACATTCATTGTAAGTTTGAAATATATTTCCATATGGATTATATGCATTTCAGATAAATAAAAAATTTCAATTTTTTGAGTTACTTTCATGTCTCCTGTAAAACATCCAAACTTTATACATTGTGGGATCATCACTTTAGTAGAAAATGTTCATGTTGTATGAATGGATAATTATGTTCAGATATTTTGAAAAGATGAACTCTTCATTTTAAGAAAAATATAACTTGTGTGTTGGAATTGATTTCAGACGACAACAAACAATTCTCTGACTTCAAGGGAAATAACAACCAATTCTATCTAACATTCCATGATATTATATAGTGAAAGTTTTGTAGGAGAATTTTAATAACACATAACAAGGATAATTATGAAACACTAAATAGATGGATTTCAAATTTTAAAATTTTAATTTATTTTCCAATAATTGAAATTTGAATCCAAGGTATTATAATGGTACGTAATTGGAAAAAGACAACCCACAATCCTATAAGGACATTTTCATCCTTTTATTAATTTATAACTACATAATTTTCCAAATAATCTATTACCTACCCACAGATTCTTCACTTTCATTCATCCTATCAAACATTTCAATTCCATCAAACAAAGAACAATGCCAACTTATTCCTCCTCAACTTTTACACCTAGATCAAACAAAACAAAGGACTTATTCCTCACTTATTCCACCTAAAGGCTAATTCCATCCACAATTCTTCTAAACTTAATTCCTTGAACCAAACTGGACCTGTGTGCTTTCTTTTTAATTCTTCTTTACTTTTCTTACTGTGTTTGGTTAGCAGGATAACTTGTGACTTGGATAAGTTTCCAGGTAAGCAGGAAAAAGTTGCTTGATGGAGAACGTGATTGAGTAAGGCGTTGAACGTGATAATTGAACACGTGTGTTGCTGAGTTTCTATTCTTTAATTTAAGCTTGGTTTGGGTAACAGGGTAAAAAATGGTAAGTTTTATGTGACGTATGTCATAAACTGCAACGTCGACCTATCCCCCACCACTTGTGTAACCTGTGGACAATGTCATGGATATTTTGTTTGTACAGATGAGATCATCCTGCTAGGAAACATTGCCAGAGGGCTTATCTGGGTGCCAGAATTGGGAGGAGGGAATAAGCAAGTTATGATAAATTTATCGTTTGAAACGGATGTTGACTACGTGGGGGAAATATGTTTTGATTATTTCATTAACCTGCCTTGGGAAGACGGAGTTTGGGGTATGATATCCATTTGAGTTTGTTGAATTAGATATCTGGCAAGAATAACGCTCCACAGACACGGGGTTGTGATGCCACAAAGCCATTTCGGAAAAGTGAGCACAAACATTGGGGTTGGGATGGCGCAAAGCTATTCCAAACATGGCATACACGTGAACTCAGATTCCACCAATCATTGTAAGGTGGGGATTTTCCTAACTATGCGAGTAGCAATTTCGAAGTGAGCATTCATATTTTTGTCGCTTCTTCACTTTTTTCATCTCTAAGGCCAATTTCATGTCTTTGATCTGAAGAAGATGGACGTGGACTTTGCCTTTGCCCTTCTGAGAAGGGAATGCAATGCATTCGCAAAATTCAACTGCTACAGGTTCTCATGGCCAGAGGGATGTCATTGTTGTGCTGTTTTCAGTGCTCTCGACAGAGGCACTCTTCGGAGGTTGCACCATGTTTACAGCAGAATGAGGACCCCTTTTTCCTTGTCCGATGATTATGCATTATTGCAAAGAAAGAACTTCCCCAAATTTAACACGTATCTTCAGCAGCATCGCTGGAGTATCGAGTATCTACCTTCTACCTAACATGCCACCAATTAGGGGTTTCTATTCATGCATCATTATTAGAAAAGAAGACGGGAGGTTATGTTTCATTCTTATGGGTAATCAATTATGTTTCATTCTTATGGGTAATCAATATACAATACATTTACATTAAAAAAGAATGACATGAATCATATTTGCATCACCTTTGTGTTACATAAAAATTATATAAGCCTGTACAAGATGCAATACCTGTTAAGTGAAATATTTACCTGGTGACAATTAAAAATCTGAACTAGCTACCCTCAGCTAGAAGTGGCAGCCGAGTGACATTGGAACCTGCATCATCAATGCTACCATGAGTGCCATCGCCCGACTTCTGGTTAGATGTCGCATGCCTTCCAGAAGGCATCCTCCTGTTTAACTTCTGAGGAAGGATCTGCAACCTAGAGTTTGATTCTGTACCCGACTTCTCAGCTGTAAGCTGATAACTTTCTACAAGCTCCAGCTGCCGAGCTATTATCTCCGAACACCTTGGAAGGAGCTCCACCGGTTCTCCACCAGGTATAACTATGTACTCAATGGCCATTCGTACTTCCTGATAAAATTTAAAATATATATATGTTATTGGATGTGAAGTTTGCTACAACAGGTGCTTTGCCGAGTAAACCAAAACAGAGAGAGAGAGAGAGAGAGAGAGAGAGAGAGATAAATGTGATATAAAATAAAAAAATTATGAGAGGAGCACAAATTTACAGTGTCCCATTACTGGAATATGCCACCTTGAGGCATTATTGCCTTGTTTCTCAACATAGCCAATCTGTTTTGGTTTACTGTAATATCTGACTGGTGACCAACAAATTTCTTCCATCCCAGTTTTCATGTTTGCAAAGGAGTTGCACCACTTTATTCATTATAAAGCATGCAAGCTTTTCAACAGTTGCACGTGGCTTTCATAGGAATAAAGGTGCTAAACTAGATAACAGTCAAAACTTGTAACACAAAAGGCTATAAAACTATGCTTATATTTGGGTGGTTATCACTCAACCGCTCTTTCACTTTTCAAAAAAAACTATGCTTATATTTGGGTGGTTATCACTCAACCGCTCTTTCACTTTTCAAAAAAAAAAAAAGTATGCTTATGGCTATCAATAGGTGTCAAATATGGGTAGACAAAAGAAACAACATCAATGGCATGTTATCCCGGTTACGTAGTTTCCACTTACATCTGCCAGACTTGCATAATCAGATGAAAGAAATATTTAATATGCATCACTCTTTTCATATTTCTGTATTCTACCTTGTATGAATGATGCATTGAAGAAATAAAGGAACAAAAGATATTTCTCAGATGCAACATTAATGGTAACGAATGAAAGACACTTAAAGATTTTTTAGGTGTAGGGTTATAAATAAGTACTCACCTCCAATGCATCAATCTCCTCCAATGATGGTTTTCTTTTTGGTGCATCATCCTCAATTTCAATATCACCAGCAAGTTGGCGTCCAGGTATTGTTGGAAGCGGTCCAAATCTATTCATACCAAGGATCATTTGGACAGCCTTCACCATTTTGGCCATGGTATTTCTCTGCAAGTTTAAGTAGCAGAAGAATTACAAAACACAAATATCCAGATTTAGTTAGAAAGACACCACAGATCTTATTTTGCATGGGACAACATCGAAATTTAGGTTACATGTTCCTTAAGACTAACAAATAAAGTACCTTTATAACATAGATTGGTATCTTGTGGAATTTAGCAACAGTCCGGATCCAGGGATACTGCTTCAGTTCAGATTTTAATGCCAGAATGGCATCGGCAGTTCCAACATCCTCAGTAACATCAATCTGACTTTCGAGGCCCATTACTTCAGCTACTTGCAAGAGGTCAGCTTCCAGGATCTACAGCATGGGAAAAGCCAAAGGTCTGATCAACGAGAAAGTACTATGTTTTCCACGTCACTTAACTCAGCTATATGCAACAGATGAGTTTAGATAAGCAACCTCTTCCAAAAAGGTTGAAGATGCATGCACATCTGTTTGCCTCTGGAGAAGTTTAAATGAATGACCATGAATGTGAGAAGTGAGAATGCATATGTATGCATGCTTACAAGGAAACAACAAAAGTAACAATTATAGTTTTGTATCTTCTTTAATTTTACAGCTGTCTATAATAAAAATCTCCAACATTTTTCTGTCTCCAAATTCCCCACTAATCTGGCCCATTTGTAGTTCTTAATTACCTTACCATCTAAAGTTTCCTATCAACCATCAAAGGTTCATATCATCCCCTTCCAGAAAAAAAAAAAAAAGTTCTCATATTATCACATCCAAAAAAAACCCCTTGTGTACAAAGGTTCCCACAATGTGACACTTTACTGATGCACATCATTTTACCATACATGAATTCATTTCCTTATATTCGCTTGACTACTTTTGACTTATATCAGATAAGGAATAACATTCATATTTATGTCACGCATTTGAAGCAAACTCTGAAAGATGTGTACTAATCGAATTCGTAATATATCCAAAATGAAGGAACAACTTCAAATAACAGATGATCCAGAAACAAGAACAAAACTGTAGCATTAAGACATTGTAGCAACATAACTGTGTGAAGAATCGTAAATCAGAATCTTTCATTGACCTCTATTCCCAATTGACTTTATCAGCTTGCATCCCATGATTTCATTTTTATCCCAAAAGTCTAGCTCTTGCATCATGCTCTCTTACTTAGACACCCTCTTTTTTCTAATTCACTTGGACTAGTTGATAACCAGGCAATTCAATCGTTCTTCCCAATCTAAGCAGGGTTCACATGGAATGGTATAAAGTTATTGTATAATTTGTATCCATACAATCAGGGAGCAAACAGGCTTATGAAAAAAGTTGGGCACTTTCAACATGCCATTCAAACAGTTTTTTTTTTTTGTTTTAACACACAAATGATGTTCCGAAAGTAGTCACCAAGAATACTCAATGTTACCTTAAATATGTAAACTCGAACAGGGCAAGTCCTGTCAGACAATTTGTTGCCTTTCCTACCAGGCAATTTGTTGTGTTTCCTGTCAGACAATTTGTTGCCACTTCTTCTTGTGTATCTGACAGCAGTATCAGAGGCAACATCAATATCTTTGGCCTGAACATCATCCTCCCAATTAAAAGTGAATGGTGAAGCACTCGGTAGACTTTGCTTAGGGATGGGCCCAATAAGATCAGCAGTGTTCGCATCCATGTGCCGAACTTCAAAAAGAGGTGCTTTTCCTATTTCCAATTAAATACATAGAAAGAAATCAGGAAATAAATCATACTTGAGAGACACAGTGGTGAACAATAAATGGTGTGATTGAGAAACTAGCTTTCACTCCATGGAAGGCGGTTCAAATCTTACTCATCATTAAAAAAAAAGAGCAGAAACCATGGATATGTATCTTGTCCCACATCTTTCGCAACACCAATCAAATGACGGTTAAAGTGAACAGTGCATGATCGGAAAATTCATAGAGTTTGAATGAGAGCTTTACATTGCCCTGTGATCACATCTCTATCATTTAAAAATTAGAGTTGAGGAAAGTGATATGCATCTCCTGTAAGTTAAGACAGCAATCGAATAGGGGGAAGTCCTCTTTGTGCCTTTTGGTACTGATGAGGTGCATAGATGTGCAGCATTCTTCGGACTCCTAGAGCTACTCTCCCTTTACAGTACTTGGGTCTACCTCTGTTTAAGGCTATCAAAAAAGCTCGAGCTCGATAGGTGTGGCTCAGCTTCAAATAGATTGGTGATTGAGGTGAGCCTAAGCCTGGATTCAAGTTTGATAAGAGCTTGGGCTCAATAAGGAAATAAAGTGTTCATACATATTGCATATTACACAAAACATGTGTACATCTTATTAATATAATATTACATAAAAATTGCAATTTTTCCAACAAAATTCCTTCCCATCTTAGATGCCATTTGTAAAGCTATAATTTTTGTATATATAGTGTCTTTATCAAACACAAACAGTAGCTTAACAAGCTTGAGCTTGATTAAAACTAGGCTTCATATTCCAACAAAAAAAAAGAAAAAAAACAAAAAAACAAAAAACTGGGCTCGATAAGGGCTTGAGCCAAATTGAGCCAGAGTTGACTTTATCAAGCCCAATCAAGCTCGAGCTATATTTCTAGAGAGGTGGAGTTTCTTATTGATTTTTGGGCTACCATATAGTGTTTTGCTGATGTAACATATGTTTTACTAATGAAGTAGATGATCCCCCATCTGGTGAGATCATCCGTTTTCCCCTCAAAAGAAAAAAGATAAAACAGTTACGAAATATACTGTGACCTAAATGCAAGTAATAGCTATATTGAGTTGCATAAGATTTGAGAATTACCATGTGAGAACTTGGGTTTAAGCATTTGGGATCATATCCTACATAAGATATAACTGCTTCACCATTAAGGTCACTAGCTAATTTAATACAGATGAGGACATCAAGACCCCAAGAGTGCTTTAGTTTGTAGCACCACATGCTTTGTTCACATCAGAATATTATGTAATGAGACTAAGCCCACGTAAGAGTTGGAAGTATTACCTAATAAAGCTGGGCTTGATGATTTTGATAGTGCTGGTTGATTATCTGAATTTACACGTGTTAAGAAGGTAATGGCTGTTTTCATCTTAGATTCAATACCCTATGACATTAAGAAAGGTGCAAAGCATAGTTCTACACCAACTCAAACATAGCAACTGGTTAAGCCTTTTCCTTGGGAAGGGGTATTGATTTTTGTGACTTTTATTCTACATTTGAAATAGTACATATTGGTGAATATCCACTAGCCAATCCAACAGGAAAGCAAAAGGAACAAAGAAAATGCACAAGTTGCAAGAATTATAGGTATCCTCATAAAGTAGGTACCTGCAAGAAGAGAATCCACAGTACATTCCAATTTGTGGTGAACTCGACATTCGGTCCTTGATATCATCTCAACAGCACAAGTAAAAGTTGGAGGTCCTTTCCTTTCAAGAATAGTCTTCTGTACTTTTCTTTTTCTGGCTTCATCATCACCGAGTGTCACACTCTGCAATGGTTTAGTTACATTATTTAGCAGGCCCAACACGATGACAGCTGTGAGCTGATAATCTGCTAATACCACTATTAATCCAAAAAAACAGAGATAGCATTTTTGCATTCTTAATTTGAGATGTTCTCTTAAATCCATAGACAACAACCAGGGTGATGCTCCAAATTATCATAATTGATGAATGACAGTTTTGACCAGCGAAAAGAAAACTCTGCATTGCAAAATCACAACGCCGAATACTGACCTAGTATCCAATCTACATGTTAGCTGCAAGAGGTGGACGGTGCTAATCCTAGTGTGGACATTATGATGAACATTCTCATACAAACGATGAATTATAATAATAACAATGAATACAGCAAGAACCATTTGTCAAACCAGCTACAAGACTAGAATGGATTATTAGCTACAAAGTAATAAGTGGCACTGCCTAGAAAAGACAGAAAATGTCATTATGGAGACAACATAAGATTTTTCTTCTTTCCGAAAATGACAGCACAAGTAATTACTATCACACACTTAAATTTTCAGGTAAAATATCAGTGTAAAACAGGACACAGAAATTGCAAATCATGTTAACAAAAGAACCACAAGAATACTTGTAAATCAGTGAAGACAGATTTTCACCTCTATTCCACCAACAAGGACCTGTAAGGAAGGATTCTTCATTATGCTTTCAATTGTCACTCCATGTGCCGTGCCTACAAGTTGCACCCCTCTTTGAGCAATGGTACTGGCTGCCATTGCTTCAAGCTCTGTTCCAATTTCATCAATAATGATGACTTCCGGCATGTGATTTTCCACTGCTTCAATCATAACCTGCATTTGCATCACAAATTGATCAAATACATCTCCTGTAATGCACAAAGATATAGATGTACAATCAGTATAAGATACCTCACATATGACTCACATTGTGCTGCATGCTGACATTTGGAACTTGCATTCTCCTTGCACGGCCTATACCTGGATGCGGGATATCTCCATCACCACCGATCTCATTTGATGTGTCAACGATGACAACACGTTTCATATGCTCGTCTGCCAACAGTCTTGCTATTTCCCTGCAGACAGTGGTATGATGACAAACTGCCTAAACAATACATGTTCATGGCAAATTCAATAAAAGATAAAGACCATCTGTCAAGTTCCTATATCCATTCCAAAGATGAAATTCTGAAATAAACAAACTAGTGGTCAAGAAAGCATCCATCTCAACCAATCAGTAAAATGAAATGCCCATGATTGCTCTCAACTTGATCAATGAATTCAAGCAGAACCAAGCACAGATAAAAAGGCCAAGACAGAGGAAACAGGGGAAATGCAGAAAGCCATCATCATCTACAAGGACCCGTTTTGGCAATTTTAACCGTAATCAATCAGATTCTTCTGGATTGCACACCACCGGATGATTTGACACAAGAAGACATCGAGCAGGCAAGTATAAGTAGACAAAAGTGGGACGGAAGACAAGAGCTATGCTTTGGATACCCTTGGACCACAGTTCCAACATTAAGCATGCTGGTCATAGTCTTATCGAAGAAGAGAAGCAATAAGAGAAATTCAACAAGGAAAATTATGCCCTTTCAAAAAAAACAAGGAAAATTACGAAGGCCAAGTCCGCAACTTTATCACGTTTATCGACGGTGCGGGGTTCCGAATATTTAATATTTAAGAAAGAAAGAAGCATAAAGAAACACAGACAAACACACGCAAGGAAGGAAGGAAGAGTAGCGGAAGGGTTTTTTTTAATATTTTACCTGATGAGGGTGGTCTTGCCGACGCCGGGGGGGCCGATGACGAGGATGGAGCCGCCGGCCTCGACCAGGTCCCTGATCATGTCGGCGCTGCCGGAGACGGCGCGGCCCACGCGGCAGGTGAGCCCCACCGTCTGCATCTTGCGGTTGCGGATGGCGCTGATCCGGTGGAGTGAGCGGTCGATCCCGGACCTGTTGTCGTCGGAGAACCCCCCGGGGGAGAGCCTCGACACGGCGTGGTGGAGGTCGTCGGCCCCCACGGGGTTGTCGGAGATGACCCAATCCCCGGAGGAAGGGAACCTCGCGAGGGGCTTCCTCCCGAGGTCCATGACCACCTCCACCAGATCCCCAAGCTCCGGGTGCCCTAGGATCCCCGACCTCATCCTCTCCGGAAGCAGCTCCAGGAACACCTCCAGTTCATCATCTATAGAGGATGGAAATGGAGATGGAGATGTAGGATTAAGAGGAGGGGTGATAATATTACGTGGAACATGCGGTGGAGAAGTAGAAGAGAGGAGTGGGCGGCGGATGGGGGAAGAAGAAGAAGAAGAAGAAGAAGAAGAAGAAGAAGAGGGAAGGGAGGAAACGCGTCTAATCCCGCGTCGAAAGGGGAGCGACGATGACGAAGAAGAGACGGATGAGGAAGAAGAATAGCAGCAGCAAAGGAAAGAGGACGAAGCAGTGGTGGCATTCACCAACACCTTCATCCCGATTGGATTGTTATTTATTAGTTGTTAATTATTTATGTACGCGACTACTGGCACTGATGCTACCAAAATAGGAGTAGTTGTGTGCATCTGTGTGGGTTTCGGGTTTTCTCGTGTCATGGGAGAGATATAAAGGGAAGTGGAGGAAATGACATTGAGGTGGAAGAGGAAGAGCAGATTCCAGAGGAGATTCGAGGGAATCCTCCTTTCGGCGACGTCCCCCTTCGGAAGGTTTTGCAAGAAAGGAGGAGGCGTACGTGACCGACGAGGAGAAGGGGGTGTAGATAATTACAAGAGGATAGCGGAGGCCACACGTTGTTGGTCTCTCGGGATCGTGTGGGGCTCATCATGTGTTCCAGCTACCGTGGATTGGGTTGTGTGGATGAGAGGAGAGGAGAGGCACGTTGCTAACTAATAACTCGTTATTGCAGAAAGTCACGTAATTTGACCATCCCTCTTTCCATCGTGGTCTCCATCTAACCTCAGTTGCGATTGGTCTGTGCATTTATTGATTACTTTGATTATAACTTTGATATTTTGAGAAGACGCCAGGAAGTTTGCTTCCGGGGAGGGGGGACTTTGATGGTACAAGTTGGATTTGTTTATGCTGTTTATTGTGACGCTTGGAGCTGATTGATACATAGATGGCTTGCGTTTTTGTCCAAATGCGTAGGAAGATTACCAGGGTCAAGACGTTTTTGTTTACCAGGGTCCAAATGTCCAAATGTGGAGTTGGATCGTCTGTCAATTGCCATTCACTTCGAAGATAAAGGCACAAGAACAATTTGTGTAAGTTACGGGTAAAATTGTAGTTGGGTCCCTATCATGGAGTAGCTCCTTTCGAACAACAATTAACACAACTTCGAAGACTTCTGATGAAGGTGCTTCTGCTATAGAGATCACAGTTGGTTAAATGGTAAGACTTGACTTAACAAAAGATAGCCACTAGCTATCCCTTTGAACAATTCATCCTGATTCATTTAATCTTAGAGACCTGCCCTTGCCATTGACATTGACAATATGCCACTACCATTTACCATCGCAGATTCACAATACATGATGAACACCTCAAATTCCAAAATCAAACATATAAGATTGCTTCTTGCGCTCCCAGTCACACGAAACTGCCACAACGTGCATATAAACCACTTTCAAATTCTGCAACTGATTTCCAGTTATACATACAGATTTGATTTCAATTTCTCCTCCCAAGGGGCATCAAAAGGACCTGAATTCTACAAATATGCTTGCATAATATAAAACCAAAGGCTCCCACCATATACTTATTACCTAACTACCAACTACAAATATGAATAGTCAAACGGATGAGTATGTTGAACCTGATAACCTCTCACACGGTTATGTATGGAAACCATTCAAAGTTGGGAGCTTCACTAAAATATCAACGTTCACATCACCTCTATACCCCCATTGAGGACCTCTTTTGTAATTTACAAAAGACGGTTTCTTCCACAGGCTGCCACGAGGAGTGATACTTGGAAGATCTAGAGAATGTTTCTTGCACGTAACGTTGCATGTATATCACACGTAATCTTGTGTTTGATGTCACTCCTATGATTTCTTCTTTTGAGCTTGATATAGACGCGCACATGCTGGAGGAACCAACTGTTAAAGATATGGAAGTCTTTAGAAGTAGAACCCAAGCTAACTGAAAACTGTCCTTAAGATCCGCTGCCTACGCTCGGTGACTTTTTAAAACTATAACGACATGGAAAGTTTTGTTGTGACGAGTAATAAAGAAAACAAAGATTCCAGAAAATCTTGTATGAAATATAGTTTTAACTTCGGAAACACAATCAATATAAACTCATCTTGTCATGAAGCCTTGCCTTCATTAAGAAGCCAGGAGAGTACGTAAAATGCACCTAAACTAAGGACATCTTTGCCAGAGATAATGATTTGACGTGGTTCAAGAGTCATGACTTATTTTATTCTCCTGCATGTGAAAAGGAGAAAAATCACAAGTGTGAAATCAGTCTCCCTTGTACAAGTGAACCGTCCTCTAGGGAAACCACCACAGCTACCGTAAAAATCCGGTTACTTGAGTTGGAAAGGCTACTGCACAGGACCTAGTGAGCAGATATTAAACTGTAAACTCTATACAATGAGCCAATGACACATACCTATGACACTTTTTATGCAGCATCAACCCTAAAATTATACACAATTTCCAGACATACGTGTGCATTCCTCATGCATTGGGAAGTCTCTTACAAGTACAGTTAGCTTGCAGCACCCTACAAGACAATGGCTGAGAAGAAGCACCTTGTACCAACTGCCTTCAAACGGGTGACCTCCCAGCCAACACCTTCCCGATAGCATTCCACCTTGTCACCAAGACAGAAAGAGGAACAGTTTAGTTGGTGTAATTTGCACAGCCGTAGCATAAATCTTTGGAGGAAAAGACGTGAGGAAACTTACAGCATCCACAAGGCTCTCAGAATCTTTAATACCACCAAGTACAAACAATGAATTTCCTAGAACAGCGGGTGATGCATATCCTCTTATCATATTCATGGGTTCACCCATCATCCAGGTGCCAACACGAGGATCAAACACCTCAACACTGGAGACCATTTGGTCACCATCGTACCCGCCCAATGCATATCTGAAGATCACCAATATAGCCATAGTGAGACAATTCAACTGGAGATTTATTAAATCTATGAAAAAAGATGGCCTGCATACAATTTCTCATTGAAGAGTACAAGAGAATGGGACCCCCTTCTTGTCTTCATACTTGGAATTGGGGTCCAAGATATTTCTCTGGGATCATATCTTTCAGCTGTGCTGTTTAGGGTTAAGAAAGCAAGTAGAAAAGGTTATAGATCAAACATTCTGAAGACTTCAAGCTTCATAAACATGAGGAGATCATTAATAATCGAAGAGGAAGCTTTTACCAAACACATACAACAATAAAAGTTGCCATACCTAAGATAGTCTTGGCCATCAAATCCACCAACAGCATAGAGTGAGCCATTGAAAACTGCAGCAGCAGGTGCAAACCTCTGGAAGTTTACATGAATGAGAACCCAAAAAGGTGAAGAAACGGACAACACAATATAAAACAAACGTAACAAATTAAACTAACAAGATATTCTACAGACTTCCTCAGGTAAATAGATTTTTCTAGATGCAGGGGAAAAACGAAACAAGAAATGGTCTGGTCTTCTTCAAGTCCCTTAGGGTTTTTCAAATTCCCAAGGATGGATTCCTTCTGAGGTAGAAATATAGTTATACAAGAAAGGTGTGATGGTGAGCTCATGCGCAAGTGAGAGACGAAGCAAAATTGTTGGCCCACAAATGTGGTTCTAATCCCTACAAGAAAGGTGTGCTGGTGAGCTCATGAGCAAGTGAGAGATGAAGCAAAATTGTTGGCCCACAAATGTGATTCTAATCCCTTGAGTGTCAGAAGTTGCATAGCCAGGATTCTTGCTTTATAGTTTGTGCAAGGCACCTACAGTTGGAACCATCACGTTGGCAGGAGCTCCTTTTGAATTGAGAACCTACGGGTTTCTAGAATTTTCGATACCCAGAGTCTTCTTTTGAAAGACTTATTCTCTGTTTTCCCTTGTCAATAAGGTAAGGAATGCGAGGCGAGAGTAGTAAGATGAAAGCAAGGATGGCTAGGATGTCATCTGAACAAGGAATGTGAGCTGTTCTCACGTTTCAGAAAGGAGAATATCAAGTAGAAATAAGTTACTGTGCTTCCGCTGCATTATCAGGATCATCACATGCATGTTGTTGAAATTCTCCATGTAGCCTTCCATGTGATCTCTTCAGGCATCTAGTTTTTATGCATGCCATTTTTTTTTCATAGTAGTTCTTATCACTCCTGAGAATGCTTTGGGAAAGCATAAATTTTTTGATACTAGATCGAACTCATCCTAAATAAGTCATCATAGAGATTCAACTTTCTTTGAACAGATTACCACAACCTCCTATTCCAGTTTCAGCCCGACATCAAATTCAACAATACAAATTTTCCCTATGAATACAATGAATGGGTAAGAGCTTAGAAAAGCAGGAAATATAAATGGCTTAAATTCTACACCATGAGACTGTGGCAAACGGATACAGAACCACATGGCAAAGCCTATATTATACAAACAAAATACAAACTTAGACCTGAGCACTCAAAAACCTTTTCCCATATTAGGTTCAATTTGAAAGTTGAACCTTGTTAGCTGACAGCTGAAACAATTTTCTAACAATGCTCTGGGATGTCTGTCGATCTTCTGCCATCAATATGTCGGAGAGGTATTGATGATGCCTCTGTCAGAAATACTCATTGTCATCTGCAGTTGCTTCAAAGTGAAAACCAGAGTGAAGTTCGAGGAGTAGGATATAACGTCATCTACTTCTCTCTTGAAGGTGTATCTTACAATAGATCTAGTGATCCTTAAATTAAGTGAAGTTAGCATTAACCTATCACAAAACGCAAGAGTCTAAATTAAGCGATCTTAGCATTAACTTACCATAAAATGCATGGATCTAAAAATGTAGTCCTTAAAACCAAAGATAGAATTAATTGATCTGAAGATTTTAGCTTAAATCTAGGATAGGAAGTAACTCATATTTGGCTTTAGAGAAGCTAAAAAAGCTCAAAGACCGAGCAAAAGGAGAGAAAGAAAACCCTTCCAAGATCTATTCATAGTCCAACAAACATGCAATAGCAGCATGAAGACCTTAAATGACAGCATAATGCAAAATATGCACCTAAACCCGCTGATGAGTCCACTTTGGTGGACTAATTGGTATCTTAATGTCTAAACATTGTATTAATACTAATTAGTATCTAACATGTATTAGAATGAAAATAAATTATTTTATAGGAATTCCCCAAACATGTAAACTAATATAACTTGCATTAGTAACCAATTAGAATTTAGAACTTTAATTAGGTGCTTAACATTTTCTTAATAATCACATATATATATATTATTTGTTTTTATTTTAATCTTAATTTCTCTCGCATGCATTCACGATCTCTTTCTTTTCGTTACAGGACCCCGCGTAAACGCACGACAGAGTAAATGTGCGTGATAATTGTTGAATGCATGCATGCCTTGGGTCTTCATAAGGCGCTGTGTGGAGGCCGTTAGGGGGATCCACACTCTCCATCTCAACCCATCGTGTTCTTCCTTCTTACCGCGAGCCTTCATCTTCCTCTCCCTCTCCACAAACCGCGACCACTACTGCATCGATTCCACTCCACCCACCAAGACCGTGATCCACCACTGTGTTGCCCTCCCTCACCACTGCGACAACAACCACGATCCACCATTGTGTGCCCCTCCTTACCATGACCATCTTTACTACGTCCACCTCCCTACCGCAATCCACCGCGCCACTGCGAAGGCTATGTGGTGACAGCACACAACCACCACTCCAATCACGTACCCTCTTCTTCCTCTTCAAACTCCACTCTCCTCTATTATTTGCCAAGGACCCATCACCACCTACTGTTCACCTTCTTCCTCGTTGAGAACCCATCAACCACCGGCCACTCACGCTCCACCTTGCCATCTCCAGCCGCCATCCTCGACGCCAACACCACCAACGTCCTCCTCAAGCTCCACCGCACCTACGGCGACCTCCACGCATCACCACCATCCCCCTATCCACGCTCCTCAACACCACCACCATCTTCATCTCCTTTGTTGTTCTTCTTCCTCCTTGTTTACCCTTGCCAGAAGAACCCATTGCCACCACCACACACCTCCCCGCAGTGGGCACTGTCAACCACCATTTTCTCCATTGACGACATCGGAGCGACGACCCCGAGTTGCTGACCACCCTTGCCGTCCAAGCCACTATCAGTGGCATTCATTTACGTCGCCCACGAGCACCCACAGCTACCGGCTACCCTCTCTCCGACCGATTCTTGCTGAGCCATCACCACCATTGCGAAGCTTACCTTGAATGCTTCCTCCCCGCCGAATCTCCTCATATGCGTGCTTGAGCTCATGAAGAAGTGCCCTGTTTTGCTTCCTATTAAAATTTACATTTGAGTGCCATTGCCACATCCACATTTTTAGTTTTATATATATTTATATTGAGGTAATCTGCTTGCATGCCCTCTTTCTTTATATCTCATGCAATGCTCTATCTCTCTTTGGCTCTCACTTATTCTTTTAATATTTTATCTCTTCCCTTTCAACAAATGCTATGAATATTTTAGAGGGTAATAAACTTCTCATTAAACTTAGAAATATTGTTGGTATATTTGCAAGATTCTTGTGGGTTTGATCTATTATTTATAGAAGTTGTAATCCCGCTATTTTTGGATATTACTCCTTGCAATAATTTTTATGACATTTTGAACTTAAATCGGAATTTTATGTGAACCTTCGTGGTGAAAAGATCGGTGAGTTTACTGGCTTAAGCCTCCCTATATTATTTTTATTCGTATCAGAGAAAGCGAAAATTCATTTGATCACCCACCTTTTCACCGGATTTTTGGATGCATTATGTAAATTCAACAAAATATTGTTAGCACTCATGCATTTCAACACTAAGTGTGGCAAAATGGCCTCAAATCCAAATAAGGCCATTTCATTCGCCTGCCATTGACACATAGAACACTAGCTTGCCAAAGAAGCCCTCAACGCTTCATCAGAGAGTTGCTCATTGGTTAACCTACATCTTACCACTTTCCATGCATGTTGCTGCATCCCCGCTCTATCGTGCACTTGCAACAAACCACCCCCTCTTTCCATCACCACTTGCCTATAGCTCATTCGAGAGAGTTGCTTGCAACACCCCTCCAACTTGCCGATCACCAATACCACATTGTCCAACATTTGAAATGTCATGTGTGTGATTGTCATAGATATGTGTTTGCAATCCATGTTTAGTAGTTTATGTGTGATTTATGTGAAACTATACTACTCATTTACCTATATCATACTATAGGTGTCAAATCGATGAGCCATATGCTGAAGTTTTGAGAAGAGAATAATTAAAAGAAAGTTGAGGTAAGTCTCTATAGTAACTAAAAATCAATTTGAATTTATGCCAAGTCAATTTACTATTGAAGCAATACACCTTTTAAGGCGTTTGATGGAGATTTACAGAGCCAAGACAAAGAATTTACAATGTGATCTTTTATTAATTTGGAGAAAACCTATACTCTATTCCAAGAGGTATTTGCAAAAATTTTAGAGAAGAGACATGTACTAATTCTATATATCAACCTCATAAAAGATATGTACTATAGAGCTATAACTTGTTTAAACACAGAGGATGGTTGGATGCATTAGTTTGCTATCACATTGGTTTGCATCAAGAATTAGCTTTAAGCTCTTACCTCTTTATCTTGATCATGGATGAGTTGACGAAGTTATCCAAGTTGAGGTGCTATGGTGTATGCTTTTTACTAATGACATTGTGCTGGTTAATAAAGCAAAAGAGTAAACAGAAAACTTCAACTTTGGAGAGAAACCATGAAAGCTAAAGGCTTTTTGTTAGTAGAGCACTCTAGTTATATTTTGTTACTGTTTTGGAGTTGTTTATTATTGTTCTAGTCCTATTGGACTTATGATGTAATTTTCCCAACACCTCTCTCTATATAAAGAGATGTAGGGTTTCATCTGAGAATAAGACTTTTTATTCTCTCCAACTTGATATCAAAGCGGTGATCCTATATTGACGCTGTGATATCCCACCCCTCACAAGCCTCCAAAACCTCCCACCAAAACCCTAATTGACGAGCCACCTTCCCCACATCGGCGAGCCTCCCTCCACCGACAAGCCTCCTTCCTCCACCGGCTCCAGCAGGCTGCTGCGGGCTTCTCCGGCCAGTGTTGCGATGGCAGCAGTCGCTGGTGAGCATCGCCAGTTACTACTGACCACAGTAGCGCCTCCTTTGCCTCTTAGGGGGCTACTGCGGGCCTGCAGAGTGTCTCCACCGACAGATCTCGCCGCCAGCAGCGTTGCCTCCGCCTCTCCAGGCTTGCTACAAGTTTGCTGAGCACCGCCATTGGCTGATCTCGCCGCCAGCAGTGTTGCCTTCGCTTCTCCAGCAGACCGCACCACCTCTTATGGCCTTGATAAGGCTGGTGGCGTGATTTTCTTGCCGGAAAAGGGGCGCACCACCTTGTAGAAGAGTTGTTAAGGTATTTTCCATACCTTAACATGTGCTAAGTCGTGATCCAAAGGGTGTGCGTGACTCTTGGGATGTTTTCTAGGATATTTTGATCTTAGATCTCATGATCAAGAGATCACATCTCTCCATTGTGTGATTTTTCAGATCTTAATAATGGTTTCAGATCGTATTTGTGGTATTTTGTGGCAGTCTTAAGGCATGATGTCCTCAGATTCTTCGAAAGTATCGTCAGTTATCGCTACGGATAATGGAGGTTACAAATCCCCTTTCTTTGTTCCTATCGCCAAGCTAAACAAGACCAATTCTGCTAGGTGGTTTCAAACTTTCCTCATGACTGTTGAGGGACATGATAAGGAACATCTATTGTTGGAGTTAGAGCGACAAGATAAATCAGGAAAGAATGCCACATGGAAGAAAGATAATTCAATGGTCCGTGCTTGGATCATGAATTCTGTTGAGCCTCAGATTGGTAATGGGATTATGTACTATAAGATCACTAAGGAGATGTAAGATTCTTTACATGACACATATTCTCATGAGAAGAATTCTAGTAAGGCGTTTGAGATTTACCATGCTATTGGTAGTCTCAAACAGGAGGGTTAGTCACTTTCGCAGTATTATGCCACTCTAAAGGGGCTTCTTGAGAAGTACAATGCATGTCGACCTGTCTGCACTTGTGCCACTCAGAGAGCACATAGGAAGGAGGATGATGTCCTATAGTTTCTTGACAGACTTGGACCAGACTATGAGGCTGCTAGGTCCCAGATCCTTACTCTGGCTAAGCTTCCACCTCTAGAGGAGGCTTATAGCCATGTGAGCAAGGTGGTTGCTAGGCCATCAATGTCAGAGATTGGACAGACACCTGTGCTTATTGCTGCTGCACGTGGAGGACGTGGTGCTCCATCCACTAGGGGGAGAGGGCATGGTGGTCGGGCTACGAGTGGTAGATCTTGCATCATTTGCTCGCACTATGGGAAGATTGGCTATACAGAGGCCTCTTGCTGAACGAAGCATGGTTGACCTCCTATGGCCAACCAGGTTGTTTCTTCAGAGGAGGTGAGCGACATGGTGTCTCGTGTAGATTATGATGCTGCGGTCTAGTGCCTCTCCCAATTGACCCAGGAGACCACTACTGCTGCTGATACTATTGCCTTGGCTACTTCAGGTGTGACTTCTACTTATAGGCCTAGTAACACTGACAATGCCTTGTGATTGGTGGATTTAGGCGCATCTCAGCATCTCAGTTGGGATGAGACATGTTTTAGATAGGTTCATGATGTTCCCGGTTGTTAGGTCATCAATGTCAGAGATTGGACAGACACCTGTGCTTGTTGCTGCTGCACGTGGAGGACGTGGTGCTCCATCCACTAGGGGGAGAGGGCATGGTGGTCGGGCTACGAGTAGTAGACCTTGCACCATTTGCTCGCACTATGGAAAGATTGGCTATACAGAGGCCTCTTGCTGGACGAAGCAAGGTCGACCTCCCATGGCCAACCAGGCTGTTTCTTCAAAGGAGGTGAGCGACATGGTGTCTCATGTAGACTATGATGCTGCGGTCTAATGCCTCTCCCAATTGACCCAGGAGACCACTACTGCTGTTGATACTGTCGCCTTGGCTACTTCAGGTATAACTTCTGCTTACAGGTCTGATAACACTGACAATGCCTTGTGATTGGTAGATTTAGGCGCATCTCAGCATCTCAGTTGGGATGTGAGATGTTTTAGATAGGTTCATGATGTTCCCTCAGGGAGATCTGGCAGGTAGTAGGTGGCAGCCAGTGTAGGGTTCATGGCAGAGATGTGGTAGTGACTCCTACATTAACGCTGCCTAATGTTTTTTATGTTTTAGAATTTTCGATCAGTCTTTTGTCTACTAGTATAATTACAAAAGACTTGCACTGTTGTGCAATACTTGATGAGTTGGGCTGTATTTTTAGGACAAACTCATGGGGAGGACAATTGGTGGAGGATATGAAGAGGGGGGTGTGTATCGCCTGATCCAGACTCCATTTGCTGTTGTGTTAGGGCGAGGTTGCATTTAGTGCTGGTACAACTCTTCAGTGGCATTATCGTCTTGGACACCTCTCACTGGATAGGCTTCGACGTGACATTCCTCATATTTCGCCAACTACGGAGATTTTGTGTTATGCATGCCAGCTGGGAAAGCATCACAGAGCCAATTTTCCTCATAGTTCATCTTAGAGTTCTGCTATCTTTGATTTACTGCACATGGATGTATGGGGATCAAGTCGTGTCCCAGATAGACTGGGTCACAAATTTTATCTACTTGTTGTGGATGATTTTTCCAAGTTATCATGGTTATTTCTTTTGAAAAATAAATATGATGTTGGATCAATGATTGAAACATTTATATTACAAATAAAGACTTAGTTCTCTAGTATTGTGAAGATTGTACAATCTGATAATATTCTAGAGTTCTGTACATCTAAGTTGGCGACCTTTTACAAATCTCTTGGGATTGTTCACCAGACATCCTGTCCGCATACGTCGCAACAAAATGTAGTGGAAAATAAAGCACCGTTACGTGCTTGATGTGGCTAGGACACTATTGATACAGCACAATGTGCCACAGGTGTATTAGGGAGATGCAGTGTTAACTACATGTTATTTGATTAACAGGTTGCCCAACTAAGCTATCCAAGAACAAGTTCCTTGGCAGGTCCTCTATCCTGGGAAGGATTTATTCACTGTCCCACATCGGGTGTTTGGCTGTGTTGCCTTTGTTCACATTCTGGGACATGGTAGGAACAACTTGGCTCCAAGAGTAGTGAAGTGTCTTTCTGGGTTACAGTAGCACCCAGAAAGGATACATATGTTGACCCTCATGATAAGAAGCATCATGTAACTGCAGATGTCATATTTCATGAACCCATTCCTTATATCTCTACAGATGATCATCAGGTGACATTTGAGGGAGGCTTGACTCCTATGCCTGTTCCACCAGTTCCCTTGGAACAGATCCCTGTTACATATAGTGAGGATATCACTACCACAGAGACTCTTATGAGGCAGAAGGCTAAGATCACTCAGATTTATAGACTATCTGCGATATACAGACAGCATGCATGGAGAGAAGAACACAGCCCCCCACCACCTCAGCCACCTGTCTCCTTCCCTTGTCAGGAATGGGTTGATACTGACGTGAGTTGTCCTAGTGGTCTTTGTGTAGGTCCCTCTAATGAGTCTTCTCCCTCTGCTGCTATTGAGCATATTGAGGAGGATCTTGATCTTCCGATTGCTATTTGAAAGGCTCTACGAAGTTATGGCCAGTATCATACCGTACAGGCAATCTCTACTGCCAATCTTGGCAGTTCATTTGCTATTTTCACAGATGCTCTCTCTACGACGCACGTTCCTACCTCCCATCAACAGGTCATGCTGGATCCAAAATGACGTCAGGCCATGGAGGATGAGATGGCTGCTCTACGCTCTAGAGGGACGTGGGACTTGACCACCTTGCCTCCTCATGCCAGAACAGTTGGGCACCGTTGGGTCTTCACTGTCAAATACAACCCAAATAGCATAATTTCTGGCTACAAGGCAAGACTGGTAGCAAAGGGATTTACCCAAACATATGGGGTAGATTCTTTGATACCTTTTCTCCTATTGCTCGAAAGTCTACTGTTTAGATTTTGATGTCTGTAGCTGCCTACTACGACTGGCCTCTTCATCAGTTGGATGTGAAAAATGTATTTTTGTATGGAGATCTTCAAGAGGAAGTTTATATGCAACAACCTCCTGGGTTTGAGGCTCAGGAGGAGTGTGTATGTAGATTGAAGAAAGATATCTATGGCTTAAAGTAGAGCCCAAGAGCATGGTTCCAAAGACTCTTAGAGGAGGTATAGGTCATGGGGCTTATACAATCTTCTGCTGATCACTCTTTGTTTGTCAAGAAGAGTAAAAGGGGAATGGTTGTACTCCTTATCTATGTGGATGACCTGATTCTTACTGGAGATGACTTTGCTGGGATAGCTAAGGTAAAAAGAAATCTGACTGATGCCTTTGTGATGAAGGATCTGAGAGAGCTCAGATACTTTCTTGGGATTGAAGTGGCACGTAGCAAAGGGGGTATTGTTCTTAGTCAGCGTAAATATGCTCTTGATATCTTACAGGAAACATGAATGATGGGATCCAAATCTGCTAATATACACGTGGATCCCAAGGGACATCTCTATGATACTGAGTCTTCGCCTGTAGATAACAGATCTTATAGGCAGTTAGTTAGTAAATTATTGTATCTTACTATTACTCGTCAAGATCTTTCCCTTGCAGTTGGGAAACTCAGCCAGTTCATGGACAAGCCGACCAGGCAGCATTGGGATGCTGCTACATAGGTGCTTAGGTATGTGAAGAAAGTACTTAGTAGAGGTGTCTTATTTCAAAAGGGCTTATCTATGAGTGTTGTTGGCTATTCTGATGCCGACTATGCAGGGTGCATGACAGACAGGAAGTCAACAACTGAATTCTACACTTATGTGGTAGGCAACTTAGTGACCTGGAGAAGTAAGAAGCAACAGGTGGTATCCAGATCTAGTGCAGAGTTACAATATAGGACTTAGATAGCTACAGAGATGGTATGGGTTAGATCAGTGCTACATGATCTTCATGTTCAGGTACAGGGATCAATTGAGATGAGGTGTGATAATCACGCTGCTACATATATTGCAAACAACCCAATGTTTCATGAGCGGACAAAACATGTTGAAGTTGATTGCCACTACACTAGAGACCTGATACAACGTGAAATCATTTATACTTCATCAGTATCTTATGAAGATCAAATAGCGGACATATTCACGAAGTCCCTTGTGAGATCTACATTTGATAAGTGTTGTTCCAAGTTGAGCATTATTGATATATATGCTCCAACTTGAGGGAGAGTGTTGGTAGAGCACTTTAGTTATGTTTTATTACTGTTTTGGAATTATTTGTTATTGTTCTTGTCCTATTAGACTTATGATGTAATTTTCCCAACACCTCTCACTATATAAAGAGGTGTAGGGTTTAATTTGATAATAAGACTTTTCATTCTTTTCGACTCTTTCATCTAAGCAGAACAAAGACAGAGTATATAGAATGTAAGTGTAGTAGTAAAATGAATAATGAAATGATGGATGCAAAAATTGGAGCAAAGTGCATTCAGAAGAAAGAAGTTTCTAAATACTTGGGAATCATTTTTCAACAAAATGGTGTAATTGATGGTGATATTACACAAAATAAATGCAAAGTGGTTGAAATGGAGGGAAGCATTTAGAGTTCTATGTGATAAGAGGATTCCTTTGAAGGTTAAAAGAAAATACTATAGAGTTCTATGTGATAAGACCTACCATGTTATATGGATTTGAATGTTGGGCCGTTAACTATATAGGCATGTGTAAAAAATGTTTGTGGTCAAAATAAAGATGTTAAGATGGATGTCTGATCATACTAGGAGTAACTATATTTCAAATGAAATTATCCTAGAAAAGGTTGATGTGACATTAATAGAAGATAAAATGAGATAAACACGTCTAAGGTGTTTTTTAGACATTTATAGAGAAGACCAATAAATTCCTCAATCAAGAGTGTAAGGAGTTAGAGGTTACACCTGCAAGAAGAGGGCGGGAAGATCAAACAAGTGCTAGAAGGAAACTATTAGCATGATCTCAATTACTTCAAGTTAAACCTTGAAATGACTCAAAATATATCTGAGTAGAGGCAAAGAATCCATGTAGCCGATCCCACTTAATGTGGAAAAAGGCTTCTTTGCTGCTGCTGTTGCATTTACCTATATCATACCATGTTAGTGATTTGCTGAAATGGCATAGAAAAGCACATGCTTATGTTTATATATATTTTTTCCCTCTCATGAAGTGAGGACTACACCCAACCACCTAAAGATGTCTCATCCTAATAATAATAATCATCACATTATGCCTCATTTTTTTTCAAAACCTTGAGCCGAACCAATACCTTCTTAAGCCTTAATCCTGCAATTTATTTCTGCTCACAATAGATTTCCTGAGGACTTCTGTCCTACTTGCTGTCCTATACAATTCACATAAACCTGCAGTAGCATTCAAGTAATGTCCTTTGATTTCACCAGTTTCAACTTGCTCATAACTAAAAGGCTGAATGCTCCGATAACTTATGGTCAACACATTCATTATAGCCAACAATCATCATAATATTTGGATTAAGAACAGGTTGCCCCTTACAGGAGCTGTGTTGTGATAGACATATAGTGACAGCTTACATAAATGAATACTCTCCAGCTTTATTGCTTGTAAGTTATTGTGTGTATACATTCAGATCGTTTGCTCTCATTTAGGATGACAGAAAGCATCATGAATTGCAGCCCAGGTAACATAAGAACTTGCAACTAACCGAGTAAGATTCAAAGGAAAAAGAAATTAAGATACAATATCAGACAAATCTATTTTTATCAGCAGAATCTACTTAAGTGGAACAAAATGATTCAATGCACCTTTTGCAGCATCGATGGACTGCGTATCCACCTTCCAAGGATGGGGTCAAGCATTTCAACATCTGAAAAGCTGTTCTTCCCATCTCCACCACCAAGTGCAAATATCTTTCCATCCAAAGAAGCTCCAGCTAGACATCCCTTTTCCCAAGCCAAGGAAGGGCATGAGCTCCACTCATTGGTCTGGGGATTGTAACATTCCGCTTCAATCAATCAGAAAAATTACATTGTTATTTATGAAGTTGTGCAAGTGAAACTAGAAGGGTCATAAATTGCAATAGCTACCTGTTTTGTACCATAAGTTATCAGAACCTCCACCAAAAACATAAAGACAGCCATCTAGTAAAGCTGCTGAAGCATATGAACGTGGTGATGTCATTGGTCTAAGTGGAGTTAGTATATCCAAAGACAGTGAATATGAATCCAGGCTTTTTAGCCATGAGTTGCCATCATAACCACCAATCAGGTAAATTAATTTCTCAGATCCTAAAAAGCATTCAAGTAATGATCCGTTCAGTGAGTCCTCCACTAAAGCCATCGAAGGATCTGATTTTATTTCCAGCTCCTTGACACGCTCCATCAGCCGCTGAATGGTTTCCTTCAACCGCACATTTTCACGTTCATATTCAATCTGGGAAAACAAACTAGTAAATTAAAAACAGAAAGCAAATCACTCTTGACAGAATAAATAATGCAATATCATTATACTAATCCAAGGTCATTATCTAGTCAGTGGAAGAAAGTTTATATCACCAGGTAGGGGCCATCTGCACCTACAAAGCACAAAGAGAAAGGAATATGCAGGATTTCCCAACAGCAAAGGCATATCATCAAACAATGTAGCTATTTCATGATCACTTGCAAGCATGGTTTTAAAAATCATGCCTCGAGGTAAGGGCCAAGGAAATCGCACCGAGGCTATAGCCTCGAGGGTGAAGCTTGAGACGTGCACCTCGCATTGTTGAGGCAGTGAGGTGCCGAGGCGGAGGCGAGGCGCTGCCTCAATGGAGAACAACTTTGCAGTCATGTGACCATCTCATGATTGATTATAATATCTAAAATCCATCTCTAAACCACCAAACTCTCACCCAACCCTAGATTATTATTTATCTTAGGTCACCATTAGGTTATTTTTGTTATTGTTGTGGTATGGTTCCTTGACCCTTGACTTTATTCAAAGATGTTAAGGTGACAAGCACCTTAATCGCCTAAGGCGAGGGGCGACAAAAGGTGATCACTTGATTGAAACAAGGCAACAAGTCTTTCTATTTTCTAAACCATTGAATATGTCTTCTTGGATTTTTAGGATAAATATGGATTTTATTGATTTGAAATAGAGGCCTTAGCCCTTTTTATGTAGAGAGAGGGCCTTGGCATACATGGAGACACATCATACATTTACTACAAATAACAATGACCTAAATATGAAAAAACACCTAACACAATCCTAATTTACTCCCTATGATTTATTTCCTAACACTCCCTCGCAAGTCGAGACACGAGAGACGACAAAGACTTTAATCCTTAAGATTAGTAGATTGTCAATGTGGTAGTCCCTTCTTCGTGTCTTGAACCCTGGGTGTCTCTTTTTCGTGTCTTGAACCCTAGGTATCTCTTCTTGTACGCTCTCACAGAGCCAGTCTACGCTTGATTTCTCTTAAGGTATGTGAAAATACTAGCCGTACTCTTGACATCTTGAGGTGGCTGCTGTCTTCCTTATATCTTCCACTCAAACATATAAAGGCTCAAAAGGGAAAATCCAAAACTCTTAGGGATTACATGCAAGTATCCCAAAACAAGGGACAAAAAGCGTAACTGGACCTAACATGCAAATAACCCCTTTTTTATGTTGGATGTTGCTGCCGAAAGCAGACGAGAGGAGAGGAACCGCACATTATATCCCTCTTCTCCTTTCCCCTTTTTTCCGTCTTTCTTTGGCCGGCGGCGCTACAATAGAAGAGGTTGATGGCGGTGCTCCAGCAGACCTCTGATCACCGGACCACCTTGGTTCGGTGGCTTGATCTCCAAGGAGTTGAGAGAGCCCCTCAAATCTTCAATCAAACAAGATTTGGTGGGTTGAAACAGAGATTCGGATCTCTAACTTCAGGGGCAGTGCTCCGACCTGTTGGGCTTATCGACGGAGGCTGTGTCGGCTGATGGCTGCCGTAAAGGGTGTGGTCAGTAGGCAATGAGCCTGTGACACACCCAAGCTTAGGCTGCGTCCTAAGCTTGGTGCTGATCGGAGCAGTGGATTAGACTGGGGGCAACGTTTTCCCTCCAGCAACATTGAAGAAGAGTGGCAGCAGACGAAGGAGAGGATGAAGTGAGAAGTTCAAGAGAGGAGAGTGCCTTTCTAGTGGCTCACCGTAGGTCGGTAGCACTGCCAGAGGGCGTCCCCCCTAAGGTTTCTTCTCCTCTTCTTTTCTCTTTTCCTACGGGATCAAACCTGCTCTGATACCATGTTGGATTTTTGGGGGAAATATGGATTTTATTGATTTAGAATAGAGGCCTTAGTCCTCTTCATATAAAGAGAGGGCCTTGGCATACATGGAAATCACACCACACATTTACGAAAAATAACAAGGACCTAAATATGAAAAAACACCTAACACAATCCTAATTTATTCCCTGCGATTTATTTCCTAACATGTCTAAACAATTCATATGATAGCATCGATTTTCACAAGAAACATAGAATAACACTGCTTGAGTGAAAAAAAAGAATGATCCTAGCATATTTAAGTCACAAACATGGGTGGGTTGTTATCCAAAGAGATGCTTTGGTTGCATGAATGGTCCCCTCTTGATGTTCCATCTAAGGATGCAAGTTTTGGTATACCCGACTTGAACCTTACTCAATCCGATTCAAAAAGAATGGGTAAAACTTGACTCGGGCGTGCCTTTGATGTCAGTAATTATTGATGATATCACTTTCAATTGCGCCCTTCTCGATTTCGATGCCTCAGTCAATATCATCCCCACAGTTTTATTCAAAGAATTTAAGATCGGCGATCTCAAACTTGTCGAGGTTACCTTACAATTAGTCGACCGATCTACAATCAAACCACAGGAGATTGTCGAGGATGTTCTCGTCAAAGTCCAAAACTGTCTTTCCTGTAGACTTTCTGGTCCTTGACATTGAGGTACCCAAATCTCTGATTAACGCCCCTATCATCCTGGGACGACCTTCTTTGTTCACCGTAAAAGCTAATATTAACTGTCATTCAGGCAAAATGAACATTACTTGCGATGGCCAAACAGTCACTTTAGATATTTTTAAATCCTCCGGGAGATTCCATGATAATGATAACTTCTTCGAGGACTCAGCTACTGAAATATCCGATTTGGTGGAGGAAACGATGTTGATAGATACTCTCCCCAACCACAATTTTTTCGAGGATTCTGACTCTGAATCAGTGGTTGACGAAATCAAAGACTTGGAGCCTTGTCTTCACTCACAATCCCTTCTTGATTACCCACCAGACCTACCCATACTTACTCCACCTACACTTCATCACACTGATTTCTCTCCCACTCCCTTTCCCTTGAATCTACCACCAGACCCGCCCAAGTATGGCATATATCATGAATTAAAATCATGGCCAGACTCAAGTCATTCTTCAATTTTTCCATCTTGTTTTGATCCCTATATTTTTTACTAATCATCTTTTAGGGGATGCAGAGGAAGACCTTTTTCATGAGGGCATTCATGTGTCTAATTTTCTACATGATTGTCGGTCTTCTGTGCATCACTTAACGCCTAGCTAAATAACACTGGATGGGAGGTAACCCATCATTTTTACTGCTTTCCTTTTATCTTTCTTTTCCCAGGTTTTGCTCATCTTGAACCCGACCGCTTTTCACTAAGGTGATATCTTTTCCCTCATAATGCATAAGGAAATGGCATATCATAAGCAGGGGGGATGATTTTTAAATTTTGTCGATCAATTCAGGATTTTCAAAACCTAAAAATATTCAAATTTTCTTTTGTATGCATCTTCATAACAAAAAAATCATAAAAAATTTTGAGGAAAATTTTTTGAAAATCGATACTAAGGTTGAAAAATCATTTTAAGGTACAATGGGATTTAATCTTTAACAAACTAGATACTAGGATGCAGATCTGATTGTTAGAATTTCTGAGTCTACTTTTAGATTAGATGAAGTATCTTTCTCTAAATTCCACCTAAACTCGTGATGATTCAAATGACTTGATCTCTTTTTGTGACTTGGAAATTACTTGGCTTAGTTTTCAACCGAAAAACTTGCATCTCTTGCAAAAAGTCTTGTGTCAAATTTCACACAGCCAACACCTAAAAATAAATTAGAAAAATTAGAACCTTTTGTTTAGTCGTAGCATAATCCGAAATAGATGATTGGTTTGAGTTCCTATCGCCGAGGAAAATGCCTCCTTTGAGGATGCAATGTCAACATGTTACTGCCTTGGCACTACTTTATACCTATATTTCATATCTTTAGACGGAGCATTAAGGCGCATTTTACGACTCATGTGTCTTAGACAGTGTTCTACCCATAGCGTCGGAGCAAGAGCTTGAGTTCGCTTAGAGCGTCCCTTTGCACCGCATTGTGTTTTGAGGTTGTGAGCTCCTGGGTGGTGTCTTGGACAGTACTATCTCGAAGTGCTGGCGCCAAAGCCCCCTTAAGGATTGGTAATGGGAATGATGATCCTGACACATCTGTTGTAGGATTAAGCTACGGATAAGCATGGGGGAGAAAAAAAAAAGAAGTTTCAAAAACACAACCTTATAAATTTTGACATTCACAAGCACTGACACAGGATTTTAAAAAAGATTATGCAAGTTGCGAGTTGGATTCAAGAACCAAGGAAATCCTAACCACAAAATAATTTCGGGTCATTTGAATTAACAAGGAGTTAACTTGTGAATTTTTTAGAGATACATTGATTCCGATTCATCTAACTTTTGAATCCAAAGACGAATCTCGACGTTTTGTCTTTAACAAATCCCATGCCTTTCGTGTTTTTAAAGTCCCGTGATCTCCTCAAAAGTAAAAAAAAAAGTCTTTCCCAAAAATCCATTTTGTGAAAATAGTTTTGCTAAGAGACTAGCAAACGATAAGCATGGGGGTGTGATAAACACCAGTTTATCATCATTCTTATGCTCTAAAACAGATCTAGCTCTTAGGGTTTTAACTCTGCAAATGGATTTTCGGGCTGCATTTAGGCATTTACTTGGGATAGGCATGCATTGCATTTTATTGTATTTTTTATGCATTTACCTGAGTGTCAAGGATAGGCAGATAGTCAGATCTCACAAGCCTTGGCACTCTGGAAGGCAGAAGATGAAGGAGAAGCCCATATCAGCTAAATCACAACTAGATCCAACTCATCCCAGCTGGATCCCAACTTATTCTAGCTAGATCAACTCATCCTTAGCTCAGCTCATCTTAGCTGAATGGTAACTCAAGCTAGTTCACCCCAGCTCCATTTAGCTCACCTCAGTTGGATGGTAGCTCAAACTAGCTCAAGACAGTTGATCCTAGCTCCATTCTAGCTCCTCCAGCTCAGAATAGTTCACTGGAAGCTCAACCTGACTAGGACTAGCTATCGCCATCAAGTAGCTAGACTTACTTGACTGATGAAGTCATCAACCAGCTCAAGCCAACTCAAGTCCAACTCCCGAAGGCTCTACTTAGCTCACCTTAGTTGAGCTGAGCTACTTGACCTAAGCTAGCTACACTAGCTACCTAGGTAATCTCCAGGAAAACCAGACCCAGCTCACCTTAGCTCAGATTAGAAGAAAGCCGGCTCAAATTAGCTTGGCTTAGTTGCTAGCAAAGAATTAGCTAGCTAAGCTAGCTCCTGATCTCCACTTCAGCTCCCTTCAGTAGACATCAGCTTCAGTGCAGTTCTTTCTAGCTACCTCCAGCTCCTCTCCTCTAAACCCTAGCTCTCTCTGCCTCCTTTTCCACTCATCTATTAGCTAAGCTAGCTTAGCTAGTCCACTTCCATGGCACCAAAACCTACTACCCCACTACCCTAATATCTAAGCTCCACTAAAAAGACTACCTACTCCTATTCATTTAGGTGCTAACTATCCTTTCCATCACCACCCTACATCCAACATCAAAACCCATCTCCACCCTCCATTTTCTCCCTCCAAAATCAACACCTTCTAGAATGTATTTTTTGAGGGAAAACCAAGGCACCTCTTTATTTCCCTCTCATTTTTCCCTCCAAAAATATCCAAGCACCCCTTCATTTCCCTTCAAGAAACACCATAACCACCCCCTTCTCATCCTATATATACCCAACCTAACTACCACATTAACATCATCTTCTCCCTAAGATTAGTTCCACCTACACCACCTAAACTCACACCAAGGAAGACGAAGAAGAGAAGACGATCAGGGGGGCAACCTACCCGTCCCCTTGATGCCTACTTTCTCTACCTTCTCCTTTGTGACACGCCAAGGAGGAGGTCCACACTTGAAGGGACGACCAGGCAGAGGAGGAACCTTGAAGGTGGTTGACGCCCACCTTTAGGAGAGAACTTGGAGGAGGACTACATCAAGAAGCTAAGGAGAACCCTTTTCAAGTGCGGGGCAACTACACTTGGAGCAAGGGCCATCCCGACTTCAACCAGAGGATCTCCCTTTCTTCTTCTTTATCCCTATATCTTGTATTAGCTAGTGTGTTTTTATTTTCATGTAACAAGCATTTCGCTACACATCCTCTAGTTGCCAGTAATACAAGTTGCAATTTGCCTTTCAATTTCTATTTTTATCTTTGTGCATTTCTCATGTTATTGTAGTCTTAGTGCACACACCCCTTTTCTTCTAATTACCCTAGGTGCACTTGCCTAGGGTGAGCTTAGAAGAGAGGGCTTCATTCTTGTCACTTAGGCATAGGTTGTAGCATAGTTCATCTTCGCTTTCCAAATACCCGATTGTTTTGAAAACCATAAAAACAATAAAACGAAAATCACAAAAATGTGTTGATTTGAGAGGCGAGAAAGAGAATTCTTTTTGTGACTAACAATTTGGCCTCCTTGGAAGAACCTAGATATTCACCCTATCTAAGAATTATATATTTAAAAGTTGATCGCGGATTTACGCATTGCAATGACACTATTTCGCATCATTAACAAAACGCGTATAAAACTTCATGTCAAGACTACCGTTATCTTCGTAATACAATCCTTTACCCGATGTCCATTTGAGAAATCTCAAAATCATACAAACCTCATGCCAGTGGCTATAATGTGTAGCCTGCATACCTTGCTAACTGCAAAGCTAATATCGAGTCTCGTGATGGTGAGATAGAGCCAACGACCCACTGTACTACGGTACTAGGTGATGTCCTCATATAGAGGATCCTCCTTATCAGAATGTTGCATAGGAAGAGACTCAATGGGTATACTAGAGGACTTGGCTCCAAGCAATCCAACTTCCTGAAGAATTTGAAGTGTATTCTGCCTCTATGATAAGGATAGACCTGACTCTTGCTGTACAGCCTCAATACGCAAGAAGTATCTCAATTCTCCCAAATCCTTGGTCACAAATGTTGCTTGTAGAAAGGGCTTGGTCTAGGCAATACCATCCTCATCATCTCCTGTAAGAATAATATCATCCACATACGCAGATAAAATAACACATGTATGTTCTCCATGCATTGTCTTCCTGATAAAGACGGAATAGTCAGACACTGATCTCTGGAAGCCAATCTTCCCAATCTTAGTACTGAGCCTCTCAAATCAGGCACGAGGACTCTGTTTCAATCCATAAATAGCCTTCCTTAAATGACATACCAGCTCCCCCTGAGTGCTATAGCCTGTGGCTGGCGCATATAGACTTCCTCAGATAGATCACCATATAAAAAGGCATTCTTGATGTCAAGTTAATGGAGAGGCCACTTCCTAGTCACTGCAACAGAAATAATAATTATGATAGAGGTAATTCGTGCCACAAGAGAGAATGTCTCAAAGTAATCTACTTCATGTCTGTGTAAAGCCTTTGGCAACAAGCCTGGCTTTATACCTGTCTACTGACCCATCGGGCCTATATTTGATTGTATAAACCCATCTGCAGTCAACCAAGGTAGCATCATCAGGACATGGTACTAACTCCCAAGTTTGTCGTACTAAAGAGCTTGCATCTCTTCATCCATTGTCGCTTGCCATCTAGGGTCACGTGAAGCTTGGATAAAATCTGTAGGCACCACTGCAATAGTGGCTAAAGCGAACTGTCGGACCCTCTCTTCAAGATGAGCAACACCTGTATACTGAGATAGAGGATGAAGGATACCATCCCTACTGGTTCTCCTCAAGGGAACCTGCTCCTCAGTGTCTGAACTACTCTCACCTGTCGACTCAGAATTAATCCTTTGGTCAAGCAAGGTGGATGGTCTCCGATGATGCACCTGAGTCTTCTTTAGAGCAGCCTATATAGATGTTCCCTTTTCTGAGAAACAGGGAACCCCTTTAAAGAAGGTGACATTTACAATAGTCACATATTTACTGCAACTGAGATAATAGCATCGATATCCTTTTTGGGTTCTAGAGTATCCAAGAAAAATACATTTTCTCTCTCGAAAAGAACTTGTCTTGGTTGCCATATGCTTGGACAAAACAAGTACATTTAAAAACTCGTAGAGGTAAAGAGAATGGTCAATCACATTCTGGATGAATCACCTGATAAGGAATCTAGCCTCGAAGAACTGACAAGGACACCCTGTTAATCAGATATGCTACAATGAGGATGGCATCTCCCCAGAATTGCTTGGGAACCTTCATATAGATCATTAAGGTCCTAGCACCACCCTATCCAGAAGATGGCGTAGTTTGCGCTCAGCCACACCATTTTGCTAAAATGTGTGAGCACAAGACGTTTGATGAATGATGCCTCTCAAAGAAAAGAGATCCTGCACCTCTCGCTGCACGAACTCCAGTGTGTTATCATTGCGGAAGACTTTAATAATGCCATTGTACTAATTCTGAACCTCTGCCAAGAACTGACGAAGAATCCGTGGAATCTCTACACAAGTCTTCATTAGGAACACCCAAGTGAGTCTACTGTGGTCATCTACAAACACAGCATAGTACCTACCTGTGTCCACCTGGAGTAGACACCCTAGATAACCCCCATACGTCACAATGTACCAAGGCAAAGGGTGTAGCAATCACCCTTGCGTCTCTTTATGAGTACGTACTCCTGTGGTGCTTCCCAAGCTGACAGTCCTCGCATTGCAACATCAAGGAATCTGGCAAACTGGGATACATTTGGCGCATCTTCTTGGGAGTGGGATGCCCAAGTCTCTTGTGCCAAAGCCACGGATCAGAGGCTATAGATACAGCTCCAGCAAGTAGCATAGGTGTGTCAAGGTAATAGAGTTCATCTTGCTCTATACCCCCACCTATAATGTCTCTTGTCTGCCTATCCTGGAAATAACAGTATCCATCATCGAAGACAACCCGACACCCCAACTCCTTGCAGATACAGCTGATTGATAGCAGGCTCATAGGAAATTCAGGAGCATAATGAACTCCGCCTATCATCATCTTTGAGAAGCACGTACATGCCCTACTGCAGTAACAGGTGATGTGCTTCCATTAACCACCCGAACCTCCTTGATCCTGAAAGGAGGCTTCGGATCCTCAAGTCATCGTACATCTCCTGTGAGGTGTACAGAAGCACCAGAATCAATAATCCACCGCCCTCTGATCCTATTCTTCTGTCTTGTGTTTCCTTCGGTTGCCATCACAAACCCTTTTCTTGATGTAGCCAGACTCGGTGAATACATCACCGTTTGATCAAGCGAGAGAAGACTCATCGCTTTTTGGGCCTCCATCGGATTCAAGACAGGTTTGTAGGATGGTAGAGGTCGGTGGTCTGCTGCCCTCGTGCAGCAATACCATCGCACCCCTTTATGACGGTGGCTGCAGTACGATGGGCCATCGCACCACCAACCTGATGTAGTCAAGGCGAAGCAGGTCTTCCACGGCGATGCAGTGAGGCTATGCGTGCAGATCACTTGCCGCATCGACCACAGAAGGGTACCCGACGCAAGGAGGGCATTGCAGCGGTGCGACCACGACGTGGCAACGATGTGGCGGAGCTGTGGCAATGATGCGGTAGCAATGACAACGTGGCGGCGCCGAAATGACGGTGGTAGAGGGGCGATGCACGCTATCGTTGCTGTTGCTTCTGTCCATCGACGAATCCAAGGTCCGAATCTTCATAAAATTGAAGATCCAATCATGTTGGAAGAAGTATTTGGTAGGATATCACAACACCGGTTTAGGGTCGCTGCTCTAATACCATGTTGAGAAAACAGAAACATCTCTATTGCTCAAATGCTCAAATGAAAAATAGTTGAAGAGGCTCTCTATTTATAGAGAGAACATACCCATTAAAAATAGTAAAGACTATTCCTATAGATCTTTTCTCATTTGGAAAGATCTAATCTCTTAATAAATCCTAAACTTGTGTCCTAAAGCAACTTGCTAAAAGTAGAAAACTAAGAGCAGAAAATAACCAACTATGGATAGGAAATAATCAAATAAGGAAACAACTAATTATTTGGTGCACACAAAAGTGCCACATGATGTCCTATACTCAATAGTTTCAATGGAAATCAATAAAATTGGAGTCGCACAAGCAGCCTTATTAAAAATAAACAATTGATAAATTGTGCCATAAATTTTTTTCTTCTTTGGCTTTAATTTGGGTATGATTTAATTATAAGATCAATTTATAAGTTGGTACTCGATAAGTAAATGGATACCCGATAGGTAGATGGGTATGGGAATGGGTTTGGATTTTTATACCCGACAGGTAAATGGATAGGGTATGGGTATGAATTTAACCAAACCCGACTCGTTTGCATCCCTAGTTCTATTAGAGGTGTATCCTAGACAGGTTGTCCTCTCCCCTATTCAGGGGGGCTTGGTTGCTAATTGCCACCAGGATGGCCAATGCGCCCCATCGCTACTGCAATCGTCTCATACGCCAGGATGGATGAGCTGCACTTGTCATTTGAGACCATTAAGGAGATCATGCCCAACTAAGTCCAAGGATGGTTGGGTTTAGCGCCTCGGGAGGTTCTCTATCAAGAGAACCTAATTATCTTTTCTAGGAGATGGTTAAATTTCTATGCAACCATGTTACTGATTACAGCAAGATTTGGAGAGCTAGAATCCCGCTAAAGGTTAAAATCTTTTAATGGCTTGTGGAGTTAAGGACACGAATCACCTATCTTTTGCTTGCACTTTCTCTTAGGGTTGCTAGAGTGTAGTTATAGAGTGGTCTTTAGATTATAACTTTTAGGAGGGCTTTTGAACCAGTATGCATGAAGCATTCATTGATGTTAGCACCAAAAGGCTTTCATCCTATTTTGGTGTATGTGGCTAGAATGTGACGGAGTGACTTTCCATAGGGAGAGATTTTCTATTGAGGGAGTACTCCACCTCAACTCTCTTTGTATATAATGGTGTAATTAGCCCCTTCATTCATGAAGGGAGGTTAACATTCCTTGCTAACCCTCTTTTTTTCCTTTAAAAAAATGTATATGAATATAGATTTTATTATCATACAATGTATAAACATATTATATGTATAGTACGCATATTATCATATGCCAAAACAAACAATCAAAACATATATTATATCTCAGTGACATATATCATATATACTATCATTTCTTTTAGAGGGAAATCATGTACATTATCGTAACTTAAACATATATTCTTGTAACATATACATATTGTAGTTTGAAATGAGCCACATGGCAAGTGCCATGTGGCAGTCAACAGAGAGTTGCATGTAGGGCCCATGTTGGGCATGAATGTATGCCTGTGTGCGTGGTTTTGGCTTCCAAGCCAAATTTATTTTGTGCCACATGTGGCAAGTTGTTTCTTTGATTGGTTGATTAGAGTTTAAATTTTGATTGAATCAATTTAGAAATAGGTGATTTGTTTTGATTTAGTTTATTTTTAGGAAATAGGATTGTCAAATCCTAAATTAGTTGGAATTGCAATTGGGATTATAATTGGGATTGGTTCTCTTTAAATAGAGACCAAATCCCCTTGATTTCTTTTGAGTTCCAATAAATTATTTCTCAACCCTAAGAGCTCCCTCCTATCTCTCACTTCCACGCTGTCGGGTTTTCTCTTTCTCTCTCTTCCTCCTCTCTCCACATGCCAACATCCGGAAGAAGGGCTCCTCCACACATCAAATCGATTATTCACATGGCATCAGAGCGGGTCCTCTTAGCCCATTGATCTCATGCATGTGGAAGAGAGGAGATCTCTCTCCACATGCAGCCAAGCCGAAGGTCAAGCGCCAAGTCACGTTCAAGTTCAAGGCACGTGAATCTCTTACGCACCTGAGAAAATCAAGCAAAGGACATTAGCTTTAGGGCACACAAGAAGAGGCATAGAGACCTCAAAGTTTAAGTTTAGGGGGCATGTGAACCTCTTAGCAGCAAGGAACATCAAGCTATAGCACATAACTCCTGGACGTACAAGAAGAGACATAGAGATCTCCACAAATTTTATGGTTGATGCAGAGGCCCCAATCACCGTGAAGATATACTAGCTCCATGTTATCCTAGAGAGCGCAACTAAAAATCGTAAGGGAATTAAGGCGAAAAAGTGGGAGAAGAAAAATTACATGGCCTCATTTAAACCCGCGGATTTAGATAAGCTTCAAGTGTTACTGAAAGAAAAGAAGACGATTGCGGCCATAGCAATGACTTTTGAGGTTGCAAAAGAAGTAACGACTACTAAAGTTGTAAAGGACTCGCAGTTGCATTAAAAGATGTGTTTAATGCAGATCTGGGAGCATACATGGATGCGGAGGATGAAGAATGGTAGGGCATCAAGCCTCACAAAAGTTTCGAAAAAAATAATTATGCAAGTCATTACTCTCTCCGACGTTTGACGTAAAGGGTGTGTTAGAGTTTGAAATAAGCCACGTGGCAATTAATGGGGAGTTGCACATAGGGTTGAGTCAATTTAGGTTCTGATTGAGTTTGGTTTTACGAAATAGGATTGGTAAATCCTAAATTAGTTAGGATTACAATTAGGATTATCATTACGATTGGTTCTTTAAATAGAGACCGAATCCCCTTGATTTCTTTTGAGTACCAACAAATTATTTTCCAACCCTAAAAGCCCCCCCCCTCTGTCTTTCACGTCGCTGGCTCCTCTCTCTCTTCCTCCTCTCTCCGCACACCAACATCTAGAAGGACTCCACACATCAAATCAATTCTTCACATATATATATATATGTGTGTGTTTGCAAGTAAAGCATATATGATGATTACTTAACGTATATGCACAACTTATATTTCATAACATATAGTAGACTAAGTTGGTAACGTATATCAAAGCATAAGGCAAACTTAAGAGCATATCAAAGTTGTTAGTAATATATACTTATAAATGTACCAGTATATATATTACACTAACATATATATGTATGTAGTATATATAACTTAAAACTAAAAAAGAGTCATATAGTCTCATTTAAAGTGAATTAAAAGTAGGATACCAAGGCACAAGGCAACCTAGGTGATAAAAAAGACAATCTCTATCTAGCTTTCTTGGCTAGCCCAGTAGCCTGATAGCATAAGGCAATCGCCTTGACAACATTGACTTTATTCTTTTCATTTGGTATTTCTAAACGAAGCATATAATATATGTTTTCTGGTCTATTTATAAGTTTATTTTTTTGTTTAGTTATTTTTGGGGTGTATATACTTCATTTATTTGTCCTTATATTCTGTATAGTTATTTTTAATGTGGTTCTTATTTATTTTTTGTTCTTAAAAATTTTGTTTAGGGTATATTTGGTTCCTTTTTATTTATTCTTTGTGTGGTTAATGTTTACATGTTATCTGTGCACATTTTGAGTGTTTGTAGCTGTTTATATGTAAAATGTACATGTGGTATGGTTATTGCCTATAGTGGTCCCGAGTGTTTGGAATGTTTTTTGATGACAATTTGCCTTGGTAATCACTATTCAATCACCTATTTCGTTAATATTAGACCTTATTTTTATCATTGTTAGGAGATTTATCTTTTTATCTAATGTTGTAATAGAGAAGAATGACATGAAAGTCTTTTTTTTATTATTAATAATTAACAAGTATATATTTATGTCATTTTTTTCTTTTTTTTTCTATACAAAATCTAAGGTTTATGCCTTGCATCAATGAAGTAAAATAGCTTTGCTACTGCCTTGCATCTTTTAAAACATCGCTTGCAAGGACAACCATCCAACAAACCAAAACTAACCGAGTCTTTTTGCTTACTATGTGTGTAGCTAAATGAAATATTTGGTGTTGTTCAAATCTATTTTACCTCATTCTGGGACTTAAATCCAAAAATCTCCTCATAACACTTTTTCAATCTCCCTACCCCTCTTCACATCAAGGAGCCGTTACTCCAAAACATTTGAATGCCTCAAACAAGTCTCATTTTATCATCAGTGCAATGCCAAGGGCAAGCCCTATCTTAAAAAAGTGACACATTATCAACTTGTGAGCTGTCATCTAGTAGCAACTTCCCAGCTCAGCAACATACAAGGTGCACTGTTTAAGAATCCAAATATTAGCTGAACATTCTATTAAACAAAAACAAACAACATGCTTCAATTACGATGCTGATTAAACTCAACTTTGAGACAGATTTCCAACTAGCTATCAGCCAGCACCCTCTTGCAACTAATCTAGTACCTATTTTTGGTCTCGTATTTGTGATTTTTTGGAACACCCTGGACAACCCCTTGGAAAAGGAAGAGTCTGACTTGATTATTTCAGAAATGATCAATAAGTTAGAATAAATGAGTTTAAATATTATTCCACAGCCTTACCTCTTAATTGAGGTGAGAAAATTACATAATTTGTCCTCGGACAATTAGGAAATGAAACAACTCAATAAATAACAAAATACATATAAATGATGTAGACTGTAAGGGCTATCACTCTTCCTCAAGCTGAAGTATAGATGTCAATCATGCTTAACTTTGAACAACAAATATCAAAGGATGATCGTGGTAGTGCCTTGGTGAAGATATTTGTTGTTTGTTCATCAGAAGAAACATGAGTGGTGAAGATAAAACCTCTCTAGATCAAGTCTCGTGTGTAGTAGCAGTCAACTTTCATATGCTTGGTCCTCCAATGAAACATTAGGTTGTTGACAATGTAAGTAGCCACCTTATTATCACACCTCATCTCTATAGGAACATCAACAGGAACATGCAAGTCTGTCAGGAGAGATTTCATTCACGACCCTATATTCTGACTCTACACTAAACCTAGAGACAACTGGTTATTTCTTACTTTTCCACGTCATTAGATTTATTGCTACATAAGTGCAAAATCCAATGGCGGATTTCCTATCTACCATACATCCTGCATAGTTTGCATCAGAGTAGGCCATGACACTCATGTAGTTCCCTTTAGTAAATAAAACCTCTCTAGTGCTCTCTTCAAATACCTTAGCACCATCATTATAACATCCCAATGCTACTTAGTAGGCTTGTCCATGAACCAAATTTGCAAACAAGGGAAATTTCTAGTCTATTAATAGTAAGCTACAAGAGCTTGTCCACTAGCCCTTTGTACTGCCTGTTGTCCACTGCCTCAACGTTTTCATCATATAGATGAATCTTGGGATCCATGGGGATATTAGCTAGCTTTGCTCCTAGCATGCCAGTCTCATGCAACAAGTCACGAGCGTACTTCCTGTGGGAAAGTATCGCACCCTTCTTACTCTGTACAACCTTTATCCCAAGAAAATACTTGAGGACCAAGATCTTTACTAACAAAATTGGTTGCCAGACTCGTCTTGACCTCAACTATGCCAATGTCATCATCTCCAGTAAGGATATCATCCACATAGGCTAGCAGTGCCACCATGCCTTGTGTCGTCTTTCTAGCAAATAATGAATAATCTGAAGAGGACCTCAGAAAGCCCAATGTCTCAACAACCTCTGACAGCTTCTGGAACCAAGTTCTGGAACTCTGCTTTAGGCCATATATAGCCTTCCATAGTCTACAAACCTCGAAATACTCCCCTTAAATCCCATAGCTTCTGGATGCTGCTACATATAAACTTCTTGCAAGTCACCATATAGGAAAGCATTTTTAGCATCGAGCTGGTGGAGGGGCCAATCAAACTACATTGCAACTAAAATCAGGATGCAGATCGTAGGAAGCCTCATCACTGGAGAGAATATGTCAAAGAAATCCACCCCACATGTTTGGGTGAATCTCTTGGCCACAAAATGGGCTTTGTGCCTGGTAATCATCTCGTTAGGATTATACTTGATAGTAAACACCCAGAGGCATCCCACAACAGAGGCTCCTGAAGGTAGATCTACAAGCTCCCAGATGCCTCAGGAGTGTAGAGCGGCCATCTCATCCTCCATGGCCTAACGCTACTTTGGATCAAGCATGACCTACTGATGATTGGCAAGAATGGATGTGGCAAAGAAAGCATAGGAGAACTTGCTATAGGCCCCTCCTAGAAACGTAGTGGACACAACATGTGATTTAGGGTATCTGGCAAAAGTTTGCAAGGCCTTGTGGACAACAGTGGGAAGATCCGAATCATCAACTGCATGTAGCTCAGTCTCAGTACTCGGTGCAACCTTACCAACGTCAACTTGTAAACATCCTGGATTACTATGCACAACTCATTAGTATGCAAATAATCTGTGCTCACCTAATGCGGGGGAGGAACTGGCACAAAGGAAGAGAGGTGTTGCCAATAGGTAACAGGCTATCAATAGGTAACAGGAGGATATCGAAACCTCGTAGACTCTAAGGTGACGAGCTCTAGAGGTGGTAGCTCAGAGGGTGGTGACACATCAATCAAAATAGCTTCTAGGGGCATAAGAGAAATAGGCAAAGGTGCCTTGACAACTTCAAGAGATTCCGTTCAACGATGGAAAAGTATGAGATAGACTTGTGAAAAGTAACATTTACACACAGTGTTTGTGCGTAAGAGGCACATAGCAATGATACCTCTTCTGAGTACGAGAATATCCCAGAAAGAGACATTTGACAACCTTAGGAGCAAGCTTATCTCGACCTAGAGTAATAATGTGGACAAAAGCAACATAGCCAATCGCCCTAAGTGGAACATGAAATAAATTACCCTCAGGACGAAGCTAGAGGGGAATTTATTCATGTATAATAGAGTAAGGCATCCTATTAATCAACTAGCATGCCATAGAAACAATATCATCCCAATAAAGAGAGGGGACACTACTATGAATAAGCAACGTGCATGCTACATCAAAAATATACTTCTTCCTCTCAACAACCCTACGCTGTTGGGATGTATGAGGATAGGTAGTTTGATGGATGATTCCATAAGACTTATAAAACATAGAAAGGCACTAGGTACAAAACTCAAGAGCATTATCGGAATGAACATTCTTAACATAACTACCAAACTGATTTTTTATTTCTAAAATAAAATGTTCCATTTCAGTGCCTACATTTTAACAGAAACACCCAAGACAACCCAAAAAAATCATTCACAATGACAAGATAAAACAACTTGCATGTTAACAAGCATTGGATGAACATATAACAAGAGTTGTGGTTTGTCTTGTAGGCTTAGCAGGTGTAAGAGTGACAAAAATCCTGCTCATCCAACTGTTTGCCTCCTCCAGGATAGGAAGCTCTGAGAGGGTAACTGTGAGCACATAACAGTATAATCTAGTCCAAGACCTGTCAGAAATTGAAGTACTATAGCCTCACGACAATAGGCCCTCTAGGTGGCACATGTGCAAACAAGCCTACACGCGTTATACTTCTCAAATACACCCTTCAAGGTCAAATAGTACTATGAAAGAATACGACCCTCCTGACGAAGCTGAGAGTCCTAATATATCTAGAAGACTTTGCTAGAGTTTTTCTCATGGGAATAGGTATCATGACAACTATCACAAATCTCTTTCGCTGTCCTGTAGTACATAATCTCGTCACTAATCCTTGGAATAACATTGTTCATGATCTAGGCACAAACCATGACGTTATCCTCTTTCCAAGATGCATTCTTCCTAGTCTTGTCTTGTGGTTTTGGTTGAAGCAGAATTTACTCCTTCCCATGACCTACTATCATTAAAAAAGCATGTGACCACCGTTAATTGATCTCATCCAACTTCACCATACAACCAAAGTAGTGACTCTTGTATCCTTCCATCGCTGGGACTTGCTCCGATGTCACCTTGGATGAACTCTCCAACGCCATAGTGTTTCAATCAGACCAGATACAATTTCTGTGGGTAAAAGATGAAAAATCAAACATCAGATCTACTCTAAGACCAAGCGGGACAACTACAACAATCCTAGAAACAATACAGATCATAGGCGATGCTTCGGCAGGAGTGGGTGACGCTCAAGGGGATCGAAACAATGCGAGCAAAACCCCAGATGCTCATAACAAGGCCTGCAGTGACCAAGTAATCTCTGAGCGATGCTACTTGACCACTGGCAGAGCCTAGGAGCCACAACAGACCTTGCGACGACCTGGAAACCCCAAGGCGATGCTACTCAGGTCACCAGTGGGTTGCTGGTGACGATCAGATGGAGTCACAACATTGCTCAGACCTCTAAGAAGCGTGGGTGGCACTCCAATGGGGTTAAGCAGCCTTGCTCTGACCTCTAGAAAGCGTAGCGACGCTCCGATGGGGTTAGGTGGTGCTACTCTAACCTCCAGCAAGTGTGGCGACGCTCTGATGGGGTCGTTGGCAGCGCTACTCAACCTTAGAAGACCCCGACAACGCCCTGAGATAGAAAGAAACCACTTACGACACTCACCGGTGATGGTCCACTAACCAGCCAAAGGGGGTCAATGGTGGTGAAGGTGTTTCCCAAGGTCAAGTTAGGGTTAGGGTTTTGTGTTTTTTTTTTTTGGTGGAGGTATGGGAATCAAGGTGGATATTGGATCTTAGCCTAGGATCTTGGCTCTGATACCAAGTTAGAACAAATGAGTCTAATATTATAATTGGATGAAATGATTCGTTCCTTATTGAAACCCTAAGACTCTCTTGTATAGAGAGACCAAAAAGGGTGAAAGTAAATAGATGCCCCTAAGGAGCAAACCCCACAACCATATAATAAAGAAATAGAATAAAAACATATGCTAACATTCCTCAAGCTGGAGCATTGATATCTATCATGCTCAACTTGGATACACATGAACCAAATAGAGATTTGGCTAGGAGCTTGGCGAAAATATCTGGAATCTGCTCCTCATATGTGATTAGTGTGGTATATAGCAACTCCTTCTGAATGATGTCCCTGGTATAGTGGCAATTAATCTCAATATGTTTTGTCCTTTCATGAAATGCTGGGTTGTTGGCAATGAAGGTGGCTGCCCTATTATCACATCTCATCTCCATTGGGCTAGAAAACTATATCTGCAAGTCAGTAAGTAGGAACCTAATCCACATCATCTCTACAGTCGTCTAAGCCACGGCTCTATACTCAGACTCGATACTAGATCTCGCAACTGTGCCCTGTTTCTTGCTTCTCCAAGTGATCAAACTCCCTGCCAAAAAGGTACAGAATCCGGTAGTGGATTTACGGTCCACATGACATCCGGCTAGTCTATGTCAGAGTATCCAACCAAGGTCATAGAAGACCCCTTGGAGAAGAGGAGACCCTTTCCAAGAGCCTTCTTGATGTATCTGAGTAGCATCAATGGTGCGTCCCAGTGCTGACGTGTTGGCTTGGCCATGAATTAACTCAATCTCCCCACTACAAATAAGATATCCAACCTCGTGATAGTGAGGTATAACAGCTTGCCTACAACCTGCCTGTACTGCCTGCTATCCACCAACCGTGCATCCTCATCATAGAGTAGTATCTTGGGGTCCATAGGAATATTGACCTCCTTGGCCCTAAGCATAGGATGTCTAATACATACTTTCTCTGAGACAAAACTACGCCCTTTTTACTGCGAGCCACCTTAATGCCAAGAAAGTACCATAGAGCTTCCAAGTCCATGACAAACTGCTCTACTAGGATGCGCTTAATCTCAGCAACACCTTGCTCATTATCACCCATGACAATCAAGTCATTAACATAAAGAAGTACCACAGTACCTCGTCCAGTCATCTTGACAAAAAGAGTAAAGTCGGTTGTCAATATCCTGAATCCAACTACCTCTACAACCTGTGACAACCTCTGGAACCAAGCTGTGGGGCTTTGCTTAAGGCCATAGATAGCCTTCCGCAGTCTACAAATACTCTCCCCCTAAACCTCAAAGCCCGATGACTGCTGCATGTAAACTTCCTCTTGGAGATCACCATAGAGGAATGCATTCTTCACATCTAGTTGGTGTAAGGGCCAATCAAGCTGTACTGCAACTGCTAACAATATCCGTATTGTGGGAAGTCTAGAAATTGGTGAGAATATGTTAAAGAAATCTACCCCATAGGTATTGGTGAACCCCTTTGCCACTAGACGTGCCTTATACTTGGCAATGCTCCCATCTAGATTGAATTTCACTGTAAATACCCATCTATAACTAACAACAATAACTCTATCAAAAAGTGGAGTGAGCTTCCAAGTCCCGCAACCCCGAAGTGCAACCATCTCATCCTCCATGGCAACCCACCATTTTAGATGAAGCATGACTTCCTGGTAGGTAGTGGGGATCTCTGCAGCTGACAAAGCAAAAGCAAACTGGACAAACGACTTCCCAAGATAGGCACTGGGAAGATCAACTACAATGTGATAGCGAGCACAGGAGCGTTGAACCTTCCTAATAGCAATAGGAAGATCCTCAATAGCATCAGGCATTGTAGAGTAACTTGTGGAACCATGTCAATAGGTAGCTCAGTGGAGTTAACATGCACCTGTGCAGGAGAATCTGGTGGCGTAGAGGAAGATGTAGTACCTGTCTCAGGTGGTGACCGTGGTTTGACAACCTATGGCGTAGATGGAGATGGCCTTTGCAGAGTTAAGTAAGGTCTGCTGTACATGCGCATCAGGCCATGTAGCTTCTTAAAATCATCCACGGACTCCCTGGAATATGAAGTGGGAGGCAGGGGGTCAAAATAGGAATATCCTCAAACTAGATAGGAGGAAAAGGCATCGATGTAGGTGCATTTGAAGTAGACATCCGGTGGCCCCTCATAGAAAATAAGGCACCTCATGAAATGTGACATCCATGTTAACATAGTGTCGCCTATCAATGGATCATAACATTTGTAGCCCTTCAGGGTGGCACTGTAACCCAAAAATATATACTTGATCGCACGGGGTACAAGCTTTTCCCTGCCAAGACCAAGAATGCGAATAAATGAAACACATGCGAAAACCCGAGGCATAACAAACAAATCTCTATCTAGATACAATATCCGATACAGAATCTGCTTATGAAGGATCGAACTAGGCATCTTGTTAATTAGGTAGCAAGCAATCAGAACGACGTCCCCTCAGTAGGAAGATGGAACATTGTGATGTATCAACAATGTCCGAGCCACGTCTAAGAGATGTCTGTGTTTCTTTTTTGCCATGTCATTCTGCTGGGACGTATGGGGGGCAGGAGGCCTGATGTATGATGCCTAGGGAGCTGTAGAACTGGACCAGTCTCTTGGTGTAAAGCTCAAGTGCATTGTCGATTCTAATAATATTTACAACTGTAGAAAATTGAGTCTTGATCTGATTAATTAACATCTCAATCGTATTTCTTGCATCTTACTATGAAGCAAAAAAGCCCATGATAATCTGGAGAAATCATCAACAACCATCAAGTAGAAGCGAAATCCCTGCCTGTCTGGAGTACAACTTGGGCTCCATATGTCCATGTGGAGTAAGTCAAAACAAGCAGATGACCTAACCGTAGTGCTAGGAGAATAGCTAGAACGGTGATGCTTGCCTAGTATAACTCGTCTCAGTCGATCTAGAGAGGGATGTCCCAACCGACGGTGCCACTGAAGTTGTCCTTGCCGTGTATGCCACATCACCTGTTCAACAATTGCCAATGGAGACTGAGCTAAGCGGTATACACCTTCCTCATGTCGTCCACCAATAATTTTCCCTGTGAATTTGTCTTGGAAAATATACCTTACATCATCAAAGATTGCTCTGCAGTTGAGCTCTTTAGTAATCCTTCTAACTGACAGCAAACTGATCGAAAAATCAGGAACAAATAGAACATTGGGCAGTCTCAAGGTAGGAGATATAATAACCTCCTCCTCGCCCTGGACCTGAGAAAGATGTCCATCAGCCACCTGAACTGTCCTGCTAGGAGGAACATCACACACCATGTGAAAGTACTCCCGGTCTCCACTAGGATGCCTAGACGCCTCGAAATCAATTAACCATCCATCACCTGTAGAAGAAGCAAGAGCTACAATATCTAAGTAATAGACACAACAGCCTCATCCACTTTCCTAAAAATCCCATTGGCCCGCTCTGCAGCTTCAGTCATAGTCTGAACATGACCCATCTTGCCATGGAACATACTTGTGGTACATTGCCTACCACCTTGTCAACGGCGGCGTCCCCTACCTCGTGTAGAAGGGCCTCCTTGTCTATTCAAATGACATTGTCTGACATGATAATTTTTGTCAAGACTGACTTGTCCTGCTTCCATAGCAGCTTATATTATGAACTCAACAATTCCTAGTGAGTTCATCATGTCCAAAGGGAGCTCATGAAATGAACTGACTCAAAGGCATCCATCAATCACACAGAAGAAATCCATATTCACGTCAAGGAAACACTAGCAGATCTAGAAGAATGCTAGTTCAGATCTGCATCTTCATTGAAAGATCCCCTTGGACAAATGCTGGCCTTGCTTGGGTGCGGGGAATAACACCCGAGATGGCCCCAAGGAGATCTAGGTGTCTCTTTAACTACAAAAACCGATCGGACCTGCTGTAGATCAAAAGCAGCACCACCTAGCAGCGGCCACGATCACCGTGCCAACCCTTTCGTGGTCACCGGAGCTTCGTCCGACCAGATTGCCGCCACCAGAGGCTTCGTCCGACTAGATCATGGCCTCCCAGAGCGTTGTACGATCCGATCGCGACCTCCCGAAGTGTTGCACGATCAGATCACAACCTCTGGAGCTTCGCCGATGCCGATCGTGGCCGTGGAGCATCGCCTTGAGCGCCACTGCGTGAGACCTGACGTCGCTGAGCGTCGCCGCACACGCTGGTGGCGCTACTGCTGTTGAAACATCGGAGGACCACGCTATCGGAGTGGGTTTTGAAAACCTGTCGTAGTTTGAACAGCGAAGAACTCGGATTCAACAAATAAAATTTATACCGAAAAATCCATAAGAAGTTCCAGGTTGAACATTGGGAGGCGGACGTTTGATTAAAAATACATGTTTATTTTATTTGTCACGAAACATAATAGCTGGTTGAAAACTAGCTATCTATTTAATAAATAATAAATAGAAGAGAAAGAGAATATTACAAATAAAAACAAAAGGGATGTAGAATAAACATGGATTTCATTATCAAAAATTGTTCATTACACTACTCATTACGACTAGAAAACGGGAAATGATTATACTAGAAAGTAGTAAATCTACTATAGAAAGCAGTAAAAAGAATGGAGAGAGATATCCTCCTCGACGATCGCTTGGAGGACGAGTCGGACGGGACGACGCTTAGAAGACGGGGAACGGAGCGGGAAGGACGAAGCGGGAAGAACGGGAACGAAGCAGCACGTCATCGTCGTCGCGGGATCTGCTTCTCGAATGCAGAGAGAGGACAATCGCAGAATACTCCACGAAGGGAGACGAAGGTGGAAAAATTAAGATTTCTACTCTAGAGGAGCATCCCGGGTTTGGGACAAGCGCTTAGAGCTTTGGAAGGGGTGAGAGAAGAGAAGGGATGAGAAATTCATATGGAGGGGGTCTTTTTTTATAATTGCAAGGAGTGGGGGCATTTTAGTCATTACAATTTGAAAAACATTAATTCAAGACCTTTAGTGATGGATAAATTCGTCACTAAAGGCCTGAACGTGGCCTTCGTAGGCGACGCTCACGCGCCCGCTCGCCTTCCGCACCTGAAACGCGCGCTCACGTTCTTCAAATCTTAGCCGTTCGATCGTGAGATCGGACGACTTAGATCGCTCCTCACCACGCCTCAGCTGTGCACGCCTACATGTGCGATCTCGCATCCTTGCCGCGCATACGATCGCGCGTGGGCGCAATCGGCTACGTAGCGCCATTGGATCACGATCGCACGACTCCTCACACCCGTGCGCCCGCGGCTCGAACGGGTGCCGCTTCTTCTCGATAGCACGCTCGACCAACGCGTTGCGGGCACGTTTGTGTCAAGCGCTCATTTCGTGCGTGCACACCCTGCAGCCGTTGGATGAGAATCCAATGGCGGAGAAGCGTCACTCAGATGAGCTGAGGTGGGTGCTTGCAGTCGGTTGGGCGGCTGAGATGGCGCCACGTGGCGCCATCTTGGCCGTTCATCTTCTGAGTATTGTAGATGGTGCCATGGGTGTCGGATTGGACCAATTTTCACGTCATTAGGCTGCGATTGTTGATCCGAATCCATCCGTGCGGTCAGATTTATCGTCTGAGGTGCGGATTAACACAATCTTGGCCCTTGATCTTCTAAGGTTCCTTAATCTCTATCTGATGCTACGGATGTCCGATCAGGGCGATCTTGGAGTTGTTGAACTCCAATCGCTGCTTTGATCAGATTCGTACGGTTGGATCTTTGATCCGAGGTCCCGATTAGCAAGTTACCCTGTCCCTGGCTATAAAAGGAGACAATTAACCTACATTTCATTTAGACTAATCTAAATGCAAGATGATGCATGTTATGCAATATTTATAGTATGTGATGCAATTCTATGCTTAAGAACATGCATAAATAGTTTATGTAATATAAACATGTTTACATCAGCTGCGCGTGTGCGTCGCCACGCACGGCCACTAGGGCGCTGCTGCCGTAGGGAAAGAGGAGAGGGCATGGGATGTAGGGTTTGGAGGCCTTGGGGGTGGAATATCGAGAATCACAATCCAGGATCGATGTTCTGATACCAAATTGGATGAAATAATTCGTCCCTTATTGAAACCTTAGGGCTCTCTTATATAGAGAGAGACCAAAAAGGGTGAAAGTACATAGAGCCCTTGAGGAGAAAACCCCACAACCGTATAATAGAGAAATAGAATAAAATAATATGCTAACAATTATTCCATAACCTTACCTCTTAATATATAAAGGTAGGAAACTTACATAAGTTATCCTCATAAATTAGAAAATGAAACAACTCAATAAGTAATAAAATACATATAAATGTAGATTGTAGGGGCTAACATAATGGGCCCTTCTTATTCGAAATGCGGCCACATTTGTGCCTTCTTCCATTTCTATGAGTGGAGCCCCTTTCAATATGATTAGGTTAAGTCTGTTGAATCCTTCAATTTCCAGAATACTTTCTCTTTTCTTCTAATTTTTTAAGAAGGGTCCAGACTTGTGGCGATCCTTATAGTAGACATTCCAACCTTCTCATATTGGTATGAAAACTAGAAATTTGGATGTGTAAGGGTTTTCCCAATTCATGGAATCCAATTCATTCAGAAAAATGAAAATTCATGAAGAAAATTGAATGATTACAGCACAGTCCTTGAATTCATTAGTCATGTGAGAGGGCAAATCCATTCAATCACAAATACGTCATGTGCATTTCTTAACTATAACCCATGGGTAAATATGTTTGGTCTCTATAAACCATTAAGTGCAGTTTTTTTTGAAAGATAACTATTAAGTGTTTTGTCAAAAAAAAACTATTAGGTGCTATTCTGGAATAAGGTGGGCCCAATTGATATTAGTGTCAATCACCAAATCCAAACCATCAATCTCCGAGCTTAAGTGCACATTATTTTAGAATAGAGAAATCCTCAACAGAAGAATATCTCTAAACATAACTAAGAAAACAGGACGAAAGAATCCTATAAACCCTAATTTCCAATTTTCAGCTTCAAATATATTTAGCAGCCAAAGAAAAATCCTAGTTGCCAATATTCAGTTTCAAGTATATTTAAGACTTATCTTAGATAAGTAATTGCTCTAAACTGTCAGACAGTTTTCACCTGTTTCTGTTGCATTTCTTCTTTAAGCTTTTTCACTTCTTCTTTAAGCTTTTTCACATCCTCCATTGTTGAACATGCCTGAAAAATAGAAACAAGAATTCATTTTTGGGACTAGAAAGATAACAACATTTTCATTTTTGTGATAATTACCTCAAGTTCTACATGTGAGCATGTTGACAAAGTCGTGGGATTCTTCTCTGGGATGACTGCCAATTGTTTATTAGCCTCAGTTGTCCCTTCACCTTCAGGGACAAGAGATATGCCTAGATCATCTGCACAACCACCAGAAGATGGACAACAAGAAGTATATGCAATTGCTAGTTTTTGCAGTTTATCCAGTACCCTATATTCTTCTTTGTTTACTTCCCTCTCCACTGGCTTATGTAGAGACACCACTTGGTTCCTGTCATCTGCAACAAATTTGGCATCTGGTTGGAGCACTACATTGCCGCTTGAGCACAAGTCTTCCCAGTCGGAGACAGGTTCTTTATTTTCCTCATCTTCCCTATTGTCGTTTTCAGCATCATTATTTTCAGAGTCACTGGTGGAAGTTTTGCACACTTTAGCAGATTGATTATCTTCATCATCCCATGATGAGGCATATCTATTTCCTGCCACAACATCAACATCTGACTTTGGTTCCTTTCCAGAAACAACAGCGTCTTTCCATGTTCTCATAAGAGACATGCCCCTAACCTCCTCACCATGCAGAAATGCTCTTGTGAAATTCTTTGCAATTTCTAGAGAGGGTGGCACCTGAATATTCCCAGCTTGAGAGGTGGGTTTGAACAGGGATTTCAATAGATTGACTTGTCTGTGATCCAACTCAAAATAGAAATGCCTCGGCGAGTAGTAGTTGTCCCTGATTATTGGTTCAAATTCTTTTTCGGGGATAGGCAGACAGCAGGTTTTCATGCAAATGCGTACCTTAAGAACAACGAACACGTACAAAGGTGACAGTTCATCCCTATGCTTCAGTAAGTTATGACAAGGGCAAGGACAGGTACCTGAGCAGGAAATGGCGTCCTCTCATTCCCATCTTCTGTCCATGCATAAGGATCAAGCTCCCGCTGCCCACGTCCTGCAGCATCATAGACTCCATGGAGCATCCTGTCAGTGTAATTGAACAAAAACAATGGCAACCCAGGTTCTATGTTCCTAACATAAGCATAATGTGGTGCAGGCAGTCCTGTAATGTGAAAAGCGAAACATAAACTTTCAACTCCAGGTGAAGTACAACAAGAAACAGCTAGACAAGCCACAAAAAGTTCTAACTACAGTGCTCAGGAAAATAAAAACTGGTAGTTATAAATAAATCAGTAACAAGTATAGATCAAGATGTTGCAACAAGAGGTGGCATCATAAAGACTAAGTTGCAACCAAAATGAAGTATGGAACCATTCAAAGAACTGGAAGAATGCAAAGGCAGCATTTTAAAGTTTAAATTACTATTACATAAAAATGCACAACCAACGTTATCAGTAGCTTTTGAAACTAATCACCCATAGAACAAAAATGTAGCCAAGCAATAAGCTTATTACTTGGATGGAACAGATGCTTTTCGAGAGTCCAAATCAATTATCCCAAGAGTCACTTTATCAAACAGAAAAGCATGCCAGTTTCTAAAAATGAAGACACATTATGCCATGAAAAAGTAGTAAAGCACTTTAAAAAAAAAAGTAGTAATAGCAAACATGACCATGGCAGAGGGCAATTCAAATGACAAATGTAGGAAAAAGGTTTGTAACCATCTGTAATGACAATTATTCTAGGAACTTTCCCACTCAGCCGCACATTATTAAGCAGATTTAGGCAATGCAAAAAGCGAGCCTTTAAGGACACGTGCTCACGAATTGCTGCTAATATGGTACTGTGAACAGTCATTACCAGATAAATTTATATATCATGGAAAGACATATCGGCAGCACAGTGACGTTATATCACCGATATGTTGGTATCGGTGGCTTGGATGATATCAACACAGCCTCCCAAATCTTTTTCATAAATATCGATCGATATGTCGCCGATATCACTGGGCACCAGTGGTATATCGCTAAAATTGAATCTTGTCAATGCAAATTTTCCATTATTTCAGCGAGATATCTGACCGACACTATATGTCAATCAGATATTCTGTTTGGCAGGCTGCACTCTTCTCCATTTCTCCGGCAGTTCTCACCCCCTCCACACTGCGCCCACCTGCTGCACCTCTGAAATTTGCTTTGTCACCATCTTCTTAGGTAATTTTCAACCTTTTTTCATCTCTCAACAAGGTAAACACCCTATTCTTCAATTTTTTTGCATGATTAACACTTAATCACCATATTTGTAACCTCGGTTAAGTTAAATCTCTTCATATACTTATTATTGGATAGATTAATATTGTCTTAGAAACTAAATTAGTATGATTCCTAATTAAACCCCAATTTGGGGATGATTTTGTAGCCTAAATCACGATATTTTAACTTAGGTTACTTTTCATCCCGAAACTCCATCTCTTGATATAATTGATTATTGATTAGAGATTAATATTGTCTACAACTCAATTTAGTAAGATCCTTAATTAAACACTAATTTTGTGGCTTAAATCATTCATCCTGGAATTAAATCTCTTGATGTATACTTGATTATTAGCTAGATCAATGTTATCTACACATTAATTTAGTAAGATCCCTAATCAAACTCCAATTTTATGACGATACCGTGACAAGAATCATGTTTTAACTGGGATTGCACCCACAACACACAATTAGGATGGAGAGCAAGAGGGAGGGTGAGAAGGAAGGCGATAGAGAGGGGGGGAGAGGAGAGAAGGCACCTGGGGACGGAGAGGGGTGGGGGTCTCGTCCGGCAAGTGTGAAGGGGGGCAACGGGCAACACCGGGTGGTCGAGAGGGTGGTGGAGCATTGGGGGTGGTCAATGGTAGCGGGTCGTCGGAGGAGGGCTTTTCCAGCATTGGCTGCACCTCAAAGGTCGACTCGTGGGGGTGGCAACGCCGAAGGGAAGGGGAGATGCTTCAAGTGCCTCGACTGAGACCACTGGGCATGGGACTACCGCGATCCTTGGCGCCATTGGAGATGTGGGGGCTTTGGCCACTGGAGTGTACGGTGTAGCGGTGGCCACTTTGGTGGCCGGTTTGGTGGTGGGGGCCTACCGCCACCGTCGCCAGAGGGTGTACTGAAGGAGGAGGTGGAAGCGCTGTGGTCGGAAGGGGTCCGGAGCTTGAGAAGGGAGGTTGAGGGCGATTTGGTAGTTGATGTTTTTGGAAGGGTGGGTGACGTGGGCAATGGTGGAGAAGGCTCTGAGCGAGGATCTGAGGAAGGAGGGGGCTAGGGTTCTACTGTTGGATGGGGGGAGTTTTTTGTCCTCGGCCTCCCTGCCTCGAGGAGGAACTCCTTTCCTTGGAGGTCACCACCGAGGGAGGAAGATGGAGATGGCGGCGCCCTTTCCCGCACGATGTGGCGTCCTCGGAGCGCCAGCCGGAGCGGCCGTCGCTCGAAGTGGCCTTCACGGGCATCCTGTGGTGGTTGAGGTCAGTGGAGGTTGTGGAATGATGTGTATAAATATACATAGCCTAAAATATCTATTTATGCAAGTCCTTAATGTCATAGAAACGTCATGCATTGTAAATATTACATAACATGCATCATCTTAGATTGTATAAACTTTAAGTTAATTTTTCCTTTTTTTGGTCAGGAGGCAGAACAATATTTATCGGGGCCTCGGATTGAAGATCCAACTGTACGAATTTGATCAGGGCAACGATCGGAGTCCAACGCCTCTGAGATCGCTCCGGTCGAACCTCCGTAGCATCAAATGTAGTTCGAGAAAGATTAGAGGTCAAGGGCCAAGGTGGTGTTAAATCCGCACCTCAGATGACAAATCCAACCGCACGAATGGGTTCGGATCGACGATCGCAGCCCAACGACGCGAAAATCAATCCAATCCGACATCTGTGGCACTATTTACAAGTCAAAGAAGATGGACGGCCATGATGGTGTCACGTGGCACCATCACAGCCGCCCAATCCCACCTGTAGCATCTCCTCTTCGCCACATGATCAATCCAAGCTGTTGGATCTCAATCCAATAGCTGAGATGCATCTCAGCCATGCCCCCTCACTTCTAAAGGGCGAGGCCAAGAGAAGATCTCAACCGTTAGATTCAAATCCAACAGCCGAGAGAGCGCGTGGAAGAAATCAAGAACTTGCCTCAAACGGCCACGTAGTGCAGCGGTGAAGTGCCTTTCGCAAAGAGCGTGACGCGCGCTTGAATCCGCACGAGCGGATTTAATCCGCTGAAGAAGAGGTACGGTGCAATTCCACCGCTCGATTTGTGATGAGCGGCTCGGATGCAGCGACGTGGCGCATTGGATGAAGGCGCGTGCTTCACGCACGATCTGACGCGCGAACGCATGCCTGATTGCACGCGTGCACGCGGAGCATCTGAAGACGAAGAGGCGTGCGCGGCTTTTAAGCCGTCCTATCTCTTGATCGGACAACTGAGAGCTTGCAAACGTAGGTGAAGGTGCGAAATGGTTGAAGCTAAGAGCGGGCGACGTGGCGCAACATGGATGCTCGGATCAGAGGCAAACGACGAAGATCAAGGCGTGGCTTTAGCGACGTAGGAGGCTTCAAGGACGTGCACATCCGTTACTAAAAACCCTGCCATCAATTTCAAGCCTTCAAAAGACCTTTTTGCCATCATGTATGTAACTATATAAAGGACCCTACACCCCCCTTCGTAAATCATCTCTTTATCTCTTCTCTCACCCTCTTCAAAGCTCTATGAGCTTGTCCCAAACCCGAGATGCTCCATTAGAGTTATAGAAACAATTTTTCCACCTTCTCACCCCCATTCGTGGAGCATCCGCGGTTGTTCTCTCACCGTCGTTTGGGAAGCAGATCCCGCTGAGACGTCGCCCTGCTCCGTCATCCTTCCGTCTTTATTCTCCCTTGTTCAACATCTCACCACCCTTGTCTGGGTACTCTGTCGAAGAGGATAATCTCTCTCCCTCTTCCCTTTATCGTTTTATAAATTAGATTTCCTGCTTTCTAGTATAGCAAGTAGTTGTAATGAACATGAATCTATGGCTATGAATATTTGTTCATTCTCTCCCTATTTTCTCTTTATTTGTATTATTATCTCTCTATTCTATTAATTATTCTTTAAGTAGATAGCTAGCGTAGATTTAATTCAACCAATTAATCTACTTCGTGACAACAAATATGAACGCGATTTTTTATCAAACGTATACCTCCCTGTGTTCGACCAGGGACTCACCAGAGTTTCGGTTAAATTATCTGTTTAACGGATTTTTACACGATTACAACGACAATGTTTTCAAAACTCAAATTCTTAGCGTAGAAATCGCGTTCAACATAGAGGCCGTCGTTTCCCCTTTTGCTCATCTCAGGAGCTGCGAGGTGATCGACCTATCGAAGGGCCGGTGGTGGCAGTATTCGAGCTGAAGGTCACTGCAGCGATGATGGACATGGTGGTGTTGCGGCTTGGAGGATCCTCTTGGGTGGTATCCTGCTCGCCTCGAGGAGAAAGTCGAGGTGCCTCAACGGTGGACGGAGCAGTCGGCCCGAAGCGGTGGAAGGCTAGGCGGTGGCCAACGATGGTGGAGGGGAGTCGATCGATCGTTGACGTGGCCCAGATCCCCGTAAGATCAACATGGATCTCACGCAAGTAGCCGAAATCGCCACCGATGATTATGGAGCTCCCGATGATCTCGGGAGTGGAAGGGGAAAGCGGTGATATTAATGGGATGAGCTGTTCCGAGGAGAAGGCGATGGTGATTTTAAATCAACCCGCGCGTGAAGCACGTGAGGAGGCACACTGTGGAGAAGCAGGAGTGGACCCAGGTGTGGCTGCGGGATCGGATAATCCTTTGTGAGCGGATTTAGACGAAACGAGCCTTGGATTTCAACGTCCACTTAGAGTTTCATCTAAGGAGAGGAATCTTGATGCCTACTTGACCTTGCCTTTGAGATTGACGGAGAGGAGCCCGAAGGATGGTGGAGGCACGGAGGGAGAGCAACCCTCGACCTTCATTGACGCGGATGGCGTGAAGGTCTCGGTGGCATCTCCCTCTCTAGGGGAGAGTGGAAGAGAGGCGGCAACGGCGATCGATCCGACTCCGGCGACATCTTGAGGGTTCTCATGTTGTCCTCCGATCGACGAGGTGGCGGTGGAGCCCCCACGTGAGGTGTGCGAGTCTCCCAAGGCTCAATCCGAAGGACCATCGTAGATGCAGTGGTCAGATGGTGTCGACTCGATGTTTGGCGGCCGAATGAAGATCCCTCTAACTAGGTGGAGGCCACATTTGGTGCGCGGTGGCCGAGGTGGCACGCTCCGTTATAGGAGGAAATGGAGATTTCGTGCAGGTCAGGGACTGAGGTGGTGGTGGATGGTGGTGGGAGGTCACCACAGAGTTCGCAGCAGAGAACGGTGTTGGTTCATGAGGATGAGGAGATGCGTAGGACGATGGAGGCATGCAGCTACTGATAGGCTAGAAAGGAGGCCCACAGTGTTTGTAGATGAATGGTGTGCTTACGTGGAATGTGCGAGGTCTAAATGACTCGTCGAGGAGGGCATCTTTAGGGCAGTATATTCGAGGTTGGAGAGCGGATGTTGTGCTGTTGCAGGAAACAAAATTGGCCGACTGTGACGTTCGGCTATGGAAGGAGATTGCGGGTTCTTGGATGGAAGGGTTTCAATACCTTGGTGCGACTGGCTGCTCAGGTGGATTGATCCTTGGATGGCGAGATGTTTTTTCCATGGAGGACTATTTTTGCGGAGAGAATGTCATCTCTGCGAGGTTGGTTGAGAAGGTAGGAGGAGCCAAGATGACTGTCACAAGGGTGTATGGGCCGTCGGATGCACAGGCGAGAGGAGTCACGTGGGAGGAGCTCACATCTGTGGCTGCAGCATGCATGGGAGTCCTTGGTTACTTTGAGGGGATTTCAATATTACCTTGCAGCTAGAGGACAGGCCTGGAGGGTGGGGGAGACAGGACCCTGGGTCGGATCTCTTCGTGGACTTTGTTGCTACTCATGGCCTTGTGGATTGGTCTTCGACGTCTTGTGCTTACACTTGGAGGAATAACAGTGGCCAGATGTGTGCTTACACTAGGATTGACAGATTCCTCTTGAAAATGGAGTTGGTAGAAGCTTTCCCTGTGGTAGATGTGTCTGCTTTAGAGAGACCTTTCTCTGACCATACGCCACTCATGTGGCGGCCTAATGAGGGGATGCACGTTAGCACATATTTCAAATTTGATAGATCCTGGTTAATGGAGGGGATTCGGGAGTATGGTGGAGGAGAAATGGAAGTCCTTTGAGGTGGAGGGTTCCGCAGCGCGTCACCTGGCGAAGAAGCTAAGTGCACTGCGGGATCAATTGAGGGTGTACAGGAGAGAGATCAAGACGTCTAGGAGGGACAAGAAGGATGCTTTGGTAGAGATTACCAGGATTGACAGATAGGAGGATCAAGCCCCCATCTCATCAGAGGATAAGGAAGTCAAGGCGAGCATGACACGGGTGGTGAAGGAGGATAGGAAGGCGAGGTTGGAGTGGAAGACGAAGTCTAGGCAGAGATGGTTGAAGGAGGGCGACTCTAATACCAGGTTCTTCCACCAAATGACTTCTGCCAGGAGGAGGAGAAACTGGATTGAGAAGATGTTGATACATGAGGAGACCTTCTCAAGTAGGGAGGAGGTGGGAAGGGTAGCGGCAGATTATTTCAGAGAGTTCACTGGGAGGCGTGCAAGGGGTGTTCGAAGGAAGCTCAAGTGGAGAGACTCACTGCGAGCTTCTCGGAGGATAAGGTAAGATAGGCGGTTTGGAGCTTGAATGCGGAGGGGTGTCCTGGCCCAGATGGTTTCCTTGTCTTCTTTTTCAGGAAATTTTGGCCCCTAGTGGGGGAGAATGTAATGTAGATAATGGAAGAGTTCGTGACTGGGAACACAAGTTTCGATAAGTTGAATAGGTGCTACTTGTTTTTGTTGCTTAAGAAGGAAGGGGCAGAGGCGATCTAGGATTTCAGACCGATTGCGTTGTTTAATGCCGTTTACCTTATTGTTGCCAAGGCCTTGGCCAAAAACTCAAGGATTTTCTTGGAGACTTGATTTCCCCGGTACAGACGACCTTCATTCCGGGGAGAGGAATCCTCGATGGTTTTGTGGTTGCCTTGGAGGCGTTAGCCACTTGAAGGAGGGAGAAGTAGGCCTTTCTGTAGAAGGTTGACTTCAGCAAGGCGTACGACTCGATACAGTGGGATTTTACATGGGTTTCCTTGTTAAGAAGAGGTTTTCCCGCGGTTTGGATTGATTGGATGAAGAGGTGTGTGATGACATCCTTTTTAGTCTTGATCAATGGGAACCCAGCAGGAGGATGGGTACAGCCTAGGAGAAGGGTCAGGCAAGGTTACCCTCTAACACCTATGTTGTTTGTACTTGCGGTGGATGCTCTGGCACGGGCAACACATATGGCCTGTGATAGGGGTCTGATCAAAGGCTTTGTGGTTGGTGAGGGGAGACAGCGGTCCTACAGTATGCGGATGATACTCTTTTTCTGGTAGAGGGTGCAATTCTGGAGGCCAGGAGGATGAGAATCTTGCTGGAGCTATTTGGCAAGGCGTCAAGCTGCAGATTAATTATCAGAAGTCAACTTTTGTCCCATTTAATATGTCAGTCATAGAGATAGAGAGGGTGGGTGGTGCTTTGGGGACGGAGTTGTGCTCCTTGCCGTTGGTGTACCTATGACTTTATTAGATCGGTGCCTTAGGTTACAGGATTGGATGCCTCTGCTGGAGAGGATGGAGGGGAGGTTGGCAGGGTGGTCTTCCAGACTCCTTTCTAGAGGTGGAAGACTAACTCTAGTAAAGGCCGTTCTGGCATCCATGCCATCTTATTTCGTATCGGTCTTCAGAGTATTGCATCAGATTGAAAAGATTTCGAGGTTGATGAGGGACTTCTTCTGGGCTAATGTAGGGTCGGCAGGCAAGGGGGCAAGGTTGGTGGCCTGGGAAGTGTGTAGACCAGTTTAGGAAGGGGGTCTGGGGGTTAGGAATGTGGGCAAGGTGAACATCAGCCTCCTCATGAAGTGGATTGATAGGTTGATGGGGCAGGAGCAGGGGCTTTTTGGTGATGTTATGCAGCAGTGCTACAACTCTTGTCGTGGGAGCCACTAGTCTCCCCTCCTCCCGGAGCCTCCTACTTTCTCAGAGACTTGGCGGTGGTAACAATGTGCGGGATTTCTTCTCCCCTATGTTGGGGGAAGGGGATGCTTTTCGTTTCTAGCTAGATGACTGGCAGGGGGCTGACTATACCCTCGATGACAGGTTCCCCCGCCTTTTTGGGACTGTTGTGGACCCATTGGCTATGATGGAAAGTTGTTGGGATAGGGCTTGGTGTCCGACTTTCAAGGGGGTCTCTCCAACCAGAGATGTGAGGAGTTCTAGCGGCTGTTATAGGAGCTAGAAATTTGGGCATCGGAGGATGGTTCAAATGCTTTTTCCTAAGAGGAAGGTGACTTCTTGGTGGCAAAGGTCTTCCGCAGGTTGGGGAGTGGCACGGTTAGCTCCGACATCGACTTCTTGCAGGACTGCAGATTGGTATGGACGACAGAGTGCCCTTTGAAGGTGAAGATCTTTGCCTGGTTGGTGAGAAGGGGGAGAATCATGACGAAGTGCTGGAGAACGAGATGGACCCAGACGGATGACTTGACTTGTCCTTTTTGTGGCGGATCCGATGAAGACGTCCAGCACCTCTTTTTTCAGTGTCTGTTCGTGGTACAGGTTTGGCAAGGGATGAGGATCGATTGGATCGTCCATCGGGATGCGGTTACTTTCTGGTCTTTGTTTCGTAGAGAAAATGCCTGTGAAGGAGGGATCACCTTTAGATCCAAGAAAGATAGAGCCAATGTTTTGGCAGTCCTGTGAAGTGTTTGCTTGGGGAGGAATGGGGTGCTTTTCAGCAGGGAGAGACCCTTTGTTGAGAACTTTGTGTTTCTTCGATTTCCTCTTAGGTGGTGTTCTAAGGAAATATTCTATAATCTCTGATGTAAATCGATTTTTTAGAATGGAATGATTTTGGGTGGTTATCGTTTGGATAACCACCCCTTGGCTTTGAAAAAAAAATCATGTTTTAACCTCGATTAATATTCATTACGAGATTATTCATGTTAAATTGTGATAGATCTCTTGTCGGACATGGTTAACGGTTTGAAATGACGATCCATGTCTTATAGGGGTTCAACTATGTCGTGTCACTCAAGTGAGGACATTGGAGAAATTAGGTAGAATGATGACACTCATATACATCGAGACAAAGGAAAACACAATGCAACTTTTGTGGTAAAAGGTCAATAGAAGGCATCACAAGGTTGAAACAACACTTAGTGGGTGGATATAAAAATGTAGCCAAGTGCAAAAATATACCGAAACAAGACATGTTATTAGTGTAAGAGAATTAGAGGGAAAGAAAGCAAAAAAAAGGAGAAATCAAGGATAGGCACGATCTTTCATGAGAGAATGTAGGGAAAAAAGTACACTAAAATAGATGACTCGGATGATGATTCAAATGTTTAGTATCCTAGTAACTATGAAACTCCACAAAAATGGGCATATAGAAATGCCATTAGAAAATCTCCAAGTAGTGAACATGCAAGGCGACATGAAGAGGAATTTGCTCGTGGAAGGCTATTTTATGAGAGAGGAGGTGGAAGTGCCCATATTAGCATCCTCGACTATCCTACAAAAACACAAAGGGGGGTAGACCTTAGGAGATCGGCTAGTATGAAATATGTTTCTAGCCAAGACAAGTAAAAGATCGTCAATGGGATGTTTGAGAATGTTAAAGAAAATGTGGGGAAGGTCATCTCTACACTCTTTTTTGCACATGCCATCCTAGCAAATGTAGCAAGTGGATCATATTTGCAATATGTTATGGATGAGATTGTCTAAGGAAAACAGGGGTGAAGGCTCCTATCACACATGAGATCATGAACAACTACTTGTATATAGTGAAGGATGACCTTAACAACTACATAAATGAGTTGCAAAGGTTACGGGTAAATTATGATGTGTCTATTATGTGTAATGGGTGTACTAATTTCACGAGAAAGTAAATCATAAATTTCCTTCTTTATTCTGATGGGAAGACGATCTTCTTGAAATTTGTGAATGCATCCGATCAAGTCAAAGATTACAAGGACATATACCATTTGATGGTGAATGTTATTAAGGAGGTTGGATATGAACATGTCGTGTAAATTGTTACAAATAATGGTAGCAATTTTAAGAAGGTTGGCAAAAAATTGATGAACTCTAACAAGTATACAATTTTTTAGACTCCTTGTTCAGCTCATTGCGTTGATCTCATTCTCAAGGACTTTGGAAAGGGGAAGGTAATAAATAAGCTTATTCAAGATGCGCAGTCAATCACTACTTTCATTTGCAATCACTCGCATATACTGACATTAATGAGGCAGTTTTGTAAGACTGAACTTGTAAGACCAGTCATAACCCGATTTGCAATAAATTACATCACATTGAAGTTGAGTCTACTCAGGGTCGATCTAGAACTAGTAGCAAGAGCAACTCCTCCGATAGTTACAGTCGATATCCATGTCTTGGAATATTTCTGTATTGCAATTATGAAGACTATCAACGATACATCAATGAGTACAATACTCGATACAACTACATAACGTGGGTGTCCTACTGTGAGTATGTCAGAGTGTTACAAATAGAGGAAGATAATCAAAGGAGAGGCATCGAGCTAGGTCGAAGCTCAACTTGATATTGATTTAATGGCAATAGTTGGTGCTTCCATGCTTGATATAATCCACTAGTCTAATACTACTGATATTTCATTTCTTTTGGTGAGTAGTATTAATATGAATATTTTTCAATTATTATCATGTTACGTGCATTTTCTTTTCAATATATGACTTTGTTGATATGTCAGTAACGCATTTCTATTATATTTTCATCAAGGGTGCAAAAATCGACCTGTGCGACCGATTAATTGGCTGCATAATCGTATGTGATCAAAAAATGAACTAAATACCTATATTTGACTTTATAGTCAGTCTACCTGATTAATCGATTGATTATCCGATAGAGTAAGTTTTAAGGTTTCAATTTTTTTTTAGCTTTGATGCACGTGCAATGTACCCCCAAATCAAAACCTGACTAAACTCGATGCCTAAATGCACCCAACTAAACCCAACTTCTCCAATTACGCCAAGTTCCCAACACATGAAAGCCTCGACCCTTAACAAAACCCTCGATCCTGAGTCCATTTTCTTGTCTCTTTTACCTCAACTTGTCTCATTTAGATTTATGATGAACCAATCTTAGTTGATTTTTTTTATTGTGTTGTGATATTGATAGCTATTTGAGAAAATATGTATATAAAAAAAAATTAATACATATGTGATATTTTAATTCATATTTATGTATACTTAATATGTATAATAGTATATATAATTATATTTAAAATTTTAAATATTAAAAAATACTACATCGATTAATCCCTGATTAATCACCTGCATACCGTATACTCCTTAGTCGATGACCTTACCAACTGAATATCGATTATTGATTTCTGCAGTTATGATTTTCATTAAAAATTTATGATTTTGATCTTTTAGGCATTTCTTTGTGCACGTAGTAGTTATTAAAATGTTAATTTTCATCAAATTTGTGACATTTTAAACACTTTTGAGCGTTTTCCCCAAAATTTACCAATATCAACTAAATATCCCCGACATTGCACCTTTTCGACTTATCGATACGACATCGATATTGACGTTTAAAACCTTATTATATATACATTGGGACAATGCTAGAATTTCCTAAATGCAAGTAGGAATAAGATTCCTTAAGGAGATCATTCTAGTTTGCATAGTGAAGCACAATACAATCAAAGGAGATTACTCTCAAAAGCCTATGGAAATTACAACCATAATGACCACTATCCCTTCCTCACGTAGGAGTCAAACCTCTTGTTATGCATTATGCCTAGAGTCCAACGCCTTCATTGAATGTTGACAGTTGTCACCAAGTTCCGTTGCTTTTTCTGTTATTGGTTTTTTTCCTTTATTGCTTTATGGTAAAGGGGCTATGTAATTTTTCCTATGACCTCTCTAGAAATAGAGGGCCTAGGATTTCATGCTAAATGAATGAAAGACTTCTCAACATTGACCAACTAGACAAGTTGGTCCATCTCAACGATGATCTAACAAATCAATAAAGCATTGATCCAAAGATAATGATCGACTGAAAAATCATTTTTTTTACGGTAAAAAGGATGGCTAGTCAAAAGTAGTGTCCAAAACTTTATTGCATAAAGGTAGTATCTTAGTTTTTACAAGATAAGAAACTATAATTATTCCCATATACCCAAACAGGATTTCAAATCAAAGTTTTCCCGAAGAAAATATCTCAAAAACCTTGCATATCCAGCTAAAAATTAATTAAGAGATGCCCAAAATTAAGTACACTCCACCTTTTTTTGTTGTCCTTTAATAGCACTCTTGGGCATCTAAAACACCATGTTGTTGTAGCCACCCTTTCCATGATTACCTTGTATTAGAGTTATCACTTAAAGAATCACAATCCTTGAATAAAGTGTTGATATCTTTATTTTAATGTGATAAAATTATATTTTATTATATAATTGACATTTCAGGATCCCTCTCTATAAGCTGAAAGGATGAGATACTTAGAGAAGAATTCATTAAGAAAAATGTGTAATGTCATTTTTCACTTTCTTGTAAGAAAGCTCAATTAATCTATTAAAATATTTTTCATTCGATAAAAAGTCAATTAGATCGACCAATAAAAATAATTGATTGACCAATCAATCAAATTCAATTTTCTCATAGAGGATTGACCAATAATACAGATAAATTGACCAACAATTGATTGAATAATAATATAGATTGATTGACTAAAATTACTTTTGATCGACCAATCATGAAATTTGATCAACCAACGTCGTTTAGAAAGGCTTTCCAAAAGTGCTTGATTTTCACTTATAAATAAGGCTCTTCACTGATATTGTAAACTCGCCAAGAAATCTGCATCAAGAGACGAAGAACAAAGCCCTTATCAAGAAGATCCTTCGATCACTCAGAAGCAATTGGGAAACAAAGATGACAACTATTCAAAAATCAAAGGATCCTTCCCAACTCCAGCTGGATGACTTGATTGCCAGCCTTATGGCCTATGAGATCCAATTGGAACACATAAAGGAGCATGAAGTAGAAGGAAAGAAGAAAGACATAGCACTTACAACTCTTACTTATACTGAACAATCCTTTCATGCAAATTCAGGAAGTTCCTAAGAAATAAGAATTAGAGGAAGAGAAAGGAGGATCAAGTCATTTGTTACAAATGCAAGGAAAGGGGATGTTAAGAAATAAATAAATTAGGATTATTTGATTTAGGATTTACTACTTTTAGTATTTGATTAGTTTCCATGTATACACTTTACCTTTCTATATAAAGAGGGTTAGGGTTTCTCCTTATGAAATAATAGAATCATTTTCCCAAAACTCTACATGGTATCAAAGCGGGTTTGATCCCGTAGGAAAAGGAAAAAGAAGAGAAAGGAAGAAACCCTAGAGGGGAGAGGGCCTCCAATAGTGTCACCGGCCTCTGGCGAGCCATCGAAGAGGCTCTCCTCTCCCAAACTTCCTATTTGTTCTTCGATTCCTCTTCTTCTTGGTTTGATGCGCGTGGAAGCGCATCAGCGCGACTCGCACATCCAGGGGCTCAACCTCGACTCCTCGGAGCCCCTCCATCTCTCGAACAACCTTGTGGGGCAGCAGTCAGCCCACCGCACCACCAGCATCTCCTCTCCCTGATCTGTGGCGGTAGAGGACGTCGAGCTCGTTGGTGTCGAGGAAGCGGTGGAAAGGGCACTTGCGAAGGCAAGGAAAAGTCGTGGCGAGCGTGGAGCCGTAGCTTGATCACAAGGCGAACAATGGCTCCCGGAAGAACTCTCGCTTCCCCCATCTCCAATCAAGGAGGTCGCAACGGGTGTCGATGGCGACAGAGGTAAGGGTGTGGAAGATGTCGCCAGTCCTGGAGTCGACGCAGGCAATGGCGAGGCCTCGAAGTAGCACCTACGTGATCAGGTGGACCATGTCCTTGTCGCAGAGCCCGCACCGAGGCGGTGACGACGGCAGCGAGAAGGTGCACAGTGGGGGCTCCGCAACAGGGACGAGTGCGTCCATTGGGAAGAAATAGGAGAGATTTGTGCTGAGATCGGGGGAAGGAAGAAAATCCTCTTTAGGTTTAGGTGTTCAGTTGATCCTTTTTATTAAAAAAATAGGGCTATTTTATGCTTGAGTCCTATCTTTTGTTTTCTTTAAAGATGAATCTTTTAGTGATGAGGTATTTCTTGGTAACTCAAAATTTTGAGTTATCTCAGCTGGGTCTTTGTATGTTGAGTAGAAGACACAACTTGAAGATGAGAGTTGCCTTAACATGTCAAAGTTCAAGCAGCACTCTCACGCACCTCAAGAGAAACCGAGCATTGATTGGCTCTATAAGGGCATGCAAGCAAGGGCACCCAAGGTTGAAGACATGAAGAAGCAGACTACCACATCGACGAGAGTGGATCTTCACTTCCTTACGGATCCAAGACTTCGCCGTCGCACGCGTTTTGTCTTGCGGGGGAGTGTTAGGAAATAAATAAATTAGGATTATTTGATTTAGGATTTACTATTTTTAGTATTTGATAAGTTTTCATGTATATCCTTTACCTCTCTATATAAAGAGGGTTAGGGTCTCTCTTTATGGAATAATATAATCATTTTCCCAAATCTCTACAGGGGACATATGATAAAAGAGTGCCCTTCAAAAGGACTCTATTGGGAATAAAGATGGGGCCACGTGGCAGCCATCCAAGCCACGTGGCACTGCTATGTGGCAAGCAGTAGAGGGCCCTTAGGGCCGACGGTGTTGTGGTCCAAGGGATCAAGTTGAGTCTTTTGCTTAATTGTTAAGTTTGTTATTTTTAATAAATAATTTTAGGAAACTACATTTGGGATTTATTTAGTGATAAGATCTTTCTTTAAGTGAAGATATTTTGTTTCCAAATGTTGGAATATATTCTCTATATAAAGAGTCTTCCCTTGTATTTCCTTTGAGTCAATAATAATATTTCTTATTCTTCTACTCCACTCCCTCTCTTTTCTTCTAACAACACCACCGTCGCCCACCATCAACAAGGTAGCCAACCTCCTGCGCCAACCACATAGGGCTACCGACCACCAAACTGCCCCACTTGATTTGCATGCCACAACGCCCACGTGAGACTATTCTCCCACGCACAAGGAGACTCCACGCTCCAACTTGCACAAATCCTGACATAGTATCAGAGCCTTCGGTCTAGGCTCCTGTGTGTGTGGAGATTTGACTACACGATGATATTCGCATCCAGAAAGCCCTCCTCGACAGATCCAGCGCCTTACATGGAGAAGGCTGGAAAAGATGACAGAGTCAACCACAACAGTCGAAGATGCCACGTTTGGTTGAGGAGAAAGCAATGTGGTTGTCTCCAATTGCTATGGTGGACTCCGTCATTTTCTCTAGCTTTTCTTCTCCGTGTAAGGTGCTGGATCTGTCGATGAGGGCTTTCTGGATGCAGATATCACCGTGTAGTCAAATCTCCATATGCATTGGAGCCTAAACAGAAGGCTTCGATACCATGTTAGGATTTGCGCAAGTAGGAGCGTCGAGGCTCCTTGTGCATATGGAGATTTGACTACACGATGATATTTGCTTCCAAAAAGTCCTCGATAAAACCAGCGCCTTATGCGAAGAAGGCTAGCGAAGATGACGGAATCAACCACAACAGTCGAAGATGCCAAGCTTGGTCCAAGAGAAAGCAAGGTGGTTATCTCCAAAACAACTATCACGCTCTATGGGGCATCCAACAAAAAGAAAAAGAAGCTTGAAGAGATTTATCAGAAGATATTTCAGGTAATATAGTACCTTTGTATTTGCTTTTTAACTCTTCAAAAGAAGAGGCTTTTTTGAAACAAAGAGCATCAAACAAATCAAATGAGCAAAGAACGAGCACCACGACGATCGCTTCGACTCTGACTCAAGAGAAAAAAGAGGCACAGTATAGCCTCTAGAAGAGCACCACAACTGCATCAACTCCTCTACTTTTTCTTGGTAACATTGGCTCAAAGAAAAGTCGAGGGTCATTTCCGGCTCATGAGCAAGGTGTTATACTTTTCGATAAGGCACATGGAACCAACTAACGTATCAGGGAATGCCAAGATGAAAGGCTCGACTCTTGATCATAGAAGAAAAGGCACAAAGATCATTTTCAACTCTTCAAGAGAAGAACGATGTAGCAATGTTACATTCGGCAAGTAATCGTCCTTCCGGCCTCGACTTGAGAGAGTGTGTTGGGAATAAAGATGGGGCCACGTGGCAGTAGCCATCCAAGCCACGTGGCACTACCACGTGGCAAGCAGTAGAGGGCCCTCAAGGCCCGTGGTATTGTGGTCCAAAGGACCAAGTTGAATCTTTTGCTTAATTGATAAGTTTGCTATTTTTAGTAAATGGATTTTAGGAAACTATGTTTGGGATTTATTTAGTGATAAGATCTTTCCTTAAGTGATAAGATCTTTTGTTTAAAAATGTTGGGATATGTTCTCTCTATATAAAGAAAGTCTTCCCTTATATTTCTTTGAGTCAAAAATAATATTTCCTATTCTTCTACTCCACTCCCTCTCTTTTCTTCCAACAACACCACCGTCGGCCACCATCACCAAAGTAGCAGGCCTCCTGCACCAACCACATAGGGCTGTCAACCACTAGGTTGCCCCTCTTGATTTGTGTGCCACATAGCCCACGTGGGACAATTCACCTACGCACAAGGAGCCTCCACGCTCCTACTTACGCAAATCCTGGTAGACTCAAACAAGAAATTCAAGAAGTCACTTCGATAGAAAGGAAAGAAAAAGGCACTACAAGTCACGTGGGATGATTCAAGTCCAGAAGAAGAGGAAGCTTTTGGCAAAGCTCTCTGTGGACTCATGGCCCTTGAGAACGAGGTATCATCTTTTACTTTTAATGAACTTTTAGAAGCTTTTTATAAATTGCATGATGTAGCTAAAGCACTTAAAGCTAATAAAATGAAACTCTCAAAAGATCTAGAAATAAAAACTACTTATAAGCATAGAAATGCCTCACAAAATTTAGAACTATCACAAAAAATTACTTGCTTGAAAACTCACATAGATTCTCTTAAATTAGATTTAAACAAACTAAAAGAAAGATTAGTTACTCTCGTTAATGGTCTAGCTAAGCTCACCAAAGGAAAAGATAATCTGGAAAAAATATTAGGCACACATACCCAAAGCTCTACGAAATTTGGGTTAGGATACATTCCTAAAAATGATCATGGTGCCTTTAGTTCAGTGGTACAAAATGGCACACATAAGTCTTCTGGTCATAAGGTCAAGAAAGTGTATACACCTAATTACATGTTATTGAGCACAGCACACTAATAAAACTGGACCCAAAAAGAAAGTATGGGCACCAAAGGATACTTAGAAATTCTATTTCGTAAGATACCTTCTAGAAGGCCCAATAAAACACAAAAATTGATTGTATAGGATGCGCAACGACAATCTTGAATCTGTTAGGACCTTATCAAGTTGAAATGGATATATATAGATACCTAGTGCTCGACCCTCTCCAACAAAACCGATTCAAAAACATCGAATGACAAGCACACAAAGACAAAAGATGGGTCATGAACAATAGCTACTCCAAACACATAACTAGAGAAGGACTGTTCCTCAACCTCAACTGCAAGGAAGGTGGTGCAATCACCTTTGGCAACAACCACAAGGGTCGTATTATTAATACTGACCAAATTAATTATTCTGAAACCTCTTTTGATAGTATTCATTTAGTTAAAGGGTTAAAGCATAATCTACTTAGTGTAAGTCAGATTTGTGATAAAGGCTATAAAGTTAACTTTACATCAAAAGGATTCAAAATCAAGGATAAAAAAATAAAAGAAACACTATTAAAAAGACTTAGGTTTAAAGATATCTATATTATTGACTTTGACAAATGTGTCACTTATGAATGTTTGGTTGCATTGGTTGCATTGAATGATGAGTCAATATTATGGTACAGAGCACTAGGACATGTTCATATGAAAAATATAAATCAACTTGTGAAACATGACTTAGTCAAAGGTTTACCAAAAAATTGCTTTTAAGAAGAAAAGCATTTGTTAATTTTGTAAACTAGGCAAACTACATAAAGCTTCTTTCCAATCTAAAAATGTGGTTAGCACTTCAAGACCTCCAAAGTTACTTCACCTAGACCGCTTCGAACTAACCAAGTTCGAAAGTCTAAGTGGGTGTAGATATTATCTTGTTATTATTGATGACTTCTCTAGATTTACTTGATATTATTTTTAAGAACCAAAGATTCAACATTTTGATGAATTTAGTAAAATAGCCAAAAGAATTCAAATTGTGAAAGGTTATACAATCTCTAAGATTAGAAGTGACCATAAAGGAGAATTTAACTTCTTTGAATATTGCTCAAAATGGTATTATAGAAAAAAAGAATAGAATTCTACAAGAGTATGTCCACACAATACTGTGCAAGGCAAAGCTTCCTCATCATTTTTGAGTTGAGGCAGTAAACATTGTTTGCTATATCCAAAATAGTGCTTCAGTTGGACCTATTCTAACACCTTTTGACCTCTACCATGATAGATCACCCAAGATTGCTTATTTTAAGATATTTAGTTGCAAATGCTTCATTCTGAATATAAAAGAATATCGGGTTAAGTTTGATACTAAAAGCGATGAAGGGATTTTTCTAGTAGACTCCTCAAGAAGTAAAGCCTATAAGGTTCTTTAAAAGAAGAATTCTACTCTTGAGAAACCTTACATGTTCCTCTGATGAAAGCATCCCAAAAACACGATCTTCAAACAATCAAGATGAGAAGAACCATCTGATATTCCTAAAGAGAACATAGCCAGAGATTTACCCAAGGATCTAACCTATCTAAGAGACCACCCTAAAAATCTCCTAGTTGGTGAAGTCCAAAAAGAAATTCCAACTAGATCCTCAATAAATAATATTACTCTAGGTGTCTTTGTCTCCTAACTAGAACCAAAATCTATAGAGGATGCCGATGATTGTTGGATCATTGCCATGCAAGAACTCAATCAATTTGAACGAAACAACGTATGGCAACTTGTTCCTAGACCTGAATCTCAATCAATAATTGGAACCAAATGAGTTTTTAGAAATAAACTTGATGAGCCTAGTAAAGTGGTTAGAAATTGAGTTGTAAGGGGGTCTCTGTGATTTTCTTTATCTTTAGGGGTACTTATGTAATTTACCTAGTTCTCTTTTATATAAAAAGAGGGCTAGGGTTACATTTGATGGTAATGCATTCTCTTTGATTCAACACGGTATAAAAGCAACGATCCTAAGTCGTTGCTCGATATCCAACTAAAAAAAATCCACTACAACATGGTCGGATCACCAACGTAGAGGTGATCCGATGGAAGACAACATCATCGACGCCACCACCACCAACGACGGCGCCAACTAGAGAAGCAACAACAGCAGTCGTGTCATCGCTGGCAGCATGGCCGTTGGCCTGCCTATCGCCGATAGAGCCGCCAGCTGTAGGCAGTGGTCACTGGCAGTAGGGGTTACTGCTGCTAATAGCCATCTAGTTCGTCCTGCTCGTGTTCCGCTTTGCGTGATGAGATTTCTCTCACGCCTAATTTTGATAGTGATGAGTCTTCTCTTGCCTATGTTGGAGAAAGTTGATCTAAGAAAATCAAATTCAGTTTCTATTGGGCTTGCATGTGTAATCCAAGAAGTTGAGATGAGGAAAAGAAGGTACAAGAGTGCATGGGTGATAGGCTCTGGAGCCTTAGTCCAACTCACCGGAGACCGAGGTCGTTTGAAGAACCCTGTAACTCCACAAGGAATTTGTGATGTGTGGATAGCTAATGGAACCTCTCCTGTTACAGCAATTGGACGTGTAGATGCTACATCCAGGATGAACATAGAGGAGGTATATTACGCTCCTGAGTTTCCCATCAATCTTTTGTCTGTGAGTAAGATTTGCAAAGATCTTGGATGGTGATTTTTGAAAAGAAACATTGTTACTTCCAAAGATCGAACCACAAGGGAGACTTGGCAATGGCATAGAAAAAGGGGACCTATACTACTTGGACACGCCTGCATTGTTTGCTGGGATTGTGTCTATCTCTTGTGATCCACTGCTTTGTTATTGGAGACTTGGGCATCCATTCATGAAGAAGATGCGTCGGATGTATCCAGAGTTATGTGATTCCTTGGCTCTGGATAGTGAAGATTGTCAGCTAGGGAAGCATCACAGGAGTAGTTACCCTGGGAGAGATGCTAGTGTTAGTTCAGTGCCTTTTTCCCTAGTATATTGTGATGTCTAGGGACCATCTAGAGTTGTCTCTACTGGTGGACATAGGTATTTTGTAGTTATGGTTGATGACAGCAGTAGACTTACATGGGTGCTTCTGATGAAGGCTTGTAGTGAGATTCCTATCATTGTTCAGCATTTTCTATCTTTGGTACAGACACAGTATGGTACTACTGTTCAAGTCTTTCACAATAATAATGCACTAGAATTTATGCACAATGATTTAAAGGAGACTTTTCGATCTAAGGGGATCATTCACTAGACATCTTGTGCTCATACTTCCTAGTAGAATGGGGTTGCTAAGCATAAATGTGACATTTGCTCGATATTGCCAGGGCATTGATGTCTCATATGAAGGTTCCTAGGCAATTTTGGGGTGAAGTCATACTTTCAGCAGCATATTTGATTAACCAATAGTCATCATGATCAGATTCCTTACCAGATTATACCTATGATTTAAATGCTGACGGCATGCCGTCGGTAAGGGGATTTTTGGAGGGAGGGCATATCGACACAAATATAGTGTCGATTTGCAGGGAAACCGCCGGCATGCCGACGATTTCGCTGACATGCCGACAGTTATCGACGAAACGTCGGCATGCCGACGGTGGTTGAGCGACGTTGGGAGTGGGAGCGGCGGGAAGTTTGAAAAGGCTGAGCGGGAAGCTGATCTAGAGGGCGGTCTGGGAGGGAAGGGGCTGGACAGGGGAAATTTGAATCGGCTGGACAGGGAAGGGAAGCACACACACACGTTGATTCAAGCTAAAATAACCTGTAAATATGTTTCTAATATAAAAAAACCTGTAAACACGTTTCTAATATCTTGATTTAGTTATCTTTCAAATCTTAATTGTTTCTATCGGCATGCACCGGCGTGCCCTCGGCGTGCCTCGAAATGTCATTTTTTTGGGCCATCGAAATCATCGAAATCTGCCATCGAAAAACGGGCATTTCCACGGCATGCCTTCGGCATGCCCACGAAATGCATACCTACAATTTTATCAGCACGACGTCGAAATCGGCATTTCGAACCTTGGATTATACATCTAGAGTATAACAAGATTTTTCCCATGCCTCGCGAGTTTTTGGGTGCGTATGCTTTGTTCAGAACTATGGTATTCAGGATAAATTTGCCTCTTGTGCCATGAAGTGTCTTTCTTAGTTACTCCGAGACCCAGAAAAAGTACAGGTGTTATGATCCAGTTTACAAAAGGTATGTTATTACTGCTGATGTGACCTTTGAAAAGATTTCCTGCTTCTCAGAAGAAAGGTCATCCATAGAGGCTGCTATACAGGAAACACAGGTATATCACAGATTACAGTTAGATGACTTTGCTGGTGAGGAGCCAGCTCAGCTTGTTCCCTCAAATAGAGGTAAGTCAGATAAAGAGGAGACTGTGCAAAGCAGACCTGACACCACACTCCATCTTATTTCTCGTTACACTATAGTTTCCTATCTCCAGGAGGAGGGCAGACAGTTTGCATCTGCCATTACCACTGCAGTTGTTCCTAGAGATTTTGTGCAGGCTCTCCATGACCCAAAGCGGAAGGCAGCTATGGATGAAGAGATGCATGCTCTCCAGACCAGGAAAACATGGGATCCTGTTCCATGCCCTGAGGGTGCCACATTTGTTGGTTACAGATGGGTGTATATCATCAAGTACAGATCTGACGAGACAATGGAGAGATAAAACCAGACTTGTTGCCAAATGATTCACCCAAACATATAGGATATATTACCTTGAAACTTTTTCACTTGTTGCCGTATTACCTCCATCAGTATTATTTTTTCTGTTACAATGATTAGAGAATGGCCCTTGCATCAACCTAATATAAAGAATGCATTATTATATGGGGATCTGCCTGAGGAGGTGTATATGAGATAGCCACAAGATTATGACAGTCAAGGGGAGCTTGTTTGTCGCTTACGGAAGGTCACTTACGGTTTGAAGCTGAGCCCATGAGCCTGATTTGAGAGGCTCAATCTAGAGATCAAGAAGCCAGGATTTCAAAGGTCTACCATTGACCACTCTATATTTATTAGGAGGATTGAGCATGGTGGGACATGGAGTAGTTATCTTGACAGTTTATGTTGATATGATCTTGATTGGTGATGATATTGATAGGATGGCAAAGACGAAAGTCTTTCTCCAATTCACTTGTCACCAAAGATTTAGGTGATATTCGCTACTTTCTGATGATAAAGGTTGTTCGTCAGGAGGGTGACTTATCCTTATCTTAGAGGCAGTATACTTTACAGATCCTAGAGGAGGTTGGACTTCTTAGGTTCAAAGCATCTAGGATACCAGTAGAGGCACCTAATGGTCACAGTTTTGCTGAGACAGATCCTCTGTTTGAAGATGTTACCAAGTACCGCAAGACAGTTGGTCATTTCTTATATTTGACTATTACACAACCAAACATTAGCTTTGGAGTTAGTCACGCCATTCAATTTATACAGAATCCCAGATACAGTCATTGGCATGATGTGTCTCATCTTGAGATACCTGAAGGGCAACCCAAGGTGAGATTTGTACCAAGGTTTGAAATGCCAATTTCGACGCCATGCTGATAAAATCCTAAGTATGCATTTCGTGGGAATGCCGAGGGTACGTCATGGAAATGCCCATTTTTTTATGGCCATACCTAGGGCACGCCATGGAAATGCCGAGGGCATGCCGACAACATACGGACAAAAAATCACATAAATAATCAAAATAATATCAACTTCAAAAAATACTAATTGTGTAACATAAAAGTGTTTCAAAAAAGGAAAATCACATGTGGACTCATAATTGTGTAGAGTGCGGTTGCTCGCTCTACAGGTCCATGGCTCACGCTGCGTGTGAACTCATATGGATGGTTGGTTTTCTACGAGATTTAAGGGTGCCTGTTGATATCCCTATTCCACACTACTGTGATAAAAAGTCTGCTGCATATATTGCCTCCAATCCAGCCTTCCATGACAGGACAAAACATATTGAAGTTGATTGTCATTTTATATGGGATACAATTTTAGAAGGCAAGATAAGTATCCCTTAGATATCTTCTGAGTTACAGATTATTGACATCTTCACCAAATTTCTGAAGAAAAGACATGACTTTCTAAGCAACAAGTTGGACCCCATTGATATATACGCCCCAACTTGAGGAGTGTTGACTTGTAAAGGGGTATATGTGATTTTCTTAATTTTTAGGAGGTACATATGTACTTTGTCTAGTTCTTTTATATGAAACAAGGGCTAGGATTTCATTTGATGGTAATGCATACTCTTTGATTCAACGGAAATAAAGTTAGACTTGTAAACCAAGGTTATAATCAAGAAGTGGGTATCAATTTTGATGAGACATATACACCCATGACTCAATTAGAATCTATTCGGATGATGCTAACCTTTGCCGCTCATATAGGATTCAAACTATTCCAAATGGACGTCAAAAATGCATTTCTTAATGAATTTGTTGAGATAGAAGTTTATGTGAAACAACCTCCAAGTATGATAGGTTCCCTTTTATGTCTTATGGCAAGTAGACTAGACATATTGTTTAGTACCTATCTATGTGCTAAGTTTCAAGTGAATCCCAAGGAATCTCACCTAAACATTGTCAAGTGAATCCTTAAATACCTACAAAATACAATCGATTTAGGTCTGTTTTATCCTAAGTCACTCACATTTTATTTGTATTCATATTGTGCTGCTGACTATGCGATAAGCAGATTGATCACAAGAGCACCAGTGAGACTTGTTAATTTCTCGAAAATTCCTCAGAATCTTGGGTTTCTAAGAAATAGAACTGTCTTTATCTACAACTAAAGCAACATACACTGTCGTATCACTTGCATGTTCGCAGATATTGTAGATGAAGCAAACTCTTAAGGATTTTGGACTTCACTTTTAAAATAAAATACTTTATTACAACGCTTATGCAATAAATCTATCCAAAAGTCCAATACAAAACCCTAAGACAAAACATATAGACATATGCCACCATTTTTACGAGATTATGTTTTTAAAAAGTAGATAACCCTAGCGTTTGTTGAAACATCCAAGCAATTAGCAGAAATATTCACCAAACCTCTAGCTAAAGAAAGATTTATTTCAATCCATCGTGTATTAGGACTCTTACAACTATAAGAACTTAACAATGCATCTTGAAAATTTATGTGATTTTAGTCCTTGTTCGATCAAAAAGTGAGTATTGATCGATCAAAAATTATAAATTGATCTATCAAAAGTCGGATTGATCAAAAGGAGTTTTTGATCAACTAACCTTTAAGCAAAACAATTCCCTCCAAAACCATTTTTTACGAGATTATGTTTTTAAAAAGTAGATGACACTAGCATTTGTTGAAACATCCAAGGAATTGTCAGATATATTCACCAAATCTCTAGCTAAAGAAAAATTCATTTCAATTCGTTGTGAATTAGGACTTTCACGACTATAAGAACTTAACAATGCATCTTGAAATTTAGTCCTTAGATCGATCAAAAATTGTGTATTGACCATTTAATAACTTTGATCGATCAAAAATGATAAATTGATCAAGAGAATTTATTTGGTCGACCAAATTTTGGATGAAAAATTTTCCTCCAAAATCAAATTGGTCAGATCGCTCGAAAGGAGTTTTTATCAACTAATCTTTAGGCAAGAAAATTCCCTCTAAAACCAATTCGAGTCGATCGATCAACGAAGTAATTCGACCGATGATCGATCAAAACGGTATTTTGATCGACTAATTCTAGGTGAATTCAAATCATCCTTGAATTTACGATTCTCTTCCTCTTTATGGTGATTTCCCTATCAATTATCGATATTTTCTTACCTATTTGATTCCTACCTTCTTTATCATCTCCAAAAATGTAAAAGAGAATTTTTTACCATCTATTCTTAACTCAAATTAACCTATCCCACCACCAAAAACAATCCCACCACCCTACCCCACATTTTGGTCGATCACACCCAAACCCCACCCCACACCACCCTTCTGACCCCTCCTCCCCTCCCCCGTGTAACCATCTGCTTCACCATTGACCTCCCTCTCCCTCGTCGTCAACCCCCTAATTTTATCAATCAACATCAACTTTTGATAGATCAAAGCTATCCAATCCAATACCATTTACCCCCCAATTTTTTATCGATGATCACCATTTTTTAATCGATCACAATCCACTTTTCATCGATTAATTACAAAATTTTTATTGATCAAAATCTCTATCACCGAGCAATTCATGGCTCCTAAACATCATCATCAATTTGGTTCTTCCACCTTGCACAACGATACCTTTGACATTTTATTTTTGATGATGCACGTCAAAATTTCTAGTTGTATGCCAAATTGTCCCCTCATGTTGGTAAACTCATTGATCTTGATTATTTCGAGCATATCAACGACAAATTTGTGTATCATAAACTTCTTTGACTATTTGAGAGCAATTTTTGCATGGGAGCACGTGTTATTCAGATCAAGGGGGTAAATCCTATGGCATGTCACTTATTCTATGCCAACCTCTGCAACATTGGCAAAGATTTTGATATTCAACTTGCATCCAATGTATATGACATAGAAGTTTTTGTCAATGTTTATGTTCTTATGGAGATTTTAGGATGTCCATCTACTAGGTCCACTTACATTGAGCTCCACCACCAAACACCATCTAAGGTCATTCGAGAGGCTCTTCTCACTCCCAAGAGTTTCGACTAAGGGAAGCTAAGTTGCCCTATTTCCAATCCCTTCCGCAATTCATTAGTCGTGTGCTTTTGTGGAACTTCATGTCTAAATCCACGTCCTTTTAAAATTATCCAGGTCCAATGCTTGTAGCACTTTTTGCTTTTGTGAAAAAAAAATCACTTAACTGGAATCATCTTATCCTTACCTACATGGATAGAAAGCATTCCAATTCTTTCTCATTTGCCACTCTTCTTTCTCACATTTTTCATCATTTTAATGTGTCAACGGATATAAACCACAAGTAATTCATTACTCATGTCTTGGTGTTCAATGAGCTCACATGCTCTAAGATGAAGAAGAGAAGAGCTAAACCAAACCCTTCTACACAGACTTCCTCTACAAAAGTAGCAAGTTCCTCTTCCTCGTCCTAGTCGGAATCCTCTTAGGTTGGACCTTCGTTCTCTACGGTTTCACCAATCGTCCCTCCTTATGATCACTTCAATAGTTTTGGCCCAACTTTGATCAAATCCACTCCTTCGTTCTACGACCACGAGTGGAGTCTCCTTAAACTAGATGTGATTCAATGGACATATAAGATGTCACAAATGGGATTTCTCTCCTACACAAGCAACGTAAGAAACCCACTATGATGATGGAGCATAGCACTCAGGTAGCTAACTGCCTGAATGCTCAAGGGAAGATCTTTAATTGCCTTAGGGAGTCTATTCATGTACTTCAACTATTAGAAAGTCACTTAGATTCCTATAAAAAGACCTAGACTCCAACCCTTAGAAGGCACTTAGTCTCTTAGATAATTAGCATGACCTAGCTCTCATCTACCTTAGTGCACGTCCACTAATAGTATTCCTCTCTGAACTCTATCTTCTTCCTTCTGGTGCCTTGGATCCGAAGCTCCGTCAGAAGCCTCCTCAAGCATCCTTCAAGCAATTCCGATCCTCTCTCTCTCCTTTTATAATTGTAATCTTATTGTAATCTTTGATTAGATTCATATTTGTGAGACATTTCTGCTATTAGAAATAAATTCTAATATTTATTTATCTCTACTACTATTACATGTGCATCTATTTGATATTTATATTCTACTATATAATAACTACGAAAAGTATTAAATAGCGATTGTCACCCGGACTCCTTGTAGTTTAGTATAAATATTAATTGATCATTTTATTTACGTGCGTTGAGTTACGTGTTATTGTGATGGGCTACTTGTTACTTATTTTTTCTTGTTGGACCTATGGTGTTATTTTTCCCTTGTCTCTCTCTATATAAAGAGACATACAGACAGCCTGGTAATAATAAGACTTCTTTTCACTTCAACTTGATATCAGAGCACCAGGTTGGGGATACCATCAAATAAACCTTAACCCTACCTTCAAGCCACATCACCATCGGACGCCACCGCCACCACCGGCACTCCACCATCGTCGCAGTAGCAGCAGCTTCGCCCATCGCCGCAGTTGCTGCAATGCCTCCTTACGTTGTTGTAGCTGCTGCCGATGCGGTGCAGCAGCGTCGCCTAAGGCTGCTATAGCCACCGCCGCTGCTTTGCAGCCATCGCCGAGGGATGAGCGGGCCTCCCGCAACACTGCCTTGCCTCCCACAGTGCTGCCTTACACTGCTGCTCTCCAATAGACCGCTGCTGCAGCACCACCTCACCTCCTGCAGCGTCGCCTCGCCTCTCGCAGCGCCGCCTCACACTGCTAAGCTCTGGTAGACTGTCGCTGCAACCCTGTAGGCCATCAGCACAGCTCCAGAGTAGCACACCACCGCCACCTTTTCTTCCAATCACCGCCTAAGTCACCGGAGAGCAAGCTGCTGGCCACTAGCACGTTGTAGGAAGGTTCTTGAGTGTTGTGGAGATGGAGATTTGAAGCAAGAACCTTCCTATAGTTGGTATGACTTCTTTGGTCTCTTGATCTAATTTAGGGTGTGTATTCCCCGTTGTGAATATTTATTTTGGGGTGTGTATTCCCCAATGAAGTATTGGATATTTTGTCAGTGGATTGTAGAGTATGTATTCCCCAATTTGTTGGAGTTTTACCCAGGATTTTAGATCTGCTGTTTGGGCTTATTATGTGTTTGAAGCTACCATGTCTGCATCAGATACTTCTGAGGTGTCTTTAGGACAAAGCACAGAAAGCGGGGTGTATAAGAACCCCTTCTTTGCTCTTATTACAAAATTGGATGAGACCAATTACCCCCATTGGTCTTAAACCTTCCTTGTCACTGTGGAAGGCCATGTTAAGAAGCATGTGCTCCTGGAAGCACCACCGAAGCAAAAAATAGGAAAATACGCAACTTGAAATCAGGATGATGCTATGGTGACAGCCTGGATCTTGAATAGCGTTATTCCACGAATTGGTGATGAAGTTATATACTACAATTCTGCCAAAGAGATGTGGGATAGCTTGAAGTCGACTTATTCACATAAGTTATTCAATTCAAGTATTTCAGATCCACTATGATTTATGTCATCCTAAGCAGGAGATGAGCATGTCTCAGTATTACTCCACTATGAAAGGATTATTGGAGAAATATAATACATGTAAACCGATGTGTACTTCTACATACAGGGATCACAGGAAGGAGTTTGCAACCCACATGTTCCTTGTAGGGCTGAGTGATCACTATTCAGCAGCTCGTTCACAGATTCTGACTCTCTCTGAGCTTCCTCATATTGAAAAAATTTACAGGAGGCCGAGTAGGATGCCAATTCAGCCTACTCATGATGCAATTGTTACCACTATATCTTCGGCTCATGCTGCTGTTAACACTCGTGCAGGTCATGGAGGCTTCTTTCGTGGCAAAGGGAGAGGCCGAACTGATGGTGGTCGTGGCCAGCCTACATGTTCTTATTGTGGCAGGCTTGACCATGTTGAAGTTAAGTGTTGGAATAAGCTCAGCTGTCCTATTGTGGCCAACCAGGCTTCTATTACAACTTCAGGTGTGAGTACTGAGGCAATAACCCTTGCAGAGGCAGACTATGATGCAGTTGTGCAGTGAATAGCACAGTTGACCCATGAGCAGCCTCAATCCTCCAGCACTGCAGCTTATGCATCTACATTAGGTACGAAAGGATCATGGTTGATTAATTCAGGTGCATCTAATCATTTGACAGGAAATTCCTAGTGCTTTAGGGGATTACAGAAGACATCACAGGAACATTCTGTATAGTTGGCAGATGGCAGACATGTCCCCATCTATGGTAAGGGAGGAATATCTATTACACCCTCCATGCATCTTGATGATGTATATTATGCACTGGACATGACAATGCAACTGCTATCTGTTAGTTCTACTACTAAACAGTTGAATTGTCATGCTATTTTTGATGTTGGATACACTTTTTATGATCGCATGACAGGGAGGACAATTGGTGGTAGCCATGAGGAGGGGGTGTATATTGGCTAGTTCAGAGTCCAATTGCTGTAACTTGTCAGATGAGTACTGCGAGGAGTCCTTATAGTGGCACGGAAGACTAGGTCATCCTTCCTTAGACAAGCTACACCGTGCTATACCTCACTTGTCTCCTGCTATAATGATTCAGTGTATTGCATGTCAGCTGGGAAAGCATAACCATACCAACTTTGAGCATCTATCTAGTCTAACAATTCTGCTTGCTTTAATTTGTTGCATTGTGATGGTTGGGGTCCTAGCTGTATGGCAGATTGCCAGAATTTTAGATATTATCTGTTATTTGTGGATTTTTCACACTTATCATGAACCTTTTTAAGGAAGAATAAATCAGAAGTTGGCTCTTTGATTCAGCAATTTGTAATGTTTGTGAAAAATCAATTTGGTGTATGCATTGAGAAAATCAAAACAGATAATACATTAGAATTTTGCACAAAGAAACTGCCTGATTTGTATGAATAACTGGGTATTATGCATAAGATATCATGTCCTCATACGTCACAGCAGAATGAGATAGCTGAAAAGAAACACCGTCACATTCTGGATACAGCTAGAGCTTTACTTATCCAGAACAGTATTTCGCATAGTTACTGGAGAGATGCGGTTCTTACTGCCTGTTATCTCATTAACAGACTCCCTTCTTCTGTGTTACATGAGCAAATTCCATGGAGTATCTTATACCCTGATGCTGACTTATTTCTTGTGCCACCAAAGACCTTTAGGTGTGTGACGTTTGTACATCGCCTTGGGCGTGGTGATAAATTGGCACCAAGGGCGGTTAAGTATGCATTTTTGGGATACGCACGCAGAAGGGATACAGGTGTTTTGATCCCATACACCAGAAACACTATCTGAGTGCAGATGTAACTTTTCATGAGTCTCCCTTATTTTTCTATCTCAAGTCATCAGTTCAGAGAGATAGAGGTGGTTGCTCCTATGCCTGTACCTCCTATAGCTTTAGAGGATTTTTCTCATAGTAGTGGTGTATCTACTACCAATCATACTGGTGGCACTTTCAGACCTGTACCACCTGATGAGAAGACATTTAAGGGTGCTACATATCTACTGTCGGGTACTTATAGAGAAATGACACACCCCTCCTCTTCTTCAGTTCCTACTGAGCCACTAGCGTCCTCTGTTTAGGTATGTATTGGGGATACTGATAATTCTTCTGCTCATGTGTCTTCAGGATCCCTTTCTCTGCCCACAGATGAGGATATTCCCATTACTATCGGGAAGGCTTTGAGATCCTGTGCACAGTATCGTGTTGCTGGTAGTGTTGTTTTTGCAAGTTCTCTTGGGTCAGAGTTTCATGCCTTTACAGTTGCAGTCTCTAGCACGGAGATACCTACTTCCTACCAGCAAACTCTCCTACATCTACATTGAATGGCAGCTATGGAAGAGATGTCTGCACTTACTGATAGAGGTACATGGGAGTTGTCTGCTTTACCTTCTGGTGTGCACTTGGTTGGGGCCAGATGGGTCTTTATCTTGTTAGGTCTATTTCTCGGTATAAGGCTCACCTTGTAGCTAAAAGATTCACCCAGACTTATGGGATGGATTTCTTTGTCACTTTTTCTCCTGCGACACGACTCTCCACGATCCATATTCTCATCTCTGTTGCAGCTCATTATGGATGCCATCTTCACCAGCTGGATATAAAAAATGTCTTTCTATATAGAGATTTGGAGATATACATGCAGCAGCCACCTGATTTTGAGGTTCGGGAGGAGTGTGTGTGCAAACTTCGTAAGGCTATTTATGGCCTTAAGCAGAGCCCTCGAGCTTGGTTTCAGCGTTTGTATGAGGCACTCTATGATTGGGATGTAGAGATCTTCTGATTATTCTTTGTTTATTAGGAAGACCAGTACTGGTACTGTGGCTTTATTAGTATATGTTGCTAACTTTATTCTTACAAGCGATGATGTAGATGGTATTACTCAGGTGAAGGAGTATTTGGCTCATCAGTTTGTCATGAAAGATCTTGGGAAGCTGACATTTTCTAGATATTGAGATCACCACGAGTAAGCAAGGCATAGTGATGTCTCAGAGGAAGTATGCACTTGATATTCTTCAAGAGAAAGGCATGCTAGGATCCAAGGAAGCCAACATACCGATGGATCCTAAAGCTCACTTATTTAAGGATACAATGAAGCTAAAGGACAAGGTCTATCAGCAGTTAGTTGGGAAGTTATTGTATCTAACCATCACCAGGCCAGACATCAGCCTTGCAGTGGGTAGCTAAGTCAATTCTTAGACAAGCCCAATGATATTCACTGGCAGTCAGTTATGCAAGTGTTGAGGTACATTAAGGGATGTCCAGGCAGAGGCATTTTATTCCAGGAGAAAAATGATTATATGTCTGTAGTGGCTTACTCTAATGTAGATTATGCAAGAGACGTGACAGACAGGTGGTCTACTACTGGTTTTTGCACATTTGTGGCTGGAAATTTGGTGACCTAAAGAAGCAAGAAACAGAGTGTTGTTTCACGCTCTAGTGTTGAGTCCGAGTGCATGGCTATAGCTCATACTGCAGCTGAGATGATATGGATCAGATCTCTGCTAAGAGATCTTCATGTTGAAATCCAGAAGCCTATGAAGATGCATTGTGATAACCGAGCTACAACCTATATTGCTAATAATCCCGTGTTTCATGGGAGGATGAAATATGTTGAAGTTGACTATCATTATATCAGGAGCCTGATTCAGCAAGGTTTACTTCGTATTATGTTTCTTGCCTCTACTGACCAGACTGCTGATGTTTCTATCAAGTCGCTGCCTTACCCCCAGTTTGAGAAGTGTAGAAACAAAATGAACATGGTGGATATATATGCTCCAGCTTAAGCGAAAGTGTTGAGTTACGTGTTATTGTGAGGGGCTATTTGTTATTTTTTCTTATTGTACCTATGGTGTTATTTTTCCCTTATCTCTCTATATAAAGAGACATAAGGACAACTTGGTAATAATAAGACTTTTTCACTTCAACTGCACGCTACAACAATTTGATATTTTTAATCATGTGGATTTAGCGAGCATCAATTTGACACCGTTGGTAAGGAAGTACGGATTTATTTTTAGCCTTTCAATTTCGCACTTATTTTCTTATTACTAATCCATTTTACTTTGCATTTGTCGACTTGTGTGCATGTATCGAAAATCCAAAGAAGAAGCACAGCACACGGAAGAGAAGCAGATTCAGTCGTTTTAAGCTAATTGTATCTATCTTAAGTTTCTTTCAAAATAAAAAAAAATCCAAAAAAATTAGGTGCTTTGCTTGATCCTTAGGTTAGAAGTATTTCTTGTGCTTGCTTGCTTTCTATAAAAAAAAACTCCTTTTAGTGGGCATTATCTCTTGAAAATCAACAAAACCACCTCTTTGAAATTCGGATTGTAACAAATTTCGATTTTCAAAAATCATTTTCCGAATTTATATATTCCAAAAATTCTGAAATTACTGCTGGATGTAAATATTGAAGTCATGAAGATCATGTCCAAAATTCATATGCATCTGACTTATATTGACTTTTTCAAAATCCGTGAACCGCATTGCTATCAGATCCACTTTTGCTTCTTGATTTACAGTATTCAGAAAATCATGGGAATTTTTATACTACTTGGATTGACCTAAACTTTGTGGTGTCGGATTCATGTGATCATTAAGAATCTAAGAAAATTCAGAAAAAATATATTTTAAGTATATTTGATTGCACGGAAAATTCAATCATGCCAAAATAGACTTGAAGACCACAATGCATTATTAAATCTAGAAAAATATTAAACGTGCATTAAAAAAATCTTTAAAAAAAATTTCTAAGAACCTTAGTGGTGCATTAGGACCATTGATTTCCTTGATAGGGTTGCACCACATTTGGCCTATTGGACATAAATTCTATTATTTAGCACTATCTGATTTTAGGATTTAAGATTAAGGTAAAGCACACTTCGTCTCCAAATTTAAAGAAAATTTATCAAATAATTGGGACTTGCAAAACCTCTTGTGTGTCTCATTAGAATCATTGTTTGAATATATTTAACCAAGTGAATCCTGAAATTCACTAATACAAGCACTTGAACCTTAAAACCAACTACATCAATTAAGCTTGTATTGTAAACCCCTTGTTTGAGCACTACACGTTTCAAATCTATCTCTAAGGGGTAGTACCCACTAAACAACACCCCATCACATTCCCTAAGCACATTCACATCCTAAGCTTAACATAAAATTGATTAGATGATTCACTGAGTTAGTCTCAAGGAATAAACTCGCACCGTAGGACTAATTGGTGAAGTCTATTTTCTGGACGCATTTAAGTAGGAGGCCTAATTATCAAATGACTTAAGCCGTGCAGGGGTTTGGCATAATTAGCCACCCTCGAGACAGGCTACCCCTGTTTCGCCGGCCTACTTATTTTGCTTTTAGTTTATAAACAACATTGAATCTGTCTTGAAGTGAAGTTATACTTTAGAAGCTTAAGTTATCTAAGGTTACACCTTAAGGCATAGTTTGTTTGATTGCTTGGGTATTCTTTTATCTATCTTCTCTCTCTTATCTATCAACTTTCTTCTGGTGCATGAACGGTAGAAGATCTCAAAATCCTGTTTTGGTACCACCTCTAGAAAGAAATCCGAAGAGAAGACTTAATTTTTCTATTTCTAAACTTCCTCCAATGGCTAATCACCATGAGAAAGAACTGATTGAAGAGAACTTAGACCCATATTCTTTTTCATCCTACTATTCCTCTTTTTCTCCATATCCCAACCCATTCCCTAGTCCAACTTCAAAATGGGAGAAACCTCCTCAACACATGGGGCCTAATTTCCTTGCCTACACCTCATATTTCCCAGGTACAGCTAGACCTACCTCATCCTTATGGAATTTTGCACAAATCTCTGGATATCAAGGATCTCTACAATCTCAAGAGACACTCACCCTACAAGACCAAGAACTAATAAGCATGGCCAACTATCTTGATTGGTTCAAACAAACTCATATTTCCCTTGATCGGGGATATGCCTCAGAGCCTCAATACCTATGATATCAATTTTATAACCAAAATCACCTCATGGATTACCCCAATTTCACCCAACCCACTCTACCCTCTTATTGGGATAACCCCACACCACCCAACCAGGGATATGATCCTTACCCTAGGTATTCAAATCTTGATGGTGGATCTTATGATTTGAGTAAGATTAGAAACTCTGGAAATTATTATCTTCGACCTACTCAAACTAATGATCATTGCGATGATCCCCAAATTACCACATTACTCCAAGTGCTCCAAGAGATGAGAGAATCTAATAAAAAAAATACTAATAACATGATGGAGCTTCATAGAATCCGAGAGGAGTAACAAAAATCCCAAGGTAGGACCTTAAAGACCCCTAAATCTAGTTTGAGTGTGCCACAAGTTGATAGTAAGCAACTCAAGGTTGAGGCTCTGACCCCCAGTATTACATCTTACCCAATCTTGACCCTTGATTACACTAAGCCCAACCATTAGCCAATTGATTATCTAGAGCAGATCTTTTTTTTTGAAACAGAGGAAAGCTATCGAATCGCCGATAGTAATCCGGGAGAGCTTTTATTTATATAAAAGAGAAGGTTACAAAATCGAACCCCACATATGTATGAGTCCAGCACATATTTACAATATTATCCACCCTCACTGGTCTCTCCTGAAATAATTTCTCATTTCTAGCTCTCCAAACCGACCATAGCACTGCCACCATGGCCTTAAATATTACCCAGGCCTATATCTGAATTGATAGAAAGTTTGGATGTCCCACAGCCTGACTCTGAAATGAACAACAAACCCATGGAACAGACATACGATGGCGTCTTTGAAACTGATTATGATACATCTGGAATTGAATCATCTAGAAAACCCATGTGGAAAATGATAAGGAAAGAGTTGGCACCCTCAAGATTGAAAATCAATCTGAAGATCCTAAATCTTGGAAGATACTATATGATCATGGAATCCAATTTACATTAGCTGATAACCCTATTGAGATTAAGGAGGAAGACTCACTTGAGGATCTAGATGTTGATTCAGGTCCTAAATTATAATCATTCTATTTTAAGGAACAAATCTCTAGTGGGCCTGAGTATGAGTCCTTTATGTTCGAGGATGCATAGTTGGACCTTGAGGATGATTTGGAGTTATATGTCTCAAGAAAAGAATAGACAAATTGAGGATGGTGACACTCCCAATTAGGCACATTTACATGATTATGTGAGGTTTCTAATGATCGCATGTGCCTGGATGATTCGATTATGATATTTGGAGTTTACGGTACTAATCATTTTGAGATACCCCAAATAAAAGCCGAATCTGTTCACTTCTGTAGCATCTAATTCTCACTCCTCTCTTCCCATCTACCAGGGTCCTAAGAAAAAACCTAATTCTGCACTCCCTACTCCTGACTCTGATCCCCAACATCTTGAGATTAAACAAGACAGACAATCCCCTATGAAAGAGATGTTCAAGAAATTGCAAAACTATTGGGGATGATTTATGATGATTTGCATGGGCAAGTAATCAATTCGTCTGAATCATGAAATTTTGAGAAACTTGATTTGATTGATAAGGAAAACATTACCTTACAAGATGCAGTTCTAAATAGAGTCAATTGGGGTCAAACTTATAATCCTAGTAATTCCAATGGATGGCTTGATTCAGAGAGAGATTCTGATGAGCATGAAATTATTTCTAATGATGAAGATATCATCTCTAACGAGGATTTTAAGGAATTCTACATGAAATTTCCAATCTCACAAGCTCTATCTTTATCCTCGTATGACTTGAAGCCTAGAGAAATCATGATTTTTGATATCAATCACCATTATGAAGATCCTTATGGTTCAACTTCTAAACCGAACTTGGATTTCAATCAAACTTTCAATCCACCTCCTCCACAACCTCTCGAACTAGGAGATTGATTAATAAGCAGGTTCTACATCATGAACCTCATTTTCGTTATCCTCATCTATTTAGCCCTATTCTACATTTCAGACTAGAAGAATCTTTGGAATGGGGCTACACCACCAGTTGGTCCACATTTGTAGATCACTGATTCTTGGGTCGCATGATCATATCTTTATATTAATCCTAACTCTCTCAGCAACAATTATTAATCCTCCTCCTGACCCACAATATTGAAGTGTATATTTCTTTAGGATTTTGGTCCGACTAATAACATAAAACTTAAAGCTGATTGGGAAGCAACCCATTACTCTCTATAGGTATTGAGATCTTTGTTTTTCTAAGCTAACCTGGAACAGTAAGCCCAGTCAGGTGATATCTCTTCTTCTTGCTTATTGCATTTTAATTATTTTTATCCTACATACATTCAAATCAGGGCATTGTAATAAATAGGCATGGGAGGGTAAACATTGCATGTTTTACTTTATATGTTAGTTAATCCTGTCAGTATTCCTATATAAAGTATTCATTAAAAAACAAAAGGTGTTTTAGTGTAATTCTTAATATTCAAGCTAGGAAGAGTCAAGAATTCTCGATTTTAGGAACTTACTTTAGGAAATGCAAAACAAAGTGTTTCCGCCTAGACTCCTTAGGTCTTTTTAGACTTAGTTTTGTTGAGTATTTACCTAAATCTGAATTGATTTTCCCGAGACTTTGAAAGAAGTATGAAAAGGCTAAAAGTATTCAGTCAAAAAGGTGATGAGTGAATGACTTAGCATTTCACCCTTTGGATAATTTTCAAGTTCCAAGCATCTTCACTTGTACTATGCACTGACTCGTTTTATGAACGATTTTGTTAAGTCAGTAGTCAATAAGATTTAGTCTTAAGGCTTGCATATCCAAATAACCTTATCTTGTTTTTAGCTCTTAGGATTGTTCTTGTTTGTAGGGGAATGCATTTATAACGAATGGAGAGTGATAATAGCTTAATTTATTACCCTAATTGGCTTAATCTAGGGTTAGCTCCTTACTAAAATCATGCATTTAGAATGTAAATATTGCATTTATAGCATGCATGCATATCATATGCATTGCGATTATTTTATGCCTAATTATCTAATTTTAATCTTTTATGCATAATGTAGATGGACTTAGAATGACTTGGAGCCATGCAGAATAAAGACAAAATAGAAAAGAAAGCTACAAAGCTGGGAGCTGGTTGAAGACCAAGAAATAAGGCAGGAGAAAAAGAGAAGAAAAAATCTAGGAAGCTAAAGAACAATAGAGGAACTAAAGAGATAAAAGAGGAGGAAGAATAAACCTATTACCCCATCCACCATCAAATAGGCTTATCATAACCCAAGCCGACCTAGGCCTATTCTCTTTTGCACCAGTGCCTAAAACCTATTTATGCCTCCTTTGACTTAAGAAACCTACCATACACCCTAGGAAATCTATTTAGAGACCTCCTAAGCTTAATCCACACACCCTCACGTAACCCAATTAAGGTTGAATCAACTCAATCCCACCCTATTCCTATGCACTACACAAGAAAAAATCCCACGTAAATTCCATCTCTATCTCATGAGCATTTTTTCCACCTTTTATTTAATCACATTTTATCCCCTAAACATACCCATACACATCCACGTACTCCACATATTCCCTCCTATTAAAAAAATTCCATCCGTAGATCCCAACTCCCCCACCTAAAACAAATTCCAACAAAAATCTGATTATTTTATCCCCTCCCCTCACCAATCCCACGTAAAACCCCCCTCCAACAATATCCACCAAAAATCTCACATTGTTTTATCCTCTCCACCGACTTCTATCCACCGGAATTATCCATTCTCCTTTAAAAAAATCCTCCCCAAAATCCCACGTCTCCAACAACCCATCTCTCCCTCAATTCTTTTTCTCTTTAAATCCCCCACGTAGGGCACACGCATCAGGGCTCTCAATCCCCCATAGGCCCCTCCAGCCAATCCCTGTATCACCACCGAATTCTATATCTCATCCTCCTTTTCATTTAATTTTGCTTCCCATCTTTTTCTTCCTCCCTGCCACGTTCACTCTCTCACCACCAAGTTCCCCACCAATCCTCGCCTCATCTCCGGTTCTCAAATTTTTCCCTCACCTCCACATTCAAATCCTCATCAACAGCTCCTCTCACCTCCTCTCGACTCTCGAATTAGTTGTAATAAATGCTTGATATATAAAGTTGTTTCAAATTATTTTCATATTGCAATTCGTACTTCACACCCACTTCTTTATATATATATTACAATTGATTTCTTTTTTCTCACCTCCATCTTTTTATTTAAAAATATCAAAAAAATAAAAATTAATTAGCATTTCGTTTCGTATTTTTATGCATCTAGCTTAGAACAATCATACACCTCATCGTATTCAACATAGGAGTCACTAAGGTCTCAGTTACTTTTATTTGTCTCAAAAAATCACACTACAATGAACATGTTTCATCACTTATAGATACTCAAGAAAGAGAGCAACTCGCATAGAAAAATGATTTGGAGGAAAAAAACATATAGATACCCAGCCTTGAAAAAAAGGAGAAAAAAAATTATGAAAAAAATATACATCCCACCAAATAAATGCATCTTATTACATATGGATTCTACCATTTCATTTATAACAAATAAAAACACCTCGCTAAATCTCGGTGTTTATCCTATAGAAAAAAAGGGAAAAAAATACGAAGTAAAGAATAAGGAAGAAGAGAGCTAAAGGTCCAACCAGGGAGATATACACCTGGTGTGTTGACCTCAAGGTAAAAACACCTCCCTACATATGGGTGTTTATCTTATAGAAAAATTGAAAAAAATACGGAGAAAAGAATTATGAATAAGAGACCTAGAGATCTAACCGGGGAGATATACACCTAATGTGTTAACCTCAGGGTAGAAAAGTGGTGAGGAGAAATCTGCCAAGTCCCAGTATGTCCTAGCCAAAGACAGGTTGTCTCAGAAAGAGCATAGAAACATTCCAAGTCTTATTGAATACTAGGAATCAACTTGATTGTCCGTCTGGTGAGTCACATAAAAATCACACAAGATGCTTATTTCTCACATTTGATTCGAATCTTAGGTGGATCGACTTAGTCAACGAAAGTCACTTTGATGACCCAAGTCTAATGGCTAATAAAATTTCTGATTTTATTTGGTAGATCCGAATTTGAGTCGATACTTTAGAACCGTTGAATCTTTATCGTTAAGGATTTGTCCGTAATTTCTTTTCATTAGTGAAAAATCTTATTGGGATTGTTTATTGAAACTGGCTCAATTCCTCGTCAGCACCTTTAAAAAAAATTTACATTTAAAAATAAAGAAAATCCGCATATTGTGATTCTCACATGATTTCCGTGAGTTTTTTGCATGTTGATTTTGCTAGAAACTAGCAAAAGATAGGCATGTAGGTGTGATAACAATCTAATCTATTGCCTTAATTGGCTTAATCTAGGGCTAATTCCTCATTAGAATTATGTATTAAGTTTACAAATATTGCATTTAGGGCAGTCATGCATATTTATGCTTTGCATTTATCTTATAAATAATTATCTCTTAATTTTAGTCTCTTGTAAATAATGTAGGTGATAGGTCTCAAAATGATTTGAAGAACTGAGAGATAAAGCTAGATAGGAGCAGAAGCTATAGCTGAGTTAGGAGCTAATTGAGGAATAAAGATGAAATGAAGAAAGATTAAAGATACAAAAACAAAGGAGGAGAGAAAGGAATTAGAATAACCCTACCCTATCCTAGAAACCTTAAGATAACCATATCCCGATACATATCCCTGAACCAGCTCAACCATAGATATTTGAGTTCAAAAGCCAAAAACATAGATAGCATTATCCATGAACCTATTCACCCTATCTATAGTCCTATCCTAATATCCTTAATCCTAATCCACTTATCCAATACCTTGTCCTTAGCCTAGAAACCTATTTAAGTCCATACCACACTTAATTGGCTCAACCTAAGTCAATTAGGTTAGCCACTAGTTAATTAGGTTCATGGGACCTGATTAGACAACCCTTAGTTGATTAGACTCATTTAAGTCTAATCAAACCCAACCTAAACCTATTAGACCAAGTCCTTACTCAATTGGGTGCACCTAGATTCAATTAGGTTCACTCATAATTAAGCAAATACCAACCCACAAAAGTTTAATTAGATTCATTATTACTTAATTAGACTCACCTATTACCTATTTAGACTAAACCTTAACCTATTTAGATTTTTCTTAACCCAATTACACATTTACACACACAATTAGACTAGGACTACCTATTTGGACCCAACCAACTAGACTTAAGGTCAACCTAGCCTAATTAGGAACCTATTCTCACAACCTATGTCTACAAAACCTAGCCCTAACCCGACCTACATAAAACCCATGAAAATCCTAGCCTAATCCTCTTAACAAGAGCGTTGCACCATGCTGCAAGTGGCTGGGCATGCCTAAGTTATTTGACATACAAGTTAGAAGCTATTTAGCAATGGCAACAAGTTGCGGGACAGGAAACCGAATGATGGAGGGCGAGTGAGTGAGAGCGAGAGCAGGAGAGAGCGAGCACCGGGGAGGAGGGTTGCTGGTGGATGTGGGCATGGAGCTTCAGGGCAGAAAGCGGAGGGAGGAGTCCGGTGTGGAGCGGAGGATGGAGAGGGTTCCCCTCAGGGTGGAGAGGGCGGCGGAGGCAGGGTCGGTGACCGGCGCTGGTTGGTTGTGGTGGGTTGAAGCGGGGCCAAGCAAGGTCAAGCCACTTGAAGGACAGCCGTGCGGAGTCCCGGAGGGGCAGTCGAGCGGGAGAGGTGCTACAAATGCCTCGACAGCGACCACTGGATCCGGTAGTGCAGAGAGCCCTGGTAGTGTTGGAGGTGTGGAGGACTTGGTCATAGAAGTGGCGGTTGCAAGAGGGGGGCCGAGATGACAGGGGTGAAGGTTCTACCACCGCCGCTGCCGAAAGGACTACCGGAGGCGGAGGCCCCCTAGTCAGAAGGCCTTAGGGCTCTGAGGAAGGTGGAGGAGAGTATTGTCGGAGTGGTGTTGGAGGGAGGGGTCTCGAAGGCGATGGTGGAAGTTTCTTTGGGCGAGGCGACGAGGAGGGGCGGGACCGAGGTCCTGTAGGTGGCGGAGGGGGTGTTCGTGGCTATAGGGCTCTCGACAGAGAGGCGGAGGGAACTATTGTTCACGGAGTTCTCTGCCGAGGGAGGTGGTGGTGGAGACGCACCTCACCACACGACGGGGCCCTACAGGAACGTCTGCTGGAGAAGACGGTGTTGGATATCGCCATTGCCGGAGTTCCATGGTGGCTGTGCTCAGTCGAGGTGGTGGAGGCGATCATGGCACCGTTTGCTCGAGTTAGGAGTTAAGGGGCGCTAAGGCTGGTAGAGGGATCGATCGTGGCGTGGGTCAAGCTGAAGGCTGAAGCGAGGCCAATCAACAAGGTCCTGCTGCGACTTGGAGGCTCATCGTGGGTGGTGGAGTGCTCGCGTCGAAAAGGAGGGCGGCCCGCGGTAGCTGGAGCTACGAGCTCGGCGATGGGGAAGACGAGGTGGCGTGCAGTTGCTGCAGGGAGACGAAAGGTTGCTGACGTGGACTCGGGGTCCAAGGGTTTCGCAGGGTCCATGCAGGGGAAACTCGAGGGGGTGCGGTTGTCGAGCATGACCTGGTCTCAACCCTCGAGAGACCTGCGAAGATCTCATGAGGGACAGTCGGAGATCGCGTGGCTACTGACGCTTCGAAAGTGGAGGAGCTGAAGGGCGGTTCTGCTGGGCGACGTGGCGAAGCCAATGGCGTGGGGTTTTTAAACCCTAGCAGTGCGCCACCTGCTGGGGCGTAAGGCAACGGTGGTGGAGCGAGCCCGGATCCGGATTCGAAGCTTCGGTTCAGCTGATGGAGAAGCGAGGGTACCCTGTTGAGGGCAATGACTCCTCGGGTGGCCCCGCACAGCTCTTGGGGTCGTCGGAGGAGGTGTCGTGCTCGATGCGAGGCATGGGAGAGAGCTGGGAGATGGTGCTGCGTGTGTAGGAGGAGGAGGTCTGGCCCCTGCCGGGGAAAGCCAGACCAACGGGGATGAGGGGAGCTAACCCTCCATTGGTGGCGGCAGACAAGGCAACTCCCCAGCGCGGGGACTCATCGAAACGGGAGGCGTCCCCGGGGCAGCAGCAAACGTCTGGGAACCCCTTGAAGGGAGGTGGCCCAGTGGCGATCCCTTTAGTAGGATGGGCACCGCTCTTGGCGAGCGGGGGGTGAAGAGGTGGCCTACGCTATCGGAGGAGGTGGTCCTATCGTGGCAGGCAGAAACCACGGATGGTGGTGGACGGTCGTGGGGGAGCTCCGCAGAGCCCGAGGTCGAGGGAGGTGCTGAACGGGGAGGACGAGGAGGTGCGCAGGGTGGCGGAGGTCGGTAGCTTCAGGCAGGCCACGAGGGAGACCACCACGTCACTTAGATGAATGGGGTGCTCACCTGGAACGTGTGGGGTCTCAATGACCTGACGAGGAGGGCCATCTTGGGGAGGTACATCAGACAGTGGAGGGCGGATATTGTTTTGCTATAGGAGACCAAGCTGGCTGATTGTGGTGATCGAGTTTGGAGGGAGGTCAGAGTTTCCTGGATGGAGGGATTTCGGTCTCTTGCCACGAATGGTCAGTCAGGAGGACAGATCCTTGGGTGGAGGGAGGATGTCTTCGCTTTGGTGGATGTTAGATGGGAGCATACCATTTCGGCGGCCTTGATCAGGAAGACAGGAGGTGCCAAGTTGAAGGTTACAGGGGTGTATGGTCCTACAGACGCCCAAGTGAGGAGGGCCTTGTGGAAAGAGCTCACGGTGGTGGCAGCAGAGTCCATTGGGAGCCCCTAGTTGCTGGGAGGGGACTTCAATGTGACTCTGAAGGTGGAGGATAGACCAGGCGGACGAGGGAGGCAGGGCCTAGGGTCAGACCTTTTTGTAGACTTTGTTGAGACCCATAGGCTTGTGGACTGGTCCTCGGCATCCTGTGCTTACACATGGAGGAATAACAGTGGCCAGAAGTCCCGGATTGATAGGTTTCTATCCAATGTGGAGCTGGTGGAGGCATTTCCTGTGGTGGATGTCCGTGCCCTAAAGAGGTCATTCTCGGATCACACCCCTCTGTTGTGGCAACCAAATGAGGGGGTGCAGTTTGGCACATATTTTAAATTTGACACATCGTGGTTGATGGTGGAGGGGTTCAAGGCTTCAGTGGAGGAGAGATGGAATTCAATGGAGGTGGAGGGTTCGACGACCCTTTGTCTGGTGAATAAGCTCACCTTGCTGCGCGACTATCTGAAGCATGCTAGACGGGAGATCAGGGCATCTAATAGGGACAAGAAGGAGGAGGCATTGGCAGAAATTAGCAGAATTGACAGACAGGAGGTCCAGGCTCCCATTTCCCTCAAGGACATGGAGATCAGGGCGAGGATGGCGAAGGTGATCAAAGAGGACAGACGAACGGAGTTGGAATGGAAGGTGAAGTCCAAGCAGAGATGGTTGAAAGATGGGGACTCCAATACCAGGTTCTTCCACCAGATGACTTCTGCCAGGAGAAGGAGAAACTGGATAGACAAGTTGGTGATTGACGGGAATGCTTTCTCGGGAAGGGAGGAGGTGGGGCAGGCGGCGGCGGATTATTTCAGAGAGTTCACTGGGAGACAACCGAGGGGATGCTGAAGATGGAGGGGGGAGGATACACAGCATATATTAGAGGCTCAGGCGGAGAGTCTTACGGCTGGTTTTTCAGAGGAGGTGAGGCAGGTGGTATGGGGCCACAATGCGGAGGGATGCCCTGGCCCGGACGGGTTCCCTGTTTTCTTCTTTCGAGAGTTCTGGCATCTGGTTAGTCCAGACGTGATGCGGGTGGTGGACGAGTTCGCTTTCGGAAACAGAGGTTTTGACAAGTTGAACAAATATTACCTATTTCTGCTGCCTAAGAAGGAAGGGGCTGAGGCCATTCAGGACTTTAGACCGATTGCCCTGTCTAATGCAATCTACCTCATTGTAGCAAATGTCCTGGCTAACAGGCTGAGGGACGTCCTGGGGGACTTGGTGTCCCCTGTTCAGACAGCTTTTGTGCCTGGAAGAGGAATTTTGGATGGCTTCGTGATTGCGATGGAAGCCTTGGCAGCATGGAGAAGGGAGAAGCAGGCCTTTTTATGGAAGGTGGACTTCAGCAACGCGTACGACTCAGTTCAGTGGGACTTCCTGTAGGCGTCTCTACGGAGGAGGGGCTTCCCAACGACCTGGATTGATTGGATGAAAAGATGTGTAACGACAGCATCCTTTTCGGTCCTTATCAATGGGAACCCAGTGGGAGGCTGGGTCCAGCCTAGAAGAAGGGTACGGCAGGGGTGTCCCCTTGCACCCATGCTTTTTGTTCTAGCGGCAGATGCACTTGCACGGGCGACACACAGAGCTTGCAGTAGGGGGCTGTTCAGAGGATTCGCAGTGGGAGGAGGCAGAGAGGTGGTGGTCTTGCAGTACGCGGATGACACGCTCCTCCTAATTGAAGAATCCGTGTTGGAAGCAAGGAGGGTGAGGATCCTGCTGGAGCTCTTTGGTGAGGCGTCAGGGCTACGGATCAGCTATCAGAAATTGAGCTTTGTCCCAATCAATTTGTCTGCCACGGAAGTAGAGAGGGTGGGTAATGCGTTGGAGACTGAGAGGGGCTCCTTGCCTATGGTATATCTGGGCCTACCCCTATCAAATCGTCAGCTCAGGTTGCAGGACTGGCTCCCGTTGCTAGAAAAGATGAAGGGACGGCTGGCAGGGTGGTCCTCCAGGCTATTGTCCAGGGGCGGGCGATTGACCTTGGTGAAGGTAGTCCTGACATCCATGCCGTCTTACTTGTTGTCGGTGTTCCGGTTGCCACGCCAGATTGAGAGGAAGGTCTCCGGACTGATGAGAGATTTCTTCTGGTCTACTACAGGGGTGGCAGGCAGGGGGCGAGGCTGGTTGCTTGGGAAGAGGTGTGCAAGCCTACACAAGAGGGGGGACTCAGGGTCAGGGACGTGGGCAAAATGAACATCAGCCTCCTCGCAAAATAGATTGCAAGGTTGGTAGGACACGAGCATAGACTCCTTGGAGATGTTATGCGGCGGTGTTACGATAACTTCCTGGCATGGGGGGCCCTCTGTTCCCCCCCCCCCCCCCCTCCCCCTCTGGAGCGTGCTTCCTCAGAGGCCTAGTAGTGGTGGTTGGGAGAGTGCACAGCTTCTTTGACCTGGTGCTTGGTACGGGGGACTCCTTCCGTTTCTGGCAAGATGACTGGCAAGGGAGTGGCTCTACCCTGGGGGAGAGGTTCCCTCGATTACTGAGTAGTGTGGTGGACGCGTCGGCAAAGGTTCGACATTGCTGGGATGGATCCTGGTGCCCCATCTTCCGGGGGGGCCTCTCAGAGCAAAGCTGTGAGGACTTTCAGCGGTTGCTGCAGGAGTTGGTGGGCTGGGCCCTAGGCGAAGGCCCCAACGGTTTTTACTGGGAGGGTGATTTTTCGGTTGCAGAGGTGTACCGCAGGCTGGGGTTCAGTGGGACCCCCTCGGACGTGACTTCATATGGGATTGTAGGCTAATTTGGATGACGAAGTGCCCCCTGAAGGTGAAGATTTTTGCCTGGCTGATTAGAAGAGAACGGATCATGACGAAGCAGTGGAGAGCTAGATGCGTCCAGAGAAGCGACCTAGCATGCCCCCTTTGTGGGGGGGGTGTTGAGGATGTCCAGCATCTTCTGTTTCAGTGTCAGTTCGTGGCGTAGGTTTGGCAAGAGATGGGGATTGGCTGGATCTCCCACCAGGACGCCGCTAGCTTCTGGTCCTTTCGTAGGGGAAGTGTGGGCAACAGAGTTTTCACCTTCCGCTCTAAGTATGATCGGGCAAAGGCCCTGGCGATTTTGTAGGGGGTGTGGCTGGGGAGGAACAGGGTGGTGTTTACGGGGGAGAGGCCTCATGTTGAGAACTTTGTCTCATCTATCACCTCCCAGATTGGTTTTTGGAGGAACATTTTGTAAACTCCTGATGTAATTTTATTTTGATGTGGAATAAATTTGGGTGGTTATCTACGGGATAACCGCCCTTTGCCTTTTCAAAAAAAATCCTCTTAAGTTGGTGCCAACTTAAGATCTTATCCCTTAGTGATCCCTTGGTAGCCACCCACCTAGGTTACCTATTTTTAGAAAACCCTCATCATATCCTAGCCGTATAACTTATATCCTAAGATCCCTATTCAACCAATCCTAGGCACTCTAGATCAACCAATAGGAAGCTACCTAGATTCGTATAAAAAGACCTAGCCTCCAACCCTTAGAAGGCACTTAGTTTCTCAGATACTTAGCCTACCTAGCCCTCCTCTACCTTAGTGTACGTCCACTAATAGTATTCCTCTAGACTCTATCTTCTTCCTTTCGGCACCCTAGATCTGAAGCTCCGTCAGAATCTTCCTCAAGCACCCCTCAAGTGGCTTCGATCTTCTCTCTCTCTTCTTTTATAGTTCTATTCTGATTGTAATCTTTGATTAGATTCATATTTGTGAGACATTCCTAATATTAGAAATAAATTACAGTATTCATTATTTGTACATCTATTTGATATCTATATTCTATTATATAATAACTACGAAAGGCATTAAATAGCGACCACCTCCTTGTGTTCGACCTAAACTCCTTGTTCGGTATAAATATTAATTGATCATTTTATTTACTTGCTACAACAAATCAATATTTTTAATCGTATGGATTTAACGAGCACCACTTCCCCCACTACATAAGCATACCAAAGGATCACCACCACCAACAGCAACTCTCGTACCAATAGCACCACCTCCTCCGACTATTTATACCACTCCCTTTAAGCCTTTTGCACCTAAGATGATGCATATTTCACCTACCACCAAACGACGTCTTAGGCTCCAAGCACCGCACAACTCTTCGGTTGGCCCCAGTACCTTTGCTCAAGATCTTGATGATTTCAATATGGATACAAAATTTCCAAATAGTATTGATGCTTTTCTAAGCTATTACTGATTTCCTGGACATTTCTATGGTCTAAGCCTTGGGTGCCACCGAGGAGAGCCCCCTAAGAAAGTGTGCGACACCCCGTAGAAGAGACATCATCAGATCCCAACTAAGAAAGCCTCTGTAGCAAGATCTCAATATCCTCCCTACCAAGCATTCTTCATTCCCAAGCAGTTTCGCAATCCACTTGGTCAAGAAACTGTCATTCTTCCCACCTCCCTAACTCCCCAACCCCCTCCTTGACAGGCTTGCAAACCTCCTTCGACGCCAGCAGATTCGCCTCGCTCCTACTTGCCCCATAGTTGGTTCAAAATAAGTTCCTCATGAGACTCAAAATCTCCTGCTCGACCTATCGAGCATCTTCATCACAAATGCAAAATACGAGGGCATCGATGGCAACAATGCTTTTAGAATTACCAATCTTCCCCCTCGACATAGTAACTTTGACGCCCAGCCCGCCAATAGTCCCTCAATCCTATCCACCAAAGGGACCCAATCCTTCACAAAAATCCTCCTATTTGCCAACGACAATCCCAGGTAGGAGATAGGTAAGGCTCCTCTCTCCGTCCCCAGCACGGCGCTACATGCATTGGCCTTCTCCTCAAGACATACCAAAGGGGATGAAGGTTTGATTTCAAGTAGTTAAATTGCAACCCCGACGCCTCTCCAAACAATTGCAACAGTATACAGATCCTCCTCGCCTCAGTCTCAGCACCCTCCACAAAGAAAATGGTGTCATCTGCATACTGAAGCACTGGGACATCAACCCCATCTTCCACTGAGAACCCCCTGATCAGTCCAATCTCACATGCTCTAGCTGACGATCTCACCAATGCATCGACGGCGAGCACAAAAAGCATAGGTACCAACGGACATCGCTGCCTAACTCCCCTCCTCGATTGTATCCAACTACTTGTCGGGTTCCCATTAACAAGAATCGAGAAAGAGGTCATTGTAACACATTGCTTCATCCACTGCATCCAAATAAGTGGGAGCCCCCTCTTAATCATAGACACCCACAAGAAGGACTAATAAACCAAGTCATAGGCTTTCCTGAAATCTACTTTCCAAAGGAAAGCTGTCCCATCGCTCCTTTAGAGAGCATCTCCGTGGCTACTACATAACCATCGAGAATGCTCCTCCTTGACACAAAGGTTGTCTGCACCTGAGAAACACCCCATCAATCACCCTCAGTCTGTTTGCTAAGACCTTTGCCATGATAAGATAGATTGTATTGGAAAGTGCAATAGGTCTAAAGTCATTAATAGCTTCTGCCCCCTCCTTCTTGGCAATAGGGACATGAAAAACTTGTTAAGTCTGTTGAAGCCACGGTTCCCCTCCCTGAACTCTGCTATCTGCATGACATCCACTTGGAGCATCATCCAAAACGCTTATAGAAATGTACCGAAAAGCCATCCAGACCCAGCCATTTGTCAATGTTTAGCCCCCAAACCGCCTTCCGTACCTCACTCTTTGTGAACAATGCAACCAATCCCTCAGCCTTCTCACCTCCAATGGATGGTACAGCTGACCCTCTCCACCTCTAGCTCCCAACCCGTCTCTTCCCTATGAGCCAATGTTGTAAAAGTCGGTAGTCGATATTCAATCGGCCAGGTCACTGACTAAGGAGTATATGGTATGAGGAGGAGCAGTCGGGGAGTACTCTATCGGGCATTTTATGTATGTATGTATAGGCACACACATATCAAGAAGTAAAATATATCATTGCATAAAAGTAAACATATTTATGTTCAAGGTTATAAAATAAGCTACAAAGTACAAACAATATCAAATTCATTACAAATTTAATGATTAAATCAAGGTATAAACCATTACAAATACATTACCAACAACAGAATAACATAAACCAAGAATTAATATATGCTTGAATCAAATACATTACAACGATGGAGGGTTTTTGCTTGGTCGAAGAGGAGTCTCTGGTGAAAATAAATGATTTTATAGGAGTGGGCGGGGGTCGAGTGAGGTTTTATTTGACCTAAAAGAAAAATAATATACCTACATATCTATTTGTTCCTCTCTGCAAAAATTGGCCTACCACTCGGCCGACTACTCGGCCGAGTAGTTGGTGTTGCTGACTATAGGCCCAACTATGGGTTATTCAATCGATAGGGCACCGCATAGGATTACTCGACCGAGTAGTAGGTCGATTTTTACAACAGTACTGTGAACTCCCTGAAGAAATCTGCAGCCGCCTTGCCCACTACCTCCCTGCCCACAAACTCAGTTATGCTCACCAAAAGCCTATCAATCCAATTCCTCCAACCCCTACCAGATGCCACCATATGGAAAAATCTGGTATTAGAGTCCCCTTCTTTGATCCATTTTTGTCTGGACCTCATTTTCCACTCTATCTTGGCCTTCCAATCTTCTGTTTGGATGGTCTTCAAATGCTCGACCCTGGTCGCTCTCTCTTCGATAGAAGGCCCAGGTCTTTAATTCTGTTCAACCTCCATACCTCCCTCAATGCCTCATCCCTCTTCCTACCCCGCTCCTCCTTCATTTGTCTCTTGTATTCCTTAAGGAATAACTTGAGATCCCAAAGTTTCAACTCCAGCCTTGCTGCTGCCGAGCCATCCAACCACAAGGACCTCCACTTCACTTTGCCTCTAAATCCCTCCTCTATTCAATTTTGAAATACATACCACATCAGGTACAACAGGGAAAATGCCTACATCAGTGGCATGTGATTTGAGAATGGCCTCGCTAGTAGGGTTGAGCCCCTACCAACGAGAACACCTCTGCAAGCTCCACTAAGGAAAAGAATCTGTCTGGTCTGGACATCAAGCTTCCAACGCTCTTCCATGTGAATGCGTAGGAAGTGGGGGGTAGGTTTACCAAACCATGCATAGCAACAAACTCTGAGAACTCCGAGCCACGATCCCGCCCACCTTTCCTTCCTAACCTATCATCTGCTGCCAGCATGACATTAAAATCCCCACCAATCAGCCAAAGGCAACCCTGAAACCTAACAACAATCTGACAAAAATCCTTCCACAAAGTATGACTATTGGAGTTGTCTGCCAGTCCGTAGACTGCTACAGAAGCCATCACTGCGCCTTCTAAGATAAACCGACACCACATAAGTCCCAACCACCGAGTCCATCAGGGAAAAAGCATCCTCCATCCATCCAAGAATGACTCCCCCTAAACGCCCCACTGCATCCAGAGCCACACACTCACCGAGAGCTTCCCCCCAATCTCCCTCCATATTCACTGATCATACTGCTACAGCTTCATCTCCTGAAGTAGCACGATATCAGGGCCCCACCTTTGCAAATGAGATCTCAATACCACCCACCTGGAGAGGTCATTCAAGCCCCTAACATTCCACGTGCGGACCTTCATCATTGGGCATGCATAGAAACTCCCCCATCGACATGCTCAAAGCCCACTACATTCGCCACCTGGTCAATCTCAAAATGCCCAAACCCTCCACTCCACCCCATCACTCTGTCACTTCCTTAACTGGTTACTTCCACTGCATCCACCCCCCCCCCCCCCCATCTACCACCAAAGTCCCCAGAACATCCCCCTCCTCCATCTTGACACCCCCTTCGAGGCAACATCCCATCTCCATCGTGCTCTTACCCCTACAAAATGGACTCGTCCCCTCCATCTTGGCGCCAGCCCCACTATCACCTCCCTCGAGAGTTCACATGTCGCCGCCACTTCTGCATCGACCTCCCTCATGGGCACCAATGCATGAGGGTTCGACACCGCTACTTTCGAGGCTCCACCCCTGACCAACTCCAGGAGCTTCTTCATCCGCTAACAGTGGAACCTCCCGACCCCAAGGTCCTAATCTCCACCGCCCACCTCAGCCACGGGCTCCACTCCTGGGAAGAGTGCTTGCCTTGCCTCACCCCTCGCCAAAGGGTGGGGCACAACCGACCCTTCTGAAAAGGCACCACTTGGACCAACCTTTAGGATAACCAGGTCCAAGATCGAACCCAGATCCAACGATGACGCCTTCCTCTCAGGCCTGGTAGGGCCCCATTTCTTGTCCATGTCAGAAACCGAAGAGGGTAACTCCCCCATAAATGACCGAATAACTTGTTCTCCTTCATCTTCTCCACTTCCCATAACAACGCGTGCCACCTCATCATCAACCGTGCAGATCTCAAGCATGCCAACTGAACCCACGAAATCCGCACCCTCAATCATGCGCCAACCTTTCACCTTCCAAACGCAACGCTTGACCTTCCAACCCTCCTCACCGACACCGCCGCCATCACTCTCCACCATCAGAAGGATAGGATATACCCCCCCTCTCTCCTCCAAGAAGAACCTCCTCTGCAGCAAACCCTCACGGAGCCCCAGCGAGGACCTACTTGAAAGACCTCGCACCTTTGTCAACAATGCACAGCTTCACAACCCACGCGAACTGACCTAATCGCAAAACCAGCTTCAGAGGGACCTCCGTCTCAAGGGTGAGCTCCACCACCGCTCACAACATCAACATATCCCTCTCCATCACCCCCAGCAAGGTGCACCTCATGAGGGGCACCACGGGAGACACCACCACCTCCTTGGTTCGAAGCCACAATGGGATCCCCACGACCTTGAGAGACACCTCCATCTTCATCGATGGCTGCTTCGCCAAGGCTCCATCATGTTTTGCCAGCCACCTCCAACGCACGACTCCACCAATCATGGTCATGTCGAAGATCAACCTATGCACCACCTCCCATAGCACTCCAAAGACCAAACATCTTGAAGCCGAGAGCATAGCCATCTTCCCCTACAGGGAAGTAGCAAGCTTCCTCAACTACACCCACTCCAGGACTCCTTCAACCACCTCCCCCACCAAACCCCCTACCAAGTCCCTCTTAATGTCTTGCACTTGCGACAACCAAGGGGCTTCCACCTCCACGAGAGGGACACCCGGAGGCGAAGGAGGTAGCCCCTCGATCGGGCTCTAGTTCCTCATCTCCCTCTGACGAGTAGTACGCATAGCCCTACAATGTCCCAACCCACCACATCTCAAGCATCTAACCGGTTCTCGGCAGGCCATCGCAGCATACCCCTGTCCCAAGCACTTGAAGCATCACATCGGGGGGCCCTTCTCCCTCCCTCGCCGCCTTCTCCGAACCTCCACCTAGGCGATGCCCTCTCCGACCCCTCCACCGCCTCTCTCACTCATTCTATCCTTCCCTCTTGATTTGATAAGTTGTTGGGATTCCCAAGTGTTGTTTCGGTCTTCTCTTGTTAGGTGTAAACGAGAAGACGTGTTGTAAGAGATTATGTCACCATCATTCAAGTGGTGCGATTAGTGGATTAACTAGCTCAGTCTAGTCGGAAAAATCATAATCTACGAGGCTTACGTAATAGTTTCTACTCGTAGGGGTTTTCAGTATAAATCCAAGTGTCATCATGTCATGCTTGTTGTGGTTCGAATTTTTAAATTTGTTATAATCGTTTCTATACACTATTCACTCCCCTCTAGCATCTTTACAAAGCTTTCAAGGTGATGGTGATTGCAAAGTGACAAGCTCTTTAATTACCCTAAGCTATAGGTCACTAATAGGCGATCACCTAATTGAATCAAGACAAGTCTTTTTTTAACTATTTAATATGCATAACCAACTCATATGGTAGCATCGATTTTTATAAAAGTATATAATAATACTATTTAAGTGAAAGAAAAAATAATGATCATATCATATAATGTCATAAATCATAATAACACACGTATTTGTATTATCATCTAATGTGTGCACATATATATTATATGCACAGCATGTATATTATCACAAGCCAAACAATTAACCAAAACATATATTGTTGTAACATATATATATACATACGTGTGTACGTGAAGCATATATCATACTTTCAATAATGTGTAACTTATATATGATAACAGACAAACAGTTGACCGACTAAATTGGTAACATGCATGAAAGCATAAGGCAAACTCAAGAGCATATCAAACCTATAACATACATCTATATAGGTAACAGAATAAATATAACACTAACCTACATATAGAGTATATAAGCCCTATGCAAATCCTCTGAAATGCCCAAAACTGGGGTGGTGAATAAACACTCCCAAAAGAATAATCAACTGCAATATTAGAGTTTCAACTTGCAACCCACCACTAGTTTTTGGACATAGAATAGCCCACGATACATTTGAAAGAGGGCAACAAATGCAGCATCTGCAATTGTTGAGAGCCCAATTGAGTATCGGTTCCTAGCAAGTAGACTGATAAGTAAGAAGAGAAGCTTCAGGCATCATTTAGAGAGTGCCCCATACATAATGAAATGGAGGCTCCCAACACTACCAACTACTCAAGTTCCAAGAGGGTCAACTCGATATGGGTGGGAAAGTCCACACTCCACAGGGCCATGATCGCCTGAGAGCAGGAGTTTTCCATCCTTTGTGTTTTTTTGAAAAGCAAAATTTTCCATCCTTCACTGTGAATTTGTGAGGGAAAAAGGTTGATGGTGAGTTGGAATGGTGCAAAATTCTGGACCAGTAACAGTTTAATTTCTTAATTATTGCATCCTCTACTCCTCAGTAGTTTCACACATTCTCCCTCCTCCTTCCTCCCCCAATTGGAGCTTGCCAGGGCGGGGGTGCCACTTAACTGCAGTGAAGAGTTGCATAATAAATATGGTTAGACTTCTCTGTCCTTAACATTTAATGGAAGGGCATATATGAGTAAGGGTGCAAGTTTGTAGGAGTAGAGAAGTAATATCGAGTTATATAGGGATACAAATGTAATTATGTACACTTATAAGAGAATGGATGTAAAAATACCTGAATAAAATATAGTTATAAGGTAATCTACAAAAAAATTATGCGATTTACATGCTTCCTACCCTGTGATAAACAATCTCTGCATATTGATGACTGTATGAATGTACTTCATTCATCTCCAACAAAATGGGCCACGAGATTGCTTTTGCCACTGAAAAGTTGCTCTGTCACTCAATTCATATTAAATTTGTGGACTATCGTTGAACCTCTGCCCTACCTCTGTGAAGAAGTTTCCTGATGTTCTAAAAATAAGAATTATCCATTCACACATGCTTGTTTGCCAAAGATAAGCAAGCATCCCCATCTAACAGCAATCTAAGAAAAATTTGTCCAAGTCCTCTGTTGATAATTCACTATATCTGCAATTAAAATCAGGATTATTCTACTTTTTGAAAAATCAGTATTATTCTGCCATCTTGCTTGACTCAAAAACCTCTTTCCTGAAGCCTTGCTTCCAAGAGCGGGAATAGGAAATTTTCACCTTTATAGCTGAGTTTTCCATCCACAGCCCACCTCACCCAAGCAGAAAAAAGACAAAGATCCTTTTACATTCTCCACCTTTGCTCTTGTTGCTGGTCATATTGAAAACAAAACAGCGCAGAAGCAGTGGTGGCCCTACACTGAACCGTAGCATCCGCGTGTCTAATTGGTAACAATGTACTCCTTAAGCAATGATGAAAGAAACCAGCTTATCTTCAACAAGTCTAAAGACTAAAAGATCTCCTCACCTCTACAACTCTGGTTTCCTTAAACCAACAACCTGCAACTCATATTTCGCAGAGCAACCAACCTAAGGCATTGTGGGGGAAGAAACTCATTGGACCTTCACTATCACAACATCGGAGTTTCATTATCAACCACCATTTCAAGACTCTCCATCTGAATCCCAACCAAATATCCTGTTAAATCCAAACGCATCCAAGACAAAAATCTCCTAGTCACATCCCTTGAGACATTGAAGGGCAATCTCCCCATTTTGCCAATTCCAAAGACCCACTCCTAAAGTTCACACCCATTGTTTCTTTGTCATTGATATTGGAGCGGTTCAGCAAGGTCAAATGCCTAGATGATGCTGCCTCACAACTCCAAAAGAAAATATACCTAGGCCTCTCCTCTCTTGTAGAATACACTTTGATGCACTCCAACACACAAAAAGATATACCAAGGAAAGGCTGATGAAGCTACGTTCACGCTGACTTCCCACCTCTCTAAAGCAGTGTCCTCCACCAACTTGACAAGCATCGCTAACACCATTCCAGCATCCTCATTCCTCTCCACACATGGGGATGAAATGGAATGCCCTATAGGGAAGCAACCAACAGAAGAACCAAGAAAAACTGTGCAAGATGATGCACAGCCTCCACCCTTCCAAGCTCCTCTCCTTGCAAACTCCGACTTAAGCGAGATTAACCATCAAGCACAAGGTCTCTGCTAAGGAGCAGATTATGACATGGAAGATTGCAAAAATCCAGCACTCCATGGGCATCAAAAACACTTTAACATGGGATTCTCAAGTAGTAAGCATAGTTCTCAGACATATCCCATACTCTGCATACTCTTCCTCAACCGGATAAGTCACATTCACAGTTCGCATCAAACGCTACAACATAGACCATCACTTCCAATCCGCATGAAAATTCTTTACGGTAATTAGGGAATTCAATTCCCTAATTACTGTAGTGGGGATTTTTTTTGTTATTAACCATAGTAAAATCATGACTTGAAGACACAATTTTAGAGGGGTCGTATTTTGAGAGAAACTCGTGTTTTGTAAACATGAGTTTATAATGGTACTCAACCCCACCGATTGCTACAAAGCAGGAAACGTCTTTTGCGAAACTCGTGTTCACTATTCACGAGTTTTAGCAAAACTCATGTTCCCAATTCACGAGTGTTTAGGGAAACTCGTGTTCAATGGACACGAGTTTCATTAGAAACATTTTTCCTGCTACGACAAGAAGGGATACGTCTTATAAAAAAATCGTGAGTATTGCTCACGAGTTTGTTTGAAATTCGTCATTACCAAACACGAGTTTAGTACTTTTTTTTTTTATCCTGCACAGCTGCATCCTACTGCTTTAAAAGACTAAGCACATACACAAAAAAAAGATTCTGCACAGCTGCATATGAGTGAATTTTCAATAAAAAGACTAAGCACACAAGTAAGCATGCACAAAAAGTTATTTGTTCTATGTTTGCACAAATAACAAGGGTTGCATCTTGCTTCTTAAAAGACACACACATACACAAAAAAAAGAGCCACATCCAGTGGTAATTGTAAAGACCTGGTGATAACAAAAGTTGTTTACATAGACAAAGATCATGGTCACATGTTCTCTGGAGGATGCCTGATCAACAAAATGCACTTCCAATGAAGCAACTAAGTCTTGGGATTTTAACTCTTACAAAGCCATTGATTTGGCAAACTTGTGGACAACTTGGCTGAATCCAACTTCAGCTACGCTTAAGGTTTGGCATGATTGTGGATGACCATTTGGAAAAGTCCTTTGCTTTATCCATTGCCGATCATGGGGCTGATAGGCCTAATTTGGTGGTCATACATGTCAAGAAAGAAGTGCAAAATTTTATGTTTCTGGAAAATGGCAGCTGCAGTTTGAAAAGATTATGGATGATCTGTTAGCTAGTGTAAATCCAGCTACATGTTCACTAGCTTTGAAATCTTTATAAACCTAGGAAATAATTAGTCTAAGTGCGAAATATAAATGACTTGCTGTTTTGAAGGCTATGGATTTCTTCTCCTTCTTCTGACGTACCGTTGCGTAGTTTGTGGCATATTAATGGAACTAAGTTGACCTCGATCGTCAATGTCGTTGATAAGTGATCCAACAACTTCATTTACTTCTTCAAAGTTAGGTGCAGGTAGTGGGGATGGTGGTACAGGAGTGTCAACCTGTGAGGATTCCTCTCCCAGATCTATGTCGTCAACTCACCTCTTCTAAGGTGCTCCTGGTGTAATATGCATCTTAGGGTCTTGTTGAGTACTCGATGTCACGAAGGAAGATGACTCATAAGATGCATCAATAGTTGGCAGTGATGGTACCTCAACATTCTTTGGTATGGGATCCTCTCCTATATCACTCTGGTCTGCAATCGCTCCTGCATCATCCATCGCATTAGATTCAGGGGGAGGAGGATGTGATACCTGAACATTATCTAGTATGGGACCCTCTCCCATATCATGATTACCTTGTGGGGGAGGCGGATGTGGTACATTAACATTCTCTTGTATGGGATCCTCGCCCATATCATGCTGGTGTGCAACCTCTCCTGCATCATACATCTCATTAGATTCAGGGGGAGGAGGATGTAGTATCTGAACATTATCTAGATGCCCATATGTCTAAATGCTTTAATCAATGGCTCATATGCCCAAAATACTTTCATGAAGACCACATCACCAGAGTTGCTCCCTATACTGTCAATGTCCACATAAGTACCGAGGTTGAAATCTTTGATAGCCATAAGCAAATATGCATATAATAATTCAATTGCCTTTTGCTTCGCATCTGACAACCTCCTCTTAATAACATTATACTTGAATTTTTCATGAATGACCTCTCGCAACAAATTTACCTTCACCAACGGTGACTCTTTCACACAATTTTGCAAGTAGTGGCCCATAAAGTTGCAATCAAGTTGTGGGTGATCTTCGTTGTCTTGAATATGAGCACATGTGTGTTGTCCATGCAAGATGCTCAACACCCATTGCTGATAAAAAACTCTCCAATGACCACGTAACCTCCAAGTACATCCTTCTGAAACACGTGAGCAAATCACAAACCATACATATCAATCAGATTCATGAACTTAAAGTTCATGTGGTTGACGATATGAAATTTCTTCACTTCAAAAACTAATTCTTTTTTTGTTTTGTATGTCTTCCCTTTCACCAAATTGGTATTTGCATTACTCATTCCCATCCGAGTGCATTCATTCTGTCTATTGGATATTCAACCTTCATCTTCTCACTCACTATAAAAGGGTACATCTCCATCAACAGGCAATTCATTATTCTTACCCATGTTACGAGTACTAGATGGAAACCGTCGTACCCTCCTATGACAAGTTTGGGCATTGTCGGGACAAAGTTCTTCATTGCCATTGTCCTCTTTCATATCATCTTCATCATCCATATCATCTAGATCGGATTCACGTGTTGGTTGGCAAAAATCATCAACTTCGTAATATGTCGTAACCTGCCTTGACTACTCGATGTAAGACTCACTAGAGGTATCCTATTATCAACATCATCGTCAAGGAGATCATGATGAGGCTCGTGGACATTCTGTAAATCATTGTTGATTTTTTGGAGGAGAGCAATGCTCTTGTGGGGTCTAGGTCGTTTCCTAGCAAGCTTCTTGTGGATCTCTCAAAGGAGGAAGGCACTCCTGTGGAGGTCGAGTTCTTGTAGTTCTTATAAAAGGGAGTGGTTCATGTTGAGATTCTGGTAATAGGCGACGATTACAAATAATCGTATTGTTACATCCTTCATCAATCTCAATGCAAAGCTCAGAATAGTCCTCTCCACTTGCACCTTTTATCCAATCCATAAGAGTTTCGACATCTTCATCGTCGACTACAAGTGCCAAACAATATTTCTTTTCTCTTGAATATGGGAAGCGATGACGTATGTTAATATGTTGTGTCGCACGATCAATGTGTAAACTTCTGTAAACTTTATCCAATAACATCTTAAAGTTTCAATTTGTGTACATTCTTATCCTCTTCGTTGGATCCATGTTGTAGTCAACTTCATTCTCATTTCGAATTACACGACCGTAAAAAAATAACAAACAAGAAACAAATTCTGCCATCTAAACCAACCTGAATATAATTAACGACCACATTAAACCTTATCAACGGATTATACTACTCTCGATCCTACCTAAAATAAATCAAACATATAACTAAAAAAATAATTATAAATAAATAAAAATGTGTGTGAGGTAACATATAACGACCTACACAATGAAAATTTTCCTATACTACAACTTATATGATGCTCTTGTGTAATGCTGAGAGAAACTGTATAACATATAGTTGCATTTTTTCCATGAAATATATACTTTCATCTTCCATAAGGGTCTTTTCCATAGGATCGTACAAGACTTACAAGAAATAACTACGAATTTCTTAGGTTTTCCTCCACTTTTGTTTCCAACAATCCATAATGAAACCTTACTTCAAGGTTGCAAGTTGTTGGAGGTTGAGGAGGTCTCTGACGGGGGAGCAGCGGCAGCCAGGGAGGTGGCGTCGGTCGCAGCGCTAAGGTCGTCATTAGAGGGGCCGACGCGTCAAAGGCATGGCAGCAGGCAAAGCAAAGCGTCGAGGAGAAGCTCTGCTCTAAAGGCTTGCGCACGCGGTGAGGATCTTCTCTGGAGTGGGGATCGTGGGAGAGGGAGGGTTTTGCATTTAAAGGATTCTGGCAAAACTCGTGTCCACTGAACACAAGTTTTTCTAAACACTCCTAATTGAGGAACATGAGTTTTGCTAAAAACTCATGAATAGCAAATATGAGTTTTGCAAAAGACGTTTCCCGGTTTGTGGCAATCGGTGGAGATGAGTACCATTATAAACTCGTGTTTACAAAACACAAGTTTCTCTCCAAATACGACCCCTATAAAATCGTGTCTTTTACTACGGTTAATAACAAAAAAAAATCCCCACTATGATAATTAAGGAAATTAATTCCCTAATTACCTTGGCTAAGAATTTTCTTCGCAAGAAATGATCCTCCTCTCCCTAATCTAGAAGAAAAATCCCTGAAAGAACTACAGCGGAAATATCATTAAAATAATTAAAAAAGGAAGGGAAAAAAAAAACCATAACCAAATAAAAAGGAATCGAGAGCAATATCAATCATCATGAAAAGACGATGGTAAACCCAACAGGGTTCTCGCATCGAGATGGTCATTCTTGCAATACTAGGCAAGAAATGCTCCCATGAAAGCACATAAACAAGAAGCGACAATGAGGCGCAAGTAACAAACATTGGAAAGAGGAAGACGGGAAGGGAACTTGCCAAAGAGCTGCTTCTGGAGGCACTCGCTGATGGTGCTGTGCTTGCAGCCGAAGATGGCGCCGCCGAGGTCGGACTTGCGGAGGTTCCTGGCGTGGAAGCCTGAGTAATTCACCGAGGGTTCCCCCGACCTCGGCATCGCCTCTCCCATCCCCATCGTCTCCGTCTTCCTCCCTCCCGCCATCGCCTCCTCCTCTCTATCCAAAAACACACACACCAACGCCCCCACAAAACACCTCAGCAATCGTCAAGATCGCAAGCCCCAATAGGCATTGCGGCAAACAGCGAGCGGAAACCAAAAGAGTGTATCAAGAAAACACCGAAATGCGTTACGGATGAACAGATTTAAATGGACGAAGTGAGTGATCGGAGATTACGAACGAAGAGGTTGCACTCTCTCTCTCTCTCTCCCTCTCCCTCTCCCTCCAGGGTTTTCTTCTCCTCCAACGATGTTGGGTTCAAGAAGAAGACGAAGACGACGAACGACGCGAGCGGGAGACGGACGACGAGTGGAGACAAGAAGAGTGAAACAAAGATGGTAAGCCCCGTCTTACCAACCTCCGTCGTGTGTGTAGGCGTATATATAGAGAGATAGACAGGTGTCTAGTGGTGTCTTACGAACGGTGGATAATACCCGTCACTCCCCGCACGTGGCTGGCACACCGATCGCACGGCTCTCGTCGATCGCAAGGGCCGTAATTTATCCAAGAGTCCCTACGACTTGCATCTCGATTTTGATAGTGTCCCTGAAGTTCGAATCTAATCTTTCTGATTGCATGGATGGACGTTATGCGTCAGTTGGTTCTTCGGCAGCAAAGGAACTTGGATTTCAGGTAGCTTTGAAATAAGGGGAAGAATAGGAGGCTCGAGGTGGGCTTCTCGTCGAAAATGGGCAAATGATAATGACGTTAGGCAATGATGTAATTACGAAGATGATTGGGGGCGATAATGATGAGTTCTCAAGTGCAGAGGGTATGTTGGAATAAATTAAGGTTTAAGTTTAAGGGCTTTTGCATAAATTAATCTAACAATTAATTGGGAGACCTTTCTATATATGGAAGAGGAAGTTGCAAGATGGGGAGGATTGGGAGCAGGTTCCCACCAACTCCTTCCACATATTGCATGCCATCGACATCTGTCCCAGCAGTAAATTGGAAATCGAAGTTGGTGTTTCCATTGTGGGAGGAAATGCATGTGAAGGAGATGGCAGGCTTACTAGGTAAGTGGAGATGATGTGTTCAAGATTCCTTAGGGGTTAAATGGGTTCAAGAAACGCAAGATGTACGCATTTAGGAGAGAAGGCAAAAGGCGCGTGACGCCATGGATGAAAAACTTCCAAACTGCATTACTTCCGCATGTTTTAGAGGAGGGTTCTTCAGAGCCGAAGCACTTCCTCTGGCAGTGTTGAGAAGAAAGAAGAAACTTTTTAAGAGACGTGTGGAGTGGAGGTGAAATGAGCAGATGCTTTTAATTTATAAGGAAAAAAAAAAAAAAAGGAAGAAAAAGAATAGAAATTATATGCTTTTATTTCAACGGTAAAGGATGATTTTAATAAATTTGATCCCGTGGAGGAAATTGCTAAAGAAGGGAAGTTTATTGGAAAATCTTTTTGTCTCAGCGACCTTGTGCCCTAATCTTTATTAATTTCTAATCCTCAATGGCATCTCAACCTTTGGATGCATGCTAAGATCTTAGTTTATCCAAATCTTAGTAACTATCGGTTCATATGTGCTTGATTCCAAAGCTAATACCAGTGGAGAATAACCATAAACTCAAGCAACTCTCTGATCATATCTGGTAAATATGATAAACATGGGAGTATATTTATGTAGTATTAATAAAAGAGTAGGCATGTAAAAATTCTTTTAAAAAGATCCCAAGTGCATGCACATTCAATTTACCCATGCATGCATCAAGATCTAAGCCTAAGCCTATCTCATTTTCTATTAAATTGAATAATCAAGACCAAGTATTGTTCCGATTCGAATTGGGCCATCAAACTTTCAGGTGTGGTCAAACCTTCCCAACATGATTCTTAGCTCTAGACGTATAACCACTTTTAAAATGGGTGGACAAAGTTGAAATCAAAGCTCCTTATCCCCATTTCAACGTAGAACATTGTCACGAGCCAGCTCTAAATTTGGCTAAACTTATTTGTCTTCCTAAACAAGCGATTGACTTAGGACGGTGAGGCTATTTTCCCAAGAAGTGTAACCATACTTTTATTTGTACTTCTAAGCGTACTCCTTATCACTGGCAAGTGCCCTTATTAAAGCTTAACAACAGTTAAGATCGAGGGATACGTTGCAATCACGACAATGGGATAATTACCAAGTAGATCATTCAAATGAAAGAAGAGTCCATGAAAGCAATTCGAAAGAGACGAGCATATCTTTTATATGTATTAACGGGTCGTTGGGTAGATACCGCACGACTTTTTTTTTTTTGTTTTCAGTTGCTTGGACCGTAGTGATTGTCATGTTTTCTTTTTTTGTTTATTTAGATTTACTCTGAATTATAGATAAAAGAAAACTATTTTTCTTTCCAAATTATTCCTTTGCTACCGTTGAATAGGTACTGTGCACTTTCACTATTCACTGATTATGTTACGACCTAAATACAATGATTAGATTAGCGAGTTTCTTTTCCTCCATAGCCTTTGCTCCTTTTTTTGGGATATGATTCAAAGAAGCTTCGAGTGCCTAACTCTGAGTTGGGAGTGCTGTAAAGACAAAGACAAGGAAATGCTGAGCATAAGGACCAGATAGCGAAAGATAAGTGAAACGGTAAGTAATCATTGAAATAGATGTTTAAGTAGCATGGATTCTTATTTTTCCTTTATTTTCCAATCATTTGTGGAAGGGTACCTTCGCTTTCATCGTTCACATATGTACCATAATTTTGGCACATTCTAACTACGTGAGTGAAAAGCTTAACTAGAGGTACTTTATCCTACTTCGTATGTGTCCACTTCTTCTTCCTCCGTTCCACATGACACCTTCAGTTTCATCATCCACATGCCATTACTTTGGAACAGTACTCAGACTACATGGATCGCAAGCATAAAAAAGTTTATCCTGTCTCATGTGTCTAAAAAAGTTGCGTAAGAAAAATGGACAATAGGAATTGGTGCAAGAACTCTACTATTGACCTTCCTCGAAGTACGTACATGCATGAATGGACTTTCAAATTAAGGATGTTCATTCACAAATGCTTAAAGTAATCGAGTAATATGGATTCTTCCAGATAGGTTTCTATCTTTTGAGAGTAATGAATACATTGTGTTCATTTTTGTAAAACGAGAACCAATCATGCAACGTACCATTCACTCCCACTTTGATGAAACTTGCCTTATACATGTAGGTGATTTCTAAAACGACCATCCATAATTAAAATGGAATTAATCAAATTAATATTAAAAAAATAGCCAGCTACGTATCTTCGAAGCCAATGGAAGACACCAATTTATTCTTCATTTGTTTTAATCCATCTGTGTGACTTCAATGGTCGTTCATTCTTTCATTCATGTTATTTTTTTAATCATTCTTGATAGTTCACCAATTTATTGTTTTAAAGGCATAAACATTACAATTAATCTTTTTTTCTCTCGTTTTCTAATTTAAGTATTTTTATTTGATTAACAGCATTATTTATCTTTTTTTAATATTAAATATTATTATGAATCACCTCATGCATTTATCAATAAGTTTAATCATTGTATTTTAATTTCAACCAACTTTCACCTATGTAAAAGTGATTCTTCACTTATGAAAAATAATTTTTCACTTGGAAAATGATTTTTTACTTTCCCTAAATACTAAATCCAAATGTAAAAAATCACTTTAAAAAATTTATTTTTTAAATAAAAAAATCACTTTTCATAAGTAAATCATTTTCCATGAATCCTAAATTTTAAACTAAAATCCTAAATCCAAAACCTAAACTCATAAGTAAAAATCACTTTCTACTTTTTAAGTGAAAACTTATTTTCTATAACATATATAAATGTATTTTTATTTTTAACTAATATACTTTAATTTTCAACCAATATATTTTAATTTTTAGAAAACCAAAGCACATTGGTTACATAAATGTATTTTATTGAATAGGGGACACATGTTGTAACATATTTTTTTTCTACTTTTTGACTAAACTATATCATTTTTAACTATCTTATTACATTACATAACATTAATATATATTAAAATATATCCAATTAAACACAATATATCCATTAAATTTAATGCATTCACTACATCACACAACCTACTTACACTTATATTATAAGAATAAAAATCATTCACCACTATTACATCAAGATATCAATCATTTTTATCCTACTCCTTATTCCATCTCCTCAAATAAACATTCTTCTCAACTTAGTCCTCTCTTGTGCTATCACAAGATGAAAATTATCTCCCTGTTAAAAGGAACCTAAAAGATATATTATTCTCCCTTTGAACTTTTTTTTTTCTTCCCTCCCTCCAAATATAATATAATGGTTGCAATGCCGATGGAAAAAGGAGAAGAAGAGATGAATGTATGTTACCAGAGAGGTGAAAAGTGATACAACGACGTGACCAATACAAAGCGAATAAAGATGAAAAATAGTGGGGGTGTTGGTGGTGACAGATCCCATGAACGTTGCCGAAAGAAAAAATTGAGAGAGGAAATGCACAGTACGAAAAAAGTCGTGGAAAATTACGTGGAGAAGCGAATGCTTAAAATAGAAGATCAAAGCCCTTTCCTTCCCATACCCCTCTCCAACCGGTCAAGGGGGGATTCCTTCCCAAAGTGGACCTGCGTCTCTTATTTGTCTCTTTGTGGATTTTTTTTTTTTAGTAACCGTTCCATTACGGGGAAGGATACAATACAAGAGGATATGTCACAAAGAGGAAGGGAAAGATCAAGAATTTTCATCCATAAAGGAGGAAATACACCCCAGAATGAGGAGATGCAAACCGTAAAAAAATAAGATAAAAAAAAAGGAAAAAGAAAAAGAAAGTGCTCCAAAATCGAAAATTGAATGACCTCCCAGAAAGAGAGTGACCTCACGCTCGTCGATAAAACAAAATGCCAACAAGATAATTCTTGAAGATCGCACCAACGAGAAGTCGAATAAAATGATCCAAAGGTCGAATTCAACTACTAACTCATATAAATAACTCAATTGTAAAAAACTTGGGGTCACACGTGATCTCCAACAAAACAACACCAAGCTAAAAGAAAAAAGAAAAAGAATTGGACCAATCACCCACAATAACAGAAATCTTCCACTGACTGCCAACCAACAACCAGGCAAGAGCCTATGTTGGCCAACCACAACAAAACGTCCCAAGGAGCCACCACACGTCGATGATCACAAGGGGCACCAACCACCACATGTTGAAGCCGAACGCTAGTCGCTCAACCCCAGCCCCGCGCTGCACGTCGCGACCGAACGTCGACGAGGAGAACAATGCTGAGGTCGAGGCCGAACGTGGAACACCGCACTCCACATGCTGAGCCCGAATGTTGGCGTTGACGCTCACACTGCATAGCTCGTTCCTCGACCACGCCGTAACGTTGCTAGCGCAAACGACCCTACAAGCAATCGAAAGTCATGCATGTCAGCAAGAAGGTCCTATCAATGGAGAGGAGAGGTCCGATAAGGGGGAAAGGGCAATCCGATGGTTGGGAGGGCCTCAATCGACCTCGTACAGTCGATTAAGGCTTGATGAGGGGCAAAACATGCCCTCAGATTCAAAATTCCACACATGACCTGACAAAGGATTCGACCACCCAAATATACGGTATACAGGCGGAACCGACACCCCGTCCCGCTTAAGACTAGCCAAGTCTCAATCGGCACTAGCCCAACCTACCATAAGATTTAGCATATCAAAGGAAAAAGATGCGATAAGATGACCCTGACCACCTATGCCTTGACAACGTACAACTAGCCTGACAATAGGGGTACTAAGGGCCATCGAGTGCAGATTCTCCCCCCCCCCCCCGTGTTATAAATAGAGGGAAGGGCACCCAATGAAAGGACTTCCTCCCCTTGAGCAAAACCATGTAATACCATGTATCCTCAAAATTCTAATGCATAGTTGAAAACTCTATCATCTCTCCAGATGTACATCCCTTGTAATGAAATTAAATCATCAAATCTTTATTCTCCTCTATATATACTTGTTAATTACCACTCTACCTCCTATATAATAAATGACTAATGACTAAATAATAGCTCCTAAAATTTGGTAACCTTCTTAGGTCATTGAGGCCCCATTCGGTGAGGGAGCGGCATATTCTATTGTCTCTTTGTGGAAAACTGATGGTAAGGATGTCGTGCGTGAGAAATGGTTTGCGATTCGTAGTCGATCTCCCAATGCTCAATAATAAGATGTGTCAGGGTTGGTGGGGGTGGGAAGGAGACGATATGATGGCTGTGGGTTTGGCGCATTTGACTCAAAGAGCCACCTTGAACAAGGTAATATGTATATACTCATTATCTCCCACAGAAGACATATTTATTGATTTGGTTGGTTCAATCGCATTTGGGCCAGCAAGGAGGACTACCTTTTGGCCTAAAAATATGAAATTTTAAGCTTCATTCGGTAAAGATTTAAAGTTTAAATTTAGGTAGAATTTAATAAATCTCAAAGAAGAATAAGCGAATGTCAAGAGATCAGTTAATAGATAAAAATGTGACAATTACGTTAATATGTTATTATTAATTTTTATTTTTATTTATATGAAAAATAAATTATTAAGATAAATGTAATAGATAAATATGATGAATAAAAATAAATTAATGAAGATAAATATGATAGATGATAATAGATATGATAAATAAAAAATAAAATTTTTTTAATTATTCGTACAACATTACCATTACTGCACATGATAAAATTTTTCTTTAAACATCTAACAAACGAAACCTCATGATTTCAATGATTTTGCAATAAAACTCTCGACACATCTATCGTCCGCGGGTTGATTGCTGCACTGCCGATTTCTCTGAGGGCAATATTTTCATTTGGGAAGCTATTATTACGAGGGAGGCTAAATGCCAGAGAGAATTTAATGATTAACCTGAAGGATATGCGGTTTCCCTTCGAATTCAAGAGAATGATTTTCACGGTGAAAAGTTCAAGAATGTCTGCCGGTTCATTTCTTCATGGACATTTATGGACATAGTCGCAATTTGCGGGTGTTAATTCACTTCCAAATACATACACATGTATAATTGCACGAAGAATGCCTACCTGCATGAACAGTAATCATCTCAATAATGTACCTGGATCGGCAAGAAGAACACTCTTTCTATGATAAAATTACGCTGGGAACTACTTCCGAATAAGAAATCTTTTCACGTTAAGAGTATTCAGCGATGGTCGTAGGCAGAAGGCAGAAGTGAACAAGCTACGCTGACCAAAGACACTACTACTGCTCCATGCATGACTAGCTACTTTCCCGTGAATACATTATACCTGAACAAAACACAGTTTCCACAGTAGATACGACAGACCTTGCCAATGCCATATGACTTACAACCACGTTTCCTTTTGCCAACTCATAATGTACAAAGAAAGAAGAATGTATCATCTACAGCTTGAGAGAGAATAATGAGGTATGTGTCGTAGCTCAAGCAAAGGATGCGATGATGAAACATATAGTTGCTAGGCACTGAGCTATTCTTGGACTAGCTCAAGTAAAGGAGGTGATGATGAATCATTGAATTTGCTAGGCACAGGGGTATTCTTCCTCGACTGGCGCCTGGTTGGTACTAGGTTAGCATCCTGTACCCCAACACCCCCATCTGAGGCATCATCCTCATGTTCGTCGTCCTTAAAAAGCGGGTGAATGTATGCTTTCAAAAGGAAGCTCTTCATATCAAGGTTAGGCTCTCTCGTACGCTCGAGGGTATCTTTCATCATTACCTCCTGAGATGCAGAGCAAAATTAGATGTAAACCTAACACAAAAGTAGTGCTAAGCAATAGAGCATTTAAAGAAGCCAACACCTTCCATTCACCATTTAGAAGCATTTCGTCAAAAAGTCCTAATTATATCTCGCTTCAAAAGCAAAAAATTAACATCTCACAAGAAAAAAAAATCAAAAAAATAAATTGGGAAATGTTGAAAAGAAACAATGTCTACGAGGTGGTCTGACATCATTGAATAACCAAAAAAGAAATAGATATGCACATATCTGTATTCATTAAAATCAGTTTGGTAATTTCCATATTTGTCAATTTCAGAGAGCAGAAAACTTCCATACTATTTCCCTGTCACATCTATTATTCTTTTTGTTTTTTTGCAACTCTATTGAGGATTTTGGTCAATTTAAATTACTCTGTTCCCTCCAAATTCACCTACTTTAACGGAGAAAATATTTGTCATGTAGCCTCTCCTCTATTCCTCACATTCATATCTATTTAATACACAACATGCACAGAAACTGCCATGCTAAATCTTACATACTGTTACTTGCAACCATATATACCAATTGCACATCACATGGCTGTGCGGTTAAAAACCCATCAATCAGGTGAAATCAAGATCTTGTTGCATGTCCCAGAGTTCAATCAGCAATTTTTCTACAGTAACATTTGAGTGAATCTCTGCTTTTAACTATTTGCACCTGTAGGTTGTCGAAGCATATGCTGTGAGAAGATACTAGTTGTCTATTGGCCGTCATTTGGAGACAATAATACACACCTTGCTGGAGATGCGAAAGTTACAAATAAAACCACTTCAGAGACCACTGAACATGTTGATATAACATCCATCTGCGTATTTAGTAATTTGACTTCTAGTTAACATACATCATTCTCCTTTAACATTCTTTCATGAGGGAAGAAATTGGTGTCATAAAAATAAGCTCGAGAGGCTCATGATTAGACTAACGGAATTCTAGTTCGCTTGACTTAGTACACTCTGGAAGGTGAAGAGACGCAAGTCCACTCCACTTCCTGGGCGGTTACACAGGTCAAGTTTTACTACCTTGGCGATTACACTTCTTTAAAAGTGAAACCGTCCATTTTTGTACTCTATAAATAAGACCCCCCACCTACATGGTGAAAGAGTTAAAATCTAGGTCGAGAAAACATGCATTCTTTCCATACATAGTGGATATTAGGGGTTAGATCTCCTCTTCAAATGTACACCCATATCATGTGGAATTAGGTTACCAGTCCCCTGTTTACATGTGGATGATTGCTTATTTTTTATTTTTCTTCGCTCTGTTGTGTTTCTCATGCTCTACAAATTTTTTGATGGCCCACCGTGGCCTCAATGGCAGCCACCGTCCATGGAAAATAATGACGAAAAGCCTAGCTCTACCTCCATCCTCAACATCAAGCTTTTCTATGAGGCCTAAAATCTTGGTCTCATCTAAAGAGATGGACCTATCAAGGAGGAAAGGTGGAGGGCATAAGAATGCTCGCAAGATTCGAAAGATGTAGTTGTGTGCTAACCCACTCCCTAAATGGCTAGCTTGCGCTCCAACCCCCATCAGGAGGAGGGCATCGGCCGACTGGAGAAAAGGCCCACTATCTCCCTTCTTCTTAATGGGATGGCTAGAGGAATGGTCGACTGATCTCCCCCTTTCAAGAGGAGGGCATCGACTGGCTGAAGGAGTGGCTGGTTGATGCTTGCCCTCCGCCTGATGTAAGGCACCATCTAATAGGGTAGAAGGCTGGTTGATGCCCCGCTTACTCGCCTTTTATGGGATTTGGCTAGCCCTAGCAATGGTCGGCTGCCCCCTTCTCTGCTTGCTATGGGGCATCAATTGGACCTAGCAATGGTTGATTGCCCCCCTTCCCTGCTTGCTATGGGGTGCCAATCCTAGGAATGGCTAGTTGCCCCCCTTCTCCACCTGCTATGGAGCGCTAGCTGGCCCTCCTAATGGCCGCCTGCTCACACAAACCATTCGGGCAGCATAAATAAAAGAAAAGTGCACATCAAGCAAAGGTGTACACACGAACAATTACAAAGAAGGGTGCAAAGATACGTCTCCCTATTTCCATATCTTTTCTTTCCAAATTTGGCCGTTAAAGTTGAGGGCCCACAACTCCTTCATTTATTGTAATATTACAATTAATGTGTTTCACCATACTCTAGCAGCTTTATCATTTGATAAGGATTTACCATCTTATAACCATATAAAAGTGAAATGTAGATCAACCACCTGCTTGGAACTAATACACACCATGACTGAAAAACCTCCTTGTTCCCAAAAATATGAGCCACCCATATGAAATGGCTGCCAGAGGGTAAACCCCACAAGAGTAGACCTCAGGCCTCTTACAAGCGTAGGCTCTGTAAGAGGAACGTTGCCATAGTAGCGTGGGTTACCTCTTAAAGAGGCCTCAGGGAGAACCTAGGTACTTCAGTATCACCAACGTGAACAGTGGGTCGATATTGAGTCTAAAATTGGGATGCGAAGTCCTGTACTTTGTGACATGTATTTTTTTTACTAATCACCTATTTTTTCAGGAAAACCTGCAATCCCCCCTAACCCCCCCCCAAGAGGGGAGAAAAGGAGAGGGGCCTGGAGAGCACCTACCCCCTTGCACGACTGTGTGGTAGCTGTTGGGGGCAAGGAGAACCCCCAAGCAGGGGTGAAAAGAAAGGACAATTCTACTCTCGCAGTCAACACAACTAGACTGCGAGAGTAGAGGCAACTGATGAGAGAAGAAATTGCCCTCACAAAAGTAAGCTCAAAAGGCTCATGATTAGACCAACGGATTTCCAGTCTGCTTGACCTGGTCCGCTCTAGAAGGTGAAGAGATGCAAGTTCACTCCACTTCCTTAGCGATTATGCAAGTCAAGCTCCACTACCTTGGCGGTTATACTTCTTCAGAAGTGTAACTGCATATTTTTGTACCCTATAAAGAGGACCCCTACCTACAAGGTAAAAGGGCGACAATCAAAGGGGGACCCAATAGCGAGAAAACATGTAATTTTTCATACATCATGGATAATGAGGATTAGATCTCCTCATCAAACGTACACCCATATTGGGTGAAATTGGGTTACCATTCCCCTATTTTCATGTGGATGGTTGCTTATTTTTATTTTTCTTGGCTCTGTTATGTTTCTTGCATTCTACAAATTCTTTGATGGCCTACGATGTCCTCGACAGTGACTTCTGAGGCCCATCACCTGGATAGAAAGCCTCATACAAGAACTTGTATATAAAAGGGTCTCTAGTGGCACAACAATTATTCCCTACCAACTTAGCTCTCCAACATTGCTATTGGCATTTTAACCAGTATACAAGGGGTTGGGTCACACATGGTTACCAAACAACCTACTGCAATACAACCCATTAGACACTTACAAAGGCCAATCTTGAGGAGCAGCTGAGCTGCAGGTTAATCTCAACTAATTCGATCGCGTCGTCATCACTCTGTCCAACTCTATGGAAGAATCTATGAAGGACCCCCATTGAGATTCAAGAAAAACAAAAGTATGTTCATTGTTGTTCTCCTGATGACATTTCGCATGCGTTCTGACATAAATTCAAGAACGTTGCTGCCTGCATCATGAAAAATGAAGGTCCCCATGAGTGTTTTAAATGATCATCTAGATGGTTTGCTTCTTGTCCTAGGATGGAAACTTCAACCTCTACGACCATCTTCCTCCACCTGGTAATATGCCTTCTACTTCTCAACCAGCCATCAAGTTCCCAATTTGCACCAGTTGCTCATTCCGGTAAGCCCAGGTTGGAGGGTAAAAGGTTTATATGAAGATTGGGCCATCAATACCAAACATTATAACTTATAAGTAGGACGATTCTTAGTGCAGTACAACTTCTGCCTGACTTGGATGAAATGACTCAAATTATTATAGAGAATCCTAAGCTCTCTTATATAGAGAGAGACCCAAGGGTTACAAGTACAGAACTATCCTTGAGGAGCTAAACACCCATAAGTTCGTACAAGAAAAGCATAAAAAATATAAGAATAATATATACTAACACTCCCCCTTAAGTTGGAGCATGAATATCTATCATGCTTAACTTGGAACAATACGCTTCAAAGGCATATCTCGCTAGGGGCATTGTGAAGACATCTGCAGCCTGCTCCTCAAAAGTGACACTTGTATGTAATGTCCCATGTTGAATGAGATCTTGAGTGTAATAGCAATCAATCTCTGCATGCTTTGTTCTCTCGTGAAACATAAAGTTATTGGCAATGTAGGTCGCTGCTCTATTATCGCACTGCATCTCCACAGAGCTATCCAGAAGAACATGAAGTTCTGACAAAATTGACTTGACCCAACCCATCTCAGTGGCTGTCTGGGCCATGACCTCGTACTCTGACTCCGCACTGGATCTAGATACAACTGCTTGCTTCTTGCTCCTCCAGGTAACCAGATTACCTGCAACAAAGGTGCAAAATTCTGTGGTAGATTTTCTATCTCCAACACAGCTAGCATAATCAATATCAGAGCATGCTACAATTCCCATGGGCGTTCCCTTGCGGAATAATAATCCTCATCCTGATGCTTTCTTCACATACCTAAGCACTTGCATTGCAGCCTCCCAGTGCTGCCTAGTTGGCTTATCCATAAACTAGTTAAGCCTACCAACGAACAAAGACAAGTCTGGACGAGTGATGGTGAGGTAAAGGATCTTACCGACTAGTTGGCTACAAGTCCTACTATCAACCACCTTAGATTTCTTACCATATAAGTGGACCTTGGGATCCATGGGAATATTTGCAGCGTTAACAGCTAACATGTCAGTCTCCTGAAGAAGATTAAGAGCATACTTCCTCTGCGAGAGCACCACTCCATCCTTGCCATGTGCAACCTCAATGCGTAAGAATACCTCAACTGTCCCAGATCCTTTATGACAAACTTCTCTGATAGGTGCCTCTTGACTTCATTTATCCCATCTCTGTCATCCGCGATGATGATAAGATCATCAACATATACCAGGAGTGCCACAATCCCCCTGTCAATCTTCCTGGTAAATAAGGAGTGATTTGAAGTTAAGCACCTCAGACCAATCTGGTGGAGCACCTCTAATAACTTCTGGAACCAGGCCCTGGGACCCTGCTTCAATCCGTAGATTGTCTTCCTTAGTTTGTACACACTCCCCTTGAATCTCGAAATCCGGGGCCTGCTACATATAAACCTTCTCCTGAAGATTGCTGTAGAGAAAGGCGTTCTTCATATTAAGTTTGTATAGCAGCTAGTCCTTGTAAGCAGCAACAGAAATAAGTATGCGGACAGTGGTAAGCTTCGCAACAGGTGAGAAAGTATCAAAGAAGTCCACCCTATATGTCTGAGTGAACCCCTTTGCTACTAGCTTGGCCTTATATCTCGAAATAAACCCATCAGGGTTGTATTTCAAGGCAAAGACCCATCGGGAGCCAACCAATCGTGCACCAATTGGAAGTGAGATGAGATCCCAAGTCTGTCTACTCCGAAGTGTTGCCATCTCATCATCCATGGCTCGATGCCACTTTGGATTAAGCATGGCTTGCTGGTAAGTAGACGAAATGTGTGACGCTCTAAGTGCCTGACAGAAGCTGCTAAACTGAGGAGCAAGACCATCGATAACCAAACTACCTGCAACCTGATATCTGAACTCACAGGTGCACGGTGCCCTCTTAATGACAATAGGGAGATCTGAATCATTTGGTACCTCTGACTTAGTTGCTGTAGAAGGAGCCTCACCACTGTGGTGATCTACACTGTTTGGGGTAGCCAAACTATCACTAGCATCAGGTATCCTCTTAACTACTTGTGAACCATCAGCTGCTGATGAGGGAGGAGGCCTCTGAAAAGTAGTGTGATGCCTATGATAAGTACGTAATGACTTGTGCAATCTCTCAAAATCATCCAGGGAGGAAGAACTCATCTATTTATCAGCTGGAGGTCTAGATTGAGAAGTAGACAACTGAGTCCCCATCTGGATCCATATTAAAAGGGCTGGTTTTCCTACGTGGTAGCACTAGGTGCTACCGTAATAAGGCTTATCTCAACCCTCTCTCCCCCATGTCAAATCTATCAAACCTCCGTTAATCACTCATCCTTATCTCCCACTTATCCGCCAAGTCCATCCCCTTCTCTCAAATCAAATAAAATAATATTATAACTTACCCATTACATCTACTCTCTACTCCTAAACTAAATAAAATACTATTACATCTTATAACACATCAACTCACCTATTAAATCCATTTTACTCAAATCTACCACTCATTACTCCACCCAATCAAACACTCTCATACTACTTTTACTCACTATTTTCCCCTAATACTCATCCAAACAGGGCCTAGAGTTTTGTTATTCTCTCTATTTATTTTCTATATCCCTTTCCTTTTCTGTTCAGTTCTTTATGTATGTTACATCGATCCCTTTCATAATGTTTTTATTTCTAGACAGGTACATTTTGTAATTTTTCCCTAAAGCTCTCTATAGCAAGAGGGCTAGAGTTTCTTGAATAATTCAATTCAATCTATTCTTCTAAACATGGTATCAAAACTATAGTCCTAGATCGGAGCCTCATCCAAAACTTGTATCCTTTTCATTCTCATCAAAGGTTTTTTCCTTGGTTCTTGTGTTTGATCTACAAGATCTTCACCTCGAAGGTGGAGTTTCACCTATCAAAGTACCGTCCATCTTGAATCAGCAATGTTGCTGCCAGCCTGCAGCTGCAATCAGTGCTGCCTTCAATGGATACCTAGCCATACCCAACAACAATGCCACCACTACCATCTACCCTAACGGGAGCCACTGGTGGTCCCACCATCTAGTCAATAGCAACCACAGTAGCTACCTAGGCGCTACTTGATAGGCCTAACGTTTTAGATTCTCTATTTTCCTATAATTTTTTCTAGTGGGAAGCCTAGAAATTGGATAGAGGATGGCATCTTGAATCAGTCGATTCGTCAAAAGGTGATCGGTGCTTCCTAGACACCGAACCTTCTCTTGGATGAGCATGTATATACAAACCCTTTTTTCAGCCCCATAGTTGAATTGGACAATACCAACCATTCCTGCTGGTTACGGCGGTGAGGGGAGGGTGGGTTGATGGTGGGTACTAGGGTTTTTTTGGTGGAGTCCTCAACTTGGTTTTGATACCAAGTTGAAAGAAATGAAGCGGATCTATTTTATAAAAAAAACCCTACACCTCTTTGATAGAGAGAGGTGGGGAAAAATATCACATGACTCCAAATAGAAATAAAAATAACATAAATACCCTCATAACATAATGTAACACCCTCTATATATAGAGGAGCAATCAGGGCATACAGAGGAGAAAAAAACACTCAAAAGAAGGAAACTACATAATGTTCATAAGTTAACAATAAAGAGATAGCTAAATGCCGTAACACCTTTCAGTTGGTGTAGTTATGCTACTCAAAAACATATTATAGCCACCTTCTTGGTGGGTTGTGGTTTGCTTAGGATATGCTCCTTGTTATGACACTCAAGCTATCAAAAAGGTTTGTAACCATGAATGGTTGGTATTGTCCAATTCAACCATGGGGCCAAAAAAAGGGTTTCCTTGGTAGAGCCCTCAACTTGGCTTTGATACCAAGTTGAAAGAAATGAAACGATCTATTTCGTAAAAAAAACTTTACACCTCCTTTATAGAGAGGTGGGGAAAAATATTACATGACTCCAAATAGAAATAAAAATAGTATGAACACCCTCATAACAAAATGTAGCACCCTCTATATATAGAGGAGCAATCAGGGCATACAAAGGGTAAAAAAAAACACAAAAGAAGGAAACTATGTAATGTTCATAAGTTAACAATAAAGAGACAGCTGAATGCCGTAACACCTTCTAGTTGGTGTACTTATCCTACTCAAAAACATATTATAGCTATCGGTAGTAGCGCCAGCCAGCAACAGCACCCCCGTTGCACCAGCCAGCGTCGTCGCCAGCCGCAACAGTGACGCCGCCTGCAGCAGCATCGTTGTCAGTAACAGCGCCGCCACCCAGGTTTCGAGCTTTAGGGGAAGTGTGTGTACAGACTGCATAAGGCAATTATGGCCTAAGGCAGAGCCTTAGAGCATGGTTCTAGCAACTATCAGAGGCATTGTCTGTGATTGGGTTATAGAGGTCTTCGTCTAATCACTCTCTATTTATGAGGAAGGCCAGTAGGGGTGTTGTGACTCTACTTGTGTATGTAGATGATTTGATTCTCACAGGTGATGACATGGTTGTTATATCCCAGGTCAAGGAATACTTGGCACAATAGTTTGTGATAAAGGACCTTGGGAGACTCAGGTACTTCCTTGATATTGAGATTGCCACTAACAATCAGGAGATTGTTATTTCCTAGAGGAAGTGTGCCTTGGATATTGAGAGGCTGGCATGCTTGGGTCTAAGGGAGCAAATATCCCTATAGATCCAAAAGTTCACTTATTTGATGAGTCTGCTCGACCAATGGATAAGAAGGCATATAAGCAGTTTGTGAGAAAATTGCTCTATCTATCACTAGGCCAGATATCAGTCTTGCAGTGGGCAAGCTAAGTCAGTTTGTAGACAAGCCTATAGATGGGCATTGGTAGGTAGTGATGCAGGTTTTGAGGTATATCAAGGAGTCTCCAGGCCGAAGACTTCTTTTCCATAGAGGAGCTCTTATGACTATTGTTGGGTACTCTGATGCTGACTATGCAGGTGATATTGGGGAAGGTCTACTACAAGTTTTTACACCTTTGTTGCAGGAAATCTGGTGACATAGAAGAGCAAGAAGCAAAGCGTCGTGTCACGTTCTAATGCTGAGTCAGAGTACCGTGCTATGGCATACTGTTGCTGAGATGATCTGGATATAGTCATTACTGAAGGACCTCTTTGTTACTATTGAGGAGCCTATGAAGATATACTGTGATAACAAGGCTGCCACGTATCTAGCTAATAGCCCCATGTTTCATGAACGGACGAAGCATGTGGACGTAGACTGCCATTATACTAGGAGCCTGATTCAGCAGTGCCTACTCCGCACTTCCTATTTAGCCTCATCAGAGAAGACTGCAGATATGTTCACCAAGCCTTTGTCACGCCCCTTGTTTAAGAAGTGTAGAAACAAGCTGAGCATGGTTGATATATCTGCTCCAACTTGAGGGGAAATGTTACATTATGTTATAAGGGTGTTCATGTTACTTTTATTTCTATTTGGAGTCCTGTAATATTTTTCTCCACTTCTCTCTAGAAAAGAGGTGTAGGGTTTTCTTTACGAAATAGATTGCTTCATTTCTTTCAACTGAGGGTATACCTCTAGGAGCAAAATCAATTTGATTTTTCCAACATGGTATTGTATCAGGGGAATCCGTAGAGTTTTCGTGTCTAATACTCCACTGACAATAGTTGCCAACCCTCTACCTCTCTCCCCTTTCTTTATCTTCTCCTTTTGGTAGCCTACACAATTTCATCCTTGTAGGCTACAAAGCATCATGCCACCAGGGGTGGTGGTCCGCTTGTGTTTTCTCGCACCTGCTAGAGCCCATGCACCCAACTAGACTCCCATCTCTATCGATCCCATGGATCTATCTTCCTATTCTCGGCTGCCACGATCCCTTATGCCCATCTATAAAGAGTGCTAAGATCTGCCACACTCTAATCTTTGTTGTCTATGTGCTCTTGCCCCACACTTCTTTGCTCCCGCTCGTCCTCTCATTGAAATCATGCCATTCCACCCACTTTGGAATCACACCTCACTGTCATTGAAAGCTCTAGACCTACCGCTGCTTTGGTTGTCACTATTGCTGAAGGCTCCAAGCCTATACTTCGTTGATCATGTAGTCAACCTCATCACACTAGGTCTGGTAGAAGGCATGCAAATGCCTACTGCTTTTGCCAAGGCAAAAAAATTACCTCCATCACCAACTTGGTATTCTATCATGTTTGATCTTGATTATGTGTCTCAAAAGTTTGATCCTGCACTCATCTGTGTCTACTCCTAGCAATTTTGATTAAGCTACTTGGATTCTAGAATATCAGCATGCCATGGAAGAAGAGATAACTGCCTTGTAGTCACGAGGCACTTCGAAATTTGTTGGTCCTCCGACTTATGTGGAGATAGCTGTAGGTGGGTGCTTACTAAAATGTATTCACTTGACTGTTCCATAGAGCACTAAAAAGCATGACTTGTTGCAAAAGGATATAGATAGATTTAAGTTGGAACAAATGAATCCAATTTCTTATTCCATAACCCTACCTCTTAATATATAGAGGTGGAAAAATTACATAAGTTCTCCTCAAAGAAATAGAAAATACTACAACTTAGAAAATAACAAAATAAGTATAAATGACTCAAGACCGTAAGAGCTACCACGCCCCCTCAAGCTGGAGCATAGATGTCAATCATGCTCATCTTGGAACAACAAATATCAAAGGATGATCAAGGTAGTGCCTGGGTAAAGATATCTGATCATTAGAGTTGATATGGGTGGTGAAGATGAGACATCTCTGGATCAAGTCATGTGTAAAATGGCAGTCAATCTTCACATGCTTAGTACTCTCATGAAACTTCGGATTGTTGGTGATGTAGATAGCTACCTATCACACCTCATCTCCATAGGTACATCAACAGGAATATGCTAGTTCGTAAGCAGAGATCTCACACACATCATCTCGGACGTAATGTGTGCCATGACCCTAATTTTAACTCTATACTAGACCTGGAGACAATAACATACTTCTTACTCTTCCAAGTCACTAGATTTCCTACCATATAGGTGCAAAAGCCAGACATGGATTTCCTGTCCACCAAACATCCTACATAGTTTGCATCTGAGTAGCCTACAACAATCATAGGGGTCCCCTTAGTGAATAGGACCCCTCTCCCTGGTGCTTTTTTCAGGTGCTTTAGTACCATCATTGCAACATCTCAATGCTACCTAGTAGACTTATCCATAAATTGACTCAATTTCTCAACATGGGAAATATTAAGTACCTGAAGAGATTTTACCTACATCATCTCGGACGCAATATGTGTCATGGCCTTATATTCTGACTTCGCACTAAACTTGGAGACAACAGCTTACTTCTTACTCTTCCAAGTCACTAGATTTTCTGTTACATAGGTGCAAAAACTTGTAGTGGATTTATTGAGTTACATGTTATTGTGAGGGACTATTTGCTATCTTGTTTTCTTTGTTAAACTTATTATGTTATTTTTCCCTTGTCTTTCTTTATATAAAGAGACATAGAGACGGCTTGGTAAAATAAGAGATTTCTTTTTCACTTCGACTTGGTATTAGAGCACCAAGTTGAGGTCTACACCAAAAAGAACCCTAACCCCACCTTAAGCCCTTTTGCCGTAAGCCACCGTAGCCACCACTGGCGGCAACACCTCCGCCAAATCGCCGCCGTAGCAGCAACAGCATCATCGACTGCCACCGCTGCTATAGCCGGAGCATCGCCACACCGTAGCGCCTGATCGCAGCGCTACTGCCCTATTGTAGCGATCGCCTAATCGTGGCACTGCTGTGGCCACTTGCTGCTGCGGGGTTGCCTAAGCATCGCCCACTGCCTATGCTGCTGGTGTGGGGTCACCTGAGCACTGCACCCGGCCTGTGCTGCTGCTGTGCCTCACCTTGAAGCCCCTGTAGTGCGTCACCACACCTTGGTCCGTGTGCTACAGTAGCGCGGGTCGCAGTGTAGCCACCGTCGTTCTCCCCTCGTTTTGTCATCACCTAGGTCATCGGAGAGAAGGATCGGTGTCTCCAAGAGCTCCATAGGAAGGTTCTTAAATATTGACGGATGAAGATTTGAAGGAAGAACCTTCCTATGAGTGGTATGACTTTCTTGATCTCTTGATTTGATTTGGGGTGTGTATTCCCCATTGTGAATGGTTTTTTAAGGTGTGTATTCCTCTTATTACTTGATTCTTGGGGTGTGCATTTCCTAGTGAAGTGTTGGATATTGTCTGTGGATTGTGGGGTGTGTATTTCCCAAGTTGTTGGCATTTAATTCAGGATTTCAGATATGTTGTTTGAGCTTATGTGTGTGTTTGAAGTTACCATGTCTACATCAGATGCTTTTGAGGCATCTTCAAGACAGAGTACAGAAAGTGGGGTGTATAAGAGCCCCTTCTTTGCTCCGACTACAAAATTGGATGAAACCAATTACCCCCGTTGGTTTCAAACCTTTCTTATCACTGTGGAAGGCCATGATAAGAAGCATGTGCTTATGGAAGCACCACCGGAGCAGAAAATAGAAAAATACGCAACTTGGAATCGAGATGATGCTATGGTGAGAGCCTGGATCTTGAATAGCGTAATTCCAAGGATTGGCGATGAAGTTATGTACTGCAATTCTACTAAAGAGATGTGGGATTGTTTGAAGACGGCTTATTCACATGAGTTAAATTCAACTCCAGTATTTTAGATCCACTATGATTTATGCCATCTCAAGTAGGAGGAGATGAGTCTGTCTCAGTATTACTCCACTATGATGGGGTTATTGGAGAAATATAATGCATGTAGACCATTGTGTACTACTACATGCAAGGACCACAGGAAGGAGTTTGCAGCCCACATGTTCCTTACAGGGCTGAATGATCACTATTCTGCAGCTCGTTCAGAGATTTTGACTCTCTCTGAGCTTCCCCCTCTTAAGAAAATTTACAGGAGGCTGAGTAGGATGCAAATTCAGCCTACTCACGATGCAGTTGTTACCAATACATTTTCGGCTCATTCTGCTGTTAGCACTCGTCGTGGTCATGGAGGCTTCTTTCGTGGCAAAGGTAGAGGCCGAACTGATGGTGGTCATAGCAAGCCTACATGTTCTTACTGTGGCAGGCTTGGCCATGTTTAGGCTAACTGTTGGAATAAGCTTGGCCGTCTAACTGTGGCCAACAAGGCTTCTGTTATAGCATCTCCAGGTGTGAGCACCTTGCAAAGGCAGACTATAATGCAATTGTGCAGCGGCTAGGACAGTTGACCTATGACTCCATGAGCAACCTCAATCCTCCAGCACTGCAGCCTATGCATCTGCATCAGGTAAGAAAGGGTCATGGTTGATTGATTTGGATGCATCTCTGATCATTTGACAGAAAATTCCTAGTACTTTAGGGAATTACAGAAGATACCACAGGAACATTCAATAAAGTTGGCAAATGGTGGACATGCCCCCATCCGTGGTAAGGGAGGGGTATCTGTTACACCCTCCATGCATCTTGATGATGTGTATTATGTACCGAACATGACAATGCAACTGCTATCTGTTACATCTATTACTAAGCAGCTGAATTGTCGTGCTATTTTTAACGTTGTTGGATGCACCTTTCATGACCGCATGATGGGGATGACGATTGGTGATGGCTATGAGGAGTGGGGTGTCTATCGGCTAGTTCAGAGTCCAGTTGTTGCAGCCTATCAGACGACTACTGCGGGGAGTGCCTTGCAGTGGCACAGAAGACTAGGTCATCCTTCATTGGAAAAGCTACGCCGTGTCATCCCTCACTTGTCTCCTGCCATGAAGATTCAGTGTAATGCATGTCAGTTGAGAAAGCATCACCATGCTAGTTTTCTAGCATATATCCAATCTACCAGTTCTGCTTGTTTTGATTTGCTGCATTGTGATGTCTACCTGTGTGGCAAACTGCCAGAATTTTAGATATTATCTATTATTTATAGATGATTTTTCTCTCTTATCATAGACTTTTTTGATGAAGAATAAATAAGAAGTTGGCTATTTGATTCAACAATTTGTGGTATTTGTGAAAAATCAATTTAGTGTATGGATTAAGAAAATCAGAACAGATAATGCATTAGAATTTTGCACAAAGAAACTGGCTGATTTGTATGGATCACTGGGTATTGTGCATCAGACATCATATCCTCATAGGTCGCAGCAGAATGGGATAGTTGAAAGGAAACATTGCTACATTCTGAATACAGCTAGAGCTTTACTTATCCAGAATAGTGTTCCACATAATTACTAGGGAGATGTTCTTACTACGTGTTATCTCATTAACAGGCTCCCTCTGTGTTACATGAGCATATTCCATAGAGTTTTATATCCTAATGTTGACTTATTTCTTGTGCCACTAAGGACCTTTGGGCATGTGGCATTTGTACACCTCCTTAGGCCTGATCGTGACAAATTGGCACCAAGGGTGGTTAAGTATGTTTCTGGGATACACTCGAGGAAAGGATATAGGTGTTTTGATCCCATACATTAAAAACATTGTGAGTGCGGATGTGACTTTTCATGAGTTTATCCCTTATTTTTCTACCTCAGGTCATCAGTTGAGAGAAATAGAGGTGGCTACTCCTATGCCTATACCTCCTATAGCCTTAAAAAGGATTTTTCTCATAGTAGTGTATCTACTACAAATCATACTATGGGCACTTTCAGACCTGTACCACCTGATGAGAAGACATTTAAGAGAGCTATATATTAGCTGGTAGTTATTTATAGAGAGGACACACCCCCCTTCTTCAGTTCCTACTGAGCCACCATCATCCTCCTCTGCTCAGGTATGTATTCGCAATACTGATGAGTCTTCTGCTCATGTGTCTTCAGGGTCCCTTTCTCTACCCACAGACGTGGATATTCCCATTGCTATCAAGAAGTCTCCGAGATCTTGTGTACAGTATCCTGTTGCTGGTAGTGTTGTTTCTGTAGGTTTTCTTGGGTCAGAGTTTCATGCCTTTACAGCTGCAGTCTCTAGTACAGAGATACCTACTTCCTACCAGTAGGCTCTCTTACATCTACATTGAAAGGCTACTATGGAAAAGGAAATGTCTGCACTTACTGATAGAGGCACCAGTGAGTTGTTTGCTTTACCTTCTGGTACAAACTTGGTTGGGGCCAGATGGGTTTTTGCCCTAAAATACAATGATGATGGGTCTATTTCTCGATATAAGGCTCGCCTTGTAGCCAAAGGATTCACCAAGACCTATAGGGTGGATTTCTTTGATACTTTTTCTCCTGTGGCATGACTCTCCACGGTCTTTATTCTTGTCTCTGTTGCAGCTCATTATGGATGGCATCTTCACCAGCTGGATGTCAAAAATGCCTTTCTATATGGAGACTTGGAGGAGATATACATGCAGCAGCCACCTGATTTTAAGGTTCAGGGGGAGTGTGTGTGCAAACTTCGTAAGGCTATTTATGACCTTAAGCAGAGCCCTCGAGCCTGGTTTCAGCATTTGTCTGAGGCACTCTCTATATTTAGGATGCAGAGATCTAATCATTCCTTGTTTATTATGAAGACCAATACTAATACCGTGACTTTATTAGTATATGTTGATGACCTGATCCTTATAGGCGATGATGCAGATGGTATTACTTAGGTGAAGGAGTATTTGGCTCGCCAGTTTGTCATAAAAGATCTTGGGAAGCTGAGATATTTTCTGGGTATTGAGATCGCCACGAGCAAGCAAGGCATAGTGATGTCTCAGAGGAAGTATGCACTTGATCTTCTTCAGGAGATAGGTATACTAGGATCCAAGGAAGCCAACATTTCTATGGATCCTAAAGTTCACTTATTTGTGGATATAGTGAAGCTAAAGGACAAGAAGTTCTATAGGCAACCAGTTGGGAGGTTATTATATATAACCATCACCAGACCAGACATCAGCCTTGCAGTGGGTAAGCTAAGTCAGTTCTTAGACAAACCCACTGATATTCATTGGTAGGTGGTTATGCAAGTGCTAAGGTACATTAAGGGATGTCCACGCAGTGGCATTCTATTCAGAAGAAGGGCCCTATGTCTGTAGTGGCTTACTTTGATGCAGATTATGCAGGCGACATAGGAGACAGGCGGTCTACTGCAGGTTTTTGCACATTTGTGGCTGAAAAATTGGTGACCTGGAGGAGCAAGAAACAGAGTGTTGTTTTACACTCTAGTGCTGAGTCCGAGTACAGGGCTATGCTCATATTGCAGCTAAGATGATATGGATCAGATCTCTGCTAAGAGATCTTCATGTTGAAATTCAGGAGCTTATGGAGATGCATTGTGATAATCGGGCTGCGACATATATAGCTAATAATCCCATGTTTTATGAGAGGACAAAACATGTGGAAGTGGACTATTATTATACCAGGAGCCTGATTCAACATGGTCTACTTCGTACTACGTTTCTTGCCTCCACTGATCAGACTGCTGATGTTTTTACCAAACCACTGCCTCGGCCCCAGTTTGAGAGGTGTAGAAACAAGTTTAGCATGATGGATATATATGCTCCAACTTGAGGGGGAGTGGAGTTACATGTTATTATGATGAGCTATTTGCTATCTTGTTTTCTTTGTTGGACTTACTATATTATTTTTCCCTTATCTCTCTCTATAAGAGACATAGGGACAGCTTGGTAAAAGAAGAGATTTCTTTTTCACTTTGACTGGATTTGCTATCCACTAGACATCCTGCATAGTCTGCATTCGAGTAGCCTACAACACTCATAGAGGTCCCCTTAGTGAATAACACCCATTTCCCTGGTGCTTTCTTTAGGAACTAATCAAACGAAACAAATGATCTTTATTTAAAAAAAAACCCTAGACCTCTTTATATAAAGAGGTGTTAGGAAAATACATTAGAGAACCAACTAAAAATAAGAAAATAGCAAGCAACCCATATAAAGCTAAAAATAATATGGGGATGTCCCACAACAATACCTTAATGCCATTATTACAGCATCCCAACACTGCCTAGTAGGCCTTTTGTTAGGTTGTAATGTCATATATTATTCCAGAGAGACCCTGGTGCCTTTATTTAGGAAAGGACACCAAAAAAGAATTACAAAAATACCCGTATACACCCATTCACAATAAAACAAGAAATAAAGAATCCACACGACTCACAAATACAACTCAACACTCCCCATCAAGCTAGAACATAAGCAGCAAACATGTCTGCTTGGAACTAATGTGCTGCAGTCGTTTCTTGGGAAGAGCTTTGGTGAATATGTCAGCAAGTTGATCTTCAGTACATATGTAGGGTGTAGAGATCTTTCAGCAATGACCTCTCTGATAAAGTAGCAATCCACTTTAATATGCTTGGTTCTCTCATGGAAGATAGGATTATTAGCAATGAACGTGGCAACTTTGTTGTCACAATGCATAAGAATATGATCGGATATTTGTACTCCAAAGTCCTCTAGGGTAGAGCGAACCTAGAGTAACTTACAAATAGTTTAAGCCATGACCCTGTATTCTGATTCAGTACTTGACCTAGAGATAACTGCATGTTTCTTGCTTCTCCATGTAACTAGATTACCCCCAACAAATGTGCAGTATCCTGTAGTGGATCTTCGATCCTCATGTGCTCTAGCATAGTCTACATCTGAGTATCCACCATCGTTTTAAAAAACGAGCCTCGAGGTGAGGCGGGAAGAAAAGGCCTCGAGGTGGTAACCTCGGTATGGCCCAGTGAGGCGTGCACCTTGGTTGAGCGAGGTGTAAGCGAGGCGGAGAGGCACTGAGATGGTACTAAGGCGCCACCTCAGTGTATAAGGTTGGAGGTTGTTACGGTGTTGAACCATTGTTGGAGGCTAGAGTTGCTTGCTGCAATGTCGTTGGAGTTAGTGCAGCGTCACCAGAGGAAGAGAAGTGCTGTTGGAGGTGAAGCGCCGCCGGAGGTCGAGCAGTGCCGCTAATGGTCAAGTTGTGCCACCCTAGCATCACCCTAGCGCCTCTTCTAAGTCTTTTTTGGTTTGAACTTTAAAACTTCAACTTTGATTTCCTATTTTATTGATTAAGGTCATTTAGGTTCGTTCATTTCACTTATTTGTGCCATTTAGGTTCCTTCATTTCACTTATTTAGGTCATTTAGGTAGTTTTTGTTGATGTTTTATTGTCTTAAAAGTACAAATTTATTATGAAGGATTTTGTTATGTTAACAACCCCCTTCAAGCAATGGACCTATGATTGCAAATTAATGCTAGCATTGTATTATGAAAATACATCTTGGGAAGAGGTTTCATAACTGCCAGCATGATGGTTATTTATTCTAAAATTTAGGCCATTTAAGTTATTTATTTGATCACTAATTTCTTGTAGATTACGTTACATTACATGTTTGTAATTATGTTTATGTTAGGTCATTTAGGTTCATTTCTTTGTAGGTTACCAACTTACTATGTTCATTTAAATGTCACATTTTATTTAGTTTCACTCTTTCAATGTTGTGATAGAGAAAAAAAAGTATGAAAATGTGTTCTTTACATTATTATTTCCTTATTAACACTTAACAAGTACATATATCATTTCTTCATATTTTCTATGTAAAACCTAAGCCTTACGCCTCGACCACCTCAAGGCTTATGCCTCGCCTTGATGAAGGTAAACCTCTGTGGTACCACCTCATGCTTTTTAAAACCTTAATATCCACAAACATTTACATGCCCATTGTTTTTAAATAGAAGTCCTTTCCCAGGTGCACTTTTCAAATACCTAAGAATCTAACACACTTTGTCCTAATGGACCTTCCTCGGTGACTGCATGAACTGGCTCAACCTTCCAATTGCAAAATCAATATCAAGACGAGTAACTATAAGATACAGTAGCTAACCAATCACTGCACGATATCTAGTTACGTCTTATAGTAGAGGACTACCATCATCTGCAATAGGCAATGATACATTCATGGGCACATATGCTGGCTTGCATCCCAGCATCCCAATGTCCCTCAACATATCAAGCGCATACTTGCGCTGAGATAACACAAGTCCTTTAGTGTGCTGCACCTCAATACCAATGAAATAATTGATGGTGCCTAGATCCTTGGTAACAAATTGTGACTGTAACAACTTCTTTGTCTTCCCTATATCTTGCCTGTCACTTCATCCACATACACAATAAGTATAATTGAACCTGTCTCCCATGTAATATGAAAATCGAATGATTAGCATCGAATCTGGTAAAGCCATATTCCTGGACTACTCTATTAAACCTCTCAAACCAAGCTCTAGGACTATTTCAGTCCATAAATAGCTTTCTTTAGTTTACATACCTTCTGACACCCTCCCCTAAGTTGAAAAGCCGGGTGGTTGCTCCATGTACACTTCCTCCTCCAAGTCTTCATAAAGGATGGCATTCTTGATGTCTACTTGATGAATAATCCACTTCTTATTGTCTGGAAGAGAGAGAAGTATCCTGACAAAATTAATCTACAACAAAGGTTTAAGTATAGCCTTTAGCAACCAAGCACGCGTTGTACCTTTGTATAGTTTCATCTAGACGACATTTGAGGGTGAAAATCCATCTACAACCCACAACTGTACCATCTGGGGGTAAATCAACAAGATCCCATGTTCCAAATGACTATAAAGTAGCCATCTCCTCCTCCATAGCTAAGGTCCAAGAAGGATCTCGGAAGGCCTCATAAGGATCCTATGGTACCTGTAAACTGTCAATAGCAATAGAGAATTGTCGTTCAACTGCAGGTAAACTATCAAGTGACATAAACTAAGATACAGAATATTTAGCATAAGACCATGGAACCTTCCTTTGTGTAATAGGAAGGTCCACAGTAGTATCCTCAGTAACAATAGATATCTAGTCCTCAGACAACTCACCAGCAGTTGGTGGAGGCTAAGAAGAAATGGCAGAAATGGTAGACAAGGGCTCCACCCGAGGAACATCCTGGGCCCTGTGCTAAAAATGCCTAGGAAAAGTATCTATAAGAGGGACCTCAGGATGGTATGGGTATGGGCCAGGATCAGGTTGGGTGGCCTGTGATGTAGGTGGTTTAGTGGGTTGTGGTGGTTAAGATACAACGGGAAGAGGAACATCAGGCTGAGTAATGGGCTGCTCTCCCTGCTTCTGGTAGTAGGGAATCTCCTCAAAAAGAGAAACATTGGCAGAAACATAAAATTTCCGTGAAACAGGATCATAATGGTACCCTTTCTGAGATCTAGGTAACCTAAAAAGATACACTTCACGAAATGAGAAATCTTATCTACATTGGTTAGATGGACGAAACAGACATCCAAAGACCACCGGAGAGACAGAAAATATGTCTTTGCCAGGATACAACTAGGAGTAAGGAGTTTTACCCTGCAAAACAAATAAAGACACACGATTCACGAGATACGTGGCAGTGAGAACTGCATCAACCCAAAAAGATTAAGGAACGTTCATTTGAAACATAATAGAATGTGTCACATCAAGCAAATGTCTAAGCCTACGTTCAGCTAACCCATTCTGTTGGGAAGTATGAACGCAAGTAATCTGGTGAACAATACCCATAGACTTAAAAAAGGCAGTAGCCTTGGCATTCACAAATTCTAAACCATTAACACTCCAAAAAATTTTTATAACGGAAGAAATCTGAGTGTTTATTTCTAGCACAAAATTTTTGCCAATATCAAAGAGTTCAGACTTTTCTTTCATCAACACCCAAAACATCTTGGCGTGGTCATCCACAAAAATAAGAAAATATCGGAAGCCTCTAACACTCTTTGACCCTACACAGACCCTAGACATTAGCATGAATTAAAGTAAAAACTGACTCAACTCTTTTATTTTGCGGTGGAAAGGAAGACCTATGATGTTTGCCCAACTGACAGGCATCACACCTAAAGACATCTCAGGAAATTGACGGCGAAGAACATGTAAACTAGGATGACTGAGATGAAGGTGCCATTGGAGAACAGAAGTAGCACAAACAGCATCAGCATTGGAGGTAGGAGGGATGTGAAGGTAATAGAGACCATTCTGCTCAAGCCCTCCACCAATCTGCCTCATCATCTGGAGGTCCTGGAAGAAGAAATACTGGTCATGAAATATAACCGGACATCTCAAATCCTTTGTAATCTGATTGATAAACATCAAATTTAGAGCAAACTTGGGAGCATGCAAAACATTCGATTACAGCAACGTGGAGGATATAAATACGTTCCCAAAACCAATAACTGGTAACAAACCACCATCTGCTACCTTAACCTGAAAATGTATAGCGAGACCATGTAGAGAAGAGAATAAAGTGGTATCACCAGTTATGTGAGAGGAGGCACCTAAATCTGTAAGCCACGTAGGGGCTTAAGGTCTAGCTGACACAGCTACTGTACCTGGAGATCTCTGAATTGAGACAAAAGTGGATGCTTGAGAATCCATGAAGCACTCATAATCTACTCTGGAAATCGATATCTAGATATTATCTTCCTGTCCCTAAGATGTATCTTCTGTAGATAGTTGATGAGCACATGGATCCATCCCCTATGGATATCTGTGCTTCACCCAGCAACGGTTCACAGTATGTCCGTTTCTGTGATAGTACTCACAGAAGAAGAAACTCCGGCCTTGACCACGACCACGTGCACTACCACGAGATCGACCTCCTTTGCCTCCAGAAGCTTCCCTACCTCAAGCAACAGTGGTCATAGCAAAGGCATTAGAAGTGGGCACTGGATCAGCAAGGTCAAGTCTAGAAAGACAAGCGTAAATATGTGCCGGTGCGAGAATTTCATCCATAGTCATGAATTGATCTTTCACCACCTTATAATCAGGGCTAAGGCCAGAAAGAAGCTGAATGGATCGAATAACCCTTCTCTGCTTGGCAATAGCCTATGCATTAATAGAAATAGGCTGGTAGACATCCTGCTCGTCCCAGAGGTTCATCGTACCATAGTATTCAGATAAGAGCATAATGCCCTTCCGAAGAGTGTGGATGTCCTCTCCAACACGGTATAGTATGGTAATGTTGCTTTTGTGGGAATGAATCTCATGCAACACTTCCAACAATTTCTTCGCAGAGGCATACACCATGACTTGCTTGGCGATAGCCTGAGTCATGTTGTTCAGAAGACATGTCGCCACCCAATCATTGTCAGCCTTACAATCTGCAATCTTCGTGGTTGGCACGTCATTTGTCAAAATGTACTTTCGATGTAATGCCACAAATCGGGAGAAAGAGGTTGACCAAAGTAGGAAGCTGGATCCATCCAAATTGATAGATGTCCCCTGCATATGAGGGGGGTGCTCGTGATAGATATCTTCCCCATTGAGTCACCAACAGATTCTTTTCGGTCCCCTATATTAGCCAGAGTCAAGATCCACGTAGAACAATGACTTTAAGGTCAAAAAATCAGATCGTAGGGTCTGAAAAATGCTATTTCAGACCTAAATAGAGCCAAAATAAGACATTAGGAGCACCAAAAGACGTTTTTCAGATCATACATGAATGGTATCTTTAAGAGGAAAAATTCTTTGCACGTGCTAGGGCATAAATGAGGCCCTAGCAGTGCCCTTCAAGGTGTTGCGCTCATATGAACGGCTTGCTCTGATACCATGTTAGGTTGTAACATTATATATTATTCTAGAGAGGCCCTAGTGCCTTTATATAGGAAAGCACACTAGAGAAGAATTACCAAAATACCCATACACACCCGTTCACAATAGAGCAGGAAATAAAGAGTCCACACGACAAATACAACTCAACACCTATCCACAAATTGACTCAATTTCCCAACAAGGGAAATATCAGGTACTGTAATAGACAGATATAGAAGCTTGCCCACTAGGCCTTTATACTATCAATTGTCCATTGCCTCAACCTCCTTATCTTACAAATGCACCTTGGGATCCATACGAATATTGGTTGGCTTTGCTCCCAGCATGCTAATCTCCTGTAGCAAATCAAGTGCATACTTTCTTTGGGAAAGAATAACACCCTTCTTGCTTCGTCGCACATCTATTCCAAGAAAGTATTTGAGAGGATCAAGATCTTTTATAATAAAATTTGTTCCCAAACTCTTCTTGACCTCAACAATACCATGTGCCACTCCCCATAAGAATGATATCATCTGCATAAACCAACAATGGCACCACACCCTATGTCGTCCTTCTAACAAACAAGGAATGATCCAAAGAAGACCTCTGGAAGCCCAACCTTTCAACAACCTTCGACAACTTTTTAAACCATGCCCTGGGACTGTTTCAAACCATAGATTGCCTTGCGTAGGCGACACACTCGAGAACACTCCCCCTGAACCTCATAGCTAGGAGGTTGCTGCAGGTATACTTCTTCCTGCAGGTCACCATTTAGGAAAGTATTTTTGACATCAAGTTGGTAGAGGGGCCAATCATGTTGCACGACAACAGAAATCAACATGCGGATAATAGGAAGACGTGCCACTAGAGAGGTGTTAAAGAAATCCACCACAAAAGTCTATGTGAGCCCTTTAATCAAAAAATAGGCTTTATGTCTAGCAATTGCCCTATCGGGGTTATATTTGATGGTAATCACCTATTGGCACTTAACAACGAAAGTTCCTGAAGGTAGGTCTGCAAGCTCCCACGTGCCACTGGAGTGGAGAGCGACTATCTCATCCTCCATGGTTTAGCGCCACTTAGGATCAAGAATGGCCTGCTGATGGCTAACAGGAATGGATGTGACAGAGCAAGCACAACAGAACTTGCTACAGGCCCCTCCAAAAAATGCAGTGGAAGCAACATGTGATATGGGATTCAGGCATAACTCCGTAGTGCCTTGCGAATTGCAATGAAAAGATCAAGGTCATATGTCATAAGAGGCTCCTTCTCAGTACCAAGTACAGCCTCACCACTGTCGTCTTGTAGACACCCTGCATCATCACTATGCACAATCTCATCAATGTGTAAATCACCTATGCTCATTTGAGGCAGGGGAGGAGCTAGCACAGAGTAAGGGGGTTGCTGATAGGTAACAAGCTGTCGATAACGGAGGGATCTCAAAACTTAGTCGACTTCAAGGATATAGGCTCAAATGGTGGTGACTCATCGATCGAGATAGCCTTCAGGGGCGTAGGTGCCTCAACAACATCAAAAGAGAGACTTCGCCCTGTAGTGAAGTAGGAGATAGACTAGTGGAAAGTGACATCCATACTCACATAGTCTGTGAGTAAGGGGATCACAAAAACGATACCCCTTATGAGTATGAGAATCTCCCAGAAAGACACATTTGACAGCCCTAGTAGAAAGCATATCTCAACCTAAAGTGGTAATGTGGACAAAAGCAACACTACCAAACACCTGAAGAGGAACATGATACAAATTACCCTTGGGATAGAGAAGCTACAGGAGAATATGTTCATATATAGTAGAAGAGGGCATCCTATTAATCAAGTAACATGCTGTAAGAACAACATCACCTCAATAGAGAGGGGACACTATGGTGAATGAGCAACGTGCATGCTATATCAAGTATATGCCCGTGCTTCCTCTTAGTGACCCCATTTGTTGAGATATATGAAGACAAGTGACCTGATGGATAATCCCATGAGATTAATGAAAAATAGGCAGGTGCTGGGTATGAAACTCGAGCATTATCAGAACGAACAATCTTAACACAAATGCCAATTTGATTTTTTATTTCTAAAATAAAGTGTTCCAACACACTACCCATATCAAACTTATTCTTTAACAGAAACAACCAAGACAGATGTGAAAAATCATCTACAATAACTAAATAATAACGATGACCTAGTCAATCAAGAATATGACTACACCCCTAGACATCAGCATGGACAAGATGAAACAACATAGTGAACCGTGGGCTTTGACTAGTAGGTTGCTAACTTCGGTAATGCTTGCCTAACTAGAAAGCATTGTAGGTGATAATAATAGATGAAGTATGAGGAATGACATGACAAAGCCTATCCAGTGAAAGATGGCTAAGACAAAGATGCCACTGAAATGGGACTCAACAAAGAATGTGACACCCCCATGGTAAGCAATAGCAAAGGGAGCCTGGAATAGGCGGTAGACACCCCCTTTCTCATGGCCGCCACCAATAATCCTCCCTGTCAAGATATCCTAAAAAGGGCAAGTAGTAATGTCAAAATCGCACGAAAATTCAACTCCTTAGTAATCTTGTTAACTAACAACAAATTAATAGGAAAATTAGGCACAAGAACATCAATCTCATAATGGAGGTAATAGAAACCTCCCCCTGTCCTACAATCTGAGAATGCCTCCCAACTGCAACCTATACTATCTTCCCACGTAGAACAGATTGGATGTGATGAAAACATCGTCTATCTCCACAAAGATGTCGGGAGGCCCCAGAGTCAACTAACCAGTCTATCACATTGATCATCAATAGTGATGGTGAAAGTAAACTTTGTACCTAACGAAAAAGCAATGTAGCAGTCTTTAAGGCAGATGATGTCTCCTGAGACAATTGTGTAAGACACAGCAACAACTCATTATAGTCTGCCTTAGGCACAGGTACTGTGTCAGTCGGCTGCTCTATAGTAATAACTTCCTAATTGGCCATGGGAGTACGATTATGCTTGGTCTAACGTGTACTCTCAATATGTCTAGTCTTGCCACAATATGTGCAAATTGGGTGCCCTTGCCTAGTAAATCCAGAACCATGACCTTTGCCCCATACAATAGGGGTACCACGATCACGACCTTTAGTAGCAACAAGGGATGTGGTCTGTCTTATAGGCTCTGTAAGAGCAAGGGTAACAAAGATCCTACTTGCCAGCTGTATACCTCCTCCAGGGTAGGAAGCTCTGAGAGAGCGAGTAACTGTGAGTGCACAACAGTGTCGTCTGGTTCAAAACTTACCACGAACTGGAGTACTTTACCCTCACAATGGTAGGCTCTCTACGTAGAACACGTACGCATGTCAGCACACAATATACTTCTCCAATAGACCTTTCAGGGTCGAGTAATACTGTGATAGCATACGACCCTCTTGACGAAGCTAAGAGAGATCACTATATATCTAGAAGACTCTACGGGTTCTTGTGGGAATAGTTATCACGAACACTATCCTACATCTCCTTCGTTGTCATGTAATACATAATCTCATCTTCGATCCTCAAAATAACGTTGTTCATGATCTATGCATGGACCATGGTGTTGTCCTTCCAAGATGCATTCTTGCCATCTTGTCTTGTGGTTCTGGTTGAAGCAGAACACACTTGTTGTAACCTTCTACCGTCAACAGAAAGGTCTGTGACCATTGGGTATAGTTGGTCTCATCTAGCTTCACCATAGGATGAAAGAAGGGACTCTTGTACCCCCTATCTTTAGGACTTGCTCCAATGTCACCTCGGATGAACTCTCTGATGCCATTGTGCTTCAACTAGACCACAAGGAAAAATCCTGATATAGGATAAAAATCAAATCATCAAGCTTGGTTTGGGTGGCCTCGTAGTGAGTTGTAGGATGACCAACACAACTTCTAGAGGCAATGCAAGTCTTGTGCTACACAATAGAAATCATAGGGAGTTGTAGGAACGAGAGAACCCTAAGGGACATTGCTGCATGGTCGAGAGGCAATGTAGTAGCCCTAAATAGCCCACCAAGTAGTTCTGAGGAGATCGGCACCATTGGCAACATTGAGCAATGAAGAGGCCCTCACAGGCGATGCAACAAGCCTTTTAGCACTGCCTTGCAGTCACAAGGAGCAGTGCTGCCCCTGTGGCGACTCTCTGATTAACGCGAATGCCCCCCAGATGGCGCTGCAGGCCCCTAAGGCAACACTGCAGGTGTTGCTCAAAGAGATGATGGCACAGCACCAATGGCGATGTCAATTTGCAGTCACAAGGGGTGATGTTGCCATGGGGGGGTAGCGCTGTGTAGAAGACTCAAGGTTGCATTGCCCCTTGCGGTGGAGAGGAAGGCGACATTGGCCCTGTGATGGTGGGTTAAACCATTGACTGGCCATGGGAGGCCGACAATGGTTGTGGTTGTGCCTTCTCGAGATCCGCTAGGGTTCTACTAGGTTTCTCTTTTACTGGAGAAGAAAGGGATATGAGAATCTAGGAGGGTACAGACACTGGTCTAGGAACACTACTCTAAGACCAAGTTAGAACAAATGAATCTAATTTCTTATTCCATAACCCTACCTCTCAATATATAGAGGTGAGAAAATTACATATGTTCTCCTCTAAGAAATAGAAAATACTACAACTCAAAAAATAACAAAATAAGCATAAATGACTCAAGATTGTAGAGGCTAATTTATGGATAGATTGTTGATACCTTTTCTCTTGTTGCATAGCTTAATTCTGTTAGAATTTGGTTTCTATTACTATGGACTTTGGATGACATATTTATCAACTTGACATTAAGAATGCATTTTTGGATATTGATCTTTTTGAAGATGTATATATGCAACAACAGCTTGGATGTGACTCGTAGGGAGCAACATAAAGTCTGCAAACTTATAAAGGTCATCTATGGTCTTATGCAAAGTCTTTATGCATTGTGAGAAGGCTTTAACTAAGCTATTGAGAACTTCATATTTATCCATGTATCTTAAGATCATTTTATTTTTACAATGTATCATTCTTATTGACTATGCGGACGATATTCTCTAATGATAAGAACGATATTGAGGCAACCAAGAAATTTCTTTGGTCTTAGTTTGTGACCAAGGATTTTGTTCTCATCAAGTATTTTCTTGGTACAGAAGTCATCTACAGAGACGTTGGTATTGTTCTTTGACAAAGTAACACTATTCTTGACCTATTAGCTAAGGTAGGACTTTTTTATTGTAAGCCTACATTTACCCTAATGGCGACTTTATATGACACTTATCTAGATGTTTTTTTTCTTTTTTGAAAAAAAGAATCAGGTGTAAAGCTCTAGTGGGAAAACTGTTATATCTAATTGTAACCCAGTCAGATAAATCCTTTGATATGGCAGAATCAGCTCATGGACAAGATGAAGCACGTTCATTGGAATGACATGTATCATATACTTTGCTATCTTTTCACCAGCTAATGATCTTTTCTTCAAAAATCAAGGGCATCTTCAAATTGTTGGATTCTCATATGCTACTTCTCACGAAGGTTGATGTTCTACAACTAGATAATTTGCCTATGTTAGTGGCAATCCTGTCAGTTAATTGAGTATAAAGCAAATGTAGTGTTGCAATCAGCTGTAAAGCCCGAGCATCATGCAATGGTCCATATTGCTTGTGAATAGATTTATGCCATAGTCAAGTGTGGATTTCTTCCTTGTTAACAGACTAAGGTATATCATAGTCCACTCGTTCGTATACCTATGCACTGTGATAACAAATTGCAAATGATCGTGTCTTTAATGAACTGAACACATAAGAGGTTGATTATCACTCTATTTAGGATGCTATGTTACATGGTCAGATGTGCACTCCATTCCTTCCTACATTGAAGCAGCTTAAGCGAAGCATATGAGATATTTATGCACCACCTTGAGGGGGAGTATTAAAGCCTTAATTGTCTTTCTCCAGTTAACTTTGCCTATTAGGTGTGTTCACATTATGTAATATCCTTTCTTCTGTGTTCTGTACTCTGTATGCTCTGATTGCTCCTCTATATATATATATATATATATATATATATATATATATAGAGGGAATACTTTAGGAAATAAAATCAATTCAATTCTTCCTTTAGAAGGGCAATGCCATGGTTTAGATCATGAACAATGTCAGCCTGCACATTGCAGATGAAATATGGAGGCAAGGAATCCATGAAGATAGCCCCATTTAATAAAGGAAAAGGCTTTATTATTTTCGTTGTACTATGTCTTCCTCTGTGAATCATTTTCCAAAATTCAAAAATCCTCTTTGTTGCTGTCAACGATCTCCCTAGAGGATTTTTAAGTTGAAAATAGAATGTCTCAAGAAAAGTTACATCTGAACAAAGCATATACACAGGTACCATTGGAGGAAGTGTGAAGGAGTCCTAAAGAAACATACAATAGGAGTCTTCCTACGGGCACAAGATTTGCCTTTCTATTTATTAAAATTGAATAATATTGCTTATGCCTAGTAGCACTTGCAACCTTTTCTTGAAGCAATAACGCTCATGTATCTTTAAGAAGATGCCAATTTTTTTGCTCAGCAACCCCATTTGGCGAAGGTGTATAGCTAACATGATGTCTCATGCACAATGCCCCTTTCTTCAAAGAACTCCACCAAGGTGCTATCTAAATATTCATAGGCATTATTTGATCGAAGAATCTTGATTCTTGTTCAGAACTGATTTTCAACCATGTTTAAGAAGGTTGGAACTATGTGAGGAATCTGCGCTTTTCTCTACATCAAGCAAACAAAGGTACACCTCAAGTGATCATAGATTAAAATAACATAGTACCTATAAACAACCATAGATTGGACACTTAGGGTCCCATACATCATAACATACCAGAGAAAAGGATGCAAAACTCCTATCCTGGCTCTTGGAATGATGTCTGACAATGCTTAGGACGTTGACACTTACAAAACTCAAGTCTAGCAAAAAGAGTTCCCGAAAATAAATATAGAAATGACTTCTCTAAGCCCAAAAAATTCAGATGTCCAACCTTACTATGGCATAACAATATGCCACAGATTCTTCCTGTGTTCTTCCCCCTTGTTTGCAATGTAGCCTGAAGTGCAAATGTAATTTTTGCAGAAAGTATACAAACCATTACCTCCAATCCAATCCTATTCTTCTTCCTTGTCTGTAAATAACTGCAGGACTCAATGATCCATTTACAAAATTAGTCTGCAATTTATTTCTTTGCAGATTTTACAAACAAAACAGATTTAAAGAGAGATCAAGGACATGTAAGACATTAGCGAGCAAAGTCTGATTCAAAAGGACATTGCCATCTCCATCCACACTAACGTCTATAAGCCATCATTTGCCACAAAATTGTCCTGTCCTGATCGAAGCTTACACTGAGAAAACCACTGTAGGTTTCATGTCATAGAATTTGTATCTCTTCTATCGGTAATCTAGTCATCGGATGAGGAAGAACAACCCTTGATGCGTCTATCTTTTGAAAAGAATTAGCACTTCCATTTTCTTAAACAGATAGTGCCTAATCTAGAAAAATCTATATCTTTGGCAATCAAAATGTTGGACAGAACTCTTTGCAGCTCCTTCATCTGATGCACCATCTGATTCATAGTGCTAATCTACTTCCTTCAATCTTCTTCGCATTAAAAGGACATCCTTCCTCTTGAAAAGCCATCATAGATAAAAAAAAATTGCACCCCAACAACGAGACAAGCAATAATACCGACAATAAAATCAAATACGAGACCACTTGTACCTGTTTATGGTGGTGAGGATACAGCAAGGTATACCAATTTCGTTACAATAAAGAAAAAATCAAACCTAAGCATCTTCAATGGGAAGTAGCTTGTCTGATTGATCAAGAACTAGTCTCAAGGGTTGGATGGAATTTAACAAAACAAAATGCTGGAACTAGTTCATGATGGTAACACCATCATTTGTCATAACTAACTAAAATTAGCCAGATTCAAGTGCTAAATGCTCCTAAATGATCATCTGAGGATCACAATTCCGTACTGAAATCATCTGAGAATAAGATAGGAAAATAGTCAATTCTGTTGTTTTAACATTTAATCACAAATGTAGATTAACAAAAGGGTTGATCAGGAGTTAATTCAAGGTCAAATGAACTTAAAAGACCAAGTAGTGAGCCCATACTGACTAAAACAAGGTTTCATGCATTTCGAGGATTTAGACAATACTGAAAGCCCTAATTATCAGCCACACTCTAATTGAAATGATTCTGGTAGAGATAAATTCAATCTAAATCTCCTAAAATTCATTGAAAAATATTCTGAGATGTTTGGTACCTTCACTTTGACCATCTAAACCCATTTTGACCAAAACAGATATTCAGATGGGAATTTGCCCTGATTTAGGCTCCTGTGCAATTTACCTAGTCAAACATGATCACAACTAAAATCTAAGCCCACCATTAGATTCCTTTGATTCAAATTAGGTTAACACCAAAATTTGGGCCTAATCAAAACCCATCTTAACCTACTCTATATTTTTGCCCTTAAAATCTCTATTTTTCACATTTAAACCCTCAACTTCCATGTTTCCTTACATCTATGCCCCTAACTTTCTCGTCATTTTCACATAGAGGTCCCCGCCATCATCTTCTTCGATTCCTAATCACTGTAGCACGCACAAAAAAGGAAACCCATGTGCGGTTCCTTTGATTGAGGGATTAACTCCTCAAATCCACTCCAAAATTCTCCAAATTTGGAGGGATTGCTCTTAAGATCAAGAGTTTTTGATTGCACCTAATCTTACATTCTAACTTGGAGCAAGGAGCCCCAACGAGCTCACCGAATTTTCCACGATTTGGTTGCCAATTTCGTGAGCAAATCTCGCATAATCTTTGCAATTAAAAGTTGCAACCTCTTTTATTTAAGCTTCTCCAACTTCCCATGAGTTTTTCAATCATGAATTAGACAAAAGTTCCTCTTCTACTCAACCTTCGTCCACATCTGCATGATCTCCGGCGACCTCCGTCCTTCCTCCTCCATATGTCTGTTAGAGAGCGCTTGATCGGGTTTCAAGAGTGTCGCGTTGTAGTACAGCCGAAAAAGCGTTCAAAACAAATACAATTTATTACTCGAATTTAAAATCCGACGTCGAACATAGGGAGTAAATGGAATTCATGCACTAAGCTCGAATGTAAGTTGAACACATAATACTACTCAAAAATCTAATTAAAAATATAAAGCATGAGTATATGGATAATAAGAATAAATGTAGCTAAAAATATAATGGACTTATGAAGGATTGGATGTCTGATTACAAAATCAGACGTCTTAAAAATGAAGTGCTACAGTGCCTTTTCCTTCTTTCTCTGCCTTCTTCCTCTGATTTCTCTTCCTTGGCCTCTTCCTTCTTCTTCCTTTCTTCCTTCTTTGCCTTAGCTTCTCTGCGGCTCTTTTCTTTCCTTCAGCTCCTTCCTTCTCTTCTGACTTCTGCCTTTTCTGCCTTAGCTTATTCTTTCTTCTTATTCTTCTCTGGTCTTAACCTTGCAAACCTCAGCTTCTTCCTTCTTCCTTGGCTTCTTCTCCTTCCTTCTCCTTTGCCTGACCCTTCTCCTTCCTTCTTTCTTTTTCCTTCCTTGGATTTGGCTAAGTGTGGAGCCAATATTTCCACAGCAAAACCCCCCTTCCCCTGCATAGTGTTCCTCTCTTCTCTCTTCTCTATTTCGGTTCACTCTCCCAGAGCCACATCCGGGTCGGGTAATCGGACCTAACGGAGACCTGGGTCCAGGCTCACCGGCGTGGGTGGTGAGCAAGGAGTGAGTCGGTTCGGGTAAACGGGTCGTGGCTAGGTCCGCTTGGGCAGTGCCGCGGACGAGGCCATGAGAGGGGGAGAGAGGGACCTCACCCCGTGAGTAGGAGGCAACAAGGCTAATGCACAAAATCAATTTATGTGCATATGCCTTGTCGTCCAGTTCCGAGGTGGGACTAATCATCCCACCTCCCTTGCGCGTGCAGCAGCAAGTGTTCCCTTTGATTGTGAAGCTGCAAGGGCTTGTGGCTTCAATTGGCAACCTGGAGTTGTGCGTGAAGATGTTCCGCACAACCTGGGATAGCAACCTGGGGCTGGTGAAGTCTGGAGCAGCTTGCAAGCTTGCTCCAAGCTTTGCTCCAATGGCAAAGGGACGTCGGCACCTGAAAACACCAAAACGGCCTCACGGCCTCATTAAAATGCTCATGGAGCTTCGCCGAGGCACGGCGAATAGGTGGCGGTGGTCAGCGTGGCGCGGGAACGGCTATGGTGGCGTGCCTAGGGTTCTCTGTGGCCGTGTGAGTGGGTGTGTTCGGGGGCGCTTTTGGGTGAGTGGTGGAGTAGTGGGAGATGATTAGTGGGGTGTTGCGGAGGTCGTAGGGTGGTTGGTGAGGCGGATGGAGGTACGGAGCGACGGGGGCGCCTTGCCGGAGGTATGGTCGGAGGTGGAGAGGGTGATGGTGATTGGTGGCGTCGAAGGGTGTTTTTGAGAAATAAAGAGGGGGAACGGGGGAAGAAGGGAAAGGGAAGCTAACAATCCTATTTTAAAGACGAAGGGGACAGGGGAGGCGTCTGAGCTGGTACGGCCGACGCCGAAGACGAAGATCTCCGTAGAAGAGGCGGCGACAAAGATGAGGGTAGTGGCAACGTCAGGGCTGGTATGGCCGACGCGGATGAATGAGAGGAAGGCAAACCCAACCACTAGTATTGTGGTTGGGCGATGAGAGAGAGGGGGGGGAGGAATCGTCGGAGCTTGCAGAGGTTTTGTGGCTGGCAAGGGGAGACGAATTGAGGGTGGATCGGCCTAATTCCAAGCTGAGGAGATGTGGCTGGATCAGGGGTTGCTTAAATAGTCCTTTGGGGAAGGATTTGTGCTTGGAAGCTTGGTATGTCCGTTGGAGTTGGAAGCTTCGAAAAGACCCAAATCTCTCATGCGTTCGCATGAGAGATTGGGTACAAATTAGGGTTCATCAGTGGGTTTAGATTGGCGAGGATTACTCAGAGAATCTCCCTTCCAATTTTGGGAGGGGTTCTCTGAGTAATCAAGGAGAATCCTTCTTCTAAAGTTCACCGGAGTAGGATTTCCTTCGCTATAATGGTGGAGGGACTTATTTGCAAGGACGATGAAGAAGCTAGGGGGCCAAATGCAAGGGTTTTCGAAAGATAGGGGTAGAAATGTAATCAGGTTGGACTTATTTGCAAAGTAGGTCAAGATGAGTTTCCCTTAGGTCCAAATTTTGGTACAAACCTAATTTAGACCTAAGGAATCCAATGGTGAAGTTGGATTTTGGGTTTGATCACGTTTGATTGGGTAATTTACGTAAAAACCTAATTTAGGGCAAATATCTAGCTGAGACCCCATTTTAGGTCAAAATAGGTTCCAATGGCCAAATTGAAAGTTCTAAACCCTAGAGAATATTTTTCTATGATTTTTAGAGGATTTAGGTGAATTTTATCCTGACCAGAACCTTGGTTAATCAAGCGAGTCTGTTTTAGGGTTACAAGAAGTCATTTAATTCCCAGAACTCACACGAACCCTTTTCTGTTTGAACCAACCAACTTTTTATCTTGTTAAGACCTTTTGACCTTTGTTTAGCCCTTGAGAAACCTGTTGTTGTACTGTAATGGTAAAATTACAGTTTTACCCCTTGTTTCTTGCTTTTCTCTCAAAATGTTTATTTAGTGAATTAGGATCTCCACTTGGTTATGTAGGAGCTCTTGTTCTCTTTTGTGGGTCAAAATGAGCTAGTTAGGGCTTATGATGGTGTTCTCATCAACATCTAACCATCAAATTGGACGTACAAAATTCTTCCCCAAATCCTCCTAATGCTAGCCGGCCAAAGCTACGTCACTTCTAACCCCTTCTTCGTCTTCGTCTCCCTCACCGGACATTTTGACTTCCTCGGATCTGACGAAGCAAGCCACCGAGGATCCCTTCCCCTTTCGTCCAATAGTTTAGGTCTTTTTCTTTCTCTCCTCTAGATTAGGGTTAGCCCTTTAGAAGTTAGTTTCAACCCCTACACCCACCATTCCTCTCCTTTCTTCCTCGTGGCCGATGAGAGCTCCAGCGAGCTTAATCCGCGCCTCCACGCCACCATCCATCACATCATCTACCCCACAAGCATCCATATGACTCGTAGATCAAAAGCCCTTAAGAAATTGAGGGCCTTGACCTACAAATCAATTCACTGGACATACCACCATTCACAGCCATCACCACCACCGTCCGACCATCCTACGCTACCACACACCAAATCAACACTGCTACCACCTTCGCCACTTCACGGTGAAGCTTTTGAGCTTTTTAATTAGGGCCAAAAGCCCATACTGTGTTTCAGGTATTCGCCATGGACTTTTTCTCCGATGACGTGAGCCTACTTCCGATGACCAATCAAAGACGTCTCCACCTCCTCCTCACGTGAAAACACCTAAGCATCTCATCTAAGCCGTGCATCTCTCATCCCACGGCCAGCTAAGGCTCTAATTGGAGGAGCTCCCCAGTGATATAACGAAGAAGAACGAAGGGGACATAGTCCCACATTGTTAAAAGACATTTTGAAAACACCTTCGAAAGGAATTGCGCTTATAGGCTCTCTACCCATGAGCACAGCGAGTCGGGTCCCCTAAACCCATACCCATGCGCACGCACACGCACACGTGAGCAAGTGCCTGGGTGAGAACCTAGGCATGGTTTTGCTCCTCAGGGAATGTGCCTGGTTTGATTTTGGCTGGAATTTGTGAAGGCCTTGGGATGTATGCTTGGTGTGGGCGAGTTTTGGTTGTTGTTATGAAGAGGCATTGAGGCTTGATAGTTAAGCCGTCTGTGATTCTTTACAGACGTCTGACTTGGCTTGAGAAAAGTGACCAAGTATTGATTGAGGCTTGGGCTTGAGACATCTGATGCCCTTTGAGAAGTTGGTCTAATATTGAGTTGGGAATCAAGCCTAAGTGTTAAACGGTTAATTGGTGGTCTCAACCACCACTTTTTGATCTTTTCATTCTCTTTTTGTTTATTGAACTTGAGATACAATTTGATTATTGAATATATTTTTGATTGATCATTTATTGCATATCGTTATTTGTGAATTGATTATTGTGCTCACATTTGTATTGGATCAGTGATTGAATTGTATAATTTTGCTTGCTGCGAATGACCTCAAAACTCATGTTTTTCAAGCTTTACAAATTTAAATGTCGATTCAATTTTCGTCGTTATGCTACGACACGTTTTTCTGAACTACAACGATTTCCGTTCAACAGTCCAATCATCCTCACCATTGATGATCACCACCACCAGGCCACCATTGATCAACACCATGACACCGCCTACCAATCCTAGATGTGGAGAGCCTCAATGCACTTACAAAGGCTCTCAACATGCAACACTTGTCTTGTAAACCCTCAACACCATGTGCATGGAAGATTCTGATGAAAGAAAAACAAACCCTAGAACGTAGTTGCTTTGATAACAAGTAGAAGTTGAGCACCACAAGGAAAACACCACATAAAATGCACACAAATTCATGTGACAAACCCTCTAAACCGAGATGGAAAAAAATCCACAGGAGCACATAATCTCTAGCATCCAAGGTTATCTTCACTGGGACAAAATGTAAGTGTAGGGATGTAGTTACTTATGCATTGGTGTAAGAAATGTTTAATTAGAATAAATATCTTCCATACTTAGAACCCAGATGAGTCTTACTAGCTTATATAAATAAATAAAAAACAGATAAAAAATCAAGCAGGGAATAAGATGCATTGTCTAACCTGTAATGGCTGTCGAACAAAAGCAGGTTCATAGCGGCTATTGCAGTATTTATGGAAAAAGAAGGTTATAACAGGAAGAACCAAGAGAATAGGAGCTGATTGGGCGGATTTTTTGGTGCTCATTAGCCCCAATAATAGTATCTGAGATATAATGAGAGCTGAAATAATACGTTTATGGACGTCTGGCCAAAAAGCAGCTCCACTCTCATACTCCTGGTTGTAAACATTGATGATCTGAAGCACAAAAATATCAAAGTGGACTTCAAATATAATAACAGTACACAATTACATGATAATGAAAGTGAAGAAAGTTTGGTAGGATTTACAGATGCTGATTCTTAAGCATCATCATGAAACTAGCAATCTAGTGAGCATGACTGGGTCCACTCAATGTAGCTGTGGTGATTGATCTTTTAATCTTCAACAAATCCTATCTTCCTTTTTTGAAATCAGTAATTTCTACTAAATTATGAATGAGAAGTGCATTAATGGTAAATCACCTTGAATTCTTGATGTTTTCATAATGTGTGTAATTCAACTCAAATCTTGAAGCTTGTGTAGTGTGTAGAATTCACATCTTACTATGGTCTTTAAACTTTTGGACAGAAACTGTATCATGATCAAACATCCATAAGCAGATGATCCCTGTGAAAACTGCTGTGTTGACTGCAGTCAGATAGCAGTGGCATCTTAGAACAGGCAGTAAGTGTTGCTAGGGTGGAGTCTCTCTTAAGATCAAATTCAAATCGAGTGAAACTACTGAGAGCCAAACACCAGGCTGACAAATAAGAGTTCACCCTAGCCAATGGAATTTGGCTGTGGAAAAACTTAGTTTTATGTTACTTTGACAATTTGGGCTGCACATGGGTTGGGTTGGGACCTAACTTTTGACTGAACCCAAGGTCTATGGGTTAGGATTTTTTCAATCCAACATACTACCTAATCCAATCCAACCCATAAAACTGAGTCAAGTTTGGTTAGGCAGGTTGTTGACTAGTCAAGCCAACCTTTATGCTTTTCTATATGTTCATGTTTCCTCCTTAGTAAAAAAAAATTTAAACTCTTAACACAACTTCTAAATTATAGCTAAGCAAATAAAGCTATTAAAAACTAAAAGCAAAGGAATGTTATAAAACTCATAACAAAAGATAAAAATTAAAAACTTAAAAAAAAAAATGAAACATTAAACTGAAAAAAATCAAATGTAAAGGGGAGGAAGATAAGGCAGATGGCTACTAGGAGGAGGAGATCACAGAAAAGGAAGTTTGCAAAGTTAAGGAGGTTGGACCATTGGAAGGTATGGGAAGGAAGGAGGAGGTGGAAAATGAGGTTGGGGTTGGCCTAGGGTGGTGGGGTTATAGAGGGCGTTGGGTGGGTGCTTGCTAGTTTGGGCCGGGGGGGGGGGGGGGTGTGTGGGGTGGGGTCGTTAGGAAAGTTGCAGCTTCACATGATGTGAGGCTAAAAATCTTAATTGTTGGGATGATCCATAGCTAAAGGCTCACAAAAGTTTCACACACATATTTAATGAAAAATATTAAAAAATCATACCAGTTGTGGGTTAGGTCGAGTTAGGTTGAAGTCCAACTCAACGCAATCCATATTTTAATAGGTTGGGATTTTTCCAACTCAACCCAAGCTGATTAGACCCGATGGGGTTGGGTCAACTCAGGTTGTGGGTTGGACCTACCCTGTGTACTCCTAAATGCAAAGAAATTGAGTCTTAATAATCATTAAGACAACCTAACCAATACCTCATTGACCATGGCCCTTTTTCGAATGATATAGATCCCAAGGTTTGGACTTGGGCAGATTGTAACCACGAGAATTAAAGAATGAAGTTGGAGAATGTGAAAGAACATGCACTTACACACAAGAACACATGATTTTTTTTACTAGGTTTCACCCAATTGAATGTATGTCCTTAGAGGAAATCTAACTCTCAATCTTGCTAAGTACTATTCTCTCTTAATACAAAGATTAGAATTGCCCTAAACTTTAATGCCCCTTCAATGCTACCCTTTAGCTCCCTCTACAAGTGCACTTCTAGAAGGTGTCAAATGATTTATCCAATGACAGGAATGGCCTCCCAATAGTTTGATTCTCATCCAATGGCTCAGGCTTGTGATCTGAGGTTGGTTTCGACGTCTAAGGTTGGTAAGTGGTTATGCCTCCCTAAGTGACATGGCAAGATCGCTAGAAAGCGGGATAAAGTCCTAGAAAATTGAATTGAACAAAAAGGTGGGAATAAAGGGTACAGAGATCCAGCCAAACACAACAAAGTTTGACCTGATCTTACATCCAAAAGTCAGGTCATACTTGGTCCAACCTGATTTTCCTTTGTGCCATTTGGCGTAATAAACAATTAAGGGATTAAGAGACTTGCCTATTGATTGTCAACCATGGACAAATCCATTCATTTGAGGGTTACTTTAGGAACCCACGAGAAAACTCTCTCCATTCCAGCCTAATTGTCCTTTCAAAGATCAGGGATTACTAAGCCAACCTGATCTCTAGTATTTAATTTGGCTTATTCCTTTTTGATTCCTAGGTGTTGGGTGTGGCTAAGGGTTCGAGAGGAATGGCCATTAAGTATTAATCATGGGCCAATCATAAGTTTGAGGACTGCCTGGGAATCCTTGCTAATACAGTCTGTTACCCTCCATACTCATAAGTTTGTGGCAAACACAACTCAATTAATTCACTATCTGACAAAAAACTAATAAATACAAGCTCCAGCTTGAGAGGAGGTGGAAGGGGGATAGGGGGGTGCAATGGGATAAACTACAACCTTTTTTTAAAGATAACAGTCAATTAGTTACCCCGTAACTTGTTTTCATAGAGTAAAAAAAATTTATACATGAAACAAAAGTTATTTTGCATTTTGCCACATTATTAAACGCTATGACACAGTCATATTTACTATCTGTAAGCCATAAGATAGTCATAAAAAGAACATAAAATATAATGGGGCAAATTTAGCAACTAAAAGATAAATAGAACATCTGGAAGTTCTCAAGAGCTAACCTGATGCCGGTAAACAACATAACCCAAGGAAAAAAATACAATTATAAAAGGAAGAAGGAAGGGCGTCACAACTGCATAGACAAGACCAAGCAAGAAATACAACTGTATTTGTGGTTCGGATGTATTGAACCCAATGCTACCAGGATCCATTGCTTTTTCTCTATCTTCATCTGTCTTAACCAAGAAAAAGTTTTTAAGGTGATAGAAGATCAGCGGCTTCAATCTTAGGATGTCTGCAACAATTCCAGCCCAACCATCAACCATGATGTAAGTTATGAAAAAAGTTGCCTTTAGGGGTACTGCATTACCAACTGTTTTAGGGATTCTGCGGAAAAAAAAGGTACTCAAGAATTCAGAAAAAAAAAAAAAAAACCTTGATGCATGAAGAACTTTGCCTAGGCAAGTAAGAAGCGACACGATCTTAAACTAACCTAGACTAGAGTCTTAATGCATCAGGAGAAAAGTTGTGTTAAAGTAGAGAGAAGATCCATATTTAGATCCAAGAGTAGCTGTTATTTTGAGCCAGATAACAGGAGTTCAAGGTAAGGATTTAGAGCTTTGCCATGAAGAAACAATATAAAGCTACGTTTACACATTGAGCTGTTTCTATTTCCTAAGCAGGAGTTTTTTTTCTTTTTTGCAAAATATGAGCCTATATTCTTCATCAATTATGCAAACAACTTAGTTACATTTTTATCCATGTATTTCTAGAAGCCCCTAACATATGAAACATAGAAACATCGTCATCTCTTTAAAAGAAAACAGGAAGGTCCTTTCTCTCCCTACTCAGAAGCGTGCTTTTTCCCATCCATCCCTACCAATGAAATGGTTGTAAGCTCGGGGGGGGGTGGGGGCACAAGATACAAGATAGAAAGGAAAAAAGAGAGAGCAAGAGAGACAAAAATATTGTGTGTAAGAGAGAGTATGACACATAGAAAGATTGTCATCTCTTTAAAAGAAAACAAGACCCTTTTTCTTCCTACTCAGAAACGTGACTTTTTCCCTCAATCTGATCTACCAAGCATCAGACCAGCACTGCCAACAAAATGGCTGTAAGCTCAAAACAAGGAGGTCCTTTTGCTCCCTACTCAGAAGCGTGCCTTTTTCCCTCCATCTGAACTACCAAGCATCAGGGCAGCACTGCCAACAAAATGGCTCCAAGCTCAAGCTCAAGTGGTGTTCACTATCAGAGAGAGAGGGAGGGAGGGAGATAAGGTCAAGATACACGACAGAGAGGAGAAAGAGAGAGCAAGAGAGCCAAAAATATTGTGTGTAAAAGAGTGTAAATAACTACAGTTGCTGACCATGAAAGTAGTAGGGCAGGAGAGGAAGAACCACGCAATGCTGATCATGTCACCATCAATGAAAGTCATGAGGCCTTTGGCAGTTAGGGCAGTCGATGATTTAGAAGGAAGAGAAAGGTGTCATGCTTTTGTGATGTCATAGTGGACATTATAGAACAAGTCTTTGTCCTGAAAGAAGTGTTAAGAGGTTCTGGTGACCACCATTCAAGGACAACAAGGAGGTTTATAAGGAGGGATCAACAATTTGTCGTGGCAATAAGATGGTAGAGCTACAGGGGGTTCGAAGAAAAAGAGTGGAAATTCCGTGTAACATAGCCCACCCTGGGATCATGAGAGTATGTGCATGTAGACACATACGGATGCACACTTTCATGTACACATACAATCATGTGTAAGGAGAGATAGGTAGAGATGCATGGGAGCAACAATAGTTGAGCAAGCAGTGGCAATGATGGGGGAAGAGCACCAATGAAGCCAATTTATTTATGCTTCATTCCCTTCATATACTAGTTCTTGGACGGGCCTTAAGTACGTGGGATCAAAGAAGAGAAATATGAAGGAGACTGATGTGCATACATCTAAATGGTCAAAAATATCTATTAATGCATGTTTTTAGTAGCATATTAGCATCATACATTGTAAATATTACATAACACGCATAATCATGCATTTAGGTTAAATTTTACAAATTATATAGTAATTGTCTCCTTTTATGATCAAGGATAAGGCAACTTTTACTTAGGGCCTCAGACCGAGGATCCAACCATATGGATCTGATCAGGGCGACGACTGGAGTTCAACGACTCCAAGATCGCCCCGATCGGACATCCGTAGTACCAGATATAGTCTGAGGAAGCTCAGAGATCAAGGGCTAAGATGATGTCAATCCACACTTCATACAACAAATCCGACCGCACGGATGGGTTCGAAGCGACAATCGCAGCCCAACTGCGTGAAAATCGATCCAATCTGACATCCGTGACACCATCTACAACACAAAGAAGATGGACGGTCAGGATGGTGTCACATGGCACCATCCCAACCATCCGCACCCGGTCACACCCCTCCGCTCAACTCCTGAAGGCTCGCGTGACGTGAGATCTCAGCCGTTGAATGAAGATCCAACAGCCAAGATTGGCTGAGCGCAAAAGCAACGCTGCACCTCAAACCGCTGCGTAGCGCAGTGGTTAAGGCGCTGCTCGTGCAAGGAGCGCGAGTTCAAGCCGCCTGCGGTGCGCTTCTCCTCGCGTGGATGCGTGCGATCTCGACCGCGCGATTAGCTGCGAACGGCCCAGATCGTCCAATCGGGCGCACGCGCGAATGGACGCCCAGTTTCACACTTAATCTCACACGCGAGTGCGCGAAGCGGAAGCGGGCGAGGAGCGATCTGAGCCGTCCGATCGGACGGCTGAGCCTGCTTGGACGTGCGCGTGCGTTAGGCGCGCGGGAGAGGAGACAACGAGTACGCACGGGGTTGCAGCGACGTGGGGTCTTTAGTGATGCTTAAATCTGTCTTTACTAAAGACCCCCTCATTTAATGTTTTTGAATATGTAAAGACCAAATTGCCTCCAATCCTTGCAACTATAAAAAGAGACCCCTACCCTACGAAATTCTCATCCCTTCCTCTCTTCTCTCACCACCTCTAAAACTCTAAGAGATTGTCCCAAACCCGAGATGCTCCTCTAGAGTAAAAATTAGAATTTTTCCACCTTCTCCCTTCGTGGATCATCCCGCGGTTGTCCTCTCACTCCATTCGGGAAGCGGATCCCGCAACAACGACAACGTCCTGCCTCGCCCCCAGTTCCTCCCGCTTCGTCCTCCTTCCCGCTCCGTCCTCCATCTTCCAAACGTCACTCTGTCCAGCTTGTCCTCCAAATAATCGTTGAGGATACTTCTCTCCATTCTCTTTATCGCTTTCTAGAATAGAGTTACTGCTTTCTAGTTGTAATGATTAGTGTAATGAACATCATTTGATAGCTAGATCCATGTTTATTCTACCTTACTTTTGTTCATATTTGTAATATTCTCTCTCTCTTCTATTTATTAATTGTTAAATAGATAGCCAGTTTTCTACCAGCTAATCTATTTCGTGACAAACAAAACAAACGCGTATTTCTAATCAAACGTCCGCCTCCCTGTGTTCGACCCAGAATTTCTTTACGAATTTGGGTAAAATTTTATCTGTTGACGGATTGTTTCGTAAATCGAACTACAACGACGGGTTTTCAAAATCCAATCCCATTTGTGTAGTTTTCCGCTTCAACATTTTGGCGTCGTTGTCGGGGAGGCAACGATCTTTGATTTTTCGCATTTTCCCGCCTTACTTATCTTTTAGTTCACTTCTCTCCTTTATTATTGTGATTGCAAGTACTCTCACGAGACGAGCAAAAGCGGTAGATTGAAGTAAAGTGCAGTTGAAGGATTTGTAAGTTTACCCCTACCTCCCCACCCACTAGATTTCATTCCATCACTTAATAATACAAACCCTAATTAACCTAGGAGTTCACTTAAATCCTAATGTTAGTTTTGATTGTTTGGTTGTTACCTTCACCCACCTCAACCTCCACATATAAAAGAAAAAATTAAAAAAATTTTACAGAGGTACACAACTTCTCCTGATTTTCAAACTCAACCGGTAAATCGATCTTTAGAATCGATACACACCCAAACACATAATCGAGTAGAAATCAGATTAGGTAATCATTTGTGTGCCTAATTAAGTGGTGCATCAGGCTAATTGTTTGAGTTATTTGGACAGCATCACTTCAACTAAAAACAACTCAAGTAGCTGCCACATAAGTTCAACTTTTAAGGATTTACCAGGCACTCCACATTCTTTTAAGCTTTAAAGGAAACCATCTTCACCTGTACTTCCAAAACCTAGTGTGTCAACTAAACTTGATTGAATACACCTAAAGTTGAATCCTAAAAGCTACTGAGCAAGATTTAAATCCTAAAATTTACCACATCCAAAAATAATCTTGCTTGAAAACCATTACTTGTGCATGTACACACATTTCAATCAATCATTAAGGGCACAACCCAGATAAAAGGGCAACTCACATTCCAAAGCACATTTAAATCTAACCCAAATTAAAACAGAGTAGACGCTGGCTCTAAGGATTGGACTCGCTCTTCGGAGCTCAGATCGAGATTATTTTCAATTAGTCTGTTTCTACCGTTCAATATGATGTCTAGCTAGGGGAGCAGAATCAAACGATCGCGGCTAGGGGTACACTAGGAACTTGAGGTGCAAGTCAAAGGAAGAACCTTTTCCCCAGTCCCTCCCTCTAACTGGTTGGATTGATCGGAAAGTAGATCAAATCGTTTATTAATCTTAAGATGGGTTCTGGGAGTCTATAGGCCCTTAGGCTAGCCAACTTAAGGATAGATTTGTTTGTATTGTAAGGCACCTTTCTTTCTCCTGTTCTGTCACGGATCCTTCCACATCTTATTCGCACTTCCACTCCTACCCTTCTACCACTACTTATTCCCAAAATGATTATTATTCCAACCAGACTTATTCTCATCCATCTTCTAGTTGGGATAATACTGATTGGGGATACAGTTTCAGACCTCCATGTTCAGGGTTTAACCCTGGATACCATGATCTTGATTCTTATCCTTCTCCAAGCTACACCGATTATAGATCATCGCCCTCATTTGGACAACCTAATATGATCTACAATCAAGAAGGATACACTGATCCTTCCCCCTCCCTTGAATGCACTGCCTTTAGGTCATCACCACCTTATGAAAACCTGAAATGACCTATTATCAGGGAGGGCATCAAGATCCTCAATTTGTTGATTCCCCTGCGCTAAAACCAAACCCACCCAACCTTAAACCAAAACATTTGGTTCAGGTTAACCAGGTCCAAGAGAAGGTGTTGGTTAACTTAAGGAATACTATACAATCTTTAGAAGCTCAGCCAACACCTTGCACTGAAGAATTAGAGCCCCTAATTGAAATAATTGATGATCTGAACAAATATTTGTTGGATTGGCTTCAGAATGTTAAGGATAAGGGCCCGGGTGAGTTTTTACTTGGGAAATTATCGAAATTGAGGATGATATTTGTGGTTGCTTTAGTTCAATCTTGGGATGATTCCCAGGATGAAGCCCCTTCAAGAGAGCCAATGTCAGAACCCGCTCAGGCACCTGTTGGGGGGACACGTGTTACGAGACTGGGATTAACCAAATTAGTTTAAAGCAACCAATTAAGGATAAACTGATTTCTTTACCTGAAATCCTTGAGCCGGGATATGAGGAAATGTATGTCTCCATGGATCAGAAAGTGATTGATAATTTTGAGACATACATTAATACAGATTCAGATTTCTTTGATTCTGAAGGTGAAGAATCATTATACGAAGTCTTACATGAGTTTAAAAAATATGATTTTAGTGAGACAATTGGGCTTGAGGAATTTGATAAATCATTTGATGGCCCGGAAATTGAGGAACTTAATCTTGTTGGGACTCGCATGGTGGATTTAGATCCTGATTTCATGAATGATTTAATTCAAAGCCCCATTCCTCAATTACACCCCGTTGAGCTTACTGACGATCCTATTTTTGAGATCACTAGATTCAAGTCAATTCTGATTCAGCCACATCTTTTAGACTTGAAAATTTCAGATAAGGTGATTAACATGCATGAGGTCCCGGAATTCGAAATCGTGAATAAGGAAAACAGGAGTTGGGAAATATTGATTTGGGAAGCCAATTTCGGAGGAAGCAAAAGACCGAGTCTAAAGATTCCAATTTGTCTAAAAATCCCAACTCTTCACCAGGATCCTTATGACATCTTTTCAGAGGATGTCCAACCTAAGCGCACATTCATTGATTATCCTTCTGAGCTTGATTTCTCTGTAACCCGACTTTTTGGTCTTGGGTTGCATCCTCACAAATCGCAGGCCCGACTCTGCTTGCATACTGAGCTTAGGTTTTGGATAATTTTTATCCAAAACCTTAGATATACTCGACCAAGGGGTATGGGTCTGCATCGCAATCTAGTCCACATCTGTGGACATCTGCTGCTGGCAAGTCCTAAGGTAAATCTTTTTATTCTGATTCTGACTTGCACCTGTGAATTCTTTGTTTCTTCTTTATTTGTATAGTATGCCTAGCTGAAGGCACTAACTTCAGCACATATATATGTTCTTTTCAACTCAGAGCCGTCCTGTTATTCACGCAAGTCAGGTGCTTTCTACTCTATTCCACTTTGTTTCATGTCTTTTAATATAATGAGGAATTTGCATTAGATAGGTATGGGGGGGTGGACATTCATTTCTGAATCATCTTGTTAGCTCCATTGATTCTTTTTATTTTTTCTTTATTTTTGAAAAAAAAAAGAATTAGGAAAGAATACTTGGACATTGGGACTTTTCAATCTTAGGAAATAATACAGTAGGATCTGAACACTAAGACCTTTCAGGTCTTTAGGCTTAATCAGCTTGGATATCCACTAAAATGTGGATTTGTTTATCGAGTCATCGCCATCCTAAATTCTATTTCAATTTGATTAAATAAGTTGGGGTGATAAGTACACGACTTATCAACCCACCCTCTGATTTGAGGGAACTTTAAGTCTTAAGCATCTACACACTATTCGCACTGACTCGTTCGGCGGTTTTAACGGAAATTGGATAGCTAATGAACCTTCTAGGGTGGTATAGCTGACAAGTTATCGTGGGTAACAGCCCATTGGTAGGTTATCCAGAGCCCAGCCACAGGACCATTCTTTTCCTACTGCCTTTAGGTAAATCTTAGACCAGGGAAGCCACCTACTTAATGAAAGAAAAAAAGAAAGTCCACAAAGAAAAGAAAAAGAAAAAGAAAAGGAGAAAAGAAAAGAAAAATAAACAAAAAAAATAAGTCACACTTCACCGCACGAGTATGAATAGCAAGTTATTGTCGGTAACAACCCATTGGTAGGTTGTCCAGATCCCAGCTCAAGAAATGCATGTTTAATTCTTAAAACACTTAGGAAGAAGCGGAGAAGTAGAATAAGATGGGGAGATATACATTGGGTTCACCCTTGTGTTGACCCCATAAAAATAAAAGTAGGGAAAAAAGCTACCGGTCGTATAGATACACCTTTAGGCAAAATTCTTTTTAAGGTCACCTAAGGGCATAGAAACCCAAAGTCCGTTCTGATTACTGATCAACGAGTCTATCACATTCACGAAAAGATGCTTAGAACTTATGGTTCTCATCAAGTCTTGGGTGGGTTGAGTGGCCGTAGAAAGACGCTCCGAAACCCTAAACTCAAAAATCCAAAAAAAAGAAAAGAAAAAGAGAAAAAGAGATCCTTCCTTGAATAAGGCAATGGCTTGAGGCGGTCTACATTTTGGCAGATACCCGAGAGTTGTCTTTGAAGTTCAGGTCCTAAGTAAAAATTTCCTAATGTTGAAAATGACTTTTGCCTGAGTAATCCAATCCTAATTCTTTTATAAATAGCATATTGTTGATGCTAGGGACTAGCAAAAGATAGGCATGGAAGTGTGATGTGCATACATCTAAATAACCAAAAATGTCTATTAATGTATGTTCTTAGTACCATATTAGCATCATCCATTGTAAATATTGCATGACACGCATAATCATGTATTTAGGTCAAATTGTATAGTAATTGTCTCCCTTTATGGCCAGAGACCGGACGACTTTTAATCAGAACCTCAGACCGATAATCCAACTGTACGGATCAGATTAGGGCGACAATTGGAGTTCAACGACTTCAAGATCGCCCTGATTGGACATCCGTGGCACCAAATATAGTCTGAGGAAGCTCAGAGATCAAGGGCCAATATGGTGTCAATCGCACTTTACACGACAAATTCGACCGCACAGATGGGTTTGGAGCGACGATCGTAGCCTAACGACACGAAAATCAATCCAACCCGACATCTATGGCACCATCTACAACATAAAGAAGATGGACGGTCAGGATGGTGCCACGTGCCACGTGGCACCATCCCAACCATCCGTACCCAACCGTACCCCTCCACTCAACTCCTGAAGGCTCGCGTGACATGAGATCTTGGCCGTTGGATGAAGATCCAACGGCCAAGATTGGCTGAGCGCAAAAGCAGCGGCGCCTCAAATCGCTGCGTAGCGCAATGATTAAGGCACTGCTTGTGCAAGGAGCGCGAGTTCGAGCCGCCCGCGGTGTGCTTCTCGTGTGGATGTACGCGATCTCGACTGCGCGATCAGCTGCGAACGGCCCAGATTGTCCAATCGGGCGCACGCACGATTGGACGCCAAGTTTCACGCCTGATCTCACGTGCGGGTGAACGAAGTTGAAGCGGGCGAGCAATCTGAGCCAACCGATCTCGCGATCGGACGACTGAGACTGCTTGGACGTGCGCGTGCGTTAGGTGCGCAGGAGAGGAGATGACAGGTGCGTGCGAGGCTGCAGCGACGTGGGGTCTTTAGTGACGCTTAAATCCGTCACTAAAGACCCCCTTATTCAATGTTTTTGAATATGTAAAGACCAAATTGCCCCTAATCCTTTCAACTATAAAAGGAGACCCATATCCTACGAAATTCTCATCCCTTCCTCTCTTCTCTCACCCCCTCCAAAGCTCTAAGAGCTTGTCCCAAACCTGAGATGCTCTTCTAGAGTAAAAATTAGAATTTTTCCACCTCCCCCCTTCGTGGAGCATCCCGCGGTTGTTCTCTCACTTCATTCGGGAAGCGGATCCCGCAACGGCGACGACGTCCTACCTCGCCCCCGATTCCTCCCGCTTTGTCCTCCTTCCCGCTCCGTCCTCCGTCTTCTAAGCGTCGCTCTATTCGGCTTGTCCTCGAAGCAATCCTCGAGGATACTTCTCTCCCCATTCTCTTTACTACTTTTTAGTGTAGATTTCCTGCTTTCTATTTGTAATGATTAATGTAATGAACATCATTTGATAATGAAATCCATGTTTATTCTACCTCTCTTTTGTCCTTATTTGTAATATTCTCCTATTTATTATTTGTTAAATAGATAGCTAGTTTTCAACCAACTAATCTATTTCGTGACAAACAAAACAAATGCATATTTTTAATCAAACGTCCGCCTCGCTGTGTTCGACTCAGAATTTCTTTACGAATTTCGGTAAAATTTTATATGTTGACGGATTGCTTCGCAAATCAAACGACGGATTTTCAAAATCCAATCCCATTTGCGTAGTTTTCAGCTTCAACAGAGATTAAAATCAGGTAGAAGCAAGATCCCCAAGAAGCAAAATGCAGATATGCTGCAAATGAAGCTTGCAATAACTTCATATAAAAGCATAGGATAAAGCATCCAACTACTAAAAAAGTGAAAAAAAATGCCCTCGGTCATATTGGTAGTTTGCAGATATAAAACTTCACTTGTAATCCTTAATAACAACATGCCCTACATGCTTGGTCCCTACACTATTGAAACTCCTATTTATCTCTATTTGTTTTACCATTTTTGGTATATTCTTATTATTTTTATTTTGCTCTAGACATGCACTGTTATTTATCCAAACCTCTCTCTTTATAAAGAGGTATTGGGTTCTTTTCTAAGAAATAAGACATTTCATTTTCTCTGACTTGGTATCAGAACGACCCTAGATTGACACTCCGGTATCCCACCCGCACTAGCGTCCGAAACCCATCCACCCTTACCCTAAATCCATTGATCGGCCGCCATTATGCAATCGCCGCCCACCAATGGTTGCCTTCTCAGGCCACTGCTGCCCCACCAGCGACCGCCTCCACCTACCAACACCCGGCTTCAGACCTTCTCTACCCACCGGAAGGGGAAGCACTGCCCTAGTAAGGTCTGCGCAACCCCTGCAGACCATGCGTGTCCCGCCTACGTAGGGCAGCACCGCCTCCAGCCAACCCCTTGCGTGCCTCCAATGTCGCCATCCGCAACTTCAGCGATTAGTAGCTGTCGTTGGTGACTAGATCTTGTCGGCGAGGGGAGTAGCCCCTCTTAGAAGCACTGTTAGGGTCTTCCCCACACCCAAACATGCGCTAATTATCAATCTAAGGTGTACTTGTGACTCTTGGGATGTTATTTAAGATCTCTCGATCTTAGATTTCATGATCAAGAGATCACGTTCTCCTTGATCTCAGATTTTTCAAACCTAAATATTGTATTCAGATCATGTTTGTGGCATCTTTCTCCAGTTATTTCGCTCAAAGATGGCAAATTTTAGCCCGTGGTAATGCCCTTTGTCCATGCTAGGCATAATGCCAATCTCAGGAGTAGAGATGACATTGGATACTACTATTATGACGAGGATGGTAGAGTGTGCGAGCATGATGCTACAGGAGCATGATAGGAGTCACTGTAGTGCAGGATGGTTGGTCGATTTCGATGCTTCATAACATCTTTGTGGGGATTAGACCTATTTTAGGTCACTCAATTCCGTTGCACTAAGGAGAAAGGTATAGGTTGCTGATGGCAAGCACACACCAGTTGTTGACCAGGGGGAAGTGCCTATTACCGCCGATGCTGCAGCTGTCGAGAACACTTCATTGCAGGGTTATTTTCGATGAGATTGGATGTATTGTCTAGGATAAGTTCACTGAGAAGACCATTGCCAAAGGTACATAGAAGAATGGTCATTATCACCTTGGCCAGGAGCGATTTGTAGGAACTAGTAGGTGTGATGGTGAGAGTGCCTTACAGTGGCATATTCATCTAGGTAACCTGCCTCTGGATCGCCTCAGTAGGGTGATTCCACATATTTCACTTGCTACTACTATTAGGTGTAATACTTGCCAATTAGGTAAGCATCATCGGTCTTCTTTTCCTGCCAGTACTTCTCCTAGATTAGCCGCTACTTTTAAGTTACTCCATATGGATGTCTGGGGACCCAGCATAATTCCAAATAAGATGGGACATCGTTATTATCTTGTTGTCGTTGATGATTTTACTAGAGTATCTTAGGTGTTTTTTTCTAAAGAAGGGAGATGTAGGTGTTATAGAGACTTCTCTTGGAGATCAGGATTCAGTATTCTGCCATGGTGAAGATTATACGGACAAATAATGCCTTTGAGTTTTGCACTGCTAAACTTGTGGAGTTCTATAGTACTCGTGGGATTACCCACCAAACCACTTGTCCCTATACCTCACAGCAAAATGGGATTGCAGAGCGGAAGCACAGATACCTATTAAAGGTTGCCCGCACTCTTCTTATCCACCACAGTGTTCCACATAGATACTGAGGGGATGCTGTCTTGACGGCATGCTACCTCATTAACAGAATGTCAAGTTCAGTCCGTCACGAACAGATACTGATTCTTCTGTTACATCCAGATAGTGAGCTTTTTCACGTACCTCCCAGGACTTTGGGGTGTGTTGCTTTTATTCATGTGTCATCACCAAGCTGTGACAAGCTTGCTCCTCACGTTGTTAAGTGCATCTTCTTAGGGTACTCCAGGAATCAGAAGATGTACCGATGTTATGATCCCATCCACCATAGGCATTATGTCAGCGTTGCTGTGACTTTTCATGAGACGACACCATATTTTTCTGTTGTTGGACAGACGAGTGTTCATGATGATGCAGCTCCCATGCCTATTCCTCCAGTTCCACTTAAGGTGATTCCAATCTCCACACCTCTGCTAACTTCTTCAGGCTCCACTACTCCCTTCGATGACTACCAGAGATTGCATGGTCCGCTGCGCACATATAGTAGACCTTATGCGACACTACAGAAGCCACTGCCCAAACAATGACTGATATTCCACAGGTAATTGAGATGGGTTCTGATGACTGTGATCATTGAGTTAGACACGATCCCTTGATAGT